>CAJNAR010000164.1:0-600000 GCA_905220665.1 Albugo candida
ACAGATCCACTCACGCATCTTAAAGCATATCGTTCATCATCAAATGTCATCACGGATGGGTCTAGATTGGGGTTCAAACGACATTAGATACTTTTTCTCCTATTGGTATTGCAGAAAAATGCAATAAATTGTATACGTGATTTCGATATTCTTTTCGTGCTGCACCAAATCACTCTTTTTTCGGGCTTTTTTATTGATTTCTTTTTCAAAAAAAAACTGAAAAAGCGAGATGTTTAAGAAAGACGCAAGCATTCCCCCGCATACAGAGAACATTATTGTTCAGTGACCAGGTGCGTTACCGTTTTTACGATGACAACCAGATAAGCTTATTCATATCTCTGGGTTTTTGCAATCAGTCCCAGGTCTCGTATGTACTTGGAACGTACTAAAATATCGGAGGTAAGATCAAAGAACCAGATCCACTCACGCATCTTAAAGCATATCGTTCATCATCAAATGTCAGCCCGGATGGGTCTAGATTGGGGTTCAAACGACATTAGATACTTTTTCTCCTATTGGTATTGCAGAAAAATCCAATAAATTGTATACGTGATTTCGATATTCTTTTCGTGCTGCACCAAATCACTCTTTTTTCGGGCTTTTTTATTGATTTCTTTTTTAAAAAAAAACTGAAAAAGCTAGATGCTCAAAAAGACCCAAGCATTCCCCCGCAAACAGAGAACATTATTGTTCGGCGACCAGGTGGGACGTTGCTGTTTCCACGATGACAACCAGATCAGGTTATCTTTATCTCTGGGTTTGTCCAATCAGTCCCAGCTATCGTATGTACTTGGAACGTACTAAAATATCGGAGGTATGATCAAACAATCAGATCCACTCACGCATCTCGAAGGATATCCTCCATCATCACATGTCATCCCGGATCGGTCTAGATTGGGGTTCAAACGACATTAGATACTTTTTCTCCTATTGGTATTGCAGAAAAATGCAATAAATTGTATACGAGATTTCGATATTCTTTTCGTGCTGCACCAAATCACTCTTTTTTCGGGCTTTTTTATTGATTTCTTTTTTAAAAAAAAACTGAAAAAGCTAGATGCTCAAAAAAGACCCAAGCATTCCCCCGCATACAGAGAACATTATTGTTCGGTGACCAGGTGGGACGTTGCCGTTTCCACGATGACAACAAGATCAGGTTTACTTTATCTCTGGGTTTGTGCAATCAGTCCCAGCTATCGTATGTACTTGGAACGTACTAAAATATTGGAGGTATGATCAAACAATCAGATCCACTCACGCATCTCGAAGGATATCCTCCATCATCACATGTCATCCCGGATCGGTCTAGATTGGGGTTCAAACGACATTAGATACTTTTTCTCCTATTGGTATTGCAGAAAAATCCAATAAATTGTATACGTGATTTCGATATTCTTTTCGTGCTGCACCAAATCACTCTTTTTTCGGGCTTTTTTATTGATTTCTTTTTAAAAAAAAAACTGAAAAAGCTAGATGCTCAAAAAAGACCCAAGCATTCCCCCGCATACAGAGAACATTATTGTTCGGTGACCAGGTGGGACGTTGCCGTTTCCACGATGACAACAAGATCAGGTTTACTTTATCTCTGGGTTTTTGCAATCGGTCCAAGCGATCGTACGTACTTGGAACGTACAAAAATATCGGAGGTATGATCAAACAATCAGATCCACTCACGCATCTCGAAGGATATCCTCCATCATCACATGTCATCCCGGATGGGTCTAGATTGGGGTTCAAACGACATTAGATACTTTTTCTCCTATTGGTATTGCAGAAAAATGCAATAAATTGTATACGTGATTTCGATATTCTTTTCGTGCTGCACCAAATCACTCTTTTTTCGGGCTTTTTTATTGATTTCTTTTTTAAAAAAAAAACTGAAAAAGCTAGATGCTCAAAAAAGACCCAAGCATTCCCCCGCATACAGAGAACATTATTGTTCGGTGACCAGGTGGGACGTTGCCGTTTCCACGATGACAACAAGATCAGGTTTACTTTATCTCTGGGTTTTTGCAATCGGTCCAAGCGATCGTACGTACTTGGAACGTACAAAAATATCGGAAGTATGATCAAACAAGCAGATGCACTCACGCATCTTAAAGCATATCGTTCATCATCAAATGTCATCCCGGATGGGTCTAGATTGGGGTTCAAACGACATTAGATACTTTTTCTCCTTTTGGTATTGCAGAAAAATGCAATAAATTGTATACGTGATTTCGATATTCTTTTCGTGCTGCACCAAATCACTCTTTTTTCGGGCTTTTTTATTGATTTATTTTTAAAAAAAAAACTGAAAAAGCGAGAAGTTCAAGAAAGACGCAAGCATTCCCCCGCATACAGAGAACATTATTGTTCGGTGACCAGGTGCGTTACCGTTTCCACGATGACAACCAGATAAGGTTATTCATATCTCTGGGTTTGTGCAATCAGTCTCAGCTATCGTATGTATTTGGAACGTACAAAAATATCGGAGGTATGATCAAAGAGTCACATCCACTCACGCATCTTGAAGCATATCGTTCATCATCACATGTCATCCCGGATCGGTCTAGATTGGGGTTGAAACGACATTAGATACTTTTTCTCCTATTGGTATTGCAGAAAAATGCAATAAATTGTATACGTGATTTCGATTTTCTTTTCGTGCTGCACCAAATCACTCTTTTTTCGGGCTTTTTTATTGATTTATTTTTAAAAAAAAACTGAAAAAGCGAGATGTTTAAGAAAGACGCAAGCATTCCCCCGCATACAGAGAACATTATTGTTCGGTGACCAGGTGCGTTACCGTTTCCACGATGACAACCAGATAAGCTTATTCATATCTCTGGGTTTTTGCAATCAGTCCCAGCTCTCGTATGTACTTGGAACGTACTAAAATATCGGAGGTAAGATCAAAGAACCAGATCCACTCACGCATCTTAAAGCATATCGTTCATCATCAAATGTCATCCCGGATGGGTCTAGATTGGGGTTCAAACGACAATAGATATTTTTTCTCCTATTGGTATTGCAGAAAAATCCAATAAATTGTATACGTGATTTCGATATTCTTTTCGTGCTGCACCAAATCACTCTTTTTTCGGGCTTTTTTATTGATTTATTTTTAAAAAAAAACCTGAAAAAGCGAGATGTTTAAGAAAGACTCAAGCATTCCCCCGCATACAGAAAACATTTATGATCGGCGACCAGGTGGGACGTTGCCGTTTCCACGATGACAACCAGATCAGGTTATCTTTATCTCTGGGTTTGTGCAATCAGTCCCAGCTATCGTATGTATTTGGAACGTACAAAAATATCGGAGGTATGATCAAAGAGTCACATCCACTCACGCATCACAAAGCATATTCTCCATCATCACATGTCATCCCAGATGAGTATGGATTAGGGTTCAAACGACATTACGTATCTGTTTTCATATCAGTATTGCAGAAAAATGCGAATAAATTGTATACGTGATTTCATTATTCTTTTCGTATTCCACCACATCACATTTTTTTCGGGCATTTTTATTGATTCATTTGATAGGAATGAAAGGGATAAAGCGAGTCGTTCAAGAAAGACCCAAGCATTCCTCCGCATAGAGAGATCATTATTGATCGGTGACCAGGAGCGTTGCCGTTTCCACGATGACAACCAGATAAGGTTATTCATATCTCTGGGTTTTTTCAATCGGTCCAGGCTATCGTAGGTACTTGGAACGTACAAAAATATCGGAAGTATGATCAAACAATCAGGTCTACTCACGCATCTTAAAGCATATCGTTCATCATCAAATGTCATCACGGATGGGTCTAGATTGGGGTTCAAACGACAATAGATATTTTTTCTCCTATTGGTATTGCAGAAAAATCCAATAAATTGTATACGTGATTTCGATATTCTTTTCGTGCTGCACCAAATCACTCTTTTTTCGGGCTTTTTTATTGATTTATTTTTAAAAAAAAACTGAAAAAGCGAGATGTTTAAGAAAGACGCAAGCATTCTCCCGCATACAGAAAACATTATTGTTCGGTGACCAGGTGCGTTACCGTTTCCACGATGACAACCAGATAAGGTTATTCATATCTCTGGGTTTTTGCAATCAGTCCCAGCTCTCGTATGTACTTGGAACGTACTAAAATATCGGAGGTAAGATCAAAGAACCAGATCCACTCACGCATCTTAAAGCATATCGTTCATCATCAAATGTCATCCCGGATGGGTCTAGATTGGGGTTCAAACGACATTAGATACTTTTTCTCCTTTTGGTATTGCAGAAAAATGCAATAAAGTGTATACGTGATTTCGATATTCTTTTCGTGCTGCACCAAATCACTCTTTTTTCGGGCTTTTTTATTGATTTATTTCTGAAAAAAAAACTGAAAAACCTAGATGCTTAAAAAAGACCCAAGCATTCCCCCGCATACAGAGAACATTATTGTTCGGTGACCAGGTGGGACGTTGCCGTTTCCACGATGACAACCAGATAAGGTTTACTTTATCTCTGGGTTTTTGCAATCGGTCCAAGCTATCGTACGTACTTGGAACGTACAAAAATATCGGAGGTATGATCAAACAATCAGATCCACTCACGCATCTTAAAGCATATCGTTCATCATCACATGTCATCTCGGATGGGTCTAGATTGGGGTTCAAACGACATTAGATACTTTTTCTCCTATTGGTATTGCAGAAAAATGCAATAAATTGTATACTTGATTTCGATATTCTTTTCGTGCTGCACCAAATCACTCTTTTCTCGGGCTTTTTTATTGATTTCTTTTTAAATTAAAACTGATAAAGCTAGATGCTCAAAAAAGACCCGAGCATTCTCCCGCATACAGAGAGCATTATTGTTCGGTGACCAGGTGCGTTACCGTTTCCACGATGACAACCAGATAAGCTTATTCATATCTCTGGGTTTTTGCAATCAGTCCCAGCTATCGTATGTATTTGGAACGTACAAAAATATCGGAGGTATGATCAAACAATCAGATCCACTCACGCATCTTAAAGCATATCGTTCATCATCACATGTCATCCGAGATGGGTCCAGATTGGGGTTCAAACGACATCAGATATTTTTTCTCCTTTTGGTATTGCAGAAAAATGCAATAAATTGTATACGTGATTTCGATATTCTTTTCGTGCTGCACCAAATCACTCTTTTTTCGGGCTTTTTTATTGATTTATTTTCAAAAAAAAAACTGAAAAAGCGAGATGTTTAAGAAAGACCCAAGCATTCCCCCGCATACAGAAAACATTTATGATCGGCGACCAGGTGGGACGTTGCCGTTTCCACGATGACAACCAGATCAGGTTATCTTTATCTCTGGGTTTGTGCAATCAGTCCCAGCTATCGTATGTATTTGGAACGTACAAAATATCGGAGTTATGATCAAACAATCAGATCCACTCACGCATCTCGGAGGATATCCTCCATCATCACATGTCATCCCGGATGGGTCTAGATTGCGGTTCAAACGACATTAGATATATTTTCTCCTATTGGTATTGCAGAAAAATGCAATAAATTGTATACGTGATTTCATAAATTTTTTCGTATGTCTCCAAATCACTTTATTTCGGGCCTTTTTATTGATTCGTTCCATAAAATCTCGCTTTTTCAGTTTTTTTTTTAAAAATAAATCAATAAAAAAGCCCGAAAAAAGAGTGATTTGGTGCAGCACGAAAGGAATATCGAAATCACGTATACAATTTATTGGATTTTTCTGCAATACCAATAGGAGAAAAAATATCTATTGTCGTTTGAACCCCAATCTAGACCCATCCGGGATGACATGTGATGATGAACGATATGCTTTAAGATGCGTGAGTGGATCTGATTGTTTGATCATACCTCCGATATTTTTGTACGTTCCAAATACATACGATAGCTGGGACTGATTGCAAAAACCCAGAGATATGAATAAGCTTATCTGGTTGTCATCGTGGAAACGGTAACGTCCCACCTGGTCGCCGATCATAAATGTTTTCTGTATGCGGGGGAATGCTTGGGTCTTTCTTAAACATCTCGCTTTTTCAGTTTTTTTTTTAAAAATAAATCAATAAAAAAGCCCGAAAAAAGAGTGATTTGGTGCAGCACGAAAAGAATATCGAAATCACGTATACAATTTATTGCATTTTTCTGCAATACCAAAAGGAGAAAAAATATCTGATGTCGTTTGAACCCCAATCTGGACCCATCTCGGATGACATGTGATGATGAACGATATGCTTTAAGATGCGTGAGTGGATCTGATTGTTTGATCATACCTCCGATATTTTTGTACGTTCCAAATACATACGATAGCTGGGACTGATTGCAAAAACCCAGAGATATGAATAAGCTTATCTGGTTGTCATCGTGGAAACGGTAACGCACCTGGTCACCGAACAATAATGCTCTCTGTATGCGGGAGAATGCTCGGGTCTTTTTTGAGCATCTAGCTTTATCAGTTTTAATTTAAAAAGAAATCAATAAAAAAGCCCGAGAAAAGAGTGATTTGGTGCAGCACGAAAAGAATATCGAAATCACGTATACAATTTATTGCATTTTTCTGCAATACCAATAGGAGAAAAAGTATCTAATGTCGTTTGAACCCCAATCTAGACCCATCCGAGATGACATGTGATGATGAACGATATGCTTTAAGATGCGTGAGTGGATCTGATTGTTTGATCATACCTCCGATATTTTTGTACGTTCCAAGTACGTACGATCGCTTGGACCGATTGCAAAAACCCAGAGATAAAGTAAACCTGATCTTGTTGTCATCGTAGAAACGGCAACGTCCCACCTGGTCACCGAACAATAATGTTTTCTCAATGCGGGAGAAGCTTGGGTCTTTTTTGAGCATCTTGCTTTATCAACTGCATTTCTATCGAAGGAACCAATAAAAAAGCTCGAGAATACTGTGATTTGGTGCAATACGAAAAGAATAATGAAATCACATATACAATTTCTTGCATTTTTCTGCAATAGTGATATGAAACACGTCGCAATGGAATCAGCCAATCATCATATTGGAAAAGGATTCCGCCAATCGGATGCTGATATGCGATATCAAGAAACAATGTAAAGACAGTGCATCATATTCCACCAATCAAGATTCATACAGCGGAGCTTATAAAACAAGGCGTAACGGATAGGGCTTAGAATAGTAACAACAACTAAGTACCTTAATATATTCACTTTCCATTTTACCAACTAAAACAACAACAGGTTATGAGCGCAAGCTCACTCGCAAGTTGAGATCCAGCGTCAGTCATAAATACACTCTTGGAATTAGGAACGATGCAACAGCGATACTCAATGAAGATAATTATTTCGTTTGGGAATTGGATGCTCGTCTCAAGCTGATGAAGAAAGGTCTATTAGACCCCATTGATGCAACTGAAGTACCAATTGCTGAGAATAAAGTGCATGAATCATGGAGAGTCAATGACTTGAAGGCATTCGCCATAATATCGATGTCAATCGGTATAAGTTTCGAATCATTCATTGATCAGAAATGCTCGTACAGCCTCCAAAGTGTGAGAAATACTGCAAAGCTTCCATCTGAGAAGCAATATCCATAATCGTGTGCAAAGGAAAAAGGAATTACACCAGTTTAAGCTTGTGAGAAATGGAGATATAATGCACCATTTTCAGAACTTTGATGATTATGCCTATCAATGGAGGCATTGGGTGATGGTATAAGTGAGGACGAAAAGTTGTTCTATTACTGGGAAGTCTATCGGATGAATATGATCAGATAAGTAAGATCATTGAAAGCATTCAAGGGATCAATATTTTACAGGCTAAAGAAATGCTACGCAGAGAGTTTGAAGGACTACAAAGAAAGGAAGCTAATGAAGTGGCGTTGCGTGCTACAAAGTACAAGAAAAAAGGTCCCCATAGAAAATAGAATGGGATTAAGAAATTCCACAGAAAGGTCGGTATAAAATGCTTTCATTGTAACAAAGTTGGACATATCAAAAAGGATTGCTGGAAATTCAACAATCAAAAGAAAGAAAAGAGCGAGCACGCTTTTTCTTCCTATGAGAATAACCACTGTGAATGGATACTGGATAGTGGTGCGTCTAGCCACATGTCCTTCAATAAAAAGATTTTAGCCAGCTTTGGCCGATGAAGAACCATATTAGCATATCATTTGCAAATGGAGGGAAGCTAGAAGCAACGGGTATTGGAAATATACATTTGCCACTTCCAAGACTCGAGTGGAAGATGTTTTGTATGTTCCAAAGCTTGCCAAACGACTCTTGTCAGTATCTGCAATGAACAGAAAAGGTATACAAGTTACTTTTGGAGAGTCAAATTGTGAAGTCAACAGTGAATCGACAAAGATTATCAGTATTGAGCGCAGCGGAAGATTATTCGTATTATATGGAATTATATCTGAAAGTGCTCTGTTTGGCAAAGAGCAGCAACACACTCCAGAAGCGAACGAAGAAATATGGCACGCAAGAATAGGACACATTTCGAAAAAGAGGATCGAAAAAGCTAAAAAGTGCGTGACAGGATACAGAATCAAGGCTCAACAAAGCTGTTTGGAAGACGAAAAGGTTTCATGTGAAGATGCTTGGATGGAAAAGCTTTTGTAAAACCATTTCCTACCACGAGATATGGTAAAATCAAGACAAAGATAACTCTGGAATTAGTTCATAGTGATGTGATGGGTCTAATGAGGACAAAGTCACAAGGTGGTTCAAGGTATATGGTATCATTCATCGACGAATATTCCAGATATGTCAAAGTTTTTTCTTGAAATCCAAAACCAAAGTAGTGGACTCATTCAAAAATTATAAAGCGTTTATGGAAAATCAGACCAGTAAAAGAATCAAGAGCATCAGAACCGATAATGGCACAGAATATATCAACAAATCATTTGGGGCTTAAAAATGGTATCCGACATCAAACGACCGTTCCTTTCTCTCCGCAGCAAAACGGACTAGCTAAAAGGATGAACAGAACATTAACGGAAAGTGCACGTTCAATGCTTTCAAACATGAACTTGGATGAAATTTGGTGGGCGGAAGCAATGAATACAGCTACCTATATTACAAATCGCCTACCGTGTGCAGCAAACGGAATCAAAACACCTCATGAAGTCATGTTTGGAGTCAAACCAGATATCTCACATTTTATTGTGTTTGGCTCACCTGGATTTGCGCATGTCGACAAATCGACAAAATCCAAATTTGAAAACAAGGTCGTTCCTTGTATTTTTCTGGGATATTCCGAAGATGCAAAAGGATATCGCATCTGGAATCAAAAACGGAAACGAATTGAGTTAACACGGTCGGCGACTTTGATGAAAGACCCCGCTCAAATGTTGTAGCATGATACACACCGATGGTAATGCAACCAACCATGTTTTCGAAGATTTGGACAGTGATGAGATCACACTCGATGCACGAAATGATTTTAATGATGTCTCAGTGGAAAACATTGAAGAGGTTAACGCTCAAGGATGCCATGATACCGAAATGGAAGAAGACGAGGCTGAAAGAAGCATTGTACCTAGGGGAGATTTGATTGTGCAAATGGGTCACCAGTTTTCAGGTACAATGCTATGCTACAATTCAGTGAAATTGGTCAAGAAATCGTTCCTTATGAGCAATCTTCGGCACTAGTACCAACAAGGGATCGTCCGTGCAAAAGATACAGAATTGATTAAGAGCAGGCAAACGCAGCAGTAGAGGCACTTGCGACATATGACGAAGCAGTGTATTCTCCAGAAGGTGGATTCTGGAAGCAAGCCTTTGAAAATGAAGTGTCAGCATTGAAGAACAAAAAAGTTTGGACATGTATTGATCGAATTCCGATGAAGAAAGTTATTGGTACAAAATAGGTATTCACTATTAAAAGAAACGAAAACGGTGAAATTGACAAATACAAAGCCCAAGTGGTTGCGCTTGGATATAGACAGACGCATGGGGTGGACTACATGGAAACTTACTCGCATGTGGCCAATATGAATTCAATTCGAGTATTTTTAGCTTATTGCTGTCACATCGGAGCTTATATTCATCAATTTGATGTGGACACGGCATTCTTAAATGGGAACTTGAAAGAAGAAGTGTATGTTTTTCCTCCTAAAGGATTTAAAATTGGTTCAAACAAAGTTCTAAAATTAAATCGGAGTCTACATGGATTGAAACAAGCTGCATCGACTTGGTACAAGACTATCTCAGAATTTATCATTGGAATGAACTTCAATCAGTGTAAAACAGATCCCTGCATCTTTGTTAGACGACAGGGTAAGTCATTCTTACTGGTTACATTGTACGTTGATGATCTACTCATTGGATCACAATGCGAGGATGAAATTGGAGAATTTGTCGAGAAGTTATCAAAACATTTTAAGCTCAAGAAACTTGGCAATGTTCGATTCGTAGTCGGTATTGAAGTAAACTATGATCGATTGAAGAAAGTTACGTGTATCAACCAGCAAGCAAGCATGTATAGGATAGTTGAAAAGTACAATCAAGTCAGTTCCAAATGGGATCGCTTATTTATATCGCAAATCGAACAAGGCCTGACATCGTATTTGCAGTAAGCCAACTCAGTCGCCATCTCGAAAATCCTAGCGAAGAACACTGGAACGCAGCAATTAGAGTCCTTCGGTACTTGAAGTCGACAATCTCGACAGGAATATGTTCTGGGAAAGACAAAAGTCAGATCCTACTAACTTCATTTTGCGATGCGGATTGGGCCAGTAACAAGGATAACCGGAGATCTACATCTGGGTTTATCATATTCATCTCCAGTCGTTTATAAATCGAAATTACAGCAAAGTGTAGCTTTGAGTACAGCTGAGGCAGAATACATTGCTTTATCATTATGTATATAGGAGTCATTATGGACAAGGAATTTGCTATCCGAAATTGGTGTACGCGATATAGCCAGCAATATCGTGTATGAAGACAATCAGAGTTCAATAGAAATTGCAATGAACAATGGATATCAAAGTCGTGCGAAGCATATTGACATAAGATATCACTTTATTCGAGAACAAGTTCAACAAGGCAACGTAGAAATCAAGTATATCGAATCAAAGGATCAATTGGCCGATTTCTTAACGAAAGCCATTTCGACGAAACAATTCCAGAAATTCGTACGGAAATCAAATGTCAGGAATTGTACGTGGAGGGGGAATGTCGCAATGGAATCAGCCAATCATCATATTGAAAAAGGATTCCGCCAATCGGATGCTGATATGCGAAATCAAGAAACAATGTAAAGACAGTGCATCATATTCCACCAATCAAGATTCATACAGCGGAGCTTATAAGACAAGGCGTACAGGCTAGGGCTTAGAATAGTAACAACAACTAAGGACCCTAATATATTCACTTTCCATTTTACCAACTATAACAAAAACAAAAAAAGATACTTAATTTCGCTTGAACCCCAATCTAGACCCATCCGGGATGACATGTGATGATGGAGGACATGCTTTGAGATGCGTGAGTGGATCGGACTTTTTGATCAACCTCCAATATTTTTGTACGTTTCAAGTACATATACGATAGCTGAGACCGATTGCAAAAACCCAGAGATAAAGTAAACCTGATCTGGTATATTGTTGTCATATCGGAAAGTAACTATATTTGTAGGTCCTTAGTTCTCAAAAAGATAGTCTAAGCCTATACCACATTCTCTATATCGCTACTCTATACTATTAGTAACCTATTTCTTATCTCACCTGCCCGCGCTATTAATGATCTGATCTTCTCTGACTCTTGATCTTATCCGACTCTTCTAGTCTTGTCCGACTTTCTTCTGAACTTATCCTACTTTCTTCAACACTCTCCCACGACACACAATTCTTGATTTTTGCCAGACGAACCAAATTCTGAAATTGCTTTGTCGAAATGGGCTTCGTCAAGAAATTGGCAAGCTGATTCTTGAAGTCGATATACTCGATCACAATTTTTCATCCTTTGAATGATCACGAATGAAATGATAACGGATGTCGATATGTTTTGCTTTGCATTCATATCCGACGTTTTTTTCGATTGCGATGGCACTTTGATTGTCCTCGAATATTTTGGTCTTTTGAGAAATCTTTGACTTCAGTTCACATAATAAGCTTTTCAGCCATAAAACTTCTTGCATACAGAGTGATAGGGCGACGTACTCTACCTCGGCCGTACTCAGCGCTACACTTTGCTGAATCTTTGATTTGAAAATAACGGGTGCACCATTTATCATAACCATGATTCCAGATACAGATCTTCTGAATTCCTTGTTATTCGCCCAATCTGCGTCACTATATGCACAAACGCATAAATGTTTGTCACTGCCGGTGTAATGTATCCCCATGTCGCAAGTTGACTTCAAATAACGTTGGACCCTTATCGCTGCCTTCCAATGCTCTTCAATAGGCCGTTCCAGATGTCGACTTAGTTGCCCAACTTAATACGCGATATCTGGCCTTGTTCCATTCGAAACATACAAGAGTTATCCAACCAAGGAGCGATAAGGCCGAAACTTCATTCTTTCATCTTCTTTTTCGATTACCGATAAAAGTTGGCCTTGAACATTTGGGTTCCAAACGAGCTTGACGTCCACTTGGTTGAAATTTTCGACCATTTTATTGATGCTTGAAGTTTGACAGATTTTCATTGAACGTTGCTCTCGGTCATAATTCACTTGAATGCCCAGCATAAATTTCACTTTTCCGAGATCTTTCGACTTGAACTTTCTTGACAATTTGTCGGAAATAGCTTTTATCTCCTCCAATGTCTTTGCACCGATTAACATGTCGTCCACATATAAGGCGACATAAACCACCGAGTTCCCTCGTTGACGAACAAATATGCACGAATCTGTTCTGCAGTGTCGGAAACCCATTTCCAAAAACAATTTTGAGATTGTCTTAAACCATGTTGCTGCAGCCTGCTTCAGACCACATAAGCTTCGCTTCAGAAGACAGACTTCGTTAGCCTGAGCTTTATCACCTCGGGGTGGATAAATGTAGACTTCTTCCTCCAGATACCCATTGAGAAACGCGGTGTCGACATCATATTGCTGAACATGAAATCTTTGGTGATAGCAAACCGCCAGGTAAACCCGAATGGAGTTCATATTTGCAACTGGCGCATATGTATCCATATAATCCCTTCCATATTTTTGTCGGTAGCCCAAGGCGACAAGTCTTGCCTTGTACTTTTCATCTCCACCAAATACATTCCGCTTTAGAGTAAAAAGCCATTTTTTTCCAATCACCTTTATATTTGGAGTCTTTTTTTGAAGTCAGTATCCAGATCTCCTTTTCCTTGAGTGCTTGGAGTTCTAGTTGAATCGCCTTTTCCATTCAGCTGAATCCGGAGACCGCATTGCCTCTCTGTACGTTGATGGTACATCCAGCGCAGCATTCGCCTGTTCTTGTTCCATGCGAAATCTTTTCTGTGGTCGAGTTTCTTCGATGTCCACTGGAACAATGGCATCGGAAATTTCGTATGGCACGATTGAATGAGACAGCTCACTTTCGAGAAGGTCATTGGGCCCAGATGGTGCGAATGTCGGAGAGCCAGTGAAGCTACCAAATCTCCCCCTGGGAACAATCTCCGTAGCTGTATTGAAATCCATGTTGACACCATCGTCCCCTGGATGTTCATTCTGTTCTTCAAACTCTTCATCGATTTCCATTGCATCATCGCTGTTATGCTCTCTTTCGAGAGGCATGTCTTCCTCCTCATAATGCTGGTTTTCCATAGATTTCAATCGGTCTATGGATTTATCGCAGCATAAGACTTCAGCATATTTCGAGCTTTGCAGTTCTTGAAATTTAGCTGTACGTGCTGTTTCCATGCGATGGGCTTCCAAAATTCCAGACACGATAACCTTTAATGTTTTCGAAATAGCGCAGAAACATACATTTCTAAGCTTTTCTGTCGAATTTAGATCTCTTAGATTTGTCGATAGTGCATAACCTTGAGCTTCAAACACTTTAAAGTGCGCGACGCTTGGCTTCCGACCGAAACATAATTCAAATGGGGTTTTGAATTGATTTGCCGCACAGGGTACTCTGTTCGTCACGTACACAGCTGTGTTCATAGCTTCTGCCCAACATTTTTCCTCCACTTGCATATGCGATAACATGCACCTCGCACGTTCCGTAAGTGTCCGATTCACCGTTCTGCGAGTCCGTTCTTTTGTGGCGAATATGGAACCGTGGTTTGATGTATGATTCCGGAATTTTTGCATAAGTTGGCAAATCTGTCGTCGATGCATTCCCCACCATTATCCGAATGCAAACACTTGATCCTTTTTCCGAACTGATTCTCGACAAGTGCTTTGAATTCGGTAAATTTACTGAAAACTTCACCCATGCTTTGGATAAAATAGGCATGGATGAATCTTGAAAAATCATCGATGAATGTGACCATGTACTTCGCGTCACCTTGAGACTTCACTCGCATCGGTCCACTGATATCACTGTGAACCACTTCCAACAAGGCTTTTGTCTTTACCTTTCCCTACGCAGATAATCTAAATGGCTGAAAAGATGACTTTCCATCCATACACCCTTCACAAATTTCGGACTCTTAACAATCCATTCCTAATTTTGTCTTTATATTGAGTCCAGTGACATAATTTCTTATGTTTTTCATTCTCTTGGTCGTAATATGACCAAACTTTGCATGCTAAATTGATTCGTCCACCGGAACGCCTTCATGTTGACCTGCCTCTCCACCAAAATGTGCGACTTCAAGTGTTTCACATTCGAGAACGAAAAGCTTTCCAATACGTTGAATATCCACAATGCTTCGATTGTCACTTTTGATTTCACAGGTAAGATTCCGAAATACAACTTAAAGTCTTTTTCCGCCAGTGCAGATACGGAAAGTAGCTTTTGCTCGAGACCGGGAACGTACAAAACATCATCAATCCTGATATTTTTGTTGTTCTTGAGTCGCACAAAGATGGTTCCAACTCCCACTGCATAAACCTTGCTTCCATTGGCAAAAGATATCGGAAGCTTTTTCTTCGTTGCTTGTAAGTCGGTAAATTCAATTTTGTTGGGACACATGTGACTGCTTGCGCCACTGTCCAGAATCCAATTCGCTTGATATTCTTGAAACATTGTGAATGCATGGGCTTCCTCGCTGTCGGCATTGTTACTTTTCTAACAATCCGCTTGTTTGTGCCCATACTTGTTACACCGGAAACACTTTCCCTCGAACTTCGCTGTGTTCCTGTTCGGCCCATTTGCTCGACCTTTGCTTTGCCGCTTGTACTGCGCTTTGAGTGCCATGCCTTGCTTTTCCTTGGCACTGATGCTTTCTGATTCGCGAAGAAGCATTTCCTTCGCTTGAAAAATGTCCATCCCTGGAATAGTCTCCATGATCTTGATAATCTGGTCGAAATCTTCTGACATGCTTCCAAGTAGTACCACCAGCTGCTCATTCAAGTCGGTGGACGCTCCAATTACTTGTATTGATATGCACAACTCGTCAAACCTCAAAACATGATCCATAACGCTTCCGCTTTTCTTCATCTTGAACTCATGGAACTCCCGCTACTTCTGGATCCTGCTGTGCAAGGGAGCGCCTCAAGAAAAATTTCTTCAAGATGTCCCGTGCTTGTGCAGCACTGCATGCTGATCTAACCATAGACTGCAAGTTGGGGCTGATCATGGTCTAAATGATCGCAAACGCCTTCATGTCATTAACCTTCCGAATTCCCACGTTGCTGTCATCCTCGCTTGGTGTTTTTACCGGCTCAATATGGTTCAGCAACCCCTTACGCATCAGCTGCATTCGAGCACTGAATTCCCAGCTGAAGTACTTGCCTTCTCTCAACATATCCATTTTTGATAGAGTTCGTAGTTTTTTGAGAAAAACAAGAGTTGTGGCTGTTAACCTATTGTTGTCAAATCGGAAAAAAACTATATTTGTAGGTCCTTAGTTCTCAAAAAGATAGTCTAAGCCTATACCACATTCTCTATATCGCTACTCTATACTATTAGTAACCTATTTCTTATCTCACCTGCCCGCGCTATTAATGATCTGATCTTCTCTGACTCTTGATCTTATCCGACTCTTCTAGTCTTGTCCGACTTTCTTCTGAACTTATCCTACTTTCTTCAACAATGTTAGTCATCGTGAAAACGGCAACGCACCTGTTCAACGAACAATAATGTTCTCTGTATGCGAGGGAATGCTTGAGTGTTTTTTAAGCATCTTTCTTTATCACCTGCATTTCTATCGAATAAATCAGAAAATAAAGCCCGAAAAAAGTGTGATATGGTGCAACACGAATAGAATAATGAAATCACGTATTCAACTTATTTGCATTTTTCTGCAATACCAATTAGAAAAAAAATGCGTAATGTCCTTTGTTTCCTAATCCAGACCCATTCGGGATGACATTTGATGATGGAGGATATGCTTTGAGATGCGTGAATGGAACTGATGCTTTGATCACACCTCCTATATTTTTGTACGTTCCAAGTAGATACGATAGCTGGGACCGAGTGCAAAAACCCAGAGATGAAGTAAACCTGATCTGGTTGTCGTCCTGGAAACGGCAACGCACCTGGTCACCGATCAATAATGTTCTCTGTATGCGGGGGAATGCTTGGGTCTTTTTGAAGCATCTTGCTTTATCAACTGCAATTCCATCGAATGAATCAATTAAACAGCACGAAAAAGGTGTGATTTGGTGCAACACGAATAAAGTAATGAAATCACGTGTACAATTTATTTGCATATATCTGGAATGCTGATATGAAAAAAAAAACGTAATGTCATTTGAACTCCAATCTGGACCCATCTCGGATGACATGTGATGATGGAGGATATGCTTTGAGATGCGTGAGTGGATCTGACTCTTTGATCATACCTCCGATATTTATGTACGTTCCAAGTACATACGATAGCCGGGACTGATTGCAAAAACCCAGAGATAAAGATAACCTGATCTGGTTGTCATCGTGTAAACGGCAACGTCCCATCTGGTCACCGATCAATAATGTTCTTTTTATGTGGGGGAATGCTTGGAACTTTTTCAAGCATCTTGCTTTATCGACTACATGTTTATCAAATGAATCAATAAAACAGCACGAAAAAAGTTTCATCTGGTGCAATACGAAAAGAATAATGAAATCACGTATACAATTTATTTGCATTTTTCTGGAATACTTTGTTTTGATTCATATTTTTATCTTCTCGCAGGAGCTGGTAACAGTTTCAGGATTGCTGCTGTTCTGCAACTGTAACAATGATTCTTGTAATTAGATACTGATAAGATCTGTATTTTTTCATGAGATACATTACTCACGTGTGACGAATCACTCATGAAATCATCAGTTTCTTTTGAAGTATCGAATGTACTCTTACAGTTTGCCATTTACTTTTTCAATACGCCAACGTCAAAGGAGATGCTTGCTTAATGGGAATACTCCCTGGACAGCCCTTACTAGCGCAAGCTCGCGATCTGTGATTATGACCTTCGGAGAGGGTACCCTATTATAGATAGTTTTGATCTGACGTATTGCCCATATGTAGTTCTATCGATGCTCCTTTGACAGGAATGCAAAAAATGATGGGAATGTTGAATTGAGGCAAGTCAATACAACAGCATAGAGAAAAGGGCATTTTATACTTGTTTGTCCTGTATGCGTAGTCCAACAATAAAACAGAAGGAGAGCGTCGTGTCAATTTGATATACATTATATTGGCAAAATAAAGGTGCGTCAGATTGTTTTCATTCCTGCATTGTGTCGAAGAGATGCACTGGTCTTCTTTGAGTTCCACAATTGGTGCTGCGATCTGTGTTCTGCCATTGAGGGACTGATTTTGCATCTTACGCTGAAAAGTAATAGGATTAGAATAAAATCGCACTCTGAAATTCGTGATAACACAACTTTCCAGAGCTAATTGAGAGCTTTACCTTTCCACTGTAAATGTCCCTCCTTCTCTATTTGCTGAATCTTGCAGTTCGAGAGCTTTTCTCGCCTCGCTAGGTCTAGCTCCAGATTCGAGGGCCCTTTAAATAGTACTTTTACCCTCAATAGCCTCAATAGTACGTCTTCGCGGTATTGGATGCTCAGCAATACTTTTTTTATTGTTCATGGCTATGTTGACCATTCTTTACAAATACTCTCCATTGAGAATCATGTTTATATATGGTAGCGTAGAGCGAAAACGGGCAGTCAATTAACTTAGTGGCAGTTTGGGCGCTTTCGATTCTCCTGAGTAAGGTTTGACCTGTTTTTAGTGTTGCATCAGCAAAGTCAAAATTTGTGCCTTAATTACCCGCTGTATAGTTGAATCTTACCTTGTATCGTATGTCCCTCCTAAGTCGCACTATATGCAGTATCGCAAATTTTTTGTAGAGCTCTTTATAGCCAATGCATAGCTCTCAAGGAATGCAAATTCTTGTACAGCTTCAAAGAGCTCTTTAAATGTGTTGTACGTTTCTTGTGTTTCAGAGGGGGCATATTGCAATCTTGTAGGTAGCGTACAATTTGTCACCTTAAATGTGTATACTGGATGAAATAAACTGCTGTATAGAAGAAATTCAGAGTAAAATGTGTCGCAAAAAATGTCAGTTGTATTAGCCGATCATAGTTGCAACGCACTGTGCATTAGCCAATCTCAAATAATATCTCGACTGAAGTTGCGGTGGCAATAATTTAGGGTCTGCTTGGATGTAATTAGTTGAAAAAGTAAAATTATTCTGGGGACATGGGGATTTGATACCACTTTTTTCAAAAAATATGAGATATGTACCAAAATTTAAAAAAATATGGTTCATGTACCAAAATTCATAACAATAGGCGGTTTTGTACCAAAAGTTCGAAAATATTAATAGGGTACTGATATCCCCACAACCTTTTTCTGATATCCCGACAGCCTTTTTTTTAATTACATTTTTATTTTCCATTTTAAATTACATCATGCCTACTTAGAACAACTTTTTTGGGACAATAATCAAGGGAGCTGCTAACCGGACACCCCACCCCTCCTCGCATATATTTAAATATATTAATAAACACCTCGCCCCTATAATCAAATATGAGTCAATACCTTGTGATGTTTTGGTTTGTTCATGTGCTGAGTTTGGCGTTATAGTTTTAGTAAAGGGAGATGCGTTGACAGGAATTCCGATCGAGGAATAATTTAAATAATAAAATGCTTTGACTGCTGAATCTATTCTTGATTTTCTGATTGGATTGAAAGGGTGTGTAATAAATGGGAAAGGTAATCATAAAAATAAGAGCGACGAGTAAAATTCTGCACAGCATGTACACTCCTAATTCCCACCTGCTCATACCTATCTACTCAATTTCATTTTAAGACTCCCAGCTGGGCCAACATTTCCGCGAGGAATTCTTGGGCAAGTGAGACATCGTCGGCATAATCAAAATTAATTTCATTAGCCTGAAAAAAAAGCGGTAAGAAGAAATCATACACGAATCATTGCGGCTTACCTCAACGCCATTTTCTTGCACTTTTGCAACTTCTTCGCTATTGGTAATTGTCACTGTGTTCGGATAAGTCTGAGAAAACGGCAGATGTCAGTTAGAGAGTATCAAAGGGGTCTTAAGACAAACCAGAATGCATGAAAGATGCTGACTTAGATTACGCTTGCTCACAATTTGGCTGATTGCTCTCATACCGGCAGATTTTGCCGCAAGCAATGAGCAGGTGGACCTGTGGTGTCCTTCATCCTTGCAATGCCCGCATTTTCGCTTCTTGCGGCCTTTTTCCTCCACATGCTCAAAAAGCGAAGGATTGTGCCTTGTTGACGAACGGTTTTGTGAGCTCAATGGCCGCCCACATGGCTGCGCTACTACCGGATTGTTCATGACAAATGCTTTCGAGGAATCTAATGCTTCAATTGTGGTTCGAAGCATGGCCTGCTTGTATTCTTTTTCTCCTTGTACCGTGTTGCAAGAGACAACACAATATGGTGAGAAATTCGCTCTTGCTGTGCATCTAGAGGCGGTGGTGGTTGGTGGAGCCTCAATGCATATGGAAGTCTGAAACCTCCAAAGACCTATTGTTTGCCAACATCTTTCGCAAAGAAATTTTGGCAGGGGAGTTCTATTGTTCCCACAAAGATATTACTCCACTCCTCTGTTCCATTTGGACCGATTGCCTGCTGGTATTGCTCATGGACCTGAAAAAAAGACATTCAATAGCTGACTATAGAGGACGTGTTAAGCCCACTGCATGCATTATTCACATACCTTGCCCATTTCATAAGCTGAGATTTTGCGAACGACGTTGCCCCAGAATGGGGCTTCAAATTTTATTGGAAGCTGCATGCGTTGAAGACCGATCTGTCGGCTGATTTCGCGGTGTTGGACATCTCCAGACAGGACAATCTTTCTGTACACTTCATCCAAGTCGATGGTTGAAACAGCAATCCGCTGTTTCAGAGATGCATGGCTCCCCTCTACACGCGACGTGACCAGCATGTCCAAAATGTAGGGCATATTTGGTCAAGGCTGTAACAAATAGCTCCTTCTGCTTGTCAATCCAAATGTCGTTCAAGTATTTTGCCAATTGAAGCGGCAAGCTTGGCAGAAGGTTTTCTCGTTGCTTGTGATAATCCGCTTCTGTATGTGCTTGCAGAGAGCCATCCACTGGATCCAGAACTTGTCGTACTTCTCTGTCTTGCTAAATTGCCGCTTCGCTCTTGAATGCACATTCTTGTTTATATGCCAGCAGCAGATCAGCACAGTAGCACTTGGAAATGCCGTTTTTATGCCTGCAATTAGCGCCAGTTCACGATCCACAACCACACTTATTTCGCCGGAACTAAGCAAATGCCCAAAGCAGTCCCGAAATTGACGCAGAGCCCATACATAGTCTATTTCGCTTTCTTCGGAAAGGAAGGCGTAAGAAAACGATACGATACTATCTGGTTTGTTGGCGTAACCCCAACGATATGCAACAACGGCACTTTATATCTATAGTATCGGCAGTTACTTACGCTTAACGCTAGTAACGCTTAGCAAAACCATCAAGCTTTACCTGTTTGTCTTGTGCGTTGAGTCCAATATAAAAACTTGTATGTACAAAGAGACGATGGGGCTGATCAATGAAAAAGCACGAATAATTGTTGTACCATTGAAGATTGTGCTACGCACTACATTTTCCGTGAATCCCGCTGCAAGTGATACAGCCGTTGTTGGAGCAAAGAATAACAAGTCTGCTCTCCACTATTACTTTGGCGGAGCTCGTAGTAGATTTTTTCCTTCTCAAAACGGTCCAAAAGAGCCTCGACTGGTCGTGGGCCGTTCTGCGCAGAGGTCCTTACTTAGAAAAGGCTGTTTAGAATATTCCTCAAAGTAAATATTACGAGGCAGATTGTCATCGCCATACCCTTTGCTTGGTATTGTACACATCTTTTCCAACCAGTAAGCAGCACTGTCGTTCTGACGAAGGGTCGCAAAGATTACGCGAGGTGTCGCCCCAACCTTTGTCATTTTTTGTATGAGTCTGTTTATCGCATATGCGGCAGGGTCTTCTGCGGGATTGTGCCCGCTATGCCCACCAGGGAGGACTTGAAAGTACCAGACATAGGTGCATTCATCGGCGCTTATTGGCCTCTGGATGACAGCTTGCCACTTGCAGTTTGATTTTTTTGACTTCCGACGAAGGCCACTCCCTTCAACTTTGTGTACTCGGGCATGTCCACACTTCAACCAGACCTTCCGTATTTCCGTGCCTGCGTTGTTTGTCTTTGACCAAGCAAGTTAACGGCGAACCCGTTCTGCATGTCAAAGGTCTTCACCGCGTCCTCTGCTTTTTTGAGAGAAGGGTAACATGCACTGGGTGGGTCTTCCATAAGCAAATTTAGGACAGCGTGATGAGAAAGTGGCAGTTTGAGAGCTATAATGTGCTTTGTTAGCAGAGATGGAAATATAAGTTCCCTCTGTCTCTTTCTTTTGGGGCAAAAAAATGTGTGTACTGTTATGAACGGTTATTATATGCATTCCCTGTGTATCCTGTCCGCATATGAACTACGATATCGCGCACTATTTCAAACAGAACGGTCGTTCAGTGACGTCATAGCGACAGACAGTCGCCCGTGGCTGAACTATTTCAATGTCGCGTGGACCACAAATCGACCATAAATCAACAGGAAGACGTTAAAGTGGAGAGGTGGCCGTGATCATGTAGCACATATGTGTTGTGTAGGGTAAGGGGTGTCCCGTTCAGGATGTGCCCAAAATAATATGTAACATATTCATCAACCTTAATAGGGGGGGGTTATTAAATCATATAAAACATATGTGAGGAGGGGGGGTCCGGTTAGCAAAGGGGGGTGTCTGGCTAGCAGCTCCTATAATTAGTGCGTATTGATATCCCGACAACTTTTTCTAAAGGGAATCGTTATTCAGCCCCCCCCCTTTCCTGAATCAGCCCTCAGCCTTCATAAATTGATGGTAATCGTGACCTCTGATTGGTTTAAAAAAATATAAAGGAATAAATAAAAAGAAATTACGGAAATCGGTATTCAGCCCCTACCCTTCATATATTTATGAAAATTGTGGCCTCTGGTTGGTCTGAATAAATGCAACGAAATGAAATTAAAAAATAAAATAAGAAAAACTTCGGTCTCTGCAGATTTTGTACTACTTAATCTAAGTCTGTATGTAAATCTACCGCTGCAAGTGTTGCTGGTGTTATTGGTGCTGTTTGGTGCTGCTGTTGCTTCTTGACGGCAGGTTCTGGCATTGCGACATGTCTTTGGCATTTTCGACATCTTCTACGATACACAGGAGCATCCTAAGCAGCGCTAACATGCTCAAAGTGCGATGGCAGTCGCTGCGTTGGGCTCGATGGCCAACCATGCGTGCGCACTTGCACAGGATCGCGAATTTCTGTCTGTGGGACGTCCAACATATAGTCCAGCAGCGCACGCTTACGATGATCGGAAGCATCTCCGTACTCATCGTTTATCCTCTTCAATGCTATCTCAATTCCAATTGGCATGGTCCCAGCCTCAATATGAACTGGCATTGGCTGTACCAGCCACCAATAATGATCAAAATCATTAGCAGACAGCGGTATCACTTGGTGACGAAAAGCATAATCGCAAGGATACCCTATTGTAGATGTCGTCAAGTCTATAGGTAAATTGATGTTGCAGGAGACAACAGTGTGATTTATATATGTATTATTTAGGGATGTGTTATATTCACTCCCTGTTTGGTTAAAGTCACTCCCTTTTTAAGTAAGGTGGCACACATAATCATACTATGTGTATATTTTTGAGCACTTTAGATAGATTTTTGGAAAGTAAGATATATTAAATGTAGGAGGTCCTTAGTTCACTTTACTAGCTAGTCTAAGCCTTCTCGTTCTAAACGCCCACAGCTTAGGTCCCTACATCGATACCTATCGACCACTTTATGGGTCCGTACCCAGCTCAGTCGGTTAAAGCACTTGAGCGCACGGAGCCCCTGCCGGAGGTCGTTAGTTCGATTCCCGGCAGTGTGGGCAGCGGTTTGAGCCCAGTTGAAGGTGTCTATATTACTAGAATTAGACAAACTGACTTCTCTAGTTGCCTAGGCTATCTTAAATAACATATATACATATAAAAAACGTTTCGTGAAATACCTGTGAGAGATGATAGAATGTCGTCTCGTTGATAATCTCGTATCGTAGTAGCCTCAGCAACCTTAATACGAGACTGTGTCCAGCTTGTAAATGCTGTAAAGTTGAAAAAGTTGTTAAGTTGTAAAAATGGTCCAAAAGTACCGTGGTTTGCAAATTGGTGTGCGCCACACTACGGTGAGTAGAACCAGCCAACTAGGACTAGGATCTGAGTTGCACTTGCCGTTCCACTCGCCTGTGCCGTACCCGCAGCAATGATCTTCGACTTCTGAAAAATCCACCAAATGATCCTTGCGTTGCGAGTTGATCCAGTACCTTTGCAAGCCGAATGCGTTCCTCGTGGTCGTAACACTGTCTTCGAAAGTACCGAACGTGCGCACTAAACGTGGTGTAGATCACGGAAAGTGCTGGAACTGTCGGAGTTGCTGATCGCTGATCGAACAAACGACGATTCCGATCTGTCCAGACGAAGTGCAGTGTCACCGCTTGCAATGCAAGCCACATATCCGATATAATTGCTAAATATTCTTTCCAATCCGACCGTAGTGTTGGTACGATTGCACATGCAATATGCGTCCAACGTGGTCGAAAGGAGAAAAACTGATCCCAACTAGGAAGTAACTCTCTCCATAACTGTGCCGTGTGGTCGCACTCGAGAAAGAGATGTTGATCGGATTCCACTGCCCCACACGAAGTCTGCGTGCACAATATAATGTCGGGCTGAATATCCTTTAAGAACCAGAAACGAGATCGAACTGGCAACATCCGAAAGGCGAGACGAAACTGTAAATCCTCGAAAATTGGTAATACACGTTTTCGAAGATGCCGTGATGTAGCCATAAAAGTTCGGATTCGTTCTGAATCCAGTGCGTCCGATCTCTCCCGTGTTGACCAATGTGTCGACATCGGATGACTCTTGGTTGGTTCGGGAGGTTTCCAGACGATTCGTGAGAGTTGTGAGCGTGGAATGGATGGAAAATAATGTTTCCTTTCCTTGCTTTTTACTCCCACATAAAATGATCTGCCACTTGTGGTTGGTATAATCCAAGTGATGAGACCAATCGTCAAGTGGATACGCTGGAGAATCTGAGTGACTTCATTGTAAAGTCGACTCAGCAACTTTTCTTCAGACATATCCGACGTGTTCAGCTCTTCGTCGTTGTAATAGTTGGCGACGAAATCTTCCTTCGTTGGCCATGTGTCGCTTTCACGAAAAAAGTCTTGCAAACTTCGAACGTCGAAAAGTGTAGCAAATGTTTTTCGAAATGTTCGATGTGGTTCATCCACCATGCCAAGATTGTACCAAACGTTCTGTGTACTCGGATGACGAGTAGCAGCTTCGTAATGTAATTTTTGGTCGCAGTGAAACCACATCGGCTGTTCCATGTAGTACTGACGGCGTTGTGAAACATTTAAATCTGATATTGAAATGCTCCAATCCATCTGATGCCACATTCTAAATGCTTTTTTCCACCATGATGATATGCTCTCCCATTGAACCATTTTTCCATGTCGATTTGGTGCGATGGTGAATATATCCATCGGCTTGTGTGGTCCAAAGGGAGGTTGAATAAGTTGTAATAATTCCGTCGAAGCTGTTGTCCAATTCGCAGGAAGAATTGTTGACGCATCGGATGCGAACTGCTGAAGGAATTGAATACGTTGTAGCTTTAGTCGTCCCACCAAAAAAGGAACTTGTAGTCCACCATCTTGTCGGCGAAGATATAAAAACTCTTTGCTGAGTAGGTGAACATGTTTTGAATCTTTTTTGTGTTTCCGACCAAGCACAAAGCGATTTAACATCGATTGCCACTGTCGAATTGTCGCTGCTGGTATGTCTACGTGCATCGTGTAATGCCACAAACGTGATAAAATCATCGTCTGCGCAACCAGTAGTCGACCACGAACAGTTCTTGCTGTTCGAAACCATACACCAAACCCATCGTAAAAACGCTTGTCGAGAGTTGAAATAACCATCGAGCGAGTTGGTTTCTGGCCGAACGGAATACCCAAATACTTGACCGAATCCTCCGGACCCATTATGGTCAAATTGGGAATACGTGGACATGGCTTGGTCCGATTCAACGAGAGCAAGGATGATTTACTCAAGTTGAGTTTCGCACCCGATCCATCGCAATAGACTTGGACGAGTTCAAGTTGCGTCAAAACACCATTTGGTGTCTCTGAAAGCAATGTCGAATCGTCCGCAAAAAATAATCCAGTTGCGACAGTCGTGCTATTAATCCAAATGCCATGTTCTTCATGTTGTCGAAGTAAATTTCCCAAAGGTTCGATCGTCATCAGAAAAAGTAATGCTGAGAGAGGATCACCTTGTTTCACTCCACGTTGTGGTGTAATGGATGGTGTGATATTTCCATTAATCATCAACTGCGCCTTTGTGTTATTGTACAAAAGACGAACCCAGTCGATGAAACTTTTTCCAACGCCCATTTTTTCCAAAACGCGAAACATGTACGTCCAATTGACTCGATCATAAGCTTTCTCAAAGTCGAGAAAAGTTGCATAAGCTTCCTCCCCACGATGAGTGACCAAGTCTTGGATGTCGGTGAGATGTCGAATATGATGATGCATTGACCTTCCTCGCACGAATGCTTTTTGATCCTGATGGATCAATTTTGGCAAAAAACGTTGCAATCGATACGCCAACACTTTTGAAAGTACTTTTACATCGACACAAAGCAGTGCGATCGGTCGATAGTTGCCAGGATCACCTCGTGATCCTTTTTTGTACAATAATGTTATTGCCGAGTGACGTTGTGATCGAAGTAGAATTCCTCTTTCCAGCTGATATTCGAACACGATCTTCAGACACTCGCCAAACGTTTCCGGATCAAGCTGATAAAATGCAGCTGGTAGTCCATCCATACCTGGAGAAGAACTACTCCGCATGTGCTTGATCGCTTCCGCCATCTCGTTCGTACTTAACCGAGTGGAGAGACGGTCTTGCTCTACTGAGGCAAGTGAAACTTGAATCGAATCGAGTAACTTTTTTTGCTTTCTTTCACTTGGATCATATGAGTCGGTCTCTGAGCTATAAAGAGAGCCCATGACACCACCCCAATGATCTCTGAATTCGTCAATAATCTCCCTCGGGTTCGATGTCACTGTACCACATTTTTTGGTAACATTTTCGATCGGCACGCGACGACAAGAACTATCCGGAGGGCGAAAAAAATACTTTGAAGAGTTCTCCATATGCTTCACGTGATGGTCGAAGCTTTCATCTTGGTTGTATTTCGCGTTGTTTTCGACTGAAAGTCGAAATTGTTCGAGACTCGATTCGTAAAAGTACCGTGACTCATTGGTGTCGTGGATGCGATATCGAGCTGCTGCGACTTCCAAAACACGCTGGCTAGACTCAACATCACGTCGGCTATCTTGTGCAACCTTTTTACGATTCCTTGAAGCTGTTTCTTGATTTTCGTCTTCCAACTTTCCCACATTTTACCGGGATTCGAAGTTGTCCGTAACTGGTTGAGCACCAAATTCGCTTCCAATTTGATTGCTTCGACAACTTTAGGATATTCAAATAGTCGTAATGAGCATTTCCAATATCCTCGACCGGGTGATTGAGTTGGATTTGCAAAAGTTACTTTTTGTGCCAGATGATCTCCCGCATGTCGTGGACGAAAATACGCAGAGGTTTTGTATACCATATTGAATAGCTCTTCCGACATGCAGATATAATCTAATCGATTCTTGCGCGGTAATGGTCCTGTAAAGACGTTTTCAGTCGGATGTTGAATTCGCCAAGCGTCTACCACACCCAACTGTGAATGCCATTCCAAACAGCTAATCGACTTCGTTCGTGTCGAATTGTTCCACTCGAAGCATCGATAGCTGGATCGAGTGGTGTGTTGAAATCACCAAACACGATATGTGTTGCGGTCGATTCGAAAGTGTTGGAAAGCAATAACTCATAAAAACCCACTCGTTCCTCGGCCTCGACCGGTGCATATACATTGTGAATGTACACCGGTGCGTCGTGAATGATGAAACGCACAACCAAATAACGATTTCGAATGCTTCGATCGGTGAGTTCTTCAGCTGTTGTATAACCGGGAAAGTCCGAACGAAGGATTGTCATGACGCCGCCACTGCGGTTTTGAGTCGGATGGAGAAAAGCACTGTTGTGATCATTGACAAACATTTTGTGCTGCATTTTTGAGGATAATAAAAATTGAAATGATTCCAGTTGGTTGTGATCGTGAAACTTGGTTTCTTGAACACAACAAATGGAGTATTGTGATACGATGTGGTCGATAAAAAGATGACCGTTTTTATGTATTCCATTAACATTCACCGTAAGTGCTGAGATATTGTTCCACGTTGAAATCATCGAGGAGCCCTTAGCATTCACGCTGAAGTGGACCAGTAATCAACCTCATTTCACCATCTTGTTGTGAGAGGTGAAGTGTTGTGTGCTCCTCTGGAAAAAAGCTGAGATTGACGGAAAGCTCAGCGATGTCACCATGGAGAAGTCCACGCCATCTACCTCCAAACCATTGAGACCAACACTTTATGCCAACGTCGGAGCGGAAGAAGGATATGATCACATTGGTTGGAAGTAAACGACAATGATGACTCGGAATCCAGATCACTGGTCCATCGGTGAGATATTGGATCCAGTGGTCGTTGGTGTAGAATGTCGGAGCAGTACACATGAATAAAAGTTCCAACAACGCGAGAGCTTTCGTTGCTCGAGTCAAACCGATAACGATGTCCGGCACTGACGTCCACCACGACATTACTTTCTCGAACAGTACAGATCGCTTGGAGGGAACTTTTCCACCAACGTGGCGACTCCATCGTGTCTCAAACGTAACATCTTCGCCGAGATTGTGAGTTGCAAAAACGCGATTTATCATAAGTAGATGAGCCACTTCATCCAAAGCTTTATCATTCGACTCCATACACGAAAGTAGCACACCATTCATCGTGATCGGATGATCAAGTGCCGCTCGGATGATTTTGTCCGGATTTGTGCAGAACTGGATTAGCTTCCGCACATGAGGGATGCAAGAATCCGCTTGAACCAGCTTGTCCGGTCGGAGTGAGTGAAGGGCATTTTTCGAATCGATTTCCATCAGCTCCCCTATTTCACCAACTCGGGTTGGTCGTTCCGATTTCTCGATTGTTGTATGACGTTTTTGATAAAAGTGTGCCGCCTCTTTCGAGGTGGCCACCTCTTTTGGCATCCGTGCTTTCACGGGGATGATTTGGACGCGATTGCCATTCTCTGGATTGGCAACCGCTGTTACTTCTTCGATCTCCACCTCCATAGTTGCGAGCACGGAAAAATAGTTACTCGTCGCTAGTTTTGGAAGCGCAAGAGGTGGTGCTTTGGAGACCATTTGGTCGAACGGCTCCACCCGATTACGTTTTCCACTCGTCCAAGCCAACTTCATGGATACATCCCCATCCCGCTCTACCCGTGGTTGGGAGTGTGACTGACTGGTCAGTTGGAGGATGGGAGGTGTGTGTTGCAATAAAGCTTGTGCTCCTGGTGGTGTGATAGTGGGGGGAGTGTTGAGCTCCAACGAGATTTGATCGGAGAGCTTCCGGTCGGGTTTCCTCGCTTTCAATTCTTGACTGAGAACTGGCTTCACTACTTTTTGTGGTGCCACCACGAGCTCCGTTGGCGCGTTTGTTTGTTTTGGTTGCTGGTGTGGTTTTTGTTGCGGTTGATTTTGAATGTGGTTTTGCTTTTTCTTTTGCTTGTTCGATTGTTGTTGCCGTGCTCCCGTGGTTGATATAGCGCACAAATCCAAGCAATAAGGACCACGTTGACCAAAACGTGGTCGTTCCGATGGGATAGGAGCGTGTTTCCCTCGCACAGGGTAAAGCATCTTTTCGTATGCAATTTGTTCGCATACTTTACCGATGCGGACCAGCTGTGGAGGGCATGTAGGAGTACTAAAGTACACTCTCCACGTCGACATCACGACACCCTTGCACGGAACAGTTTCGCGGAAAGTAGCAAAGACTACTGGACATCCTAGACTGTGAAGGGAACGTAAAATCGGAATCCGTTCTTCCTCCACGCCCACTCCAAATATATCCAGATAGTATTTGGATTCGAGAGAATCGTACTCCCGAAAAAAGTATTGAGACCCGAGGATGGTTATCGGCTGGCACTCCAGCTGTTGACAAGCATCCTCGGTGGAGACCATCACTCGAAGATTGCCACCAGGCATCTTTGAGACTTGAGCAATGGCTCTGCTCTCCAGTAGACTCTCGAATACTGGATTCCCATGATCCTTCATAAGGGAAGACAGGATTTTTCCATTTGGAGTACGCACCAACGCTTGACCTGTTTCCAGAATCATGGGAAAGGTGGCTTTGGAGACCTTAAAAGGCCTCGCTGCCTCCAATTTTTCTGCCAACACCGACCACTCGGGATGTTGTCCATCAGCATACAATCGCATAATAGACTCGATGTCCGAGGCTTTAGGCTTTGGAAGCTCCACGCGAAATTTCGCCCTAGCCTGGTCCTTACGCAAGGACTCCTGTGACCTGATCAGGTCAGCCAAAGTGGGACTTTTAGTGTCGTCCACACTTGCAGTTGCCTTTGGGTCATCCTGTGACGAGGCAACGATAGTACCGCATGTACCACCGGTACCACATCCGACACCTGTAGTACCGTATTGACCAGTACCGTCACACTGGGGGTGGGGGTACTTTCCACGTCATCACACAGGGGTGATGACTGATCAACAATCATACAATCACCCAAAACAGGGTGACTCATGAGGGTTGCCACGTCAGTACAAGTGGACGCTAGCACCCTTGGTTGTGTCGATATGTCGACTTGAACCATTGTTTTCGAGAGGAAAGAGGTGAAAAAAGTTGTTTTTTCGAGTTGTGTTTACTAAATTGGCGGGTTACTTAGTAGCCGGCAAATTGAGAAGTGCGCGGTTTGAGCCCACCCAAGCAATAAGCTCGGAAAATATCTGCCTCCCTAGGTTTGAAGTCAGACTTAAGTGATATTCACACGGTCAGGGACTCATGATAGGATAAGGAAGGTAGTTAAAAACCCAGATAAACAGTGTAAAGAAATCCTTGACAATCTAAACGCCCACAGCCACTAATTTATTGTCCAATAGCTGAAAGTTGATTAGCCTGATGTGTTCCACACTGGTTCAGGGACATCAGCTTCAATACTCCCCCTGAACGATAAATTCTTAATGTTGGACTTAATCAAAAGTTGTTCAAATTTCTTCGTCGGCAGTGGCTTGGTCAGAAAATCAGCCAACTGATACCTGGTGTCAATGTATTGAAGCTTGATATTTTTGGCCTTTATTTGTTCACCGACAAAATGGTACCGTATGTCGATATGCTTCGCTCGACTCTGGTATCTATCGTTGTTGGCAATTGCAATTGCACTTTGGCTGTCTTCATGAATGACCACTGAATCATCAATCCTCACCTTTAACTCTGATAATAAACTTTTGACCCACATGACTTCCTGTATGCATAACGAGATAGCAATATATTCAGCTTCGGCTGTGCTGAGAGCCACACTCTGCTGTACTTTTGATTTAAATATAACTGGAGAGTTGTTTATCATCACCATTATACCGGAGGTTGATCTTCTTGTCTCCTTGTCGCTTGCCCAATCCGCATCACTGTAAGCACTGACTTCGATATTTCCTGGCATAGCCTCATAACATATTCCTTCATTGCAGTTGATTTCAGGTAACGCAAAACACGGATTGCTGCATTCCAGTGTTGTTCACTTGGTTGCTCCAGGTGTCGATTGAGCTGGCAAACCGTGAAAGTAATATCTGGTCTTGTGCCCGTTGCGATGTACAGAAGAGAGCCGACAAGTGAGCGATATGGTCGGTTTTCCATTCTCAAATCTTTTTCTTCTGACTTCGTTAAGTAAAGCCCCGGAACATTTGGATTATATACTGACTTCGCGTTTACTTGGTTGAACTTCTCGACCAATCTCCGTATGAAAGCTGCTTGACTGATCTTCATTTGTCGCAGTTCTTGTTTGTATTCCACTTCAATACCAAGGATAAATCGCACCTTTCCCAGGATCTTTAGACTGAAGTGACTCGAAAGTTCGTTTGCAACCTTCTTGATCGAGTCGATGATTTTGGCTCCGATGAGCATTTCATCGACATATAATGGGACATAAACCCATGACATGGAATCTTTGCGTACAAACATACATGAGTCTGATAGACATTTTGCAAACCCCATCTGAGCAAATACAGTTGATATTGTCTTGGACCAAGTCACAGCTGCTTGTTTAAGTCCATATAGACTTCGATTGAGCTTGAAAATTTGGTTTGGCTTGCTTTCAACACCTTGAGGTGGATAGATGAACACATCTTCTTCCATATAACCGTTAAGAAAGGCCGTATCAGCATCATACTGATGAATGGTAAGAGATTGATGGCAGCAGATTGCCAGAAAAATACGAATTGAGTTTAAATTCGCGACTGGGGAATACGTATATGTGTAGTCAACACCATAAGTTTGTCGATATCCTAGTGCCACCAATCTTGCCTTAAACCGCTCAACTTCTCCGTCTTCGTTTCGTTTAATTTTAAAAACCCATTTGGTTCCGATAGCCTTTTTGTCTGCCTTTTTTGTTACGGCCGTCCACGTTTGTTTTTTGTTTAGTGCTTGAAGCTCGGCCTGAATCGCAGTATACCATACTTCCGATCGAGGTGACTCCAGGGCCTCTTGATAGGATGATGGAGCTTCTATCGCTGCATTCCCTTGTTCGTATTCAATACGATATCTTTTGGATGGACGGTTCATGGTATTAGAATTTGTTACTGGAACGATAGAAGTAGACGATTCCACTGGTACTATTGATTGCGACGATTGATCTGGTGGAGGTGCCAAGGGGGCATCGTGCCCAATTTGAGGGTTTCCAGAAACCGGGTAGCTTTCGAAATTATCCAGTCTCCCCCTGGGTACAATGGCCTGAATAGTGCTAAAATCGTCTTCCGTAAAATCCATATCGACGTTGAGAGATGTCTGGTAAGCATCCAAAGAGCGCTGCCCCTGAGTCGAATATCCGTCAAATCTTCGTTCGCATTTGTTGACGCTTCAGTCGGATCTACATCCATGCTCTCGACATGCGGAATTGTCCTGATCGGTATTTGTTCGCTTACTTCGTCACACTGACAATCATTTCGATTTTGTTCGGATGATTTATCTCCAATAACAACCTGAACATATTTTGTCTCGGCTAATTCTTGAAATTGCGCTGAACGAGTAATCTCGATTTTCTGCGACTCAAAATCCCATACGCGGAATCCTTTCATTTTGTCCGAACATCCGAGGAACATACATTTGACCGCCTTCTTGTTCAACTTCATCCGTCGTGAGTTCTCAATATGAGCAAAACCTCGAGCACCAAATACACGTAAATAAGTAAGACATGGCTTGAAAAAGATCCATCCCTTGACATTTTCGATAATTTTGATTATGGGATCGTACTCATCCGAGAGACTCCCAAGTAATATTACTAATTGCTCATCCATACTAATTACATCCCCACAAGCTTGCATCGAAAGGCATAATTCATCAAATTTCATAAAAGTTCCATAATATTCTGACTCTTTTCCATTCGGAATTCATGAAGTCTTCGCCGGTTTCGTACTCCGTTGTGTATACTATTTCGAAGGTAAAAGTTCTTTAGAATCTCTCATAACTGAGAGGTTGTACAAGCGCCTCTGATCATCACCTGGAGACTCGGGCTGATTGACATTGAAATGATTGCGAAGGCTTTAAGGTCGTTGACTTTCCAGATTGCCAAAGCTGCAGGATCTTCGCTGAGTGACTCCGACTTGTCGATATGATGCAGCAAACCCTTCTTTATCAGCTTCATACGCGCGTTGAACTCCCATCTAAAGTAATTGTCCTCGCCAAGGAGTTCGTCGACCGCGTTCTGAGTATTTGGGCTCATAACCTTTTGAGCACTTTAGATAGATTTTTGAAAAGTAAGATATATTAAATGTAGGAGGTCCTTAGTTCACTTTACTAGCTAGTCTAAGCCTTCTCGTTCTAAACGCCCACAGCATGGGTCCCTACATCGATACCTGTCGACCACTTTATGGGTCCGTACCCAGCTCAGTCGGTTAAGGACTTGAGCGCACGGACCCCTTGCCGGAGGTCGTTAGTTCGATTCCCGGCAGTGTGGGCAGCGGTTTGAGTCCACCCAAGCAATAAGCTTGGAAAATATCTGCCTCCCTAGGTTTGAAGTCAGACTTGAGTGATATTCACACGGTCAGGGACTCATGATAGGATAAGGAAGGTAGTTAAAAAACCAGATAAACAATGTAATGAAATCCTTGACAATCTAAACGCCCACAGCCACTAATTTATTGTTCATTAGCTGAAAGTTGATTAGCCTGATGTGTTCCACACTGGTTCAGGGACATCAGCTTCAATATATATGCTATGTACACTTTTTATTTATATGTAAAGGACTTGTTATATTCACTCCTTTTCAAGTCACGTGACACACATTATTATGCGTTCAAACATCATCGTCTTTCACACCCAGTATTTATGCGAGCATACCGATGATTTGATGAAACTCACTGACAGGAATGATCACTGAAAATTGGACCGATTGGGTAAACTTCTTCTTCTTTTGTAGAATTTCGTAGAAAAAATGTGATCACTCTTGCTCTAGCAACTCGATTAATTGTCCGCTATATACGCCCAACAAGAGCACTTACATTTGTCCGCGGGACTTTGCTTCACCTATAAGCTTCTGAACGAGTGTGAGCGTCTCAGCGGGGAGGTAAAGAGATTGTAGATTTGATCGATACATTTTGTAAATGGGAATCACAAAATCCTTTCCCTTGGATGAGATTTTTTGTAACTTTCAAACAAACTTTGATTTGTAAAGATAAGGCAGTAGTGAAGCAATATTAAAGCGCTTGGTCAAGGGCGAGTGGCTCTATGACTCGTTATAGTAACATTAATATAAGGATGTGTACCGGTACTTATGATTAAGCTGAAAAATCAGAAGATTGGCATTGAATCGTTGTGAGCTGCAGCTTTGTATTTAAATTGTATATATAATAGTGTGGGCCACGTGACTTGAACGGGAGTGAATATAACCAAAAAGAAGTGAATGCCTAATTGAATGCATAATAATTTGTGTCACGTGACTTGAAAAGGAGTGAATATAAATAAAAAGTATACAGAGTATATATAGACTTAGTATAAATATGTGTGCCACCTTACTTAAAAAGGGAGTGAATTTAACCAAAAAAGGAGTGAATACAATATAAGAATTCCCTTTATTTTTTCCGTTGCATCTATTCAGACCAATCAGAGGCTATGGAGGGTAGGGGCTGGATAACGATTCCAGTAATTTTATTTTATTCATTCTGTTATATTTTTTAGACCAACCAGAGAACATTAATATATTAATTTATGGAGGCAGGGGGCTGGAAAGCGATTCCCTTTTGAATTACATTTATTTTTAACTTAGATTACGTCATGCCTACTTATATTATTACTCCCACATCTTTTTTGAAATATATATAAGTTTACATTTATAACTAATAGAAGTCATTTACGTCAAAGGCTACATCTAGTAGATACAGATACCTTCAACTGAGCTAAACACTAATCACTAGTAGACGATTCATTGCCAGTTTGTTGAGCTATAATGCGTCGTAAAGATGCAAAAGTTATCATACACTGCCGGCCCGAAAATAAAATGTGTTAAGAAAAAAATCTGAGAAGGAAAAATATCTAATTTTTTACTAAAGCTTGTCCTGAATCTAATTTTGTAACCGATATTCTGCAAGAGCGCTTGTTATGGCCGATTCCCGCAATTGCTGCACCTACATTTCCCTGTGTCCGATGCTCAAATACTATGAGTCAATGGAAATTGTCACATATAATAGCCTATCACAGTTGAAACGTTCTTTGTGTATTAGCCAATCACAAATAATTCTCGATTGAAGTTGTTGGAGCACCAATTTAGGGTGTGTATAGATGTAATTACTTTAAAGCATTTATGTATATTGCAAAAAAGAAAAAGCTGTGAGAGTAATAATCTAACTAGGCATGTTGTAATCTAAAAAAAGGTGTCGGGATATCAGTACCCAATATATAATATGGTTTATATACCAAAACGTCTGAAGTTAATGTAAATTTATGAAAAATACACCAAAATGTCTGAAGCTCGCACATTTTTCAGTGCCTTATCGTTAGAAAATTCACATCTGGCGACTACGACGACCGCCGGCAACGACGGCTACCTGGGTGAGAAACAAGAGTCAGGTGAAAGCTGTTCGCTAGGGGACTGGGCAGACGCGCGTGCATCTTTTTACTCACGTGACTACGCCAATCGCGACGGCATATCAAGTTCGATAATTGAATACAGCAAAAAGTTGGACGAGCTTTTCGTATCATATCGAGCGACCGCGGCAGCTACAAGGTGCTGTGTGTCGATCCAAATTGCAGCTTTGCAGTCGCTTTTGCGCATGGTAGGGATTTGAGCCGCCTCAGACTTTTGTGCCACACACATGCGACGCTACGAGCTTTAACCTGGATTCATCCGAAGCAAGTTATCGAAACAAGTCTTCATTCATCGCTTTGCTTGAGTCGGCCCTCCTTCGTCGTTGATAAGGGTCGTGACGACAGTCCAACTGAGATGTAGAAGAAGCCGACGGCTGATGGGCGTCGATTGACGTACCAAACTTGTGCTGACTCCTGCATCCGGCTCAAAGCGCACTCTTCGAGGAAGATCGCACGCAGTATAAGTTTATCTTGTCATTCGTACACGAAATGAAGAAGCGCGGACATTAGGCAGATATCGCGTTGCGTAAGGACAAAATGTGCAGGTCGTCATCATATACAAGCCCGACATTCAGTTGCTTCGCGAATTTGCAAATCGCGGTATCAATCTGGATGGCACATTTATGAATCACAATAATGGAGTCTTCCTTGTCGGTTGTCGTAAAATCAGCAACAATGAGATTCAACTTTGTCGCGGTCGCTTGGGTGTCAGGCGAGACAGAAGAGAATTAATCATGGTTCCTGGACTTTCTTCTGCGCTCTATAAAAGAGTCAGCATTCGTCATCTCCGACCGTAACAAGGTCTCATTCCGGCGATGCAAGATAAAGCAGGTGACATCCCTCACTCAGTGTTCGTGATAACTTCAATGTCAAGATTCGCGATGCAACCAGGCGTGGAAGATGGCCAAGTCCTTGACGTTTACGTCGTTCGAACAACGAGCCAGTGAGTTGGAGAAAAATAATGCAAAGATGCTGCAATGGCTGCTCGATGCAGTCAAGCTCAATAAGGCTTCCGCGTATAGTATACGTCCGCCTTTGAAACCATGTCTAGCAACAACGGAGTTTGTTAATAACGTCCTGCTTGAAGCTAGAGAAAAGCCACTTCTGGACTGTATCATGGCGGTGGAAAAGATCATAGGGATCAAGTGGGTTCAATTCATCGCCAAATCGTCTTCGTGGGGGAAATCAAATTCATCTCGAGTTCCCTGTCATCCTTCGTCGTCAAGGTGAGGGAGGATGGAGAACTGCCTGTCGAGAATTCTGTCGATCTAGGCCCTTAATTCGTCAACAAGCTCTCGCTGCTCAAGACTTTCTTCGATCCGTCGTGGACCAAGGAGGTTTAACATCGTGCTTACGACGCCTTGGTAAAGACGAGTCCATGGGGGACAAAGGATGAACTAACGAATTAGAAAAACACCGCCCACTCGCGGTGTCGAAGAAGCGTGGACGGCCGAAGAAGTCGAAGCAAATCGAGTTTCAGGATGCCACAGAAACTTTGATGATAAAGCGCACCAACAAGTGCACTATACGCGGTAACTACGGCCACAACAAGCGTACCTTCAAGAACTAATCTTTTCCTAATGGTAAAACATTATATTTTTATAATTTTATATAAACTTCAAACTTTTTGGTATATTTTTCATATTTTCACAATTTCGCCAGTGTAGTATTCGTTTTGGTATATAAATCATATTTTTATGAAAAAAAGGAATATGAAAATCCCCATGTCTCCTTCTATACAAGAAAGGTTATGGGGGTATCAATTCCCTATAAGAAAACAAAATCATGTAATCCCAGTGACTGACGAGGTTCGAGACTTGTTATACGACATGGTTCATAAACAAAAGCAAGAACATGTGGATCAGTTCGTATGTCGTATCGATCCTAAATTCAGTCTTGACGTTGTTCGGACAAATAAACAACGATGCTTTCATCCGGAGAGAAAGCAGAGAGGGACGTCAAAGATCAGTTCTGTCTCCAAAATAGACTTAGTGAATTTGAAATATCCTTGAAGATGCGGATCGAAAAGTTTGCAAGAGAAATTTGGGATATGTTTGGTATATAAATAAAGTTTTATATAACGATAAAAGATGTTTTTGTGTGCTGGATTTTATTTCGAATTATTTTTATGTTTAGTGAAAATAAAACCTTATTCTTGGGGGTTTGTAGAAAGAGAAAAATTAGAAGAATTTCACTTGTCTGACTATTACAACATCATGCACTAGTTAGAATATATGGTTACGTCATCCAACCAAATCTCAGATGTATTGTTGATGCCATAAATGCATGCTCGCTGGTTGGTAGCCGTCTCGATTTTATCGAGACTCGAAAATTCATAACCAATACGCCCGCAACCAAAACCCTTTTCATTGAAGTTTTGCGCTTTCCTTCCCGCTGTCTAAAGTTACTCATTTTTATTTTCTGAACTGCTCAGTAGCTTTCAAGGCAAGATCATCAGACTCCTCCCGCTGCAACGACTCGTATTCTCGATGAATCATCTCCTTTGCTTGCATCATATCCATAGTTGGAATACTTTTGATGATCTTAACGATTGAGTGCTATTTATCCGATAGAGTGCCTAATGATAAGATATGTTATTCATCTTCATCCAAGCTGTCCCCGATTGCAGCCATTCTTCTACAAATCTCCTCAAATTTCAGGAGATGTTCCTATGCATTCCCTTCCATCCGGAATCCGTGCACTTGGTTTCATTTGTATACGATTGTGCGTGTTTCGCCAATCATGAAACTTTCAGATTTTCGCACGTTTCGTCTGTACTTGTAGCCGAACAAATCAGAGACTGCAACTTTGGGCGGAGCATGGTCGCAATTATCGCAAAAGCTTTAACATCATTGACTTTCCACATCTCAATTGCTGAATCGGCCTCAATCGGTATCTTCATTGCGTCGATATGGCCGTGGAATTTCTTCCTTGCTAGCCTCATCAACGTGTTGATTTTCCAAATAAGATAATTATCTTCGCGAGAAAAGGCGTGCTATTCCATCAACCATGGGCTCATCACCTGTTTATTTTAGTCGTAGAGGAAATATGGAAAGTAAGTTTATTAGGATCCTTCGTTCGTGTTACTAAATAAGTCTGCACTTCTCTTCAATGTCGGGCAGTCGAGCCAATGAATGTTGTCTAATTGAAGCTTAAGGGTTAACTTACTTGAAAGTCAACACTTTCTCCTCAAGATGGATGTTCTATATCAAGCCACTGAGCAAAAGCGGAGATGATCGCAGAGACTTTGGCCTTCCTCTGATCTGAGAATTGGTACAGTTGCTCAAGAAAATCACAAAAACTCAAAGGAGACTATCATGCGGCTGACAGGAAATGTTCAACTCATACCGGGAGAGGAATGCACACAACTAGGCTTGCGGGATGACAATATGGCAACTGTAAACTGTAGAGTCGGATCATGCTGAAAAAGAAGATCTGTCGAAAGAAAGCGACCGTGTAGGTGTACACGTACTCTCGCTATCTCCAATGAATAGCATTGTCAGATTCTTACATCTAGACGTGATATTTTCTCAAAGATGTCAATACACTAATCCGTTTACAGTAGACTGGATTGCTGTCACCATTGTGTACACTTGCACTTATAGCAAACATCGGACCGCTGATGGTGAGGCCACATTAATAGCTTATGGAAACGCCGGAAGAACTCAAGGTTATTTCCGATACGACAAAAGTAGCTCGACAGACAATAAAAATACGGCGATACCTCCAGTTTTTGATGACATCACAAAGATTTCACATTCTCTAGGCTTGCGTCTTATCTCTTCAGAATTGAGCAGACATATCAGATGGACGGCATGTGATCGGTATGATGCAAATGTGCGTAATAGTGTACGTTTGAGAAAGGAGCGGTCGAATGATTCTTGGTCGATTAGCTTTGAAATCTCATACCGAAGATCAGAATGAGTCACTGCTATCCTTACTATTATACAATTTGTTGGTACATGAGTCTATAGGAGTCGAAAACACATCACTTACCTGGACATTGCGAATGATGCACTTGATTCTTCTAGTTCCTCTTCATCGCTATCGCCTTGTGAAAACTTTTTCGGGTCTGATCTGTATTCGCATGGCTCGGCTTGATTCAACTTTGCCGCTTCTTGGTAGTTTTCCTTCTCCGCGGCTCGTCTAGCAAGCACTCGCTCACGATACATGTCTAAAAGAGCATCTTCTCGACTCTCTTCTGTTCTGGACAAAAGTGACGATTTTTTTTTATTCTCATCTCCAGGCTGGCACATGACGTCTTTACTGTTGATTTCGACTTCCTCTACGCTTTGTTTGTTTTCATCATAAAAACAGGTCGCAACATCTTGTAACTCGCCTGGAATTGAGTCGTCGAGTTTGTAAGGGTGATCCAACTGATCTGTTGACAAATCCAGGACAGTCATCTCGATTTTAAAGTCTTCAAGATGTTCTTCTACCCTTGCGCCCCTCACGTTATCCACAGATACGCCAAAATTGTTTCCTACACGTGACGCAGGAAGCTCCGTAGCATCTAATATTCCAATATCTTGAAGAGTACTATAGATAGACGAGTCTAACTCGAGAGGAGATTTATTCTTTCGTTCCGTGCTCGAGCCTAAATCTTGCTTTGAAACATCATCCAAGTCCTCCTGTACACTATGCCACAGACCGTGTGCGTCCTCTATTCGATTTAAATCGATATGATGGACTGGCTCAGCCGGTCGCACATTTTTGGAGAGCTTATGGTCTTCAATGGTGTTTTGATCCGCTAACATACAGTCGGAATTATTCATTTCCAAAGAAGCTCTAGGGTACGTGCCATCACGAACAATATCTTCCCTTGCAGGCAGAGAACTTATACATTCATAGCGATCATCCGCAGTTTCTATTCCTCGCCTGATTGCACCGTCATGACGCTCAATTTGAAGTGATGCATGCTGCAACTCTATACGTTTCTGAAGCAGCTGATCCCACGATCCCTTCTCCTCATTCGTCACCAAGGGTGTCACTAGAGTCGCATGGTTAACAATTGAATGATCCTCCGTTGACTCTTCTTCCGCTCTGGTTTTCGTTTCTTCAGCTGACCCTATAGACATTTGTGGATGGGCCAAATAGCTTCCTCTATGTTCAGCACCTGCTGTTTGGGAACATTTCTTGATCGTGGATACAAGTGGGAACTGGCCCATTCCTGTCATCAAAGGATACTCCGTGGAAAGGATTTTCTTACCCCAAGCTTCCTGAAAATGTTCATTTCTACGCGTCTTTCTCTCAAGGTTGTGGATTGGCATAGTGATTCTTGATCCATATCCATGTTTTGTGTGCACTAATGAGTTCGCGCGAGATAGTGAAAGATTTAAATTCCTCACTTCTTGTCGTAAAGACTCAACATGGGCTGTCTCGTCCTCATATTGTGCTCTATACTTGTCGCTAGTAGCTTCCGCTTCAGACAATTGTGACCGAAGCTCATGCATTCTTGACAATAAGTCATCCTCTTTGCGCTGAGAATTACGCCGCTGGCTTTCTGCAATCTCCAGCATCCGTTTGCGTTCCTTCATAAGAGTATTTGCTTCTTCGAGTCGAAAGCCTATCATTTCTTCTCGTAGTCGCGCAACGTCACCGTGAAGCTTTGTTTTGTTTTCTTCCACTGCTTGCAAGTTGGCTCGAAGATTTTTATTTTCATTGAGCAAAACATCATTCTCATTTTCTAGCCTCGATATTTTTTGATGTTCGCTTTCGTAGCGTGAACGAAAGTCTTGAAGAAGTTCTTCTTTGTAAGCCAGCGCTTGGTCCAAACGAGCTAAGGATGTGTCAGCTTGAGTCAATTGAGCTGTGAGCGAGCAAAACTTGACCTCGTAACTCTCCAAACGTTCCTTTTGTTCTCGTGTCTCTTGATGCATTGCCTCCAAATGTTTCTTTTCCAGTTCTAAAGTTTCCTTCTTCTTTGTAAGAAAAGCTTCGACGGAAAGCACTTTTTGTTCTCGTTTTTCAATCTCAGCCACCCATGTAGCCTTCTCAATTAGTAATTTATTCTCTTTTGCCTGCTCCGCGGAATGAATCACCTGATCTAATGTCTCTTCCTTTCGTCGTAATTTTTCTTCTAATGTCGTTAAACGATCTCTTTCTACAGTGATTCGGCGATCTTCACCTGCGTATTTGCTTTCTAGAGAGCTTTCCCGCGTCCGAAGTTGATCCATTTTGTCAAATATGCTTTGACGCATTTCGAAGAGCTGAGTTTCCATATCTCTACGCTTCGCTTCCCACTCGCTTTCAAGTAATTGTTCCTTCTTGCACAAAGCTTTGTGCATTTCTTCCTGCTCATTGAGCACCGATTCGCGTAATTTTTCCATCTCATCTTGACATCTTTGTAGCTCTTCTTCGCGAACTCTTTCGAGTTCGTGTGATTTGAAAAGCTCCAGCTCATTTTGAAGCTTACTAAAGTACCTATTCTCACATCCTTTCTCGAATTGGCGCATTTTCCCTTCAGCAAGACGACCTGGAAACGTATTGTCGGCCTTGACTTTTTCCAAGTAGGCATGATCCAGTCGTCGAAGCTGTGTTTCTACAAAATATTGCTTACGGATTAGCGGCAATATATATGGCATTGCCGTTCGTACCCAGCATAAACCTATGGTCGGAAGAATCCAGTGTGGTTTGCGTGCATGTTGTCGTCGTCGCCATCCTTCCTTTCCGCAAAAAGTTATCAAGGAGAATAAATAACAATGGTTTCGGCTCGCTTTCTGTGCTCTGGGATGTACTTGTTACTTTCAGCTCTTCCGTGAAGCGAAACAACGCACCAGGTCATCTTTTACTGAGATTTCTAGCATCTGTGAGAGTTTCGATTAGCTATAATCGGGTACCAAGCTTGGAAAGAGCACCTGTTCGATTACATCACGCTGGATAAGATTTTCTTTTCCTCCAATTTCTGGAAGGAAAACGGCCTTGGAATGCTCTAATTGTGCAATGGAAAAATACTCCTGAACCAGTCCGTGCACGACTCGATTGTGTAACGTCGACAGCGGAGGAAGAGACCGCGCATATTGATTAGTGTCTTTACATAAATCTTCTTTTTTCTTTTGCAATTTTTCAATACACGCTCGACGCAATTGAGCCTTTCATTACAATGACGGTTAAGGTCTTCGGCGTTTGGTGCTGGAAAGGTGCACACGTACGCGCAAAAGATCTAGCATTCCATTATCACGAAATGATTTGAACATCTCAGCTTTGAAGTCCTCAACGCTGAGCATTTTCTCATCTCGGTGAGGTATCGCGGATCCAAGCATAGTTTTATGGTTCATCGCGCCTTTTCACAGTGCGGTAAGCGAGTATTTGCAATGATTATATACTGTGCCAACGCACCGAATCTTAGATATATGGACAGTAATCGTGTACATCAATCGCAAAGAAGTTACCGATATAGTAGCTTGATGAGCAGGAAACGTAGAAAAAAGTCATGTTTGTTACAAACTCGCGATTTGCATACTTTTGAGACACGAAATCTAGTCACATTTTCATCTCTGTTGAGCGTACAGATTTTGTTCGTCTTCTTCATCGTCTTCGACTTCGTACTCGTGATCGTACTGGTACGTTTCGAAGGGAGGTGCTTCTGGTACAGCTACGACAAGTCCATCCATCTCTTCCGTCAGAATAATTTCTGTTCCGAGTCGAGAGCTAGGGCATTCATTAGCATAACAAGAAGTATTTTCACGCCGTAACTCACTTTGAGGAGCGATCTTCTGCTGGAACATAGACATCCAAGATTTGTTGTTCTTGGTCATTTGGACGCGGTAGCCTTGACATCCACTCGTTTGATACAATGACATGAGAGATTGGTGATACCGATCCTAGAAACGTTAACGTCAGCTCCTAACTTTTGTAAGCATTAGTATATCATGTTTACCTTCTCCGAACAGCGATTCCGTGTAGTAATCTGAGCGAACCGCACTATGACGATCACCGCCCCCGTTCGAATCATCTTTCAAGAGATCAATCTTGCTCATTTGGCATGCTTGACATAATGTTTGTCCCACGCGCCCTTGCACATACTGACGGTTTCCGGAATAATCGATCAACGTGACGCCAACTCTAGCCTAGTGGTTATATACGCATCGACAGTGTGTAACCATGAACTTACAAATTATCTGAAACTTTGGGAGTGGATATCTCAGACGGGGGCGTGATTCCTCCGATAGAGCGGCGGTGTGAAGCATGATATCCTATCCTGCGCGATAGAATTCCGACACTTGTACGCATGTCTTCCAGGCGCTTATTTCTGTTTAAAGTTATAACCTTTGAAGGTTTTTGTAAAACGCCCCTGAAATTATGCGGGTATGATAAAACCCACAACTCAAAGAGATCATTTATAACCGACTGTTCGGACGAGGAGCCGACAACACGGCAGTGCATTTATATGTTACAAAGTGCGTTAAGTCATGGCTTTCGTACATCTTCTTAGATCTTCCTCAGTGAAATATTGGATTAAAGTGAACAAGCTCCTGAAGCAATGAGAGACTGTTCCGTGACAGTGTCGCGCCGCGAGTTTTTTCAACTCTCTCCACTAATGCTCCTACGGGATCAATTCGAAAACCAAATCTTTTTTCTCTTCCGAAACAAAAAACTTCGTCAGGCCGCAAAGATTTTCTTTCGTCTTGATCTTGTCCTCCTGAATGTCTGCATCGCACGCCAAGAAGCCAGCTTTTTGCCAAGAAGTCTAATTGCTGAATAAGATATGACTGAGTTAATCGTCCGATACATTATAATGCGAATAAATGTAATATGTGTCCCTTCGTATACCTCATCATCATTATCCACTTCATTTCCAGCGCAAAGTCAAAAGGGTGTGCAGCCATTATGTTTGCTTTGGTTTTGGTAAATTCCTGGCTCTTAGCAAGTCAACGATCGACGGTCCAGGTCGGCACGAAGAGAAGTTTTGCAGGAATTAAATGCATTATATGAAGCTGTCGTAGACTCTTACAGATTCTTCCATGTGGGACATTTTACGGCAACGCTGAAATGGCCTTGTCTGTATCTTGCTAGTGCTAAGCGATGACAAGCTCAGAAACCATCTCATGGTGGTCTATGGAAAAAGTTATTGTTGTATAAAGCAGATACAATAAGAATTTTCATCGTGCAGTTATTGCGTTTTCAATGCTAGGAGTCGAGCAACCCTTGTGTTGTCGGTGCTTGTAGCAGATAGGACTTGTTCAGGAGTGCACGAGTACAACTGAGTGAGGCTAATAACTTGTCTGCTGATAGTTACTCTTATCTCGAATGCATTATTAAAAACTATATGGTTAATAGTGCGAATCTGACAAACTACTTCTGATGTTCTTCGAACCATTGCACACGAGTTCACCCTTTAGCGACCACCATAATCGAATTCATGTGAAGCCCCCATATTGTTCTTGCGATTGAAGATATCTGCGCAAGATGAGCAATATCTGTGGCCTCCTTTCAGGAACAATTCTTTTAGGTGGCCCGAACATAGCGTTCTTCTACAATGCACACGATAAAAAAAGCAGGCTCAGAGGATACCATTCTAGAGAACTTGCTGATGAAAAAAATATCTGTTACTAACAGAAAATTGTATTGTTTTCAACGTCATGGCTATCTCTACCATCTGAATGGCATCGATCTAGGAGGCGGCATTGTAAGATATGTCCAATTTTGCGTCTTGTTGTGTTCATATAATAGACGCACTTTGTCTTCCCACAATAAGTTCTAAGACGGGTATTGTAATATCAAGCGCTAACTTCCAACCTGCACATGTCATCCCGTGACGTTGTCCGCGTGCAAAATAATAAAATGTTGAAATATTGCATTACGCTAGAGTTCTAAGTATTCCAACATAGTAATGAGTGAGGCTTTGATGAAATTCCAGCGTTCTGGTCTGAAATGTGAATGATGGAGTCCTTCATTGTCTATTCAAGCCTAAAGGCTCAGATAATTCACTTTATTCTGAAACTAGCAGTCTAGTGATACAGACAAGGAGTCAAAGCTTGCTTCAAGTTAGCCAAGAAAAGTGATGAATAACATTCTCGATATTTGCAGCATCTCAAATCGATGCAAAATGTGAGTCGACTGAGCGATTTAGATGCAGCACTTGTATTGACGAGCACGCGATCTCTGTCGCTTTACTGTATCGGGCGACGATCCTTATTGAACCTCACCAATCATAAGTTCAAGAATCAAATTAGGTGAGCCTCCACAACTCAATTTGTTTGATCACTGACTACGTATTAGTCTGACATTCTGACCGCAGGATCTCAACTACGCCTTTCTATATCGACATAATGATCACATTACTTCTACCGCAACAATCATAACATCGAACGAAGAGTAGGCTATCCAAAGGTATAGACATTCTCAGCGACGATATAGACGGCGAAGAATCTGGCTTGAGGGTAAACACTGTTGATGTTACCTTTTACTGACGTGTACGGGCGATATTTGTGATCTGATATCTTTCAGTACGTCATATGTTGTCTGAGCATCAAACAACTAGCTTTTTCTGTGGAGAAGTGAAAACAATTCTGAGAATAGCAATTTTGAGTCATAGTGCATCAGGAGCTCGTTCCATTATAGGATGGGAAAAGTACGAGTTTCGCAGGTTGCAGCTAATCTCTCTAGAAGTGCTCGTACCCTAAAATTCTTGGTTTGACCATTTCTGCTTCGCAGGTATCATACGACTATTCAGCCAGCTTAGAACAACCCATTCGATCACGATACCGAAGCAGGAAAAAGAGTGTTCATACCAGAATTTGAGATGAGTTTGACTTTGTACGTGAACCGAGGAGGTTGACTGACCAGTGCAAAAATAATATTATCACGCGTTTGACACTGTATCCGGATATCTGTAGAAGTCATTCAACATTAATAGTCAGTAGAAATAGTTTTGTCACCAATCAAGGTTGGAATTGTGTTAGCTTAGTGAGAAATGAAAACCTTAGTCTGCCTTCATAGGGCAGAAACAGACACATTTTACTTTGAAGGAAAGCCACCATTTCATCATGTTTTAGCGAATGTGATGGCCGGTATGAACAGAGTATGCCTTATTACTCCAATGTTGTCACGCGATCCCATACAGAATGGTTTGGGTACGCTTGTATGCATGCAAAGCAATCTATTAGAGTATCCACAGGAATATTAACCGACTTTAGGCCTCTATGAGCAGAGATGTACTTTATTTCTGTGTTCTTGTACAATCTCGGTTGCTGCATTTTTTCTCAGCAATACCTTGAAGACGCATAGGCGAACACATATTAGAAAGCAAAATTACGCAGATTAACGGCTGATCTTGTGGACGCTTCACACGTTTTGAATGAAATTGATATTCTGGGCTTTATGTGATCTTCCGATATTACTTTGCTCGCGCATATATCCTGACCATCGCTGGTAGCGGACAAAAAAGTCTGCTCGAGCTTTCAATGATCATGGAACGCCTTTTTTTTATATTGTAAAGTGTCTCGACATCAGTAAAACAATAACCGAATACCCTTTCCCTTATGCATCAATCAATATTACATAAAGGAACGGATTTGCTGTCTGACAATATAGTGTAAGCACTCAGCGAAACAGTTTCCTATTGAATTACATGCCACAAATGTAATCTCACTCACCCATTTCATAGCTTTCAGGAAATCATTACGACTTATCCAGGGTTGAACCGTACGAGCGATAAGAAGATCAGCTATTTCGTCGTCATTATACATAAATGGTACAATAGGAGACGAGAAATGCTGCGACTACCGCAGGCATCTTGGACCTAACATCAGATCGATGTAATCTATCTATCTTTATATTGCCTATAACGTATTGGAATCATGCGTCACGTAGATACTAGCCCATCACATTAGCATCTCCAATCACTCACTCATCTACCTTCAGATGCCTTATTTTTTCTTTTCCCCGCGTACGAATACATACGAGCATGGCAGTAAGATATTTTTCAAAAGGGAGCCGCTATGGCCACAGACAAAACTACTACGGCCACAGACAATTGATTTAACCAATCACAAGCTCATTCACTAGATATCCGCAGCACTCTCAGCAGGCACGGACATGGAGCAGCAGCAGAACGAGCAATTCACCGCGCGGAATACCATGGAAGAACATATGAATGTGGTAGCTGCTGCTGGAATCGTCACCAAGTCCTCATACAGGCAACGAGATGGACGATAAGTTGTTCGCTACAAATGCGATCGTGGAGGCGTAGATCGAAACCGTCACGGACTTGTCCAAGAAACAAGAGTTCGGAAGACGAATGGAAGTGCGCTCATTGGCTGTCCTTTCAAAGGTGTTGGGCAGGAGTCGAAAGGTAAAGCCACGCATCATGGTTGAATGATTTCACCGAGAATTCAACGTTCTCATTAACAGTCTTCTCCCAATTACAGACGGCACCTGGTCCTTTATAATTACATGTAACGAGCATAACCACGAACCTTCCACCGCCAGGACCGCTCATCCTGTTCACACTCGCATCTCGGAGTCTCAAGAGGAAGAAATTGCTGGACTCTTTCAGTCTGATCATGCTAGTGCAAGGCCAGCAATTGCAACTCACTAAGCGAAAGCTCTGAAATTTGAAGCAAAAGAATGCATTCAGTAAATTCGATGGACGCACTCCAATGGATATGCTGTTCGCAACCTTCACGGACTTTGGCCTCGAAATAAATATCGAGAAAGATTCCGATGGGCGCATCGCACATTTGTTCTTCGCTCATTTGAAGAATGTGGAACTCCTAAGGAAGAACTGTGACGTCTTTTGCTAGATTGCATCTATAAGCAAGCAAGACGAGATTTCCTTGCTCCACGTTGCTGGAATACCATGCTATATTCCACGTTCTCGGCGGCCTTCGTTTTCATGAAGAAAGAGGATGCTGACTCGTATGTTATTGCCATCAACTTCTTACGACGGCTTTTCCACGCCGACCATCAACCTAAAGTATTTGTTATTGACCGAAAGCTTGCTCTCATGAACGCTTTGCGGATAATTTTTCTTTTGGCAGCTATCCTGCTTTGAATTTGGCACATTGAGAAGAACGTCGTCGCCAAATGCAAGATCCATTTTACTGGAAAGAATGATGAGTGGACAGCATTTTCGAAGGATTGGAGATCGGTAATCTGCCATTTGTTTTTTGTGATCAGTGATTTTCATTCATGTTCTAAGTTATTCGTTGTCGTGCAGGTGGTTTACTTAAACACGATCGCGGAGTTCAATGAAAATTTAAAAATGTTACAGCTCATATGGACAGAACTCTACACGGAATCTGTGGAGTATCTAGCCAAGACGTGGATCGATCCCCACAAGGAGAAATCCGTTCGAGCATGGACGAATTTGATTCGGCACTTCGGTCACACAGTCACTTCACACGGAGAAGGTGCCCACAGTGTCGTGAAAGAGTTCATCGCAAGCAGCATGGAAAATCTGTTTGGGTGTTACGAGCGGATAGTTCAGTCCATAAAAAGCTTTCAGATCGGGTTCACCACAGAACTGGAGAAGCAGCAAACGAATATTATACCTCTCGCGCAGCCGACCCCACGTGGTGAAATTTTTCAACATATCAACCGGAAGATCTCATACTACGCCCTTCGGAAAGTATTTGAACAGTAAGTTTATATTATTACTTTCTTCCTACGTATTTTTCCAATCACTTGAGTTTCGCACTGACAGCTGGAAAAAGCTTGACGTCCATTGGCAACCAGCGCGAAGCCATGCTCCTCTACTTTTTCTTCCATGTAGGGGATACCTTGCGAGCATCAGTTGCGGCAGATCATCGCAAGAAGGAGGAGGCTTGAATTGAGCGATTTCGATGTTCATTGGCACCTTCATCAACTCCCTGCAGTACGACCTCCAGTTGCAGGCCACCCAGATGATGCTTTGCCAGTCCTTTTCGAAACATTACGCGACAATTTCAGCAACCTACCTCGACACCAGAAAGAGGCAGTCTTGGACGATCTGGAAGAGATATCACAGGTATTTCTGGGCGATTGTTTTTTTTGCTTTGACATTTTAATGGGTACTAACGCTGTTTAAATAAGCAAACACGGCAAGTCCTTGAAGAGGCGGAGGTTGCTCAAACGAGAAGAAGACCAAGCGGAACGAGCAACAAAACCTCTACGAGACCCTTCTCAATTTGTATACGTGGAGGGGATGCCTCCCAGGAAGAGGAAGGCGCCGACGTGCGGTGCTTGTCATCAAACGGGACACCGACGTTCATCTGCAGCGTGCCCCGTCAATGCACAGAGCCGAATTCAATATCTCGCAACAGTTGAACTTCATCCCATCGAAGATTCTCAACTGCACCAGCCTGTTGGTTTCGGTTCCGGGTGGACCGTTGTTTAAAACCGCTGTCGGTCGCCCACTCTCAGATTAGGTTTCGCATGGCTGGTTGTGAGAGCACACGGCCAATATAATCGCTTCTACTACTATCCTCTTTCCTTCAAAGTCTATACAGCCACCTTTCCAACATCCTACTCCTTAGCGTATGTACTATTAACCTACCATATATAGATATCAGAAAAAAAACGTACCTACGCTAGAACAATATAAACAAAAACAGCGTAAGAAACAGAATGAGCTTGTGTATAAAAGTATACAAGTGACCTGATTGGCTGGCATACTTAGCAACAATTCAATTTTGTGAGCTGTGATTGGTTAACTCAATTTTCTGTGGCCGTAATGGTTTTGTCTGTGGCCGTAGTATCAATGTCTGTGGCCATAGCGGCTCCCTTTTTGAAAAAGTACAGTTTTTTAAACGAAATTTTTCACTCGATTTTTCTAGATGTCGTTTGATGTGATCATTTCTTTTCCATTGCGTACTATTTCGACGAAAGATCTACTCATTTCAAGTAACTAAATACGGTCACGAGCAGATTTGAATTCAGTCGTTAGAACACTGTAAGAGACAAGAAGGCGTCCGTTCGTGGCAACTAGGTCGTATCAAGAGCAATCTGAATCGATAGAGGATATATGAAAACTACTACAGTATGTTTTCCGTATAGCCTATTGGCGATCTTTGAAGAAAGCTGTGTCTAGTGAAACAATTTTTGTACTTCCACTTCCGATGAAGTCTCTGTACGGTTATGAGCTTATCACAATACTGCTTTATGTTCCTCCCCAAGCCTTCCTTTAGAAAATCAAGATTACAGCCACGCGCTCTTGATTGTAATTGGAGCTTCTTTGGACATGGAAGCAACATTGCATCGGGACTTCAATTCGGAGGACGACTACATTTGCTACATTCATGTGTACTGAAACGGACATCATCTGATAATGCTCGATTTGGGGTGCATTTAGTAACGCCAAAAGTTTTGCTGGAGCAAAAGGATCAAGGCTTCCTTGGTTCTCTATGAGTCCCACTGACCCTTTAAGCACTAACAAAGTCTGAACCTCTATCAATTCTAGCATTCGATACTTGAAGTGGAATCAAGGGCTTGACTGGAACAGCACAGTGTCAGTTAGGGAATTCCATATTTTCTCTAGATCTTTTCACTTCGGCATCATCGCTACTGATAAAAATCGGCAGTAGCACCAGTGACATCAGACTTATGTCTAAATGCAACAAAATGCGGCTTCGATTTAATCAAGCTTGCCTCAGCGTGACTTTTATTTACTTTTACAGCCTTATCTTAGCCTATAACAGGCAGAACAAAGTATATAAATAAGTGTTTTCTGATGATCACATTATCTAGAGCCATAGGAGACTATCCACGTGCTACAAGCCATCATCGATCAACTAAGATTTTAGTCATTGTAGCTTGATAAACAGGCATCTTATACAACAGTTCGATAGAGCTACTTTGCTTACCTTGATTCGAGGGGACATATCCTCAAGGAGATTGCTTGAACTCTCAACGATGCTTTCAATGGAGCAAGCATGAAAGTTCTAGTACTCATAGCTAGGTAGAGACGTCAACAGACTTACTATTTGACCCAAGCTACGAGCTACGAGTGCTACTGCTTTATCGATTAGATTCTCAGGTGTGTAGCACCAAACATAAACACAGTATTTCATTAGGTACAGTACAGTAACCTACAAAAACTAAACGTTATTTTTAAATGACGGTTGAATTATCGCTTCAACCTTGACAAGGAATTAATTTTTTGATGATCAAAGAGCCACAATAATTCTAAGAAACGCTCAAGGCTGACAATGAAGTCTATTAGAAGTCGTTGATACAGTATTTATATTCAGGAATTGCATTGTTCATCGAAAATGTGCGTGATATTGGGGGTGGTTCACCAGCGAGTTGCTCCACCCTTGGCGGCAAGAACAGCAGCAATTCGCCTTGGCATTAACTCTACTAGGCATCTAAGCATCTCGAGGGATACCTTGCGGTATTCCTTATCAAGTATGGTAGCCATTTATTCGACGTTTTTTGGCCTGTCGCGGTTCCGGACGGCATCTTTTAGATTCTTCCAAATGATTTCGATGGGGTTGAGATCAGGACTTTGGGCAGGCCATTCTAGCTTTGCAAGCGACCGCTTATCACGCCATGTCTTCTCTGCACTACTATGGTGGACTGTCGCACCATCCTCCACAAGAATTACGTCTTTTTGTCATCCTGGTCGTCCATCCATGGCCCAAGGGCAGCGTCATAGATCATATTGACAAAGTCGGTGGAAGTGCGATGTTGGGGTGGCATGATGACCATCTGTAGGATCCTCTCACCAGCAAAAGCACCCCAGATCATCACCGAGAACCGTCCTCTCTAAATGCTGGCGCCAAACACTCAAAATTGAACTTCTCATCCACGCGACGCCACAAAACAACCTAACGAGGATTCTTGCCAATCTCAAAGGTGAACTCGTCGGTCCAAATGACCTTCTTCCAGTCCTCTACTGTCCAATTTTTGTATTTCTGAGCAAACTCCAGTCTCTCAACCTTGTGTTTATTCGGCAAAAAAGGCTTCTTGGCAGCAATGCGGCTCTTGAAACCCATTTCATGGAGGGCGCTACGGATTGTGCCTGGCGATGCCGGAATATTCGCATTGTTCGCATTATTCGCAATTTCTGCTAGTGGCGCCCGCCGGTTTTGCACCACAGTGCGCCCAATAGACATGCGGTCACTTTATGAGAGCTTTGGTGGTCTTCCTCTCGACTTGGGAGCCCCACCGTACCCCTTTTACGCCAGTTCTGTAGCACTGTCATAATGGTTGACTGGGTGAACCCTGTTTGGGCAGCGATTTCCTGTTGTTTCAAGCCTGTCTGATGCAATCCGACAATGGTAGCTTTCTCCTCAGTGCTTGACCAACGTGTCTTCATATTTCACAAATGGTTTGATGTCGGAAACACAAAGTAACATGGCTGGATAGTCCTCTTATCTTATCTTTTGTGGTGTGGATTTTAGAAATATAACATATACTTTTTGTAGGCTACTGTACATCATAGTTGCGCCGTGATTTGTATTTCAGGCAATCAATGCCGATAACTCCACATGAATGTGTTGATTCATTATTTCACGAAGACGTGAAGTAAAGCGCTGGTCACATTTGTTTAAAGGTAGATGGAAGAGTGGGCTGTGCTATTATATTGAGGAGCTTTTCCTCATTACCTGCTATTACCCAGAAGAATTGTAGACTTAATAGCTACTTCTTGTTCGAAGGTGAAAAAACAGCGACCGTTGGCCGACTTTAGTGTGAATGCTAAGGGCTCATCGATCAAATCCACTCGGAACAAACTCTCAGCACTCACGGAGAATGCCAATGGAATTCATAATAATGGTCATCTTTTCCCCACCACGTCCTATCACAGAACTCCATTTGTTGTGATCCTAGCGAAACACGAGATTTACCATCAAAATCCATTGGCATAATTCAATTTTTATAAATTTCAAAAGAGCAGCACAAAATGTTTTTCTATAACTCCAACAACGCTTTTCTAATCTAATTCAAAATCGCAGTGGCGGTTTGATGACAATCTTTTTCTCGAACTCTCACTATACAAGTTATACAGCAGCTGAATAACTCACCTGGCGAAGAAATCGAAAACGCTATTCGGTTTTGCGTCTTCTCCTTCACGATGCACCGGTGTATATTCGTAATGAATATGCATCGGTGAGGGCCGAAGAAAGATTGATTATCACTGAGCTATTGCTTTCCAGCACCTTCGAATCGGCCGCAATACATCTCCTGTTTGGTGATTCCAATTCACCGCTCGACCCAGCTGTGGGTGGCTGAGCGAAAGAATTGACACGACCTAAAGTCGATTGACGTGTTTGAACGACTTTCGCAGTTGGGTGTGGTGGACACTTGCCCAATCCGATATCCGACTGACAGATTATTTTCAGGACCAATAGTGCGCAAGAATCGAATAGATTATTGTCGAAGTGCTAGTTTATATGGTATGCGAATCCAACTCAAATAACGGCCTAAGTTTTTTAATGTTCATTTCGACTATTTGAATATTCTCAAGTTGTCGAAACAATCAAACTGAAAGGGAATTCGATGCTACAACACTTTCTGGCAACATAGAATCCGGGAAAAGTCTGGAAACATTGGAAGACGAAAATCAAGAAGCAGCTTCAAGGAATTGAAGATAAGGTTGCGCATGATAGCCGACGTGATGATGATTCTACCCAGAAGCCGCAGCCACTCGATAACGCAATTATGACACCCCAATCAGCCACGGCATTTTACCAACAAGTCTCTAACGATTCAGCATTTCGGTCGCCAACAAGGCCGAATACAGCCAAGGTAAGAGCTTCCAAGCTTTTTCGCCCTCCAGATGGTTCTTCCGTCCCGTGTTGATCGAATACGTGACCAAAAATGGGGTACCATGGTATCGAGCACGAGGGAAACTATCGACGAATTTAGGGGTGTTGTCTTGGTTTCTCTCTATAGATCCGATGCCGACTCAGCTGCTCCATGTGAAAGAAACCGAAGAAGTCTACTGGACTTCATTCAAGTTTCTCTAGAGTTAGGAGAGAAAACCGTCCCTCAACTCATCTAAGTACAACCGAGATGGTCAAAGCGATCAAGCACAGGCGAATTAGTTCCTCTTTAGGTATGAATGGACTACCAATTACGTCTTATAAGCTTGATCCACGTAAGTTTGGCGAGTATTTGAAGATCGTGTTCGAGTTATCAGATAAAAATAGATACATTACTTCGATCACAACGTCACTCGGCAATCACCTCGTTGTACAAAAAAGATCTCGAGGTGATCCTGGCCACTATCGACCGATCGCACTACTTTTTGTCTGTGGTAAAGTACTTTCAAAGGTATTGCATCGATTGACACGTTTTTTGCCAAACTGATCTATCAAGATCAAAAAGCATTTGTGCGCGGAAGTTCGATGCATCACCACATTCAATATCTCAATAACGTCTAAGACTTGGTCACTCATAGTGGCGAAAACAGTATGCGACTTTTCTCGACTTTAAGAAATCTTATGGCCGACTTTATTGGACATACCTATTTCGCATTTTGGAAAAAAAAAGGATTTTGAAAAAAGTATCATCGACTGGGTTCGTCTTTCGTACACCGAAACGAGACACAGCTGATGATTAGTGGCAATACATCACAACGAGGTGTCAAAAAAAACGATCCTCTCTCAGCATTACTTTTCTTGATGACGATCGAACCTTTGAAAATTTTACTTCGACAGCAAGAAGAACACGGCATCTGGATCAGTGCCATATCTGCCACATCTGAAGTATTGTTTGCGGACGATTCGACATTGCTTTCGAAAACACCAAATGGTGTTTTGACGCAGCTCGAACTCGTCCAACTCTATTGTGATGGATCTGGCGAAACTCAACTTGAGCAAAAAGCATCCTTGCTCTCGTTGAATTGGACCATGTCGTGTCCACGTATTCCCAATTTGACCATACGGGTCCGAAAGACATCGGCAGACATCGTCTCTGTGGCATTAAAATATGAACGTGGACATATTAGTGGAGATTATTCGAAAGTGGCAATCGATGGTAAATCTATTTGTGCTTGGTCGAAACACTAAAAGATTAAAAACGTTCACCCAGTCAGCAAAGCCTTTTCTATTTTCGTCGACAAGATGGTAGACTACAAGTTCCTTTTTTGATAGGGAGACCGAGTTTACAACGCATTCATTTCCTACAGCACTTCTCATCCGATTCATCGACAATGATTCCTTCGAATTGGACAACTGTTTTGACGGAATTATTACAGCTAATCCAACCTTCTTTCGGTCCACACAAGCGGATGAACATACTCACCATCGCACCACATCGACAGGGATAAATGGTACAATGGAAGAGCATATCTTCTTGGTGGAATCACGCATTCAAAATGTGGCATCAGAGGAATTGAAGCATTACAATTTCAGATCTGAATGTTCTCTAGCGCTGTCAGTACTAGATGAAAAACCCGATGTGGTTTCACTGCGACCAATAATTACATTATGGAGCTGCTACTCGAAACGAGTACGGAAAATGTTTGTTAAAATCTTGCTGAGTCGACTTTACAACGAACTCACTCAGATACTACAGCTTATCTACTCGACGATTGAGCTCATCACTTGGATCCGACCGAAAAAATGTGGAAGACCTTCTATGTGGGAGTACAAAGAAAGGAGAGGAAAAATTATTTCCCATCTATTCCACGCTCTCAAATCTCACGAATCATCTCGATACCTCCCGAACCAACCAAGACTCATCGGATGCTGACACATTGGCCATCACGGGAGCTATCGGACGCAATGGTTTCGGAACGCGTTGGAACATTTAGGAATGCATGACGGCATCTTTGGAAACGTGTCGTACCCATTTCGAATATTTACATTTTCTTCTGGCCTTCCGGATGCTTCCAGTTCGATCTCGTTTCTGGTTTTTGAAGGATATTCAGCACTTTCCGTGATTTACACCGCATTTACTGCCCCTATTCGGTACTTTCGACGTCTTATTTACGATCAGGATGTACGCAGTCTTCTTGCAGAGGTTCTGCTTCAACTTTCTACGCAAGAATCATTCGGCGGATATTTTGGGAACCGAAGATCTTTGCTGCGGGTCCACCACAGACAAGTCGAAATGCAAGTACAACTCCCATCCTAAGTCTAGTTGAATGGCATCGTTCAGTCTAGTGTGGCGCACACCAAATATGCAAAACAAGGTACTTTTGAACAGCTCTTATATAAGTTACACGCTGGGCAGTCTCGTATCGTGGTGTTGCTGAGGGTTCCGCAATATAAGACTACATGCGGGACACCTATAACCATCAACTCCTGATTTGCAGCCTATACTTCTAACGTGACAATAACTATTTGTCAGCCCATCAGGGTTAGTGTAGCTTAATGTCAAAACAAATTATAATATATTTCTTGATTTTTTTTTTCGCGTTCACCTTTCAATTCTGATTTCACCCCGTCACTACCACCACAATGGCACCACTCAAAAACGTTCACAGCAGCTCAAACTGACCAGAGCATCGAAAAAAGTTCGAAATGAGGCTGTCAGAACGATATGCGACCCTAACATTTCTAATAGAGAACTTGGCCAAACTTCCTATTTCAATGAGCCATTTTTTTTGGCCTGCTGATATGGAGGTGGAGTTGAACGAAGATTTGAAGCTTGAGTTTGAAGAGGCTGAGGGTTTCACTGATAATGCAGCAGACTTTGCAGCACTAAAAATACACTTTATTTCGAACCGTCCGAGTCGGTACATTGGGAACTCGAGCCGTAATCGTCGACGAAAACGTGCAGAGAACCGCAATGCTGCACTTGGTTCTCGCCGACTCGAAACATACATTAATGTCCTCGTTATCGAGATACAACTTCAGGAACGCGTATCCAGCGTTATGGGTACATTCGATCCAATAGAGTTAGCAGACATATCAAACAAGTAGATGCGGAGTATATGACACGTCCATCAACGCTTTGTCCATCTGGACTACGATACTGTCGATCGTATAGCAAAGATTACAGAACTAGAGATCGATATTGATGACCGCTGGTGAGAGAAATGCATTACTTGTGCGGAAAGAAAGCAAGCAAAGAACAAACAGTCTCCGGTATAAACCGACCAACGAAACTGATTTGTGGACCGAGGTGGAATCAATATTTCGTCATTTTGATCGAGTAAGAATAAGCAGCTACGAAACTTCATGATTTCGTAGTTTACTTTGAGAAGCGACTTGTAAACAAGATTCATGTTCTACGCACTGATGGTCGAAAATAATACAGGAACGTCAACCTTTTCTGAAAAGAAGTGGGAGTAAGACGACAATTCAGTGAGGCCGAAATCAAGCCTTGAATGGAAAAGCTGAACGAATGCATCGAACAGTAATGAACCTAGTGTAGTCTGTGATATTTTAAGCTCTATGGCGTTATTTATATGCAGAGATTCTGCTGATTAATCGACGCATATCCTTAGTAGGAGCTCTACCAGATAGACTAAAAAAAAATCCCTCTCAAGCTTTTTCCTGGGAAGGACATGTGTCTTGTTGATGTCGTAACACTCGGCTCACCTTGTTCATTTCGAATCCGAACTGGAAAGAAGTCTCTCGAAAAACGAAGTGAAGGAGGCGCTGTCATTGGAAAATGTGATGAAATCAAGGGGTACAAAGTGTATTTACCCAAATCAAGACTGTGATCATTACTCATCATATCTCAAATGCGGAGTCAACGCTGGAAGGAGCAAATGGAAATGGAAATTCTGAGGGCCATCAAAAGCATTTGGCAGATGGTAACATGAGTCCTGAGGATACCAACGCAGAAACGGAATCAGTCTCAACTGCTACAAAAAAGCGAGCGGATCTCACCAAGAAAAAGTTTAAGAAAAACATGCTTACCAGAAATCAGAAAGAAACCTGCGCTTCGGGAGATTGTATCATTGCTGACTCGGCGGGATTTGAAGCCTTACAAGCGAGAATTCAGTTCAAAAAAGCATGTCGTATGGAAGTAGGCTAAAGACGTAGAACGAGCCTCCTTGGAGGAAAATCAAATATGGACCATCATTTGCAGCAGTCATGATATTAATGACGACTGGCTCTAGCAAGGATCTGAGAAATTCTAGGAAGGCATGGTGACGTATTAAACGCGTGCGTGAAGGCATGAACAGAAAAGAATTCAATTTGTATTTGCACGTGCCTCAATGAATGAAACATTGATTCCGGTTGCGCCATTCTGTGAGTTCTTAAGCTATTGCATAACCAGGAATCCGAACGAGGAACTGTTATCACACCGCACCTGCAATTTTGTGGGGATATAGGAAAGCAATGTTGACGCCATTGACAAACACTTCTTGCATTTTAGTGTGTAATAAAAAGTGAAAGGATTCCAGTTCATTGTGATACTTGGTTCCCTAAACAATGGATACATTTTGTAGAGAGCGCATTCGATAGAAGGATGGCCATGTTTATGACGTACACCGTGACTACTGAGATGTTGTTTCGCATCAATATTACTGAGGTGACCTAAGCACCCTCGCTTAAGCGGACCAACGGTAGATCTTGTTGCACATCAATAAGAGATAGATGGAGGGCTATAAATATTGCACGGGTAATATGAGACAGTGACGCGAAGCTCCTCATTATATGACAGAGCTGACTACGCCATTTTTATTTAGACCACTAAGCAAAACAATGAGGGCAACGTACTGGTGTGTGTAGCAATCTGCAGTGGTGATCTGAAATTCTGAAATAACAATGCGTCGGTGATATACTGGATTCAGTAATCGTTTTTGTACTCGTAGATGCTGCACCCATGAGAGCCAATTTAATAAAAGGAATAGCTCTCGTAGCTAGGGTCAATAAACCACACGTTTTTTTTTGACGCTGATCTCCTCCATCAACTAACCTACTTCGATAAAGCTTATTGTTTGATATAGATTTTTCCAGCCACGTGATGCCTCCATCGAGTTGCGAATCTTCTGTCTGTACCAAGGTTATGGGCAGCAGATAACTATATAAATAATCAACTTAAAGTGCACATCCTCATACAACTGATTTTTCTTTGATTCAATGCAATCCAATAGCAACCCGTTCACAGCGATGGGATACTCAAGAGATAGTTCAATATTCCTATCTGGGTTGGTACAACGCTAGATAAGCTCGTTTAGATGTGATATACGTACGTATATTTGAAGCAATTTGTCCGACTGAAGTTGGTGCAGCGCATTTCTTGACTCGATTTCTAAGAGCTCACCAACTTCGTCAACCCTTGTAAGCATCTCGGTCTTTGCGACGTTTGTGTGGCGTGAACGATAAAAAGTGAGCCTCTTCTTTTGGTACAGCCATATCGTCGGCATTCGTGCTTTCAGTGAAATAATTTTTGAATGCTCCTTCCATGCTCTGGGTTTTAAAATGCATCTCTTCCTTCTATCTGCACCTTAGTAGACATAAGCCCAGAGAAGTAATTGCTGGTAATTTGACCACGAAGTGCTCGAGATCGCACCTTCGAATCTATGTGTTAATGACTCCATGAGATGACGCTTCCAGCTCGAGTAAGCCAGATGCATTGTCACATCTCCGTCACCGATTGGTAATCTACTTTTTCTTTACGCTTTAGGGGTGGAATTGGTCTACAATTAACCGTTGGGGATTGGACGGAGAGTGGGGTGTTTCATCGGGGGTCCCTCATTCAACTCACCCGACAACTTAAGTATGGATTGCACCAGATTCAAGCAGTACGGACCAGGTTAGTAAAATGTGTTCGTTACAAAGAGATCGATGAAATACTTCGCATCATAAGATAGAATAGCTATACCTATGAAATTTTCTCACAGGCATTGTCAATTCTAACCAGTCACGTAGGCCCGGAGTAGTAGAAAAGAAGACTCTCCCCGTAGACATGACCACTCCATCGACCGGAACAGCTTCTCTGAAAGTAAAAATGATTATTGGACATCCCAGGCCGTGAAGGAAACGGGAGATGTGGATGCGTTCTTCCTCCACTCTCACGACAAATACTTGGAGGAATCATATTTTCTTTTGAAAGAAACGAATACCCGAAAAAATATTGAGCCCGATGTTCCCGTCCCGCACTTCAGCTGTTGACATGCATCCATTTTTGTACCCGTCACTATAATATTGCCGCCGGGCATTGTTGGTCGCAGGAGTATGGGCCAACACTTGACCCATCCAAATAATCATGCAACAGGAGGCCTTCAAGATTTTGTAAGGTCTCGCTGCATTCAACTTTGCACAAGGAGCGGGTGCTTTCCATCTGCGTACAGCTGCAGATAGTCTCAATATCGGGGCTTTTCGGCTTGGGTAGTTCCATGCATATTGCGCTTTCGCATTAGCCTTATCCTTACGCAAGGACTCCTGCGGCTTGAGAGCTGGCATCATTGTACTTTCCCAACTTATAGTCAGGAAGGGATTATTGAGCATGTCACCACGACTAATATGTCATGTCTCATTTGGTCTACACTTGCACTTTCTTTTTTACGTGCATGTCACGAGGTGGTGTTGTTACCGCACGAATCACTTCTAACACGTTGCACCGTCTTACAGGAGATGAGGTTACTTTCCACGTCAGCACAATTGAACGCCTAGACATTCAGTTGTGTGGAGATGTCAACATGAAGCATTGATGTCGAAAGCAATCAGGTGAAAAAGTTTCTTACTTAAGAAAGCGCAATATAAGCCGATAATACATCTCAACTGTCTGAATTGTCGCCTGCCTTTTTCTACTCGGATGTTATTGGATGCCATATGGATCGATAGATGTTTTTATGCTTTGTTGTACCGGTGTGTACCACAAAGGGATAGAGACTCGGAACGTTTCTACAAAATTCTTTAAGAGCATAGGCTTCATGAAATTGAAAAAAGGGATCCAATATAATGTATGCAACTACCTAAAGTTCCCCGTATTGCATTCGCACTTGATGGCTCTGCATTTGCGACGACATCGTTACCGATATGCCAAGGACTCTATAGATGGTAGCGAAGGAAGCCCTATTCAAGTCGCGGTATCTACCAATAGATGCGGAACCAGAAAACCCATGGATCCCATTCCGCAAAGAATTCCCCACTGCTCGTCATACCATAACTTAGGAAAAGCGAAAAGCGCGTATTTCTTCAATAAAATGTTCTTGTTTTGTATTCAAAAATCATCAGCAAGACATAGGCAGACACAAAATAGTTCCGAAATAGAAAGGAAGATTTGGGGCAACGAAAAGGTTTAAGATTTTCCCGCTGTGTTAGATTGATCACAAAATATCAGCTTTTCTGATTACCAAGGAATTTCCCTGGGGCATTTCAGAACTGAATGGTTGTTGATGTTTTTTGCTGATCATGTAGAGATGTTGTCCAGTCGTTTTATGGATTTGATCGGATGCTTTCGGCCGCTGCATTGGTATAAGGTGAGAGGCCCAGTGCTGATCACTACAGAGCTTATCGTGTGCTGTTAAGGCCTGGGTTCCACACCAAGCTGCCATATTTGTCACTACCTCGTGCTTATGCAGGACGTCGCCAACACCTATGTCCACCAATATCAATTTTCTCGTTGAAATGACTGAACATGGAAAAATTAATCTTCTCGTAGTTGTCTTCCACCTTTACGAGCGAAATTTTGTTACATTTGATATACTAGATTCTCTCACAGCTGCACGATTTTACAACGCATGCTAATTGATCGATCGAACGCAACAAATAATAAAAATATTCAAACGACTACCTCACGTACAAAGAAAGCATAGGAGTATCAATTGAGTGGTTTGTAAAATCCACTAAGGATGGAAGTTAGTTCTGACTGAATGTTTGTATATGTTCGCTAAATCGACGAACTAGCACCGGAGTTAGACCATGCTTGCTGGTTGTCATTTTCTAGCCAAACCATTTCTCATGGCAAAATGTCAAAATATGATGCCATACATTTGATGTCGCCCTGTTTGTCGAGAAATTCAAAGAACTTTTGGTGTCTATCGTATCAGTGATAGAGTATAGATTGCCATGAACTCCAATATCAATAGAGCTGATGAGCCATTCGGCAGTGGCACGAAAAATCGGAGGAAAGAACGTGTGTGAATGAGCTGTCCAATGACGTCGAGCTTCAACAATTGCGAACGCAAGCGTTCCATGTTCTCCACTCAATTCAAGATCATCTCTGGACAAATTCCACCATCGACCATGAACAATTATTCCTCGGCCATTAGGATCAAGCTTTGCAACATACTGATATAAGCCCGTTTCGTTGTGCATTCGGAAAGGCTGACAATACTTTATTTTTTTCCGAGACCAGCGGCCATTTATTCTGTATGGTTCACCAAGATCTATCGCTTCTGTGCACGTTCCAGTTAACCGACCATCTTGGTAAAGTTGCATCTGAACCGTTTCCTGGTACTGAAAACCTTCCGAGTCAGCTGCAACCCCACGCATGATATAGCGTCCAGCAGTGAACACTTGAATTGCATCCGAATCAATATTACTCGCTTCTGATGCGTCCTGTTCAGTGTTTGATGTCAATACCCAATTAAATTGGCCTCGTCCTCGCTGATACTCTCTATTTGTTGAGCTATCCTCGTCGATATTTTTCCACCATCCTGTAAGGCTTTTTCCGAGTGTCACTGGATCAGTACACAATTTTCCGTGGTAAATGAAAGTGCCTACTTGGTCCGTTATCGCAAACTTCATTACAAATTGTACTCGCTTTGGCTTCCATGTGCCACAGATAGTGCAGATCTAGCAATATAAACAATTAATCTAAAGTGATCGTTCATTCGTCATTGTACAAAACCTGTGGATTACAGAGCTCGCAAGAAAAGCCATTTATTGTGCCGTCCGATAAAAATTCTATCCTGCCGAGGCACTCATCGAATGTCTGTTGAATGTGACAAGTTTTGTTATCTAAAATTGAGTTTCGGGTTCGGCTGAAGCCCGTGCGCCCACGAGAAGAGCAACCAACAAAGCTATATGATCCTGCTTGTATCTCAGAGTCTGGGATCACTGTACGTAACCAGAACTCTTTCTCAACAGCGGCTTTTCGATAAGTTCTAGTGCCACTCTCCAAACAACTAATTATTTCGTCAGTCTTGATGCTTTTATCCAGAAAATTGTCGACCCGTCGCCAACTCCCGCAGTACGTGGCCAAGAGTTTTGGTTGCCAGCAGTGTGAAATCATCAGATCTGTTGGAGTAGCTCTAGGATGCGGGAGATTGACAGTACAAATTATAGATTTCTCTAATTTCTCAGCAGAAATCACAAAATGACATCTAAACGTGTCATTACCAGTGTTTTCTTTCTTCGTCACTATCTCGGTCCCTTTCACATAGGCGTAAGGGTGTATACAATGCTGATCCCCAAGCAGAGCGCTTCTATAGTCCGATGCTAGTTTTAAACTTGTTTCCTTTGTGTGAGGGTCAGTGATTTGCGGCGCAGATTTTTCATTATTCCGTGCTCGTTTAGAAGGTTTACCAGAGATTTGCAAAGGCTTGATCAACTCACGTAAGCCATAAATGCCACCACTAACCGATAGCGGGGCCTCTGTAGTCTCAACATTGTACTGTAACAATAGGCGGCTACCCAAAGAAACCATGTATTCGGGTAATCCTACGACATCGAACGCCAGAATCCGCATTAGCTTTGAGCTCGCGCTGTGCAGTTTTGACCAATCCAATCGAATGCTATTAAGCTGGCACGATGTTATACATTTTACTTCGTGTTGGCAAATGGTTACCAGCTCTCTACAATGTAGCGTTTAGTGCGCAACAAATATTTCATCGTTTGCTCGGCTTCGGTCGGTGACATTCCCCCTTCCGACCGCAAAATTTTAATAAGGGTATCATAGACATCAGCCGGCATGCGTTTGGAAGAACCGGCAATTATACAAACACCTTCATTGATCAAGTGATCGTATACAGCACTTTTTTGCTCTGCTAAACGCGTTTGTACGTAAATTTTGTGAGTTTGGTCGCGGGAAAAAGCTGTATGAAGTTCCTGCAATGCTCCTGTTGAACGGTAGCCATGAAGCTCGTCGCGATACAAGTAATCTTTGTGCTCATGCCGACATCCATAGAAGAGCCCAGCTTTTCCGATAGCACCGGAATTCTCGTTCCTTAGTTCAGTCGCAGTATTCATTTGATCGTGCAAGATTTGTCGCTCTTGTAAAATTGCACGTAGTGGAGCCAATCCAGTTCCCGGTCCAATAAGCATGACATTGCAATCTAAAGCTGGACATTTAATGCAGCCAGATTTGATCCAAAATACCATCTCTTGTCCAGGAGAGAGAGATCGAAGATACTTGGAACACACACCCACACGAAGTCGCTTATAGGGAGTCAATGTTTCCAATATCGCTACACATAGTTGAATCTAAATGCAGACACATAAGACAAATGAATTGCAGATCGATTTGCAGCTTTGACACTCACTTTGTCTGGATGCATTAGGTAAGAAGACGCGATTGAATACGATCGTGGACGCTGTCTCGGGATCAAATGCAGCAACGTGTCCAAAGAAAGGCAGACACTCGGGAAATCTAGTAGCACTTCCACGTACGTTTTCTTCTCACGGATACAATAATCGTAAAGTAAATCCGCGCCTTCGGGTGAAGCCAGTTCTACCAGTTTTTCTCGCTTCAAATAATGACAACAGGCATCAGACACTGCAAAAAAATAAGGTTCGACAAGAAGCACGGACCTCGTCGGATACTTTGGCATAATACGAAATCCTTGAAAAAAAACTACGACGAGGAGTGCCATTTATGTCTAAATATTTCTTGAAGAGATCATGCAGCGTGGAAAGAGCTGGCAATCTCAACAGATCTCTTGAGACGTTCTGACTTTCTTCCGGCTTTGTGTTTGCGAAAATTTTGATTAGGGACTTCGAACCTGACGGAAGATCAGTTGTCCTTGAAACGTACTCGATCAAGTCCGAAACACATTTTTCATCATTTTCGGGATATACCACCGCAACCGATCCTGGCTGAAAGGAAAACAATCCATCGTTACAGATTATTTCAATGTGCCGAACGTCCTGTGTCCAATCTTCCGCAGTCAGTCGGTCATTACACGTCACTATGCCCCGACGTAATCCTTTTTCTGGATTGATTGTATCTTCAGGTGGGTCAAAAAAGTTCAAAGGATTTGCCGCTGAGTACAAAAATTCATTGTACGGAAGAATTTCTAAAACAATCGCCGAATCCTCCAGGTGAATTGGATTCAGTGTGCATTGGGCTGGCCCAGGGATATCATCAATTCGATAGTAGGGTAACAGATGTGGAATTACTTGTTTCCAGAATATCTCAAGCCATGGAATGAAAGCGCCAAAGTACCCTCTGGGATGCTGATCGTCGCCTAAACCACGCGGAAGCAAGTGTTCGGCTCCAAGCTGATGCAGACGAGCGTCTAATTTTCGAGCTACTGCATTGTATTTATCGTAACTTGAATCCCCGAGTCCAAATACAGCTACTTTAACACCATCCAGCCACCCGGAATCGAGTGATTTACGCAGTAGAAATTGCCACGCTTTCTTCATACTACCCGGCACTACTCCATCGCCAGTAGTAGCCACACAAAAGACTGCAATTTTTACACGAGGTAGATTCTGACTGACATCAAAATCATCCAGTGATTGAACGGTACAATCTGGTATATTACGTGCAATTGCCATTTCCTGGATTAGTTCAGCCGCATCGATTGCGGTTCCGGTCTCACTGCCATACAGAATCACAAGTTTGTCATTTTTCATTGTTTGTGATACTAGTATGATTTCCAGGTGTAATTACATGATTGATCAAGGCTGTCGAGTACGACACAAATGACAGCAAACGTTCGTGATTGGCGGTAAGCAAACTTCAAGTGGGTTATCATCGCCGCATTTGATGATGACTACTTGTTCTATAGTGGGGTAGTACGAACCCGGGATGGTGGAGATGTCGTACTGCAGAAAATTGAAAAAAGTAAAGAAACAGAGCAGCAGAGAGACGTGCAACTTGAATATGTGAAAGACGAATTTGGACGAGATATTGCTGTACCAAACAACTTGAGCAAGGGGAAGGAGAGAAAAAAGAAAAAAACTGCGAAACGAAAAGACAAAAAGACAAAGAACACAGCCTTTTATGGAACACCACCTCCAGCGGATCCATTCCGCCCTGAGGTACGTCAGACGGTGATGCCAGCTTCCGGATCACACCTAAGACTTTATGTAGTTGGATGAAAGCCGAGTCGGGAGACGGTGATATTTGCTCTTTTTATTTAGTAAGCTCTCACTTATTGTACTATAGTAGCATCAAGGGACGTGAAGCTCTCTCCGAAGGAATTGGCCCCAGACATCGCAAAAGATGTCGGGAGGATCGCAGCAGAAGCCCTTCATCCAGACGTCACTCAAGCCGACATAAAAAGTCATCTCATCGGTCATATAGTCCCGATTTGAGTCGTGGTCGATCACGAAGCAGATCTTCTCTATCTCACAACAAAGGGAGTTGGGATCATAGCGGATTTGAAAACCAGAGTCCTAGTCCGGTCCGCGAAATAGACGAGTCTTACCGTCCGGAGCCAGAGCCATGGGTTTCGAGAGCGGGGGGAGTTTATATACCAAGAAAGTAAAAAAATTGTACTGTGCCGAAATGACGACATGGAAATCGGATTAAAGCGAATTTGGCAGATGTGAGTCCTCTATCTTCAAGTTTTCATCCAGGTAGTTGGAGAGACTCTTTAATTGCTCTGAAATAAGTCTCACCTTTTCCTGAGTAATTTCCATATCCTTTTCAGCGCTGTAAGCGCTTCGTCCATACGCTCGATAATCAGATACAAGGTGTAACTGGTCTGCTAGCTCTCCATGAACCTCTTTGATAAGCTGTAGAAACTCTGTAGAGGATGTACTGAACGCTATTGAGGTGCTGTCTTCCCCAGTCCGCTGCGGTACAAGGTGATTTACAGCTGTAGCAGCAGTACGCAAAATAGACACGAGCTTCTATGGTCGATTTGTGGCATCATTCAGAGTATGCTATTGATAAATATATAAAATTACCTTCTCCGCTGCCTCCAGAGCTTGTAGAACGGTACCATAACGAGTTTCAGGTGCGACAGAGAGATAAACTTTTCCATCCAATTCCGAGTTCATTTTGTCCTGTTATAACGAATCGCTTATTATATTATGACAAAAGGCTTTTGTGTCGTTTCGTGCTGCATTGAAAAAGGATGGATCACACAGTGACAGTCGATTATACACGGCTTTTAGGGAATGCAAATGTCAAGGCAAGTAAATTAATTGCCAAGGAAATTATGTAATAGCTGTAACGATATCAGGTTTTCGTTCGAGCTCGTCCGTGCGCAGACGGTCAGACACCAGCAGAAGATATGTTCCAACGTAATGGCGACTCAAATATTGTGATCAAAGTACGTTCATACCCAATATCACGACGCACACTTACAAGTTTTGTTTGAATCAACAGGATATCGATCGAATGCAGTACGGGAATCACGCGTTCAGCTTTGACAAAGTTGCAGAATTGCTTGACATACACTTTTAAGAGTTGTTGAGGAGAGCGTTTTAGATCCATTGGACAGATACGACGCAATTGGCATTTTTTGAAAGCGTTGTTGCGCTTGAGATTCTTTGTCGAAAACTCTCTTGTTGATGGGATGCTCTTAGACTAGCAAACATTTGGTCGATTGCGTGTTGAAGGGTATCAACAGCTGCTGCTTTGCGTATGGGCAAACAGGCTCGGGGAAAACATACAGGTGCCTATTTTGTTGCTTCGATGTGGAGATAGATTGCTGATGCAACGTACGTTGTAAGTATTTTTGGGGAGTCAGGCTCAAGGAGCGGTTTACTTCCACGCTCCATTGAATATTTATTTGCCAAACCACAAGCAAAGTCGGTGGTAAGCTTCATGATTGCAGATGTCTTTTAACTCATAGTATTGTGTCGGGAAGGAAGTGACACTGGCAGTTAGCTTTCTGGAGATTTATTGTGATCGTGTGAGAGATCTCGCTAGAGAGTATGTGTGGCATAGTTGTCTTAATCGTCCTCGTCTTAGTCACAAGAATGATAGCTATTTGAAAAAGGCACACAGACAAGTCTCTTATCAGAATTCTAGCACCACAGAGTGGTTTCTACGGCAGGTTAACTATCCAAACACAAAAAGTTTGTGGCAAATTTAATTTTCTGACAATGATGGCAGATGAGAAGCTCTGGAGGCTCTATTGGGTACGTGTTACTTCTATCTGAGCCGTGAAGGCTCAAATGATTCTCTCAGACCGATTTTGAGTGGCAATAAAGACGATGATTACGATTATGAAAAAGGTATTTCTGTCATCATATAAGCAAGACAGCGCTTGACCGTATCATTACACGCAGCAAACTTCGAGATCCATGAAGATGCAGAAGGAAACGTGTTTGTCAAAGATTTATCTATTGTGACTGTCACATCGCGGGAGGAAGTGAGAAACGATGCTTTCTTATCAAATTATATAGACAGCCTTCATCTCTTACAGGTGGACGCTATTATTCAATCTGGTTTACGATTGCGAGCTACCTACGAAACGAAAATGAATGCAGTGTCCTCCCGATCCCATACAGTCTTTACTCTACACATCTTCCAGCATTGTAGGGTGGCTTACGACTTTGCAATGCGGCAGTCGCTAAATTCTTTTACGAATTAGTGAAGGACACTGAGGAGATCATTTACGGCATGCTGAATATGGTTGATCTCGCGGGGTACGTGATGCCGTCATACAATGACAGGAAGTAAGCGACCAAATTAGTTTCTAGTTCAGAACGGCTGAAGAAAAGTGAATCCGATGGGCAGAGGCTGAAAGAGGCTTTACATATAAATTCGAGCTTGAGTGCAGTTGGAAAGGTTGTAATGTCTCTGGACCCGGAAAGTGGATACAACTACATCCCGTATCGAGATTCAAAACTCACTCGACTGCTTCAGAATAGCATTGGTGCAATAAATAGCACGCTATTGTTTGGGATTGAATTCATTGGGGCTTCTCGATAGGTGGGAATTCGATCACAATGCTGATCGCGACAATCCATCCGATGAGGGAGCATTACGAGGAGTGTCTAAGCACGCTCCAATTCGCAAATCGATGTCGTTCGGTTCAAAATCAAGTAAGTCTGTCAAATCTTAGGCAAATTTTGATGGAAACGTATGCGATCATCGAATGAATAGCCGCGGGTGAACCACATTAACAGCTCCATCGTTGATAAAGACCGCCGTATTCGTAAATTGAACGAAGAAATCACCTCTTTGCGACGAAAAATTGACCAAATGCGAACAGAATCCAGCAGCCGTCTCCTGAAGGCTCTTCATGTGCTTGGCTTTGACGCTCAAGAAGTCACTGAAGCTGGTGAAATCAAATTTGCTGTGCGTATTGTTTTCTGTGAGCTTCAGTGCCAAGTCTTGCTGACAGAAACGTTACAGGATGGCTCGGTGTTGCATTCTGTATTTGACGACATAGAGAGAGGCAATGCGGACAATCAGAATGTCAAGTCGAAGGTGTTACTATCGAACACGCGTCGGGTAAATAGCATCATGCCGGGATTTCATCACAACGGTTTTGTCGCTGTTCTTTTGCACGTGCAGCACTTGTATCATATCACTCTTGTTCCATCAGATTTGGCAAAACGAAGCCAAGAACATTTGCAGGAAAAGTATGTCAATGCGAAAAACAATTTCTCTGCCTTGATTGTACGTCCAAATACCAGAAAACGCTTTAAGACTTTGATTCCAACATGTTGCAAGTAGACGGAGACGACAAAGGAGAAAGAGAAACTGGGGAAAACAGTGTCAATGCAGAGATCACGCATCAAAGACTTGGAGTGTGTCATTGAACAAAAGCAAAAAGAATTCAGATACGCTTTGATGCACGAAAGGGCAACATCCCAAAAAGAAATGGCGCAAATTGTAGCCAACAATCAACAGCTCCTCAAGCAATCATCGCAGAACAAACACGTTGTTTACGACTCACATCGAAATGATACAAAAAGAATCGATTACAGCGTCCAATTAACGGAGCAAATTGCAAGAATAGAAGCCTCCAAGCAATCTCAGATGGCTTTGCTCCAAGAACAGGTGATATCTGCTTGGTGACTGCCTCATCAGAATAATGATGTGCTCTTGGTGCATCAGTGCGATCAGCTTGTGAATAGCAAGAAAATCGAAGCGAAAACGTTGCAAAGTCAAATTCGCCAGCTTGAAACTACCCATTCCAGCGAGTTAGAGGTCTCGTTCGTGTGTGTGACTCATGACTTTTGAGATACAGACGTCTGTGTAGATGATTCGGATAGACTGTAATGAGTTGTTTGACTATATCGAGAGGCTTGTTGGAGCGTTGCAGCGACTCAGGAGGTGAAGAATCTGGTCTCTAGCATTTATCGCCGGCTTACAATGTAACGTTGGCAGTGGAAAACTCGCAACTATCCCAAAAAATATTCTGACCGATGCCAACAAACTGCAGCACATCAAATCTTTGGTACTAGGAGCCGTGAATGATCGATTGCTGCACAAAATGAACCTTTTCTCTTTGTCAGGTTCTATTGCACAAGCACTCGACACGAAAAAAATGCTGGCTCAAAGCAAATTCCAAGGGTAATAATGCTGAAAGGCCATGTTCTGCTCCAGTAAGACGCGTAAGGCCACCAGGATTTACGTCTTCATTGCGTGGGCGTGTGCGCGACCAACTTGTTGATTGAAGAGACCCATGAAGGCTGACGACCACATTTTATGTCCTACTAAGAGTTGTGTGGATGATACCAAGGTCGACCTAAGCGATTAACTCTTTAAAATCGTCAACATATCTTCGACTGATGTGATTTTATCAAGTGCTTTGTGGCGTGCTTCTCCACGGCTTTTTTCTTCTCGAAATATCTCTTCCACGTCTTTCCATGATACCACTCGATGGGAGGGAGTATGCTCCTGAATCAGTGACATTAGTGAGGATGAAGTTTCTTGAAGGATGATTGGGTATCTATTTTCTTTGACATCTTCAGAAATGGATGATACTGTTTCTCGAGCATCCACAATGTTAGTGCCAATGATACCAGAAGCACCGCGTTTCACCCATCCAGAGCAGTACAGGCCTGGAACTGGAGTGTTTGTCTTGGTATCGACAATGCGACCTTCCGCATGCGATAACGTGCTCGTCTTGGGATTGTAAGGAACATCGCCGAGAGGGAGCGGAAGATAGCCGATACTGCGAACCAGCAACCCGCAATGTACCTCATTGAAGACGCTCGTTCCGGACGCTTTCTGAGAGAATGAGTTTCCGTGAAGCCTTGTCTTTTCAATCAGTAAACTACAGAGACTTTCAAGTATTCAGCGGATTGGAATGGAGCGATAGAGCGTACATACCGATTCGATCCGTCTGGCTTTTGTGAAACTCTCACAGGTGAGCAAAGGAACTTGATGTGAATTTGACGAGGTGCTTTGCTAGCTTCGTCAAAGTTGGATGCAATTTTATCTACATAGAATGGCTATATCAGCTGTATACATTTGGCAGCGCGTAGACAATAGTACACATAAGATCGATAATTCTCTTCTTCGCTCGATCTTTCGCGATCTCCTCTTTAGAGCTATCTGTCATGCTTTCATCAAGATCCGCTGGATCAATGACACAGGAAACATCAGAGACTTTAGATAGCTCGCGTAATTCCTTGATAGTGAAAGCGGCTTGAGCAGCGCCACGTCGACCGACTATGTACACTTTATCTATTTGACTGAGTCGCAAGGCTTCCATAGCATGACTTGAGATATCTGTTCTTGCAAGTTCATCCAAAGGTTTCATAAGAATTCGAGCACAATCCAGTGCGACATTTCCTTGACCAATGATAACTGCTTGCTTTGTATCGAGATTTGGCCTCAGGTCTCGAAAGCTTGGGTGTCCATTATACCATCCAACAAATGATCTTGCTGAGAATACATTTGATACTTTATCCTCTCCAGGAATGCCCAGCTTTCTATCACCCTCAGCGCCGTACGCTAATACGATGATGTTGTACAGCGACTGCAGCTGTGGAATGTAAATATCTTTTCCAACTCGTACGTTCCCATAGAATGTAAATCGGTCGTCGTCAACAACATGCTCAAAATCATGAATCACCGATTTGATCTCGGGATGATCGGGAGCCACGCCGTAGCGCACCAGTCCTACTCGGTTCATACACGAAGTTATAACGACTCAATGATACGGTGCAAATAACGCACCATAAGGCACTGGAAGAGCCTCAATCATATCCAGTGAAATACTGTTCAGTGCTTTCAGCAAATATTTCGACGTGTAGAATCCTGCAGGACCTGATCCCACAACACACACACGAATTGCACGATCACTATCTATAGAAGATATTTTTCGATTGAAAAGAACTGAAGTTTGCCGTACGCGTCGTGCGTAAAGAGTGCGATGAATAAATCCATGGAGCCGCATGACGATTGTTATTGTAATTCTCTGAATGTTGCTGGTTAGATTTGTAGCTAATTGAGATCTCACTGAATCTTTTTTACATCCTCCGTACCTCACCTGCAAATCAGTTGTGCTGCCCCCTTTTTCGTACGCGGAGAAAGAATGGCGAGTGCGTTGGAAATGGTGCCCGGGCTAAAATGCTACGTTCCGGACAACGATGATATTTGGCTGGAAGCCGAAATCGTAAAGGAAGAGAACGATGGAAAATCACGTAAGATTTTTGCTAAAGTATTGCTGCCAGATGGAACGGCTGCAGATCGTGTCGTGGATCTCGAAGACAAAAAAATGAAGGCGATTCTTGCATCACAGCAACTGACGTCCTTACCGTATCAAAATGAGATGCCAACTGCGTTCGGTGTGGAAGATATGATCACGCTGAATTACCTCCATGAACCAGCCATCTTGTTCAATATCAAGGCACGATTTCTCAAGAAGCTTCCTTATACATACACCGGAGATATCTGTATTGCTGTGAACCCGTACCAGTGGCTTCCTGAATTGTATGAAGAAGAACAGCATTTACGTTATTTGAATCAGCCAAAAGAAGAGCTTCCACCGCATGTGTATGCGACCTCAGTTGCTGCTTATGACAATATGATGCGAAATAGAAAGAATCAATCGATTTTGGTGAGTGGAGAATCAGGAGCAGGGAAGACAGAAACGACCAAGATTCTTATGAATCATCTGGCAACTATCGCTGGAGGACTGAATAATTCCACTATCAAAAAGATTATTGAAGTCAATCCGCTTTTAGAGTCATTTGGGAATGCCAAAACAGTCAGAAATGATAACAGTAGTCGATTCGGTAAATTCACACAGTTACAATTTGACAAGAAAGGAACACTGGTCGGGGCCAAGTGTCGAACGTATCTTCTCGAGAAGACAAGAGTTATACATCATGAAGCTCCGGAGAGAAATTATCATATATTCTACCAGGTAAGCCCCTTCAGGATGACTATCACATTCTCTATTTATTGTTCCATTGTAGCTTTTAGAGTCTGGAGATATTGCTCAGCAATTGGCTCTTGAATCGTCCAAAATTTATCGATATACAGGCAGCAATGATACCGCTAGTATCGAAGGCATTACGAATGCAAATCATTTTCTGAGAACGAAAAGCGCTTTGAGTCTTATCGGAATGGATGAACAGAGTCAAATCGTTCTATTTGAGGTCTTAGCAGGGATCTTACACTTGGGCCAAATTGATCTGATTTCAGATCCAACTGATGATGAGAAATCTCTCATCACTAGCGAAGATGAAGGAGCAACCGCGACTACGAAGCTTCTTGGGGTTACATGGGAACAGCTAGAGACTGCATTATGCTCTCGGACGATGAGAGCTGTCAATGACGTCTATAGCGTCCCACTTCGTAAAGACCAAGCCATGGATTGCCGTGACGCACTCGCCAAAGCCATCTACTCCAACATATTTGACTGGCTTGTGAAATCGATCAATCAGTCTCTCTCCAATGACGCGAATATGAACAACCACGTTGGCGTATTGGATATTTTTGGTTTCGAACATTTCAAACACAATTCTTTCGAACAATTTTGTATCAATTACGCAAATGAAAAATTGCAGCAGAAATTCACGCAGGATGTCTTTAAAACCGTTCAGATTGAATATGAAGAAGAAGGGATTGTATGGGATCACATCGAGTACGTTGACAATCAGGACGTGTTGACAGTCATAGAAGAGAAAATGGGTATTATATCTCTCTTGAATGAAGAATTAATGCGTCCAAAGGGTAATGAAGAATCCTTCATGTCCAAGGTCGTATCCCTACACAAAGAGGACATGAGTCATGTGATTGAGTTCCCGCGAACATCACGCACACAATTTCTAATCCGACATTATGCGGCTCCCGTTCTCTACGAATCGGTTGGGTTTCTCGAAAAACATAAGGACGCCTTGCTCCCTGACTTATCCGAGCTCATGCGTGGTTCCTCGAAACCATTTCTATGTGAGCTATTCAAACCAATTGAAAGTGATAAATCAGCTCAGTCAGGTCGTAAACGTGGCGGAGGAGCCTTGACACTGACTACGGTTGGAACACAATTCAAAGAAAGCCTCAAAGAGCTCATGACAACGATCCAGTCGACCAATGTGCATTATGTGAGGTGTATAAAGCCCAATGCGATTAAAAGCTCAACAACTTTGAATCATGAAATGGTTGTTTCTCAGTTGAGATGTGCAGGAGTCATTGAAGCCATTCGTATATCTCGTGCAGCGTATCCGAATCGTCTTCAGCATGAAGATATTCTTGACAAATTCTGGCTGTTTGTTCCTGAAGGAGGAAATACCGCAAAGGAGCGATGCAGTCTTTTAATGAAACATCTCGAACTCCGTACACCTGAGCAGTATCAAATGGGAAAGAGTAGAGTTTACTTCCAACTCGGCGTACTCGAAGAATTGGAAGATAGGCGTAAGAAATTTCTCGACCAGAAGGCCATCAAACTTCAAGCAATTATGAAGTGCTTTACGCAACGATTAAAGTATCTCCGCCAATTAGAAGCAATTGTGAAGCTCCAAGTACGTTTGAAATTCGAATCCGAGTGGTGGGGCTTCATTTCATTCTCGCGTTTTTGTAGTCTGTGATTCGATGTGTCATTGCTATGAGGCGTTATACGATCGTTCTTCGAGGCTTTACTCGTCTCCAAGCTCGATGGCGAGGTATCCAAGCGCGCAGACTTGCGACTATGATGATGCGAGATAAACGAGCGATTGCAATTCAGCGAAATGTTCGAGGCTACTCCAAACGGTACTCCTATAAGTGTGCTCGAATGTCGTTTGCTGACGCTGTTACATGTCTACAGACGACAGTATCGTTTGCAGCGGAAGAATGCAATTCGCTTGCAATCCTGGACACGTATGAAACTACAGCATTCAAAGTATCTTGTGGCCTTGAAGGAGCAGAAATTACAAGCGGATATGGTGTATCAGGTAAAGCTTCTCAAAGAGCGATTAATGGAAGAACAACAGCGGAATGCTAAATTGGAACAAGAGAAGGAGGAGAAGAGTTTGATTGCCGCAGCTGTAGTAACTCAAACGACAGATGTGAAGCATATCGACCAAGCTCGCGCAGAAACGTCGAATGAAGTGATGGCGGATGCTGGCGGTATGATCGAAGTCTTACAAGGCGAAAATCTCAAACTTCGGAAAGAAAAAGAGGAAATGAAAAACAAAATCTCATCTTTGAAATCAAAACTCGACAAAGAAAAAAGCGAAAAAGAAATGTCGTCTGCTGGGTATCACGTCAAATTTCGTCAACTTGAGGACAGCGTACGTTTATGCATCGCATTGCTTGTATTCCGTCATGTTGCATGTCCGCTGTAGGCCCGCGAGAAGGACAAACGAATTGAGCAATTGGAAGGCGATAACGTTAAATTGAAGGATCAAGTCGCTGATTTGATGAAGAAAGCTGGCCTGAATAAGAATGATGCGTCCATACAAAAACGGTCCTTGTTCCGGACACTTGGCTCCAAAAAAGACGACAAAAAATCAGAAATTTTGTATAATTCGCTCACTGGAACAAATGATATCGATGAAAAAGATTCAGACGCACGCAATGGTGAACGTACGTTTCCCAAATTACCGACTATGAAGATGACGAAAAAGTTCTGGGGTGGTTCTGCTAAAATGAAAGCTGAGGACGAATTTCATAATTCCAGTAATGATGACAGTCCACGATCCACAGCAGCATCGAGTCAAAATGACTCGGCCGTCGGTCGTCAGACAATTGTGAAGAGTATGGAGGTGATGTCGACATTGAAGGGCCGAATGACGGCCATGTACAATGCGAACACGCGTCGCTCCTCGATAACTGACGACATGCAGCCGGTCACTACAAATGGAACAAATGCATCAGTCCCTGGAAACGGCACAAAGGACAAAATGAGTCGTTTAAAACCGGAAAGAAAAGCTCACGAATCATTCAATTTGGATGCTCTGCCTGAACAACCGCTTCCTATCGGATGGGAAGCGAAATTGTCACGTTCAAGCGGTCGTGTGTATTATGTGAATCGCAAGCTTGGGAAATCTCAATTCGAGCGACCGACAATTGCATCGCTTAAGGCACAAAGGCTGGCACGTCAGAAAACAGCAATGGAGCAAGAAACCACTGATTAATACATATTGAACCAAATTGAATGGAATTTCGTAATAGATATCAAATTAAAAAGCATACTTTCAACTCTTTACTCCATTCGATTTGCTACTCCGCAATCCCAATCTCCACGTATTCATTCAAGACCCGACATGCAAATAAACTTTGTTTCCAGGTACTCTTCCTACAAAAACAAGCGTGCATAAGCCAGAATCAGAGAAAAGGCTATACATTAGGCGTACCAGTCCGAGAGTAGAGCCTTCACGGCCGAGACCAGACTGCTTGACTCCTCCGAATGGAGCCTGCACATTTGAAATGAGACCTGTATTCACGCCGACCATACCGCATTCCAATGACTTGGCTACTCTCCACACACGTTTGAGATTCTGTGAGTAAAAGTATCCCGCCAGCCCGAATTCGGTCGAGTTGGCCATTTCAACAACTTGTTCTTCAGTTTTGAATTTGAATAAAGGTACGACAGGGCCAAATATCTCCTCGGAGGCAATACGCATATCCGCAGTCAAATTCTCAATAACTGTCGGATGATAATAATTCGAACCAAATGAGGCGGCCACACTGCCTCCAGTAAGTACTTTTGCGCCTTTGGAAAGCGCATCGCTCACCAGTTCAGAAGTTTTCTTCAAAGCAGCGGAACTGATCAATGGCCCCAGCTTCACGCTAGAATCAAGGGGATTTCCCATTTTCAGTTTGATAACTTGCTCGATGAGTTTTTGTGCAAACGTGTCATACACATCTTCCTGTACGAAGACGCGATTGCTGCATACACATGTCTGCCCTGTGTTTCGGAACTTTGACTGAACGAGACCTTCGATGGCTTGATCAAGGTCAGCATCCTCAAAAACAATAAATGGAGCATTTCCACCAAGCTCTAATGACAGTCGTTTGACATTAGACGCTGATTGCTGCATGAGTAATTTCCCGACTCGGGTCGATCCGGTGAAAGAAAGCTTTCTAATATCATCGTGTGTGGCCAGAATACTTCCAACCTCGGATGCATTGTCGTGCGATGTTGGTAGAATGTTGATTACTCCGGGTGGAATCCCGACATCATTAGCCAGTTTTGCTAGAGCCATTGCTGAAAGAGGTGTTTCAGCTGCTGGCTTTACAATAACACAGCAACCAGCAGCCAAGCCCGGGCCTATTTTTCGTGTAATCATTGCGAGTGGGAAGTTCCATGGAGTGATAATTGCACAAATGCCGACGGGTTCTTTAACGACCAGCATCTGCTGACCCGTGAGCGTTGGTGGTACTACAAATCCGGCCGATCGCATACATTCATGCGCATAAAACTCAATAAATCCAGCAGCATAGGCGACCTCTCCTTTGGATTCTTCGATGGGTTTGCCACATTCCATCGCGCAAATTGTCGCGAGATCGTTTGCGTTCTCTTTGATGGCTGTAAACCATTTCTTCAGCAACTTTGATCGGATCTACGACAGAAATTAGTAGCAGCTGATTCTTTATACTATTTGAGACTTACAGTTGGCAAAGTCTTTTTCCATGTCTCTTGAGCTGCTTTGGCTGCCTGTATAGCGGCTTCCACTTCTTTTTTCCGTGAGGACGTCACACTCGCAATTTCTTTAGTGGTCGCCGGATCTGATGACGCAGAATCACCGTCAGATTTCGACTATTATTTCGAATTATTTCTGACCGATAACAGCGAAGGAGTTGTCACTCGAAATCCAATGGCCATTTATAAATGCCTTTGTTTGCAGCAATTGCTGATTTTCTAATCGTTGCCAATGCATTGTGGAGAAAGCACGTTTGCGGAGAGATGTACGATAAACCAAGTGCCTGATCTAAGAGACAATACAAAGAATCATTCCAAGAGCGGAGAAATTCGAACAAACCATTTTCGGCTTGGAAAGCGTGTTGCAGGAATGTAAGATTAGAATAAGTTATCTCTTAGCCGATTTGTGTCATTTTGTCGCAGTGATCAAATGGTGCAAATAGTTTGATACTGTTTCATAGTTATGCTAATAAGGAGTCGAAATCAGGCGTGACAATCAGATGACGCGCGACAGAGCCTAAAATGAATAACTGATTTGATTCTGGATCAATGGAGTAGACGTCCTCGCAGAAAGTTGGCGTCTGCGCCATAGACACATCGAAAGCTTTATCGTCCAGCATCAAAACTGTCCTCCCTGATTTTCGTATACAGAGCTATTGAATTTGATGAGAATAAGACACATTTGAAGCAGTAAAATAGTGAGATATCAAACCTTTCCAATGTATCCGCCAGGAGCTCGATGTAAAGATTGGTCAAACGGCAAGCTCTCATCTCTGAAGAGTAGAACGTTGGTAAGTGATTTGGATGGAAAAAGTAAAAGTACGTTTGTGGTTCTGTGCGTTTTTCCATTGGCTCCTTTTTTTTATCAGCCTTTGCAGCTGAGCTCGACGACTCGATTTTAAATGGATTTCCTGCTTCATCCATTTTCTCCTCGCTTTCTACGACTTCTTTTTTAACATTAGCGACCCGCTTCGCTTTAGCCAGTGGAAGTGTTGTTGGGAGCTGAAAGAAAATTATTGAGTCGTCCATCAACGGCTGTGTGTCTTCACTCTATCATTTAGCCCGCCGTATGAGAAATGAATGAAAATCGTAGTTTCTGCATATACCGAATGCGAGAAAAGTTCTCCCACGTTTTGAGGCTCAGGCCCACGTCCAAATGGAAGTATCATTGGCTCTAAAGGAGATTTTACTACAGGAGGCCACTACCATAATGGATCGAGGTTTAATGAGCTACATGATTACCAAAGATTGAAAACACCTGTATTTGCGTAGGTTCTTGCTCGTCGGCAGCTCGTTCAGACTCGATCCTGTCATCCAATACACTGATACCGAATCCATCAGCGGCGGCAACAGCCGCTCTTTGACTTGGCGCTGAGCTCCCCCCACTATCAAAGGAGGATCCACCAGCAAGCGTCCCAACAAATGCGACCTTTGCAAATGCTTTAGAAAGAACTCATTTTCCCGTAAAAAGCTTACTTTTCCTGTTGGGAGGTTTCCACGTCCACGATTAGAGGTACGACCACCACGTCCCTTATCTCCTATGTCTCCTCTTCCACGGACTCGATGGGACAAAGATGGAAGGAGACCAACACGCGGAGGTCTTCGCTCAGTACTTTGCCGACTTGTGACACTCTCATTCTCAGTTTTGACAACAGGCGGAGCAGTCCGCCGAGGAGCAGCTCTTGGTGTAAACTGTACACATTAAAGAAGCATTCAGTAACAATACAATTTGGTAGACGAGAAGCACACTCGTGGTCTCCTGTTGCCGCCGCTATTGGCATCTCCTGTACGGTTTCCTGGCGCTCGTAAGGTTCTAGCAGCTGTGGTTAGTTATTTGCATTGTTTGTACTCCAACGTACGTTAGTCGCGTCTGCGCCACATTTTTCCTATCATTTGTGCTGCCACCACTCATTTAATAGATTTTACTCTTAGAATTAATAAGACGTGCATACTATTGACATTTATATTGTGATGGATCAGTCTAAAATCAAAGCGTACGAGGATCTGTCATCGAAAATGGTGGAATTACATGGCGCAGTGGCAGGAATGACACAACACATTGAGAATACAGCACAAGTGAATGCAACAGTCACCGACTTGGCAAGTGTATTTCTTCAAGTGTACGTATTCGTTTCTGTTTTCTAGCAAACACTTGAAAATGTAATTGCTTTATTCCTAGATTTAAAAACGCCGAGAGTAATAAGAAAACCTAAATGTTTGAAGTGTCCAGATTTTCCTGTTTGTGTTTGTCATCTGCTTGACGTCTACCTGATTGGATAATTAATGCAGAGGACACATTACAAATTTTCTGAGCTCTTTCGGGTGGTATAGAACCGGTATAGAAACCCCTTCCGAACATTAGCTGACCGGACATAAAAATCTATCAAACGATTGCTTTCACGCGTCATTTTCCAAATGCCTTGCTTTATCCTCGAGTGTGATACAACTCATGAAGTCTCACGGTTTGCGGTCGCATTAGTTGGAGTTTATTCTTACCACTACATTTGGGACACTTTTGTTATAACACCATTTGTGCATCGACTGGATCGAGCGCGATATCTGAATAAAGGCACTGTCGATAAAATGCGGGAAGCGATCTGGAAGAATGTAGCTGTTGGCACTTTATTCATTTTTGGATTGTATACTGCAGGAAAACAGTCTTGGTTTATGAACTCCGATGAGTATTTCACCGATTGGCCAAAAAATGTACCCGATGTCGTCCGCTGGTATTACATGTTCTACTTTGCGTACTGGTTGCAAAGTCTCGATTTCTTGCTCAACTTTACAAATCGTCATTATGCGGTGAAACGCAAAGATAATGTGGAAATGGTCTTACATCACTTGACGACTCTCATATTGATGCTCACATCGTACGCACTCGACTTTATTACCGTTGGAGTTTGTGTGCTAATGCTACATGATGTCAGCGATCTTCTTTTAGAAACAGGTACGAATGATTGCTTTGCGTGTGCATATATGATTGCTGAGTCATTGTATTCGTAGCCAAACTGTTTGTATACACTCAGAAAGAATTACTGTCCAACATTTTTTTTGGCGCATTTGCTTTGTCGTGGTACATCCTTCGGTGGGGATTCTATCCGTACAGCTTTCTGTACAGTGCGTACGGAAAAGGTTACGAGTCTATTGTGGGCAAAATGGAAGACGGAAAGTCGTATCATGGTGCGGATGCAGCTTTCTGGTATAACATGTGGGTAGGCTTTGTATGCTTTTTATCAATACTGCTGGTGCTGCACATTTATTGGGGTATTCTGATATTTCAAATGGTTATAAAGACTCTTAATGCCGGTGTTGTGGAGAAGGATATCCGAAGTGATTCGGAAGATGAACAGGAAGATTTGATCGACGAAATGACTCAACCGCTTAAATCAAAACCCATCGAGGCGGAGGGGTTGCGATCTCGTCGTGAAGCGAAGTCTGAGAATAAGATTTGAGAGTTAGAATTGCAGTATTGTTCATACATACGCGCAGGATATCATTTCCCAAGACTTTTATAACCAATGGCCTTTGATGCCTCGTCATCCAGGCGTCGAGTGACAAAGCACTTTACTAGTTCTAAAATTCGCTCTTTGTCTTTTTTAAACGACGTACTCCCGATTGAGACTGATTTCATCGAGAAATTTCGATTTGAATTTGCACCGAGAGCCACACAGCTTCCGTTAATTGCAACGGGATCCTGCGATCAAGGCACTCAAAATGAAATTGCTATACACTCATTAGTGACAAATTTGGGTCATGAAAACGAGATCGATTCCTCATGCGAGTACGTAGAAGAGATTTGAATGACTCCGTTTAATATTTATGTGGATACAGCCAGATGGAAGATGATATACAGCTATTTGAAGTTGCTTCATGCGCTCATGCAGGAGACGTTAACGCTCTCCGCTTCATTGTGTCGCAAAATACTCACGCAATTCTGAGTGCTTCCTCAGAAGGAAGTGTTAATTTGTTTCGATTGAGTGATATCAGACGGCAAAATGATGACCAGAGACTGAAAAAGACTGTAAGAGGACTCGTTGAATTTGTAGTGATGACGTACAAAATTTGGATTATACTCTTAGCCAATGTTGCAATGGGAATGCATCTTTGAGAATGCGATCACTTGCTTGGATGCAAGTATCCATAGTTCATGTGCTGTCATCGGAAGTGAAACGGGTCAACTCGCTTGGATCCAACTCGATAATTCAACGTCCACCACCAAGATCGGTGAGCATTGTAATCTGACGATGTGCATTACTTCTCCAAAAGGTTGTTTTTGCAGAGAATAGTCACGCAACTTTTCTACCGATTTTCGACCTGAAAATGCTGCAATGTGACAACGTCGTCGCCACTGTCGGGTTCGTTCATCCTCATGACTCCCAGTAGCATCATCGCTTACATTCAAATACCAGCGCTTCACCCGATCAACAGCTGCAAATTTGGGACATTAAAGCGAACAGAAATTCCGCAATCGCATCAGCGAGGTAAGTATCTCTTCTAAAAAGGTTTATTACAGGTCTCAATTCTGTTTGCCCGGAAAGAAATCCTGGAGAATCAAGTTTGATTTCATTGGAATTGCATCCCACACGACCAGAATTTCTGCTGACAGGCTCATCTGACGGGTGTATCAGCTTTTGGGATCAGCGGCATCTATCCGCTCCCTTTTACGTCGATGCAAAAAAGCATATAAAAGCAGGTATTAACAAATTGGTACTCAGCAGAGTTTATGACTAATGAGTGATTTTACAGTAAACGCTCTTCGTATCCATCCAGAATCTCCTCAGCACTTTTTCTCTGCTGGTGACGACAGTGGTCTTTTACACTGGGAAGTAGAATACGATCAATTCGATGCAAATGTAATGAGCACTGGCGAGCAGATGCACCCGAAAACGAATATGACCGGAGTCATTGAAGTTACTCGCAGTTTCCTTCCGTGGACATCAATTGACATTCATTCCGAGTCTGATACACTGATAGCTGGCTCGGAAGCGCAGTCGATTACAGTTGTGCGGGATTGTTGCAGCAGGGATCATAATATCTGATAATTATCAGCTCTGAGTCTGAGATATAATCATGAAAGGTTGTATAACCTCTTAATTTACATATCCTTTATGAGATAAATGTTCATTCCATGGACTAAATATAGCTGACTTCGATATCGTATTGGGAGAGACAAAGTCGACCTATTTTTCTTTTATAAGCTACTTTAGTGTTCCACAAAGAAAAAATATTTCTACAAAGAAGTGCTCTCACTTCCTTATTTGCACCGTTTGTCCCTCGGCAACTTTACCACTTTGTTGAGCGTATAGTAGAGAAGTTACTTGTACAGACAGAATGGGATGTTCACGTCATGGAACGCAAATCCATAAAAGGGCAGTAAATACGTACAGCAACCTTCTTGAAGAAGAAATTATGGAGACTATACCGCCGATGGAAACTTTATTCAATAAGAGTAAACTTCAGACACTTGAAAGCATATTTCCCGATATACATTGCGACATACTCAAAGACGTTCTGGGCACAGCCAATTATGATATCGATGCTGCCGCTGAAATGATTGCCGAAATGTCAATCTCCAGCCTCGAGCCGCAAGTGAGCGAGATCTGTAGCAAAGAAATCGCAAATCGCTGTGAAAAGGATGGTTATAAAATGGAGTTTGAGATGGAAGGATATCAATGGATCACTACCGAAGATGATTGGGAGATGATTGAGACAGGTAAAGCGCCAGTCAAAACATTTGCCGAGATCATACAGAGCTGTAAGCCTTCTCTGGCGCTTTCTATGGACGCACAAAGAATCTCTATTGCACCAGCGACAATTGAATACACTCGAGAATTACAAGAAAACAAGAAAGTGACTGATTCAAGTTCATTCGACGACGCCTGGACGATCAAATCATTTGGAGCTCGGAAGCGTCAGAACATGCGTAAAATGCGTAAAATGCGTAAAATGAAGACGAAACAGCTTGCATGATTCTCTGCATTTTGACCAATCTCTGCGCTACACTAGATCTCAATATACAAAAATAACCAATCAATCGACTCCATTTTACTGCATGCTCTATTTTTCGCTTTTTTTATAACGTCTGATCCAAAAAGTTTCGAGCTCATTTTTAATCGGTCTTTTTCGTTAAGCTCATGTTCAAATTACACGTGCGATCAGGCGATTTATTGCTGGAGGATTGTCGTGGGAATCCTTGTAGCGTGACCACCACCTCCACTTCTTCTTCGCCTGCTGAATACCCCTCTTTTTTACGTTTATTCTGCTCGAATGGAAGCAATGCATCGCCACATGACGAATGCGACATCGAAACAATGACTAGCGAGGCGGGTGCTGCACTTCTTGAGAGCAAAACCGGTAGCGTACAAAGGACGACAACGTGTTTTGCATTTTACGGAATGTACAAACTTCTGAGTGGGATGTACCTCGCTTACATCAAAGATGCTCGTGTGATCGGTTCTGGTCCACGAAGCGAGAAGATTTATTGTATCTTAAGTCTAAAGTTGATTCCAATCTCTCAGACTTCGTACCAAACCTTTTTGAAAAATGCGTCGTCACGCGATATACGCGACGAAGGAATCTATATCTCTATGATAGAGTCTGTTTTTTTGGCGCGCACGTTTTACTTTTCCTATGAGTACGATCTCACGCTTTCAGCACAACGTAAGGCAATAAAAAATTCGATGAGTTCTGTACGAAATACGACGATTCAAGTGCCTGCACACATGCCCAATGCCTCTCTTTTATCGCCAGTATCAAGCTCTTCTGGTGCAGGCTCTCAAACAAATGGGAGCAAATCATCGACATCATCAACTTCATCCGTATCGACCGTAAATCAGTGCTTATGGCAGCACTTGGAGGATGATTTTTTTTGGAATCGGCGGCTCATACAGCCTTTTCTCGTAAAAGAGCTTCATTCGTGGATCATTCCTGTAATTAACGGATTTGTTAAAGTGATAAAAAAGTGCGAAGGATTACGATGCGATTTGTTTTTGTTTACACGGCGAAGTTGGCGTCGAACTGGAACACGATTCAATGTTCGAGGAGTGGATAAAGAAGGGAATGTTGCGAATTTTGTGGAGACGGAAATGATGATTGTCAAACCGAATGATTCAATCTGCTCTTACGTGCAGATACGAGGCTCTATTCCCTTGTACTGGGATCAGCTGGTAACACTCAAATACATGCCTCGTACTCGATATGCGTACAGCACCGGAAGTGATCGGATCGTTGATTGGAACGGGCTCGCATTTCGAGCTCATATGGATAACATCATTCAGCGATATGGACACATTACAGTCGTCAATTTGGTCGATAGGGCTGGAAGCAGTCGAGCTGTGAGAGATCAAGCTCAACTTGGCACTACTTTTGGTAAATATGTAAAAAAATATAATCAGCAGTCGTCGTCAGCGGATAATGGATCAGAAAATAATTCATCCAATTCTTCGCCCCGCACAGGTATCACTGCAAAGGCAAATGCGAATAGTAACAATAGCGCTTTGTCGTATCCGCAACGAATTTTTGCTGACCCGATACAGTACGTGTGGTTTGATTTCCATCATGAATGTCGCAAAATGCAATGGCAAAATCTGTCAAAACTTGTTAATGATGTGAAGGATCAATTTGAGCAATACGGCTGGTTTGAATGTGATAAAAGTGGTCGTATTTTGCAGCGTCAAAAAGGTGTGTTTCGGATCAATTGCATGGATAATTTAGATCGAACCAATGTCGTCATGAGTTTATTTGCTCGAAGAACGACTTTGATGGCGCTCAATCTTTTGGACTCGACCAAGGAAAATGTATTAGAGTCTCCATATCGCTCTTTCGAAGTGGTTTTTAAGAATGCTTGGGCAGATAACGCGGATTACATCAGTAAAATGTATGCTGGGACCGGCGCACTCAAGACTGATTTTACTCGTACAGGTAAGCGGACTATTATGGGTGCTCTTCAGGACGGAGTGAATTCCATAACGCGCTATTATCTCAACAACTTTGTTGACGGTATCCGCCAAGATTCATACGATCTTATTGTGGCCAATTATGTACCCGACAAACGAGAAGAATCGCCATTTACATTCCAGCAACGGCACAGCTTTCTCGTTTTCTTATGCGAGCTCGGTGTGATTCCCTTTATGGCCATCATCATTTCCGTGTCAGCTCAATCCAATCTACCGATACGTACTCATTTATATCACAGCTTTATTATGACGCTTTGTACCTGTGTCACTATCGGGTATCTGATTGTGAAAAAAGGTATGTTTCGATCTCTGGGAAGGCGATATGTCTGCAAACCGGCCTTTTGTTCCAGTGGTTACATCAAACGAAGAGAATGAGCAGAATCCACTCACGATAGATTTTAGATGAGAATTGGATAAGAGCAAAAGGTCATAGTTTTCAAGAATGCATCACGACACTTTGGAAACGAGTCTCAATGTTCTGACCCTTCCTGTACCCCTTCATTGACTGCGAAGGAATGTATGACTCGACATGTAGAAAAATGTGTGTATTAAAACTAATCGAATGGCAAATTATCGATCTTATCGATGTCATGCCGTGAGGAGCATACGAAGCAGAGCACATCGACAATCGTCAACGCAGTCTTCAACCCAATCGCATACATTCTCGATTCCTGTCTCCAGCCGATCGAATAAATCTGGACTGAGTTGAGAGCAAACTGTTTTGTTGGCGCATACGTAGCATCCTCTTTCTATCTCTCGCAGTTTACTATCCTCATCACAGTTCTTATTCTCTGTTGTGATCGGCCAAAGTCTCAATTCAGAGGAGTCTCTCGTCATATACTTTTGAAATACCATCGAATTTTTATCAGCTGACAAGGGAACGATTTGAGCATTTGGCTTACTGAGAAAACTTGCAATTGAGACAAAGTGTTCGCTGCAGTTATCCACCAAAGTCGAAAATTCGTCCATCATATCGGCAATCAGATCACCAAATACTTTAAAAGTCTCGTCGCCACTTGGATTCGTTTCTTGTATTGACAGCATCAGAAAATATTCAAAAGGAAGATCGTTGAATGGTAATGCTGAAAAGGAATGATCGTGTAGAAAGGATTGTGGCTGCATGGAAAACGGACGTTCAGACGAGTAAGGTGACGATCAGAATTTGGCGAATGACATGATACAGCACAGTGAATCTGTACTGCATCGTCTATAATTGACACTGAAAAAGGTCAGTGTTTCTGTACCTTCTCAACGCGCCATCATAGATATCGCACTAAAAAGGGCAGTAGTGGCAGTCACACGGTCGACTTGCGCTCATGAATTGAACCGATTGTAGCCTTTCTCAGACTTGCACTAAAACAATAAAAAGCTTATGATTCAGAGACTTGTGGGTTTCGTAAATCGACCCGAAAGCCTGAGAAGCAGTGAGTCAACACGATTTTGTAAATGGGTATGATTCATATCAGCTCCATGTGACAGCAATGCGGGAGGTCGTCGCGTCAATGTTAACGTTGTGTTACTCATACGTACGGATTCGTTATCTTGAGTCGATCAATCTTTCCTTTCCTGCCTTCTGATGCGATCATTACAGCTCGTTGGACACTGTACGCCATCAAACTCTTTCGAAGCCAGTTCTTTGTCGCTTTATGTGTTAGCTTGTTCATGGAGCTTTCACGCTGTACGAAGATCGTGCTTCTATCGCTACTACTTCTACGCGTCCGCATTGATGTAGTACTAATTTCTCATCAGGTAACTCCCATCTCCAAAACTCGATAATGTACCGCTTAAATGCACTTTGAGTGTCGTCCAGAAAATTAAAAGTTCTCTTTACAGTGCGAAGAAGGCAACAAGCAATTTGCATTCCAATTTTGATCAACGTTTAGTGTTCTTTGTAGCGCATCGCATTGCTTCCGTGTGTCGTCGACCATATCATTGTTTTCATATCGATCGTTGTAAAGAGTATAGACATCTCCGCAGGTAGCAAACAATTTATCGTATCCAAAGGATACACACACGTTAACTTGTACAAAGTGCATCCTCAGCCACGCTCCTGTTGTGGTGAGGATGCGATGTTTTTATCTCTTTGCTACAGCTGAATATAGCGCGTTGTATTCATAGCAGAAGGCACATGTAGATACAAAATGTGACAAACTAATACGTCTAAATGCACTGATAGTATTTCTTATAACAGGGCCACGTCGCTACTAGTGGCATTGTAGCCTGTGGATTGGATGATTTAGATAATTTGAAGTGCTCCGAAGCAAAAGCATGTCGTCTATTTCTATGTAACATGATTGGTTAGGTTCATACAAGCCGGTTGCCGTAACAGAGCAAGCAACTGCTTCATTGAGTTTAAATAGCGTCACGGAATGACTGTATGTACTTGGTGAGAAGGTTGCCCTTAATTTCATGTAGTTCAAGTCTGACTGGAAGAATATATTTCGATTGAAGTCAATTCCCAGGCATTTAACGGATACGTAGACTGTGTTTTTTAAAGTGTTTAATTATCGTTCTTAATAAGAAAAATCGAGAAAACGTCAGTCGTGGGCAGAGAATGACAATGGGTTCGAGGCTCGCGGGTAAAGTGGCCGTCATCACTGGCGCAGGTGCAGGAATCGGACGAAGCACTGCCATTCTTTTTGCTCGTGAGGGAGTGAAGGGGGTTGTATGTGCAGATATCAATAAGAAAGCGGCTCAGGAAACTGTTTTGCTAGTGCACGAAGATCTCAAGAGATATGGCAAAGACGATGTCGTTGCTCTTCCGCTCCAGGTCGATGTCGCAAGCAGCAATGAATGTGAAGAGATGATTCATTTGGCCGAGACGAAGTTTGGCCTTCTCAACATTCTATTCAATAACGCTGGAATCATGCACAATCAAGACAGCGATGCCATCGAAACAACCGAACAAGTCTTTGATCTGACGATGAATGTCAATGTAAAAGGCGTATTTAATGGCGCTAAGTACGGCATTCCGGCTTTGCGTCGAGCCGGAGGCGGATCAATCATCAATACAGCGTCGTTCGTGGGAATCATTGGTGCTGCTACACCTCAGATTGCATACACTTGCAGTAAAGGAGCTGTAATCGCAATGAGTCGTGAGCTTGCAGTGCTTCACGCTAGAGAGAACATTCGTGTGAATGCGCTATGCCCTGGTCCACTAAACACAAAGCTGTTGCAAGATTTCTTGGATGATGACGCAAAAAAGGAGCGGCGATTAGTACACGTTCCCATGGGAAGATTCGGTGAAGCATCTGAAATGGCAAAAGCGGCGCTTTTTCTGGCGAGTGAAGATGCATCCTACATCACTGGAAGCAACTTTGTTGTGGATGGGGGAATTACTTCAGCATACGTTACAAGTGACATTCAAGTCGATCCATTCGGAGGGCCTAAAACCCTATAATGAAAATGAGTGAGCAATATGCGTTGATAGGTTCTCGTAAAGTTACTCTTGCATTGATCAAGCGGTTGTAAGGCGAATTTCCGGATTTTCATATCGCCATAACAAACGATACAGTCGTGCAGAAGATCCATCTACTCGATTCAGTACTCATACACTATCTTCCACATGTCGTACGGACCTCATCGTTGCTGCCGTTTACATGTTGCATAATGGATGGAAAGTACTGTTTAACCGCTTCTTTTGCATTCGTATCGCACTCAAAGACAATAAGATCAGATGGTTATATACAGCTATCTAAGGGACATACCAGCAGCTCTGTCGTTTCGAATTCTATCTCGTCGTCCAGTTGTGAGAGCAGCTTCAGACGACAGCAATTTCCTCCGGTTTTTGCAAGAATGCATTCTCGCTGTGCGTTGGTCTAGTTATGATTGTTAGCATAACTAATATAACTTGTTGATGTCGTTTATCGCCCTGAACCTCGAAACTCGTGATTGTAACATGATATTCTTTGTATCCGCCGTCTGCGCATTGTACACTATTTATGTTAGCAGTACAAAATTTGATTCTTCGAAGCAGCGTACCATTCATCGATGGGTTTCTCGACACCCATCAGCCCAAAATGACTGCCCTCTGAGTCGATGAAATATCCTTGAAACCACAGTGCATTTGGTGTCACAAAACATAACATGCCACGACCTTGACTATTAATTTCCATTATAGTACAATGGTATACATTAATTAATCCCATGACATCATTCCACATATACTCAGTATTTCAAGAAAAAGCTTTACTCGATGCATTGCGCAATTTGAATCGCGGAATTCTTCCAATGCAGTGCCCCAACTCTGTATATAAAATCGCACTCAATGATCCAAGGAAATTGAGTGCTGTCGCAACATATTCGACAGCACGCGTGATTGTGGGCGGAATAATGGCACAATGCGTTCTAAACATTGCTGTGATTCATACATTAGCGATAGAAATCCGATACCGTCGTCGTGGAATAGGGACGCTACTTTTGCAGTATTTGGAGAGCCTTCTCATTTCTCAAGGGATAGAGTGCATGCAGCTATACGTCCATGAAGACAACGATGCAGCCATCGCATTATACCAAAAATTCGGTTTCCATAAAGCTCAATATCTCCGAAATTGCTATCGACATTTAGAGCCACCGGGTGGATTTCTACTTGAAAAACGTATCGAAAGATGATTATGTTCATAATAGCCTATGCTATAATAAAATCTACAATCGATAATTAGGATCTTTGATCCACACTCAGCGCTTAGCTATTCGTATGTTGCTGCTCCAATACGCCATCTGCTTCTCTAAGCAATAACTGAAACTTGGCCACTAAACGCTGCATTGTGCGATTGGACGCAATTGAAGGTAGTATCGAATTTCGGAGCAATTCTCTTCGAGACATTCCCTGCACAAAAATATTTAGAAAACAAGTCTTCTAAATGAGTCAGTCTCACGAGTATGAACGGATCCCAGCTACCACTTTCCTTTTCTTCAATTCGATCATTTTGTCTAAAATTGAGCCAACGCGTCAATCAATAGGATATCAGCCTTACGATATAACGTACGCATGAACGGGACCGAGTAAATCAATGCAAAGCTCATCTAAACGACTCAAATCTTCGTCTTGCGCCAGAAATTTTGCATATGCTGTCAACCTATGACCAACACTCAAAAAAGCAAAATTTTGTGTCACTATCTTCATACCAATATTGATACTCTTCCTGGCTTTCCAGTACGCGACACGCTGCAATTTGATGCTCCAAATGAGACCGCGTGAGATTCCGCTGTAAATATGGATCCGTCATCTCACTCAGCATCGCTGATGGGATACCCCGTTGAGATCGTGCATAGCCTGAAGCTGTCTGTAGCTGTCGAAGTAATTTCATCTATCAACACCAATTTCAATACCATTCTCTTCACAAAATTGCACGCTGATACCGGAGCATTATTGCCTGAGACGACATTGGTCGGCAGTGATGTGCTGAAATCTGAGAAAATAAAACTCGCATCTGTGACCCGCATCCTATCCATCCGAATATCAAATCAAGACAATCCACACAATGCACGCGAACCAGCTCTCCATATTTTTGTCGAAAATGTAATTCTCCAACGTTGAAGGCCCCTTGCCGTCCCTTGTACTCTTGGTGATGGTTATGATCGGCATACCTCGCGATGTTATTTGACACCGTAATAGTGTCATTTTATAGCCATTCTCTCCCTTGAATTGTGAATTAAGCGTTTGATCGAAAAGGGAATCGATATAGCGCTTACTCCGATGACAGAGTCGATCGATTCGGTCAAGAGCTTTTTCCGTGCTCGAATATTCCAAACATGAAGTTTCCCACTCGTTGAAATGACCAAGAGATAATCAGAGTTGCCACGAGAGCATTCCATGACTGAGATCGCGCTATCAATCGCTATGAACGAATCAGCAGAGTACTGACATATGGAACCTTTTCCTCACCGATGCAGGGGAAGAAACGTTGGCCTCGGAGACTAAGAATGAATATTTGACCGCCATCCAGTCCAAACGCACAGAAGAAAGCATTTCCGGTACCACATACTCCTCGACCCGGCAGACGATCCATCCATTGCGTTTGACTTTCTTGGTGGCAACGCAATGTCGTATATATCGGGCCGCGTGCTGGTTGAGCTGGTGGGTCAAATTGTTTGAAGAAAATGCGACACAGAGTGACGTACCAATGAGATTGTCATCGTCTTCTACCTTGAGATTGTGAACCGTGATTTCAATGTTGAGAGGATGCTGCTTGGAATCATTCGACAAGAAACGAGTCTCCAATTTGTTTGCAAATATCTCAATGCTGAACGATAAGCGTAATGGTATTGGTGACAAGAGTGCAGTTCTAAAGGGTGTGTACATCACAAAAAAAGATACTGCGTGCACAAAGAGCGTCACTAGACCTGGATTCACCCGGCACACATTTGGATGATCGAGGCACAATGTCTCTTGCTTTTGTCGAATTCTGCAACTGTTTTCGCCTGACAGAGTTATCATTTCGATTTCGCTTTCGTTGTGAGACGTAAGATACCACGTTTTTATCTGCTGAAGCGATTTCTTTCTCTTGCACGCTATCGGAAGTTGTGGAGGTCGTGTGGATTCGCTCTGCTTGGTCTACTGGTGAGATCTGTGTTGTAAGAGTATTCGATGCATTTTTCTGCTCCCTCGTGGCTACAGGATCATGCACAATGCTTTGACATTGACCATATGTGCCCTGATTCAAATTGACTTTATGTCGTTTCGATACAGGCTGCAACAAATTGACTTGTGGCTTTGTGTCCGATACAAATATCTGCTCGGTAAAAATTCCATTTTGCTTGGTTGAGTCATTTTCTTGTTCTTCCATCTAGACACTCCCTGAGCACTTATGACGCCAGCAACCAGCGATGATACCTGAAGCTGCATTGGGTTTTCGATCAGCGTGTTGATTTGCGTGTTACCTACGTGAGCTCCATACTAGCACGATATGAGCAACGATGCAAGATGAATGAATCAGTTCCTACTCGGGTCTGTAGGATCCTGCTTTGCTCGATTCCAGCGATAGGCTTCCCAATCTCACTCTCATTAAATTGAAAGCAACAGACACTTCCGTCCAGTGATGAAGCAAGCAGGATGTAACCATTCTTGGACCAAGTTAGGTCTGTAACACACGCCTGAAAACACTCTGTGACAACCACAAGAGGCCGCGCTAATTTCGCCAGCCAGATACTGATGGTAGCATCATCACTTCCAACAGCGCAACATGCGTATTCATGATCCTTTTCTGTCCCACAAGCTCGGAAAAGTTGACGATTGAAACGACATGTGGTCACCACTCCTTTATGTCCCACCAAATTGAGTTCGTTTGTCCACGTTGTGCGATTGAATAAGGCAGCAACGTTTTGCTTGGAGCTGAATGCATGTGTAGCACACAATACAGATCCATCCGGAGACCAACAAAGCCGACGAAAGTGCGAGCTGGAAGCACACGACTCAAATGGTTCGGTCAAAATCTCAGTTTCCTATGAAAAGAACATGTGATTTCGCAATCAGCTTCAAGGCATTTCTATTATCTCGACCTCCCAGGAATCCGTATTCCACAGTCGAACAGACTTGTCTTCCCCGGAACTTGATAGATACTTTCCGATTGGATCCCAAGCAATTCCTTTGACCCAACCATTATGACCTGACAACGTGCGGATTGGATTGGACATGATGGATTGTATGGAGGACGGATCTACGTTCCATATCAAAATCGTATTGTCAATACTGCAAGAAGCGAGCATTCGATCGTCTGGGGACCACGCTAAATCTTGCACGTCTGAATGTACAAAATGATCTTCTTTTCGTAAAGAGAATGCAAAGCTTCTTACTGCGTTACCCATTGTGTGACTTTTCAAAGTAGCGAAACAAACCCAATTCTGCTTGTTGGCAATTTGTTTGGACCCAAAAGCTACGCACGATGCGATTCCAGGCTTCATTTTGTATAGCAATATCAATCGATCGTCAGACCCTGAGGCCAAATAGAGTCCATGTTTTGCCCAACGGACACAGTTGACAGCCTGCTGATGGTCGCTTAGTGTTGCGAGAAGCTCAAAGTCTGAAATTCGAGTCGCTTTCTGAGTCGATACCGTCGGTGGGCTCAGCGACCAAAGTTTGACGCAATTATCTGATAAGAGCGCAGTTATATTATATGTCATTGTGTGGTTTCTAATTACCTCCGCCTGCAGTTGCAAACATGTTTTTGTGTGGATGACCATCAATGCCATAGATCGTCGTGTTCTCACTGACAGATGAGCCATTATGCTTGACATCGGAAGGTTTCTCTATTAGCATTCGAATCGGTGAAATGTGGTGGTGTGTTACACGAAATAGGACTTCGCTATGCTATAGTATAAACGATTATAACGCGTGAATTTCAAAGTATACGATGAAGTTGATACAAGCTTCCTGGCTTCCAGGTCGCTTTATAAATGAAGAAAAGCATCAGTTTGAGTAGGAGTGTGATACATGCTACTAATAGGCTCCAAGGATTCAGACGGCTTCAGGTCGCATGAAGTACGAAGATCCTGAGAAGAGCAGCAAAAATATCAAGAAGAGGTGCAACAAATGCTCGAAAGTCAGTGGGATGCAAAGCGTAGAGATATGAATTCGGACGCGGAAAAGCTCTCGTGAGAGAAAATTTAATTCTGAAGATCGTCGAATCACTGGGTAAGGGATCTTTTGACGATATTTGCGACAAAAGAGAGAGACATCTGAACGGGTGACTCATTCAGCGGAACAAAAAAGAGATAAACTACAAATGGAAAGGTTACATAGGTGACTGAGATGCGCGATATGAAAAGAAGCGATTGGAAAATATGAAGCGCAGTCTCGCTTGCTTACAAATCAGTTGACTAAAACTGAGATATCATCAGCCCATTAGAGTAACCGCGAGCTTATGAAGAGAAACTACCTCAAGACTCTTTGGTTCACGCCACGATAAAGAACATCACAAAACGCTAAGGCTAGAAAGTCAGAATGATGTTCTGGTCAATAGAAACAAAACTCTTCGGAGCCAACTTGTGAGCACTGGAAGATAACAAATTAAGTCCACGCTGAAGTTGTGAGACTAGGAGAAGAAATGATAGGCTTCCGATGCGAATGAGCAAATATGCTTATGAAAAAACGTAAACGGATACTAGAGATTGCAGAAAGTCAACGGCATAAGTCTCAGCGTAAAGAGGATAATCTATCTCCAAATACTTGTTCCCAATTGTCTATTGACACGGAACGAAAAAATGTATTCTGTTCGAGTGAAACTTGTCCATCCATAGTTATGTACAAGAAATGAAATATTCATAGCTAAAATCTTGAAGGTTTCACAGAGAAAATGGATCACAATTGTACAGAATACCTTGAAAACTATAAACCTGAGTCGAAATCTACAGAGTCCGGTAAATGATATGATTTCGATAACTATCTTCAATCTACTGGAAGAGTGTGATAGTAAGGTTGGCAGTGACTCACTTTGATCGTTTGGTACGCTTCTTTACAACTAATCAGCCAAAATCATCAGACCGCTGCTTTCGTAAGCGTACACTAGTCGCAATTTTTGCATCAATTCGATCGCGCGCTGTCCATCGGACGTGTCTGGGCAATTCTAGGCAGATAAAAAACTCAGCTTAGACGACGAGAAATGTTTGTGATGTCATCAAAAACCTGGAGAAACTGCCGTAATTCTACTGTTTGTCGGGCTACTTTTTTCAGATCGGAAGTAACATCGATTTCTTCCGGCGTTTTCATCAGCTGTTGGTATAGCCTTACCATCAGCGATCCGATGCTTGCTGTGGGTGCAAGTGTACGAAGTAATGACAGTAATCGAGTCCGCTGCGAATGGATTTGTGTGTTGACACTTCTGATAAGACATCGCGTCTGAATGAGACAAATTTGATAATGCTTATCATTGGAGATAGCGAGAGTACATAGACACCTACCTGGTCGATATCTTCCTCCACACTTGCTGCAAAATTCTCGGGCTCTGAGATATCCTTTACAGAATGTAACGAAACCTCATTGTCATCTTCCACCAAAACCGCTTCTTTTTGTAAATCCGCAAGCTTTTCTTCCAATAGAACCTTTTGTTCAGCATCATCCAATTCGGCAGTTGCCATATTCTCATCACGCAAGCCGAGTTGCGTGTATTCCTCTTGCAGGAGCTGAACACGCTCTGTCAGCCGCCTGAGAACTTCCTTTAAGTTTTTGTGTTTTTTCTGACCAATTGTATCAGTATCGAAAGAAGAACAAGGCCGAAGTCGTTTAGATGATCGCCGCTTTTGCTCAATCGCTTGATTAAGAACATCCATTTCGAGATCCAACTTGCGGAGGGAGCGCTTGTATTCTTTCTAATATCATCCATCGTAACAAAGCAATATTATAAAGATTGTAAGTGTAAGCCAAGACCTGAATCTCAACGTTTCGCCGCAATAAAACATCTTCGAACTAATTTGATATTTCATTGAGATTTCTGAATCCTGTGCAACGGAGTACATTACCTTCACCGTTCGCTGAGAAATTTGTCCTTCCAATGAGACTTTTTCTGACTCCATTTGATCAATGCGCTTCATTCCCAATTGTAATGCCTCTGGAAATGAGAACATTGTGTTTTGGAGCTTTTGAAGTGCCTTTAAATCAGTACAAATCTGGATTTCGGATGTCTAAGATTCACATTTTTATTTTGTAAGGAAGGGAACGGGTATGGTGCAATTAGTTAGGATCAAAGGTACCAAAACAGGCATAGACGAGAAAGGAAGCGATTCTGTCATTTGTGACAGCTTTGCTGCCAAGAACGCGTCAGAGACGCGAAGCTGGTGAGAATTGATGGATAGTACTGATATGAACTCAATTGTTTAGCATGTGGGTGAGCCGAACCTTTTCTGTGCACGCACGAAGCTGCATGACGCAGCGCACTAAGCCACCGGGAACTTCCGCCATTGCTGCAGCGTTTGATGCCTGAGAGTATATAAGCTTGTGGAGGTGTTCTCGACAGGTATTGATATAATCGGTGCTATATAACCACTTACAATTTCGCGAGAGTTATAAAACTTTAAAGTAATTCAACTTTCATTGCTCTCGCATCCACGAGTGAATCCCGTCGAAGGAGATGAGAATCTTTCAAAGATAAGCGAGTCGCTAGTATTGAAGAGAATTTTCAACAAAGTATATTATAGAGATTTGATGACACGCATTCGGGATGTACTCAAACGAGATGCACAGATACCAATAATTTCTATTATGTTGCGTGTTCCATCGCATTGGTTGAAGCGTTACTATATAGCTGAGATTCGATACTTTGCGATGGTATGCAACATGCTGAAGTGTAATTTGTTCATTCTATACGTAAACTATTGCAGTCAATAGCACAGTAGTTGCCTATATTTTGTGCCTGTGAGACATTGTCACGCCATACTTCATCTCGTCCTCACGTACGATAGAGACAACATACGCTGGTCTGAGCGCGCTTGTGCATGGTGTTCGGCCACGCATTCTAATACTATATCATGCTATTTATTCCTAAATATTGCCTATGTTGGCGCATAGGGCTCGAGGTAGGTGAGATAAAGGCCCATACCCTCCGTTTCCAACTTTTCAGGCGTGCTTCGTATCACTTGTACTAGCATCAACACGAACAACATTTGGCACTCTATGTAGGTTCAGTGTAAAGCATAAGTATTTTGCTGCTCTCTTGCAAAAAAAGACGAAAAGGCGAGAAATTTATTCATGCGCAAGAATGTAGTAAAGCATCGCTTAGGTTTCCAATTCTCTCTATATTCTACAGCATCAGAACAGCACCGTCCACTAAAATATTTTGCGCTTTCCACTTTACAGCAACATCAATAATGGTATCTCTCGGGTATATAATGTACGGTCTCTCCCTTCTCGCGTGTATCAACACAGTCGATGCATCGTATCCGGTTGTGGCACCTTCACCATTTCAAACGGCTCTAAACAGTCCGAATTGTTATGGGCTCACCGTAGATGCATCTTACAACGGCTCAACAGTCTGGAATATATGCTCTTTTGATATGGATCACAAAGTACTAGCTCCAGGTTGCGCACAACGTTTTCAGCAAATTCTAGTACAGTTTCTCAAGTACTACAAAATCGATCGCAACGTGGACAGTATTGACATGGATTCTCTCGCTTTAATACTAAAGCACCATTTCCCAGCGATTGGATTTAATGCCGAAAACATGTATGATATTACAACCAGAGAGGATTTTGAGGAGTGGGTGCTTAAGCACCATCCATTACCCTACTACTTATTTGGCTACGCCCTGGTCACAGCCATAAACGACAACACTTTGTTCCTCGTTAATGTGGCTATCTACTTGGCGGTAAACTGTCCAATGGGGAAATAGAGTCTCATCCGAAGAATGCTTGCTCATGTATGGGAATGTTTTCTCAATCAGTGGACAGGTTTTCTTTAAATGACGGATGTCGTATGTGTGTCCAGTAGTTGTCCATAATCACCGGTACGAATATAACCCAAATTCTACGATTCTTTCAGCAGAGCTCTTATCATTCATTGTCTCAAGTGTTTTGTTCGGGACCCAAAACAATTGTAATGAGCAAAAACAGATGTAATTTATACGGACCACTTGACTAGTGTTGCTGCTATGTATACGGATGCTTATCCTTACTCTACGTCAATCGCTTTAGTTTGACCCCAGTCAAGCTCTATTCGAACATAATCCATTTGATTGAAACGCTATTTGTAAAGCACACTTCGACGTACGCTTGGATTGTTGCCCACAATGAGTCGTATTTCGAGCTAATTATATCCATCCTAATACATCGTGAAACATACGATGGAGCATGAAAGTTCTGACTCGCAAAATGAGCACATATCTTCGTCCAATCGACGCTACTCTTTAGCCTCACAGCTTCGTTTTGAAGCAATTCGTGACACCTTTGAGCACACAATCAACGAGAACGTGACATTGACGGAAACTTGCCGATGCATTTTAAACAAGCCGAAAGGTGAAAGACTCCCTGAAGAAATCCATCAGGTTTTGGTACTATCGTTTAACTGCCTTCATTGATCTGAGTCGATCATTCTTAGCTAAAGTCGTTGCTGAAAAAATCGAATTTGGTCAAGCATTTTCCTAGTCTTCTTCCAGGTACTCACATACCGAAAGATACTTTTGAAGCGCCTAAACTTCTCTCATTTGTAGACAAGGTTGGGACGTTAGAAAGGTACCACATTCCATGCAGCTCAGCCTCATATGATAGATGGATCGATTGTATCAAAATCTTCAGCTTCAAGTCTTCACGAAGGATGCGCTCATCTTCCAAAAAGTTTGCACTTTTCTGCTGATCGACGAGCTTTTCTTACTATTTATGTAGGGCGATGTTGGCCACTGCATGCATCTTGTTTTCACAGGAAAAGGTACGCGATCCAAAGACTTTTGGTGTATGACAGACTCACCTGTCCGTTGTAAGTGGCAATATATGCGACTTCGTCCTTATCCGATACAGCCGTTGAATCCATCTCCAATACCAACGTCCATTTCTCGCCTTCATATACGCATTTAATTGACATCGTCCCGGGGGATACCTTTGGCGAACGCGCGTTGCTTCTTCATAATAGTCGACGCACAGGCAAGCCACTTCGTTCGTTGTCGTCTCTATGGTATGCTCAAGCTCTCGTGAGTAGCATCCGCGATGGTGGTGAGCCCTACGGCTGAGTTGATTATAATCTCCCGATCACTATTTGTGGAGATGAGTGAGACGACAGTGGACGGAAACACCTCGTTGCTCAGACAGTTCCGCTCCGGCAAAGACATTGTCCGTTCCATTTTCCAAAGGCCACCCAGCCAGCGATACGAGAAGGATTTGAATATTGCTATTGACTACTTGAATAGCGTCAAGTTCTTCTCACGTTTTACCTTGGGCGTACGCAAAAAGCTCTGTAAGGTCATGAACTTTATCACTTGTGCGTCCAGTACGATTCTTTTCGAAGAAGGACAGATTGGTCGACATTTTTATATCCTTTTTAGCGGTCAGGTCGAAGTATCGGTCAAGTACAAGAATCGCTTTGACGAGACTTCGGGAAACGTGTTAGCAACACTTGGAGAAGGTGATTCCTTCGGTGAGTTGGCACTATCCGAATCCAATGGTGTGAGAAGAGCTACCGTCCAGTCGACGATATTTTGTGAGTTTCTCACGCTGAATCGAGAGCAATTCGAGCCACTGGTGAAGAAAACCCAAGGTGAATATCGGCAGAAATACGTCGCACTGTTACGGCAGAATCCATTGTTTCAAGGAGTAGAATGGAATGACGAGATTTTGCAGAGTTTGTGTGCAGTAATGAATGAGAAGACCTTCCCGCTGGGTAGTGAAATTTGCAAGCAGGTTATCTCCACATTGAATTCTCATGCAAGTCTTTTTAAACAATCGTTTCGATGAAGGGATCGCGGGCAATGGAAGTGGTTATTCTCGTACGCGGTGAGTGTGAGATGATTCAGGAAAAAATCGATCCAATTTCGAGGAAATCGCAAGCTTACCGCGTCGGGCGATTCGGACCAACTTCGATTCTAAGTTCTGCAGAGTACGTGAAAACTCGCAAGTGTCATGATTTTCATTCGAGTGAATGGATAGGACGTGCACCGGAAAGTTTACTGACATCATTCTGAGAGATTATGCGATTGTGGCCAGTACACTTGTCAAAGTGCTGTTGTTATCGCGCTATAATCTCTTCCAGATGCTCTCCATTGACACGCTCGTAACCATACAGCGACAATCATTGAAAATCAAGACAGAAAGTGTTGAAAGTCGAGCGTTAAAGACCGTATTATGGGATCGATATCGTCATGATGTGGTCCAACAAACAATTGGTAATCGGGCATTAGAGCCGACGCTTGCACGTTGTAGCTCTGCTCCAATATTTCCATCAAATCATAGCGTCCCGAGGCATATTGTCGACGCTGATTTTATCGGATTTAGCGATCTTCGGCCAAGGAAAAACTCTATGCTTGTTGAATCAGACTCCAACTTGTATCTGCTTACATCGAGACGATCACAGGCATCAGTGAAGATTAGTGCACGACACTCGATGAGCTCCGGGATGCAACAGATTGCATCTCAACCAGTTCGAGGTCGTAGGCGAGGCATCAAACTAGGCATGTTGTCTCACATTAGTCAAGTGGCAAATGCAAAGCAAGCTGATCGATTGATAAAGCAGGAGCTTTCCGCTGATGAGGCCAAAGAACTCGTACGTACAGATATGATCTCGTTTGCAGCAAAAATTCTGTCAGAGCAGGAACGATATGACCGTACCAAGCTCCTCGGGTATGCAAGTAAATCCCGCTCAGGTAAATCAGAAGCCTTGCAGAGCGCAATCCAATCGAGAGTTTTCTCGCCCGCATTTGCCGATGATGGATTGAGGAAGCCAACACACGGAATTCATTATCCCTTCTCACTAGTTGGCTTTCTTCGTGAGCGTGTGTCTTCCTGTAGCAAAGAATGCCATTTCACAGGTTTCCGAATATTAGGAAAATGCCGTGCGTTTGGTGATGCAATCCATTTATTTCGCAGTGTCTGCTGCTTTGAGACAGAATGCCATCCACAAAATGACATAAGTCAATTTGCTGTCTACAAAGACGAAGAGCTCACAATGCTTCTGGAAAACAATCATGACGGTCAAAAGTGTCCAGAAAAAACTGATATGTCATCAACAAGAATGATAGTCGCTTCTCAATATCGACCACGCACTTTATCGTGCGGCAATGAGCAGCGCTTTGCATGCGCGAGAGTATTCCACAATACGATACCAAAAACACATCCTGTTTCATCCATTGAGTCTCTGACAATGCATGTATACCAAAGCTTTTCTACCTGTCAAAGCGCTGTTCGTTTTGCGAAAACAAATGCGGACGTCTTCTTCGATACGACTCCTCTTCTTATTATTCCGTTTTATGAATGGATTTTGTTTTCAGATGTGCAAAAGTTGAGTGCAAATAGTACGGATTTGGATCAAGCGATTGAATTTGTGACAACACGGAACGCATTGACAGCATATGGTGGTGAAAGTATGCAACGATCCATTCAGTTGAGTACATGTAAGGGACGTCGAGATGCCGTGGAAAAGGTCAGAGAGGCCACAAAGTGTAGAAAGACAGCATTAAGGCCATTGTATAGATAGAGAATCATAGTTTTAATTGCGCAACACGCAGACGATGTCGAGTGCTTTTCGTGCTTTGGATCGAATTTGGAGATGGCATGCGAAACTACAGTTGACACTCGTATACAGGCTCGCATCAATTTGACTGGTGCAAGTGGCGACGTTCATTTTGTTTGTATTTTGCTAACGGATCCGATAAACGTAAGTGGAAATTCATGGAGAAACAAGAGTATGCCGCTTGAGAACGCAGACAATGTCATGCTGTCTTCGTATTTCTGTCAGTGGCATGCCCTTGTATCTCAATGTGGAGGCAGGAATCAACCGGGGTGTACCTCGATTTGATTCCGAAACCTTGGCTATGAGTACCTCAGTAACAAAGTCTCTTTCTTTGCTGTAGCATGGTGCGAATGAATGTCCTGGCTGACTGTCTTAAGACAATTTACAACGCTGAAAAGCGTGGAAAACGACAAGTTTTGATCAGACCGCAGTCCAAAGTGATTGTCAAAGTACTGCAAGTTATGCAGAAAAACGGTTGGTTGACTTGTTTCTATGCAGCTTGTTGGTCTTCTTATCGCGTTGTGGTAGGATATATCGGAGAATTCGAGATCATCGACGATCACCGTGGCGGCAAAATTGTGGTTGAGCTCAAGGGACGATTGAACAAATGTGGTGTCATATCTCCACGTTTCGATGTACAGGTTGCAGATATCGAAAAATGGATCAACAACCTTCTACCGTCCCGCCAGTTTGGACATATTGTGCTTAGTACTACGTACGGTATCATGGACCACCATGAAGCCCGTCGAAGACACACGGGTGGAAAAGTTATCGGTTTCTTTTATTAGAAAGCATTATCAATCGCGAAAACAGCTCGGATCCGTTTTGTCTTCTTTTTGAATTGAGCACCGCAAATCCCTGTGTAATCTGAGAAGCAATATAGCAACATATTACCAATCCATTCACAAGTGTTACATTTTTAACCGTTCCTGCAGCTTTCTGAAAGTCAAGTGATATCTGCTCAGTTATCTCGAAAGAAGCATCCCATCTCGCAGCCACCATCTCGTTCATCCAGAGCGCCCGTCTACCATAACGTGACCCTCTTTAAAGATGTGAACGAGCAAGGTATAGCGGTGAGTATGACTTAATCATAACTTCTTTTTACACATCACTGATTGGATTATTTCTGTCCAATGCTATCACTCGTTGCACTAAATTCCGCCAATCAGGTCGCACGAACAAACGTCGAGAATCGCGAGATATAATTTGGAGTACGCATGCTCGAAGGACCGTTAAAGTCTTGGATCAGTCACTTTCTTGGTCAATATGTGGAAAGCCAAAATCTACAGCTAAGTACGAAATTATGGTCCGTGTCAGAAGAATTGGAACTCGTTAATTTGACTCTAAAATCATCGATCATACCAGGCTGGCTTCCATTCCAACTCAAAGCAGGTTTTATAGGCCAATTGAACATCAATGTGCCAATAACGGCCTTATTCGGCAAAGGATCCGCAAAATTGATATTCAAAGATGTACTAATTATACTGAAACAGCCATTGTATACTGAAGACGAAATAAACAAAGAAATAGAGAGTCGAAATAGTGAAAAAGCGAGTGATTTGAAGAAAGATATACTAAAGCGATGGTTTGGAAACGAACAATCTGAATTCGATGTTCCAATTGAGCACGAAGGGTACTTTGGAACGGATGGATGGATTGGAAGAACGCTCTCTAAGCTTATTGATAATTTGCAGGTCGAAATTCGTAATTTTCATATCCGAATAGAGGGATTTTATAGCATCAATGTTGGCTCTACTGCATATACAAATGACTTTCCTACTATGATTCGATCGGGTAATATATCGTCGATGTACTCTGAACGTGATACACCAAAGCAGTTTGCAATTGGGATCAGCCTCGGAGCATTATCGGCTGTGACAACCGACAGTAAGTGGCGCGTTGGGAAGGGTTTGGATGATAAAAAATCCGATTTGAATGATACGACTGAGAGCGACGAAGAGCACAAGGGAAGACTTTATAAACTGCTCAGTGTGCTCGATGTATCTTTCTATATCGATCCGAATTCAATTCACTTTGTACATAGCAGCATACACCCACGTGTGATGCAATCGACACTGAGTCGACTGAAAGAAATGGGCTCATCTAGACCCGATCACGTCGATGGTCAATGGTCGTCAACTACCTTTTTTGAATGGTGGAACTTTGAGGAGAATGCTCGCCTTCATCGCTTCGTCCTAGCTCCTTTCTCTGCGAGTCTCAAACTCGAGATAAACTTTGCAAATTCAAGCAGCACCAATGCCGATCCACGCTACACAGCCATGTTTTACTTGTCTCGATTGAATTGCGCTATCGATGAAAAACAGCTCTCTATCTGGGGACTGATTATGGACTCATTCAATACGCATGACGAATGGCGTCACGACATGAAGATGCAACTCATCGCGGAGGAAAGACGGGCTTTGTATACAAATAGAGACGCTAGCCAACACATTGAAAAGGAGTACCTGGTATCATGGGACAAGATACTGAGTGCTAAAATATCACAACCGGAGCACTTCCATCACATTGAGAAATCGAACGCATGGAGAGAATTGCTGCAACTCGAGCGAGACCTTCCTTTATCGTACATTGTGTATCTCCGAAACTATGGAAGTTACGAAGACGTCATGAAGAAAGCGTGTTTTTCTGAGAAGAAAAGTCGACCGGATAATGGCCCAAGAGATGTCACGTATCGCGATACTCCCGAAGATACCCCCATTGAAGTCCATATGCAATTTCCACGTGGATCAACTGGTCTCGTGCTCACATATCATCGCTTGACACAGGAACTTATTGTGATTGCCTCGAAGGAGGATACTGCTGCAAGTGAGAATCGCATTCGACCTCGCTCACGTCTGATCAAATTGAATGGTGAGAGCATTTTGGAAAAGGCTCCTTCTCAGTCTGGCATCGATTATCAGAAATGGCTCGATGAATTGGATCTGGATATTAAGATTTTGAGCTTTCATCTTCCGCCCGAAGAACATGCTGAGGATGTACCATTGAATGTCGTAAGTCGGGTGAAATTCCACACGACAAAACTCAAATTCACAATTGTTAGTGCAGCACGTACGATACCGATTATCCGGTGCGTATTATACGATGCTGCATTGAGTATGATCGGATTAGGAGATTCTCTGTTCTCGTACCATCAATACGACATTGCAATTGGTAGCTTTTTGCTTCAGAATATGATCGTCAGACATGGATTTTGGCATCAAGAGGAGCCGCTTGTGTCGTATTGTATTCTCAGCAGTGTACGACGTACTCAACGAGATCTCGGCAATTATCTACAAGATGCTGAAAAGGAGGCAAATAGGTCGTGCTCACTTCATTTGGGCGCTGATTTCTTATATAAACAACATCAGGATGTCAAGAAAGGAAGCTATGGAGTAAAGTATCTGATTCATTTGGGAGATATTGTGGCAGTCTTCGATGAGGATAAGATCACACAATTAGTATCAGCGTTATATTCCTTCCAATATGGGATTTTGGCTCCGGAGAAGACGAGGTCTACGCACACTACCGGCGACAAAAAAGATGATACAGAGCATTGTGATCATCGATATAGCCATGGGAAAGACGGTGGTAGCACCTGTTTAAGCTCTGTAAGCACAATGGATTCCAGTAATCGGACATATGATGAAGCTGGGTTCTCGAATCTTAAAGTCGAGCAGCCAAAAGCTGAGACCCGAAAGCTTATTCGTACGACTTTTGACGTCCAATTGGGACATATTCGGATGTACATTTGTGGGAAGGATATTGAATCAAGTGAGGATGACCTTGATGCTCGTACAAATCATGACGCATGCTCTTCCAGTCACTCGTTTGATTGCACCGAGCACGAGACTCAAGCAGCATTGGTATCGAGAGAAGCATCGTATTGGAACGTACTTCATCAGCTGGCACCTAACGACGATCATGAGTCAAAAGCGGATGGAGGGACACGTTCTCACGACCTGAATATGTTCCCACGCGATTGGATCCAATACAATGAAGCTGTCGTAAACGTACAACGTCATATTCGTGGATTCCTTGCACGTAAATTACCGATTCCGCGAATGGTTCTGAAGGCGCACTCTTCCGTGAGAAGAATCGATTATGCAAAGTTTGGCTGGCTGTACAAGCGCGACGATACATTGACATTCTGTCGATGGCAGCGATATTGGTGCTACATGAATTCTGAAGGCGATTTCTTTGTGTATAACAACGGCAGCGGTGCTGGTCTTGTCACTCGCTTCAGCGTGGCCACATGTGGTACGACTCTGATGAGAAATGGAAGAGGTCCGTGGGGCTTGCCTTGTCACCTAAAGAACAGTGGAACGCCAATATTAGAGATCAGTGACGCAAATCGTCAGATTTTGGGTGTGTTTAGCGACAAAAAGATATCTGTGCTGGAAGAATGGAAAAAAGCCATTGAGAAGATGTCGGAACACTTAAAAGATCGTTTGGCTTATGGCTCCCTTTTAGCTTCAGTCGATTTCGATCAAATGCAGGACCGACGTCCGGCCGTAAAAGAAGACATTGGTCCGTCATATCAGTCTCCATTCAGCAGCATTGCCGATATGATGCGAGGATACGATTACTTTCTCGAATCTGGATTCTTAGACACGTATACGAGGAGCAAGGAATTGCAAAAGATGCACACAAATTGGCTGGTTTTGGATGTGATTAACGTCACATTCACTTGTGATATTTGCAACGAGAATATCGGGAATCACACTGCGTTTCAATCGAATCTCACTGCTCAGTCGATGACGCTTTTAGATTACCGACGCTTTGATATTGGACGTCCGGCAGTCTTTCACATTGGAGATGAGTTTCTAAGCTTTCAGAAGAATACTTTTCTCCCGTCCCGAGTCATTTTGAATCCGTTTTTCGCAACGAAAAACACGTATGTATCAGTGAATGCGACATATGGAAGTGTATTTCGAGACACGGACGATTTCTTTGTCGGTCAGAAGCGAGCGAGTTTGAAAATCTCTTTGGCAGGATGGGTAATGCCGCTAACAATTCTGTCCTCCATTATGGATATCTCTGCAGCATTGAGTGTTCTTTGGCGAGAGAATCCTTCAGATTCGTATACGACTGGAACAATAAAGTATCAGACGCAGGACAATGAACGACATCCGAATGGTACAGAGTCCAGAGATACATTGGATCGAGCACAATCTTCAGTGCCAGCTCGTATCACTGCCCAGACTACCTCGACTGCTCCGGGTATGGATTCATTAGCGGGAAATGCGCTTTTACAGGTGACAGAGCTGTGTCTCCAGCTACAAGCACCAATGATTGAAGCCTACATCGAAGACATTGATTGTGTGGTGAAACTCACCCTCGAGAAAGTCGTGTGCTCACTACGAGCTGGCTCGTACGCTGAAGAGCTCACAATCAATCTTGGTCCAACTGCGCTGTATTTGCTGACAAACGAAATGGCACTACGATTAGTTCAGCTGAATAAACTCTACGTGGAGTATGAGCTTGCGGTATGGAAACAAGCTCAGGAGAATTGGTCGAATGGTTCGTTTGCTAAATCGTCCATTCGCAAAGAAAAAAGATGGAAGTCGCGAGAGGAGAAATCAAAACGACCGCTTTGCTACCGTTTTGTGGATATTCGGATCGGACAGATCAAATTGGAAGCAGATCGACGTCTCCAACTCTTATTCGCGTTGATAGAGGCGCTCACACAGCCCAGCACAAATGACGACATGGAGCAGTCTCTACCGTGGAAGTATGGAGAGGAATCGCATCCAGAGCATTTGTCCCTTGATGAACGACACAGGCAATCGATACAGTCGACTAAAAGTCGATCGGGAGGTCGTTCCAAACGAGTTCTCGAACCACCATCGACTCTCTTTTCATCCATTCTTGATGACGAGAACGATCCATTTCGTACGGGATCCGGCTTGGTCGATAGCCATCTACTCGACCAACTTACATACCCTATCAGTGGCTTCTCACGCTCAGAGCATACTTTACGACCAGGCTTTCCATTGTCATTCACAAAAAATAAAGATTCCGGCTCCTCTCCAAATTTGCGTCGCTCCTTCGACTTTTCTCCACATTTTCGGAAGCGATTCTCTTTCAGCAGCAATCACAATGCTCCAATCAGTGGTGCACACTCACAAGCTCCTTATGAACGCGTGACAAATCGATGCGACGACATGCTCCTTGGACCACTTATGAGTTATCAGACGTATATTGTCATCATCAAGGACAAAGCTCGATGCTACGGAGGTGAGAAATGCCATTCCATGCCGATTCGAGGAGCTCCGTCATCATCGAGTAGGAAATGGGCTCATGGATCTTCCGATCCTGGAATGAAATCCACTGGAAAGTCATTTCTGTACGGGCTTAAGCTTCGGAAGGGACGAGTATACGACTGCATTTTCTTCCATTGTGATGCGATTGTCTTGGAAGTGATCAAACGAAGCTTATCGATCGTTGCACTCGACACTTACATTCCAGTTATGAACTTTGCACTTCGCGATATCAATGCAGAAATTCTCACCAATTCCGAGCTCAGCAGCGATTACGGCGTGAGTGCTAGTATCGGGATCTGTGCTCAGTATTACAACAACGCACTCGCCGATTGGGAGCCTTTCATTGAGCCATGGAGAGTCAATGCTCTCCTTAGAAAACAAGATGATTCTCCCAATAGAACCACAGGCTTTGAAGTCAGACCACAGGAATCCCCGCATGGAATCAAAGGGAGACTTCAACCACCTCAATGTGTCGAAACGACAATATGTTTGAGCGCGATGGAGCGCTTAAATATCAATTTCACGCACGCACTCGTCTGTTTGCTGTGCAGTGTGGCGAAAAATCGACAAAAACAAGTTTCTTCGATAGAGAAACGAAAGCCTGCAGCCGTAGCAGCCGATAGTGAGGCAAGAAAGCAAGATGGACGCGTTTGTGTACTGAACAATTTAGGAGTGCCAATACGTTTAGCGAATTTGAACACATCTCGACGTGGAAGCCTGTTCATAGAGATACGCGATGGCTGGGCTTTCCCGAGCTATTCTCGCTTTCACAACATTCGCATGGAGGTAGTATTACTTCCTTGGTGGAGTCCACGTCAAGGAGAAACGCTGGAGCAGCTTCAACATGTATTTATCCTTCCCTATTGTGGAGCTCAATCTGGTGTAACACCGATTCTGAGAGTTGCAGTGTCGACAGCTGTCGATGAGAAGATCATGACAAATGCAAAATCGTTTGAAGATGATACGGATCCATTGCCTGACCCATTTAGTATTGTGAATGAGAAGGATGGAATAGAATTGAGAGCATGGGGGAGCGCTACTGCATTGAAGCCCTCGGACGATAGTATGGAGCACTGGGAGGCAGAAAGAGACTTGGATCCACTTGGTCCAAAAAACGTTGAGAAGAAATATTGGCAATTATTGGGCGTCGCTGAAGTCAATTTGGCGGCAACAGTGATGGGATATGGGACCTCAGCGGAACAAATGAGACTCACACGATGGTTTCGTCTTCATGATGCTCGCGGTGCACCGACTGGTGAAGTGTTACTTCATCTGAAATTCATCCCTTCCGACTTGCCCGAATCCGAGAAATCTGACTTTGAGGATCCCAAAGTCGTAAAAGACGGTCAGTTTTTAGTATTCGATCCATTGAAAATGGTATCCGTTGGTCACAGAACCCGGGAAAGCTGTACCGCCTCATCTATCTCCAAGACGCTCGAAACAGAATTAGAAAACGGACATGAAAATCAAACAGAAGACGAACGAAATGCATCGCAATTGCAACACATTATATTGGCAGATAGCCTTCGTGGAGCTTATATACCTCCTTTAGCCCTGGAAATACTTCTGGACAACAAACGATACAACTTGCTTTGCCCTTTACGACGTGCAGGCAAATTTCTTATCCAATGCGACAATTTGACCGCAGAAGTCAAAGTAGCCCAACGCGATGAAACCCGTCGTGTGCTGCTGCTGAACTCACCTGTGCAGCTTAAAAATGGTACGTTGGCTAATGTCATTGTGTACATTGACTCACATGCGCTTTTGTGCAGAGACCCAAGCGAATGCTGTGTTTTGGACCAAGCAACTCGATCAAAAAGCATTGGAAGCAAAGGTATTGATAGGCGCTCTTTTCCCCTTTGGAATGACTCACGGAAGAATGCTTCTGCAGGACCTTTTACCGGAAAACGATCAACATGCGATCTACTTGAAAGCCAACTCGAAAATCTCTGTGCCATTGAGCGCTCTTCACGGCGAAAAGAAGCATTCCATTATCATGAGTGTGAATAATTGCACTCCACGCGTAATTGCAGATCTCGATGATCTCAATCCGGGCACATTACTTCTCTACTGGAGCGCCGAAAACGACGAGGAACATCCCAATTCGGAAGGTCTGCGGACTGAAACACCGTATCGAAGAAGAAATTCGAGTTTAAGTCATTCAAAAGCTTTCTCAGAGAACTCTGGCATCGCGCAGTTATGGGGATACTGCTTCCTTGTGACGATTGCTTCACACACGAGGAAAGTATATCGTGAAGATCAGCAGACACTGCCTGCAAATGAAGGCGGTAATATGATCTACAGACCCAAGCAAGAAAAACTCGGTCATCCAGCGAAATTCTACAAGGGCGATGACGGTACCTCTCATCATCGCGGGGCTTCCTATGCGAAATGGAGCGAGGTCGATACTCAGTCCTACGCGACCAAACATCAAATAAGTCTGCACGCGTGCCTGCTCTTCGAAAACACATTACCCGTTCGGGTGCAGTACAAAGTCGTTTTGGAGAAGACAGCTCAAAGAGAAGAAATCGTTATTCGGGCTGGAACTTTGTCGCCTGGGAAAAGCGTTCGCATTTATGAATTCCAAAAGGACGCTGTGCTTCAATTACGCCTTCCCGAAATGGACACAATGTGGACAAAACCGATTCTGTTGGCGGAATGTATCTATCGAGAAAGCACGATGCGTGAGCAGGAGCGAAATCTGCTTGGATTGCCTAAAGTTGCTGTAAAACCACGAGCTGTCCGACCCGTAGCAGTGGCGTCTTCAGCAGCAGCAGCGGTCTTAACCTCAGTACAACGGAAAATATCTCAGCACGATCGTGTGGTGGAATTCTACCCCAAAGCTCCGTCGTTGAATATGATGTTTGAAAAAGAAGAAATGGAAGCGAAAAAAGTGATCACAAGAATGGATTTCACACAGTCTGATAACCAGAGTCCGCGAATTGTATTATACGCATCGATTTGGATCTATAATCAATCGCATATGAGCACGTTGATGTTTCGAGATGCAAATGACTCGACTGCAAGCTCGACTGTTGTTTACGCGCCTCAGATCGTCCCAGAACACCCGAATCCAAAGCTTATGGACTGTCCGTCACACAGCTTTGAAATGAACACTCGTGTCGATCATGAAATCGCTCGATGGTCTGATAAATTGCATTCGGCTGTCGTTGGAGTGCAAGATCCCATCACATTCGAATTTGGAAGAATCGATTTGAGACGAAATAAAAAACGATTTGAGGTCGGCGTCTCTATTGAGCGTCCGCTTGGGCAATTCCACAGAACAGCAAAAGTACTTGTGGCACCTCGCTTTGTTTTTGTGAATCAGACACAAGTCACATTTAAAATCTCACAAAGTTGCAGAGAGAATGATTCCAATGTCGTGGAAGTCGAGCCGTGTTACAAATATTTCTTCGATTCGGCTACAAACACAATGGATCCAGTTCTTGCAGCTGGGTCGACATTGTCCCCGTCGATGGGAAGCGCTTCTCAATCCGCTCGAGAGAGAGCTGGCTACGAAGAAATGGAGCATGTATCTGGTGGGCCGCTCGTATGGACTCCGTTCGATTTCCTGTATTCCGATTCCATCGCACAAACGCGGAAACGAAGGGTATTCATTAAAATGGCTCACGCAACCGCTCAATGGAGTGGTCCTTTTGCAATCGATTACGAAAAAGAATTTCCACTTCGTCTACGAGGCGGTGTCGCTCCAAGTTGGTCGAGTACGATGTCATGGACTCGGCCCAACAAGGACAAAGACGATCCTTTGGCCAAGTTCGAATTGGCTTCAGGAGCATTTGCTCAGTATCGACTTCGCATACGAATCACTGCAGTTGGTGCCACGATGGTGATTACATTGATGAAAGATGACCCACCCATGTTTTTCATACGTAATGAATCGACATTGGAGCTCCATGTGAGTCAAGCACGGGCTTCAGAGAGCTCCATGATGCTACAAAGCGGTGAATACGTTCCGTTTGCGTGGGATCGGCCGGAAAAAACAACGTACGTGAAAAAGCCTTTCACTCGAACGCTTGTGTGCTGATATTTGGTGCTCTGCGTAGTCGGGTTAGCTGTCGCGTAAGCTCACCGAAAACAAGGGCTTTTGGTATCGAATGGAATCGGACAAGTGTCAAAGTCCCGCGGTTGTTTGATTTCGAGAATTTGGATCGTGAGAAAGGAATTGTCGAATTGACGCGATGGTTTTATGGTCGAAGCATTTCTGGGGAAATCAAAGTGGAGAAATCGTCTCGAGTGCTCGTGTTCAAAGATCAAGTTGCAAAGAAGGAGCCTGAATATTTGATGGAGATCAAAATCTTATCGACCAAGATGCGAACACGTGAAGGACCCGATACACTTGGTCGGTTTTGTGTCCAGATCATGCAAGAGGTAGTAGCGATGCTCTTGGTGCTTTTTGTTGGCATGTCGCTTACACATGAGCTTGTAGAAACGATTCACAGAGTATAAGGAACGCAAAAACTCCAATTTGTATCGATTTGACTCCGAATTGGCATTTTCATTCCGCTCGCGACCAAAGCATTTGAAATTGACATTATGTGAGACCAGTAAGGTGAATGCTCAATTGGATCAATTGAATGATCAGAGAGACGTTTCTTCCATCAGCATTCACGATAAGGAAGATCCGATACGAGCGTCTAAACACCAGGATATCAGTGCCGGGAACATGGTCGATTTGACTCGATTTGAAGATGACGATCACCGTTTTGGATTGTATCGATCGATACAAACTCCTGATCAATGGTGTAGGCAAATCTCCAATATCCCAAACTGCGATAGCGATCGTCCTAACGACTTGGAAGACGATTTGATACAGTCTCAATCCTCCTCCAGCTCTGAAGAAGTCGATAATGCTTCACGGCTTTTGCATACAAATGTGCTGGGATCAGCGTGCAAATTGGGTCGACTTAAAATCCGCATTCCAGCCAAAATATGGGCACAAAATCACAACGATCAACGCCATTTTGACAGTATTGCATCAATTGGACCTAATTGCCTATCTCATGCGGCTGCTTTATCCTATACGTGTGGGTATGATGCTGGGCAACCAGCTCTAAATGGAGCCTTTTATGGTGCTGCTGTGAGCAATGAGAGCAATTGGTGGGCTTTACAGGATTCAGAAAGCGGTGATATCATCGGTGAAGTCCAGCTAGCTTTTAAATGTCGACGGACATTTGTCCCAGCTGCTTCTATGGCTTCCGATTTCTTCAATATTTCCGTCACAATCCCAAGTATTGGCATATCGTTTCTGCATAATTCGACACCGAATCAAAGTATGTTGGAAGTTGCATTCCTCTCATTACAGCGGATGTCGTTATTGTATTCCTGCGTAAATGGACAAAACAGTGAGGTCGTTTTCCGTCTTGGAAATCTTCAAATGGATAACCAAATGGACGCTGAGGTCGTTGTTGGGCCTAAAATTCAAAAAGTCGATCGAGGAGTATCCATTCGACTTCGTGATCGACTAAAAGCCTGTTTAGACTATCGCTATCGTGGGATTTTGAGCAATGATATCGGGATGCTGCAGAATTCCACATCATTCAAAACCCCGAATAATGTCGTTCATTTCCGAATGCTTTGGAATGCACAATGTGTTGCTGGAGACATTACCCACTACGAGCTCATCCAGCTGGCTATTCAAGAATTGGAGATGTCAACCGATGAGAAGTTTATTGTGAATTTGATTATCGTATTTCAAGGCCTCGAGATCTTGACGCGACAGCATTCCTTCGATGAGATTGTCGATTCAGAAATTAGTTTTGTCGATGAGAAAGCAGCCCTCGCAGCCGCGTACGTGGCAAATCTTGCGTCTAGAGGTCTTGTGAATACGATGCTGGAGTATGAGAATCAGAAGGATGCCATGAGACGAAGACAACGGGATGCAGACACCGAAGCTGCTGCGATAACGAAACTCGCATCATTGAATCCAACAAATCAGAGCATATACGTTGAGGAATTGCAAATTGATGGAATTCGGATTCAGTTCAGTGTCGAGCTGAATGGTGGAAGATATATTCGGACATTGGGCTCTGTAGGCAGAAGACTTGCAACGTATTTTCCCGAATCGAATGTGAAGGATCTCGGGTTGAATCTGCCGAAAGCGACATTCAGTCACATTTACAATTCCCAAGCGACGATCATTCGATCTCTGTTGTATCATTATCGTCATCATGCCGTTCTTGTGGTCGTTCGTGGCTTGCATACAGTTTCTCTGTATGCAAATCCATTACGAATTTGTTATCGATTTCTGCATGGAATTATTGAGCTGATACGTCTCCCACTACGAGGATTGATGTCGGGAAGTCCCATTGAGCTGTTAAACGGCGCGTATTTGGGCGTTCGAGCTCTTGTCATGAATCTCATCAGTGGAGGATACGAAATTGTGGCTGGAGCGGCAGGACTTTTGACCATTTTTGTAGGTCTTATTCTCCCAGAAAGCAAACGTCGAGCCTTTGAAGAGGATATGTTTGCATTCCAGCGATCTGTTATGGAAGAAGTGGATGCGTTTGACGCACAGGAAGAACGCGCAATGGTCAAGACAATTGTACGACAGCCGCGGAAATTCGATGCCGGAAATATCGGTCTGCTTACAGTGTACGGCCCCGGAGCGCTCCCAATCGAGGAGCAGTCTCAAATTGATTACAACGCGGCTGTTATGATCCAAGAATGGTGGCGGCGTAGACGGCTTGCGGAGAAATTGATGGAGCATGTAAGAGAATTAAATCCGAATTTTGAGACGATCACGGAAGAAAAAACTATCAAGACCAGTCATTGGAAAGAATGCCTTATTTTATGATCAATATATCGACATTTTGTCATCTGATTGTGACGGGGTTCGCCTGCAAAGTTGGACGACAAATTGCAGTCATTTTCATTGTAGATGCTACTTTCGGGCATTTAAGCCAATCACAAAAATAATATTATCTATCCAATCATAAATGATTAGTGATTGTGTTGATAAAATACAATACGAGGATTGGTCAAATGAAAGAAACGGCCTAACCCTTTCCCGAAGCATTTTTTGACTCAATAATTTCTCATTTTTGGAGTAACTTGGAGCTCACACAGCGCTTGCAGCATTCATGGCGTCCCAATATCAGTCCGCGTCATGGGAACCAAGTCTCAACAGGATATCTAAAGTACCCATGGTCACAACTTTGCAATCGAACCCGTCGGAAAGACTGCGGGCATCCAACAGCGACGAAACTCATCCCATGAGCGTTTTAAGCCCCATGACCCGAGCTTTTATGAAGAACACAGCACTAGGAAACGCATGCAGATGCTCCTTCAACTTGGAACCGAATACCATCAATCTGAATCAGAATTGCTACGGAACGGCGATCAAGCCCGGTACTTATCAAATGTATCAAATGCGAAAGGCGTTCAATGACAAGTGTTTGGCTTTATAGTGTTACAAGCACAAGCGCATTTTGTGGATCGAATGGAAATGAACCCGGATCGATTTTTTAGGAAAGAATGTCCAGGATTACTGCGAAGTGCTGCGACCGAACTTGCGCGATTTCTGGATGCAAATGCCGATGATGTGGTATTTGTAACAAACGCCACAACAGGGATCAATGCTGTATTGCGATCAGTAGATTTGCAGGAAGGAGATGAAGTGATATGTTTGGATCTTACGTGTACGTTTTGCTATATGGTCGTTTGGTCTATTGGTACTATTGAGTTGTTTCATTAGATCCGGCGGTTTTAAATACGTTGAGACATCTGTGCTACTGCACGCAAGAATTCGTAGAGCTCAAGGTCGTTGATGTTCATCTACCCATTGAGAGTTATGACGCCCTAGTGAAAAATGTGGAATCGTCTATCACGAAGAATACAAGGCTGGCAGTGCTGGATCATATTGCAAGCTCAACGGGCTTTGTGCTTCCGTTAAAGCAGCTGATATCGATGTTCCATGCAAGAAATATACCAGTATTAGTTGATGGAGCAAGCGCACCAGGACAGCTTCCACTGAGCTTGAGAAATATAGGAGCAGACTTTTATGTCGGTACTTGCTACAAATGGCTCTTCGGATCAAAATCATGCTCATTTTTATACGTTTCGAAAGACTTCCAGGTAAGTTTTGATTCGATATGGATAATTTACTCGCATTGTGGCTTGACATTTATGATTGATGTAGAACACAGTACAACCCGTCGTGACATCCTTAGGATATGGGCAAGGATTTATAGAAGACTTTGCAATCCAAGGTACCCGTGACGAATGCAACTTTTTGACGATCATCACCGCTCTCGATTGCTATCGCTCAATTGGCCCTGCCCGGATTTATGCCCACAATAAAGCGTTGATGGATTGGGCAAGTGCGTACCTTGCAAACTTGTGGTCGACTTATGAGCTATTGCCTCCATGGCAACGGGCACCTTTTGTCAGTAACATCCAATTGCCCATTGATATTTCTGATGTGCAATGTGGCAAAGCATTGACACAAGAGAATATTTCATCCATTTGCAGTGTGCTGATGGACTTACTGATGGATCGATTTGGTATACTTGTCCGAGTCGCTTTTTTCCAAGGAGCTTTTTTCGTGCGTATTAGTGCCCAAATTTACAACGAGCGAAGTGATTACGAGCAATTAGGAGCTGCGATTTTGGACATTACCAGGGGAAAGCCACTGTGCGATTACTTTTCGGATTTGATTATATGAAAAAAAGCGTCGTAGTCGAAAATTCATCGATTTCGACTTTGGTGGCGTCGAGTCTGAGAGAAATGATAACAAATAAATCACTCGCTTTAACGACTCTGTTTACAATCTTGCATTGTGCTGTTCATACAGAGCCTTGACATTGTCCATACTCACTCTCGATCATTATCAAGCGAGGTTGTACGGTGTTGTCGTCTAGCTTGTAACATGTACGAGTATTCTGCTAGAAAACGATTCGCTCCAATTCCAAAAGTATCTTTGTGAATGAGGTAATGCCGTTTGCTTTTTTTTCCAGGTGCGCTTAATCGAAACGCTGTTCCATTTGTGCTGTTCATATCCGTGATGTAAAATCCATCTCCTAAATGCGAAAACACACAATGACGACCGGATATCGAGGCATCTTCTGGAATGCATAAAGCGTTGCTGCTTTTCCGACCAAGTGTAACAGGAGTAGGCCCGATTGTCTGACAAATACCAATCATCGGCCCTTCTACAAATTCTATCCGAAGAAGTGGCTTTTTGGTGCATACATCCTCGTGTATCGTGATGACCTTCATTTCCGTATCGCCAACTTTAACTCGATCATCTACTTGTAGTAGCTTTGGAACATTTGGTCGTATATATATAAAAGTACCGGTCACGCTTCCAAGATCTCGCAAGTAGTATTCCTTCTCCATCGGTTCATATCGTATCTCAAAGTGACTTCGGCTCACAAATGGGTCGTCCAATATAATTTGATTGGAATGGTGTCGTCCACCTCTGGCCCCTTCTCTTGGATTGATGACTAATCGAGCCTTTTTCTGGTATTCCATTTGGTTGTATTTGGACTGTAACGCATGGAAATTAAGTGATTTTGTCGATGTTTTCGATATCATCTTGGCGCAAGACGAGCGTCGTTTTGGTAGAAGCGAACTGACAATCAAAAGGTCAAATATATCAATTTTCTCTTGGGCTCTTTCCCACTCATTCTGCGCCTCCTGCCCCCAATCGAATACGCTTGGAAAGAAATAATTCTTCAGAATTGATGAGCGACAAAGCCATCGAGTGGTTGACTTCAAAATTACGAAAGTGGCAAGGATCTGGGCGCATAGATGATAGATCGGACCATGAATGTTGTACCAGCGCAATACAAGCAAAATGGTGCACCAAACCAAAAGACTTGAAATGAGTATTAACATCCATCGAAGAAAGAAGATACTGTGTAGGATATTCGATGGTATAGAGTACAGCAGTATGTGATCACTTAGTCCATTGCTACTCGTCAGTTGCGAGGTCTCGATAAAAGTATTATTATGTACTGCATACGATATCGTTTGGAAGCCTGAGACATATCTAGCAATGATTCTAAGCATATACGCGCTTGAACACAGCAAACATGTGATATACGCGATTACTAATAGTCCCTTGTGGTTGAAAGTGCGCTTTCCACAATGAGACAAACGTTCCGACTTTGGTTGAGACGTGAGTTTCATCGATATGATACATTGGGTAATGTTGCTCGAATGTGAGTGTCGTCATTGATTCGCAAGAAATGCTTTGGCCCCTTTGGCTCTTGCTGCCAACATTTGTTCTTTATGTGTGGAAAAAAAGGAATGAGTACTCGCGTCGTAGATACTGTAGCGCATTGGGAAGTAGTGAGACTAAGGATAGCTCAACCAAGCGCACAGTGACAGTCGGAATCTTTCATCCGTACGCTGACGGCGGCGGTGGAGGGGAACGTGTGCTATATTGCGCTCTAGTATCGCTAATTGAGCATTTCTCAGTAAAACGACCGCATCAACATCTTCGAATCGTTCTATTCATGGGCGATGATGTAAGTAAACGTGAGCTGATCCAGAAAGCGGCTCTACAATTCAATTTACCGCAACTGACCAAAGTCGAGCAACACTTACATCTCGTGATGCTGAAAAATCGTGAGCTATTAGAGCCTTCAAGATACCCTCGATTTACTCTGTTTTGGCAGAGCGTAGCTCATGTTCGCGTCGCCCATCATGCTTTTCACCAAGGCGAACGCACAGGATACTTTCCGCAGTATTGGATCGATACAACAGGATGCCCATTCTCGTACCCGGTTGCAAAATACTTTTCCGGGTGCAAAGTGATCGCATACGTTCATTACCCCATGATTTCGAGTGATATGACTCAACGAGTGCGTTATAGAACCGCAGACTTCAATAATGATGCAATCATTGCTAACTCATCGCTTCGATCGAAGTGCAAGTACATTTATTATCAACTGTTTTCTGGGATTTATTATATCGCTGGCTGCTTTACTGACCGGGTTATGGTCAACTCAACGTGGACATACGAGCATATCCGCCACATGTGGCGGATTGAAGCAGATATTGTTTATCCACCCTGTGGCGATATGTCAAACAGTACCGATATTAACACAGAAAGAAAACCTTGGATACTATCTATCTCACAATTCCGACCTGAAAAGAATCAGCTTCTTCAATTGCAGGCGATGCATTGGCTGCTACAGAATTACAAAGACGAATTCGATCAATCTTTTCCGATGATGAAGTTAGTTTTGCTTGGGAGTTGTCGTAACGAGGACGATGCAAAGAGAGTCGATTGGCTTAGAGAAAAAGCTAAAGAATATGGAATCGCAGATAATGTGGCCTTTGTCGTAAATGCGAGTTTTCAACAGCTGACGGATTATTTACAAATGTGTACGGTGGGCATTCACACTATGTGTAAGGAGCATTTCGGCATTGGTATTGTTGAAATGATGGCAGCTGGATTGATTGTAGTCGCCCATAACTCAGGTGGACCAGCTTCAGACATTATTCAAGAAGGAACCGGTTATCTAGCAGATACTGTTGAGGAATACGGTCAACACATTTACAATATCCTGAAGACACCACCGCTAAAACTTGTGAAGATGCAGCAAGTCAGCGCAGCTTCAGTGAGACGTCGCTTTTCTGATGCACAATTTTGTCGAAAATTATCGGGTGTGTGGGATAGTATCATGTAGTCCTTTGAAAGCTCATAAACACTTGGAAAGGTTTTCGAAGCGTGCAATAAAGCGAGTATTCAAGACAACCAGTTTCATTTCGAAGCAAACATTCTGATTAGATGTTTTCTGAAGGGGTTATGTATGCCAAAGTTAAGAAGAGTGGCAGCGTCTTCTTACGCGGAAAACTATTGCAGCAGTATGCAGCATTAGAAGAAACTGGAGAGTGTTGTGATTGTGAGCCATTTCAAAGATTCTACTCCGAATCGTATGTTTCATGCTCGTACTGCTGGCTTTATCGATAAAGCCTGATTCGAGATCTTCGAGATGAGTATTCTCGATACTTGTAATGACATGTGTAAAATATAAGCGTGGGATCTTTCGATTAGCGCATACCCGCTTATCGATTTCGAGGCCTAACTGACTAGATTTCGAGAAAAAGACAGGGAGTTAATCTCCAGTACACTAATTTCATTCAGCATTTAATCTTTCCCGATTTTTAATCGAATTTTATGTGAAAGCCGTACCCATATCCGTCCTTGAACTGGATCACGTGATCCTTGAAGTAGGTGATCATTTCATCGGTGAGTGTACGAATGAATGCTATCGAACTATTGCCTCAATTTCGTGCTTCTGGCTTCGTAACGTCATGGTGATGCTTGTATTTTCTATCAAACTCACTACGAAATGACTGGTTTGAGAGTGTTAGGTACTGTATATGCCAGGAATCAGTACATACACTGTACCGCCCAACAAAGATTACAAAGGCTTGTGCGGGCGGTAGAAGACCAATAATTGGTCAAAGCTATGCAATCATCAAGTAATCCGTACGTCCAATAATTAGCGCTTGGCGTGATAAGGTGCAAAAGCTCTTCACTCGGTTAAGCACGGTTAATCCTACCCAGTACAGTCAGAAATATGGTGCTACATGATGGGGCCAAGCACTCGAGCGCATACACCGCAAACAAATGATTCGACTCGGAAGTGATGACGAAGACTAATCGGGTGGAAATATATATTCGCTGACTTCACCATAATTGGCGTCCTGAGTAGGGCACTTGTGCGAACAGCGCCATCCAAAAAGCCCCTATTACATTAAATAATCACCAACTTGGATAACGGATTCGATGTAACAAGCGTCAGTATAGGGACCCAGGAAGTTCAATATAGTGCACAAGTCACACAAAGTGCAATTATTTGTGGATCAAGTTCGACAAGCTGGTACGACTAGAATACTTCGTGCTGGCGACAATTGTACCAATCACGAGGAATTCAAAGAAATCAATGAAGTACGCACACACAAGGCATCGAATGGATAGTCTTGAAGCGACATCGTGAGCACACTAAATGAACGATAAAAAGAATGAAGCGATATGATAGCCCGAATGGACAAAGTGATCGGACAAGTATGATATGCTCGTAAAAACTTGATTTGCTGCTGTTCTTGTGTGGGCCAGCCTCAGAGGTCAGGATAGCGTGAAGAGCGGGGTTTTAGTGTGTGCTAGTAACTGCATCGGAAGAAACTTCAAACGGAGATAGTGTTCACAAAAAAGCTTATATTGGAAGTAGTGAAAGAGCATGTCCGAGATACGTTTATCTATGTGATGGTGCGCCTCCACGCATGGCGGATATATATTCGCCCAATCTGAACAGCATGATATGAAGAGAAGCTGGTAGTACATCAGAAATTTCTCTCGAATCGGTGAATGCTACACGTTAGTTCTGACTCACGACACATCGAGGGCAAAAGAGTAGACTGGCTTTTAAAAAATTCACTTCTTGTAGTGTAATATCAATACTTTCATCCTTGTCTAGTCCATCAGGAAAAGCACTCGAGCAAAATCAAACGAGTTAAATGCCAGGTAGACCGACTAGCGATCATGTAATGTGAGCTGCAGAAATAAATATTTGACGAATCATGGCTGCTTAGGGGCTCGCATCTTGCATACGGATGCCCAAAGGTGTCTTTGATGTCATCTAACAAGACTTCTATCGGATATGTAGTTGCAATTAGGCTGCGGTTAGTGGAGCATCAGAAACACATTTTTGTCCGTATATTGCCGATAGCTGTAATTCATTGCACTAATGTACCTCCACTGGCACTACAATAATCTGTGGGAGTAACGATTTGCTAGTTGCAATTTTCAAATGGTGTCCAACTTGACTAGATTCCGTTACTTACAAATGAAAAAGGAAATTTTACAGAGGACTGACGTGGGTAATCTCTCGCTTATGTTTGTGCATCATTTACCTCTATGGCCAGCCATCCCATCTTAGTAGTTTATAAAAGAATATTCGAATTAGAGGGTAATTGGGACAAAGAGACAATTTTTGAAACGTATACGTATGCATTAGAGAAGAGTTACAATTGTTGGATACACAAGCTTCCTAACACGCTCACACATCGACAGGAATTCACTATTCTGCGGGACATTGAGTGAAGAAGAAGATTGCCAGTAAAACAAGAAAGTATTGTTCGTCACTTAGGTTTTCAAACGCTAAAGAGATCATAGCTTTAAATGCCGGATACTTCGTTTTGATCGACCGCTCCATTGTTTCCGTATAACTTTCTCTCTCTTGGTCTTGGTAAGCTGGATAGATCGTGTGGAGCTGAATACCAACACTAATATCCACATGGAGGAGACCAAGAGCTTCTACCTCGAGATGTAGCCCAATACTCTGCAGAATTGATATAATGGTTCCATGAAACATCATGTCACATTGACATGTTGATTGTTTCGTTGGTTTCTGCAGCCACGACTCACAATCAATCTGAGAAGGCATTGAGGGGCAGGTCGCTTTTTTCCCCCAGGGTAGCTCAACATCTATTTCTATAGAAGTAAGTGAGCGTATTGAGTTGCTGGCGTTCGCAGTGGTGAGAAGGAGTGCTCCAGCGACGATGAATGCGGTAAGGACCATTGTTGGAGTTGTGTGAGTGGATATTGGATAATGAAAAGAATTAAAGAAACGTTAATCGAGTATAGTACAGGGCAATTGCGCCATCCATTGCATCAACAGCTGTTCATTGCGCTTCCATGGAGAGTTGAAGCTGAACCTATCTCGCTTGCATAGGGAGCCAAAAGTACTAGGTTCGATATCTATTATCATTTGAAGCATTATCTTGCCCGCTTGTAAAATAAAAGATCTCTATACCACCCGCCCATCATTTAAGTAGATAGGCAATTCTCTAATCCATAGAAGTGAAGGAGAATTCCGCCCAATAATGTGCGTACCATTACATTTTAGATAGTAGGCGAATATTGACCCAGGTAGCTTGATTTTGATACTTGTTGGAATTATAGCAATAGCAAAGATAGAAACGTGATTAAGGCAACTCTTCGAGTTGGGGGGATAACATTCATTTTACCCAGTCCGAACCCGTTATAGAGCAGCACGCATGTAATGCATGAAAACCTTGCGCATTGAATGTTGATTGTATCTTGGACTTTCTCACTTATAATACATAGGCTAGCCTAGCTCCTAATCCCCATCTGAGTCAAAGTCCTAGATTTACTACATTAGTCTATTTAGCTTTGATTGGTATATAATCCAGATGTTACAAACTCAGTGTGATGCGAATTGCATCGTTTCTCGCTGTCGGACCGATACAAATGATATAGATCACCATCATAAAAATGCTTGTATATGTGTATCTGAATATCTGTCTTTGGCGGCGGCACGAGTCCTGCTCCAGATCTTTGTTGTTCTCCGTTTTCATCTCGTTCAACCTAAAAAGAAGCGCGTAATGCCAATGACCTTCGGATTGTCTTTTTTCTTCTGCATTGTTCATTTTTCTATAAAAGTCGGAATATTTTACACCACACTCTTGCATGACTATTTTCTAGTGACTTGATCAGATTTTTATAGGTAGATGTCGCTTACGGCAACTTCATATTAGCTCGGTATCGCTTCTACGGGCTCCTTTTCGTAGTAATGATTGGTCAAGTGATTTGCATGGTCCGAAGCGAGCCGAATTACATGTATAGCTGCCTTCAGTTAGGAAATCGTGCCTAGTGGTCTTCATGTTGTACCGTACGGTGGATAGTATGATAGCCTGCTCATCTGTTGATGTGACTATCGCAGTGCTAACCGCTTTTCAGAAATAACGGACTGGATCGAATCATATCACCTGATTGGCATTCATCACTTATCGGCGAATTCGACGATCTGCATCATGATTATTGTATCTTAATTATTGTCGGCATCGGAATCACGATGCTAAAACTACAATTTTTTTATAAAATGAGCTACCCCAGCGCGTTTTGCATCTTCAGTCTGTCCACGAATCCCTTATCCAGATAAGCCAGAAACGTATGACGAAATTTTTTCTTTCTAACGCTTAAGCCAGCACTCGCATTTCTTGACTGTTGGTGATTGATTGTAAAAGAAGGGTATTTTGTACAGATGTGGGGCAGATGTGCACAGCATACGTTGATCATTTCGCGATATTGAACCAGTACCTGCAGCTTCGACCACCATATATATTCGACATGTATGTATACGGTGAAGCATGGACCAAGCCGACACTAGCATTATTCCTGTTCAGACACGACTAGTTTCTTTGGCCTGACACATTTGGACTTCTACTCTCACCAGCTTCCAGCAAATGACTTGTATTATACAAAGTACACGATGAGCTATGATTATGCTGCATAAAGTTGAGCATGAGATCCCGGAATAGTCATTCGAATTTTGTGATTGCATGGGCTCCGTGAAGATATATACCAGGTCACTTTCAATAAACCCTTTCACAAATATCGTAGTCATCCTAATGCTTTACGACATTCTCCAATTCCTTCACACAATCTTCCATACTGATCACTAATCATCGCTGTAGATGTTGGAGCCGAGCATTCCAAATATATGCACTTACTGGACTTGATTGTTCTTTCTAATGTTCTGGTACATTTTGCATATTGCACTTGGTTCATTCTATTATGAAAACATTTTCTTTCAGCACTGTATATCGGACATGAATCGCTAAGCTAGAACAGAATCATGCAGTGCTTTCTATATCCGAGGAGGCCTTCAATTTGACAACAGCACTAAAGGTGCCAATAATGAATGTTTGAATTTCATCTCATCATCCGGAATCCAAATAGCGCCTGATTTGACCGCTAAAGCAGGAGGAACATCTGTCTACAAAAAGATACATGTGGCCCTGTCGAGAATCCAGCCTTCATGAGTGCCCATGTGGCTTATAGACGTCTGCTCTCTTCTTCCTTATAGTGTTACCTCCCAATAGAACCTCGAGCCCCGGTTCAGTAATCTGAACGAAGTTAATGAGCTCCCTACCACATAGATTGGTAGTTGAATTTGAGATATTCTACAGCATCCTTACTCATTAGCAATTGAATGTGGGGAGTTACGGAGTTCGTTGCACATGCTATGTCAAACGGTAGGATCATCTCGATAAATATCATATTTGATATGCGCTTCAGAACATTCGCCGTATGTTTGGACTAATCTTTGCCGCGATGATTGCAAAGGCCGTAACCGTAACGTCGTAGAAAATGATTGATTCAGCGGCTAGCGAACTTTAATTGATGCTTTGACTTCACTGATGTGAGTTAGTAAACCTCTTTCATGCGATTTATATGTATGTCAGATTTTCGCATGAATAAATCCCTTTCTTATCATATAATCGATCAAGCTTATCGAGTTAGGAGATTCTATTGGGAAATAACTTGACACTTATGGAAAAGGCTCCATAGTAGCCGATCTTCAAAATCCAAATGACTTTCTGGATAAGATTCGATGGCTTTAGCCTCTAGCTCTTTTGTCTATCACAAAAGATTGATAAAATATAACCGAAGCCGATACCTCGGAATATTTGCTCTTAGGAACAAAAAAGGGCTTCATCCAGTGCGACCAAAAATTGCAATTTGGAAACTACCTATTATGTTCTTCTGGATACATAAGTTTGTTGGTATATAATGCAGGACATCTATAACCATCAACTATTTTAAAGGTCGTTCGAACTGTATCACAGCCAGTAGAATTTAGTTTAATCAAAATCTGGCTCTGCAAGAGGGAACTAGAGATAGAAAGCTATAAGATTACAGAGAAGATTTATGCTTGGTTTAGTTTTGGCGAAGATATGGGATTTCTAAAAACCGAGAGATTTATAGGGATTTGGCTCAAGCAGCATGATTTTGGCCGGCCAAAAAATGAACCCCCAAAATAGGATAGCCAATCAGAGGACACCACATCTCACATTATAGCCAAGCAAATCGCTCAACGTCAAGGTAATCAACAACGTATATAATCACTTAGCACCTGTATAAAGAGTCGATCCCCGTAGCTATTTGATTACAGATTCAGCTTTTTTAAAGATCATATGTAAAATTCATTCATTATTTGCCCCAATCACGTTGATGTCTATCATGATAGAGTTGGGAACTCGACGGTGGGATCGGTATTTCTTCACGGCGTATTCAGCAGCCTTCCCCATCAAATCCTTCTGATATACATCCATGTATCGAAAACATTTCTGTGCATGGAGTCGAATGGTTTTAAGGAGAACGGATACCAGAGCCTTGGGAACTGTGCTAGCCAGGCCTTTCCAGCTCTAGTCACAGTTTTTGCGAGCATAAATCTTGGCAGCACCCCAGAAGTTCTCAATGAAGTTTAACTCACAGTGAAACTTTGGATAAAATATTATCATGTGTTTGTGTCTAGCAGCAACGATTAGTTCTTCCAACATGCACTTCTGCTCCATGAAGTCATGTTCGTGGTCAATCGTATTTCTTGCACAGCACATTGTTGAGCCAAGGCACTTGTCATTGCAACGGAGGCGCATTCCATCTTTCCGCAGTCCTCTCTCAGTAAAACCACTTTCAATCCCTTTGGCAACCCTGAAAGAGATAGAAGGGTTAAAAAACATGATTCAATGGATAGCATTTCAGCTCAATCGCTCTTTCACCTAGAAGAGTAACATCAGGATGAGTTTCAGGGAAACACATTGGATGAACTGTGCCATCTTTCATTCTCCCATTGCGCATCTTCGGCTGTTTTCCACCTGATCCCAAATTCATTCTTTTCCCGACAAGGGCATCAGTAGCAAATGCAGCATGACTTGCAGCATTGTCAAATGCAAAGAGGACTTTGGATGTGGGGTACTGTGCTTCAAAGATTGGAATTGCACGATCTCTCACCTGTTTGAAAAGATCTTCACAAGTCCACCACCCATCATAATTCTTGCCAGTATGCATAATAACACACGCTTCCTTTGGGACGCTGGGATGCTCGTGCTGCTTCAGATCACTCCGTGATAGGCGACCCCCAACATCAGACAAGAATTCGCTGACATGGATTGATCTTACAGCTCCTTTTCTTCGAAGTGGTTGCTGACCATCCTACAGCCATAGATTCTTCTGACCACGTGTGCCACGAAGGTCTTTCATCGTGTGTTACAAGAATGATCGGCTCTCCCACTGGCCAGTTATCAATCTCCATCTCCTTCCCTGAGGAAATTGGCACCTGCACTTCAAGATCCGCCATGCGCTTAAAGAAGATAGTACGGTATTCAAGAACGTCGGGGCGTTCATGCCCATCCACGAACATTTCTCTGCGAGCTTCGGAATACTGCAGTCCCAGTCTCTGCATCCATCGGATTGCTGTTTTACCAGAAATTACTTTGGTGCTCCCTGCATTGGGAAGAATTTGATGATTGACATGCTCGGGGAATTCAGCGGGGTCGATTTTGAACTTCTTCTGACGGAGATACAATCGAACCCTAGCAAGAACATCTTCATCGACCAAAAGGCTGCGTGACTTGACATGTTGGCCTTGCTTGCTGTTCGGAAGATCACCAGTAGCGAGATACATGGCTCCCCAAATATGCGAAGCAATCGACAAAACCATGATCCTTTACCGACTCCCTGGGAAACGACTCCCGAGGCTTGACGCTTCTAAACATATGAAGCATCATTAAAGTAATGAAATGTCAATACAGAAAATCAACAACCTCAACTTACAAGAAAGCCGTTTGGAAGGAGACGGAAGTAAGATGCGATAGCAGCCACTCGTGCACGTTGAGCTTTGTTGGTTGTCTGGTTGGCCTTCTGGTCAAGTTTCAACATCCCAGCGGCCAGGTGTCCCTCGGTCTTGTCATCAATTTTGTTATCATCCTCATCCTCGTCATCAGTTTGTCTGATTTCGTTCTCATTGTCTGAACCAGCTTGTGCATCCTGAGTGATAAACTGAAAGTATGTCTCGAGTTCCCAATGTACCGACCCGGACGGTTCTAAATAAACTGTAATCTCAGTGCGGCAGAGTCTGCTTAAATATCAGTGAAACCTTCAGCCTCTTCGACCTCAAGCTCTGAATCTTCGTCCACTTCCACCTCCATATCAGCAGGCCAAAAAATTGGCTTATTGAAATCGGGAGGCTAGCCAAGTTTTCTATCAAAATTGCTAGTGTCGTATATCGTTCTGACAGCCTCAATTCGAACTTTTTTCGATGCCCTGGCCAGTTCAGCTGCTGTTAACGTTTTGTGGGTGGTGCCATTGTGGTGGTAGCGACGGGGTGCAATGATAAATGCAAGATGAACACGGAAAAGAAAATAACCAAGAAATATATTATACATGATTTTTTCGACATTGATCTACACTAATCCTGATTGGCTGAAAAACAATTTTTTATCATGTTAAGAGTATAGGCTGCATAAATTAAAATTTCGAATTCGGCCGCGAAAAATCAGGAGTTGATGGTTATAGGTGTCTCGCACTATACCATGCATTGAAGGTAGTAAGTATCTTTGTAGGGTTCGTGCCCAGCTCATTTGAAGGTGTCTTTAATACTAGAATTAGACTAACTGACTTCTCTAGTTGCCTAGGCTATCTTAAATAACATATATACATTTAAAAACGTTTCGCAAAATACCTGTGAGAGATGATAATATTTCCCTCGTTGCTAGTCCTGCAGTGCGGTAACGTCCACCACTACAGTACGAGTGTGTATCCATCGTGTAACGGATAAATGTTGAAAGTTGTAAAAAGTTGTGAGAAAATGGACCAAAATTACCGTGTGCTGTAAAACGGTCCAAAAGTACCATGAGTTGTAAAACGGTCCAACGTACCGTGTGTTGTAAAATGGTCCAAAGTACCGTGTTGTGTGAATTGGTGTTCGCCACACTACGGTGAGCCAACTAGGACTAGGATCCGAGGTGCACTTGCCTTTCCACTCGCCTGTGACGGACCCGCAGCGATGATCTACGACTTCTGAAAAATTCACCGAATGATCCTTGCGTTGTGAGTTGTTCTGAAACTTTAGCAAGCCGAATGCGTTCCTCTTGGTCGTAACACTGTCTTCGAAAGTACCGAACGTGCGCACTAAACGTGGTGTAAATGCCGGAAAGTGCTGGTACTGTCGGAATTGGTGATCGCTGATCGAGCAAACGACAATTCCGATCTGTCCAGAAGAAGTGCAGTGTCACCGCTTGCAATAAAAGCCATAAATCTGATATAATTTCGAAATATTCTTTCAAATCCGACCGTAGCGTTGGCACGATCGCACATGCAATTTGCGTCCAACGTGGTCGAGAGGAGAAAAACTGATCCCAAGTAGGGATTAACTCCCTCCGTAACTGTGCCGTGTGATCACACTCTAGAAAGAGATGTTGATCGGATTCCACTGCCCCACACGAAGGCTGCGTGCACAATATTACGTCGGGCTGAATATCCTTTAAAAACCAGAATCGAGATCGAACTGTCAGCATCCGAAAGGCTAGAAAAAACTGTAAATCCTCGAAAATTGGTAATATACATTTTCGAAGATGCCGTGATGTAGCCATAAAAGTTAGAACTCGTTCTGAATCCAGTGCGTCCGATCTCTCCCGTGATGACCAATGGGTCGACATCGGATGATTCTTGATTGGTTCGGGAGGTTTCCAGACGATTCGTGAGAGTTGTGAGCCTGGGATAGATGGAAAATAATGTTTTCGTTCCTTGCGTTTTACTCCCACATAAAATGATCTGCTACTTGTGGTTGGTGTAATACAAGTGATGAGACCAATCGTCGAGTACATACGCTGGAAAATCTGAGTGACTTTATTGTAAAGTCGACTCTGCAACTTTTCTTCAGCCATATTTGATGTGTTTAGCTCTTCGTCGTTGTAATAGTTGGCGACGAAAATTTCCTTCGTTGGCCATGTGTCGCTTTCTCTAAAAAAGTCTTGAAGACTGCGAATCTCGAAAAGCGTAGCAAACGATTTCCGAAATGTTCGATGTGGTTCGTCCACCATGCCAAGATTGCACCAAACGTTTTGCGTATTCGGATTACGAGTAGCAGCTTCGTAATGTAACTTTTGGTCGCAGTGAAACCACATCGGTTGTTTCATATAGTACTGACGGCGTTGTGAAATATTCAAATCTGAAATTGTAATACTTCAATCCATCTGATGCCACATTCTAAATGCGTGTTTCCACCACGACGATATGCTCTTCCTTTGAACCATTTTCCCATGTCGATGTGGTGCGATGGTGAATATATCCATCGGCTTGTGTGGGCCAAAGGAAGGTTGGATAAGTTGTAATATTTCCCTCAAAGCAGTTGTCCAATTCGCAGGAAGAATTGTTGACGCATCGGATGCGAACTGCTGAAGGAATTGAATACGTTTTAGCTTTAGTCGTCCCACCAAAAAAGGAACTTGTAGTCCACCATCTTGTCGGCGAAGATATAAAAACTCTTTGCTGAGTAGGTGAACATGTTTTGAATCTTTTTTGTGTTTCCGACCAAGCACAAATCGATTTAACATCGATTGCCACTGTCGAATAGTCACTGCTGGTATATCAACGTGCATCGTGTAATGCCACAAACGTGATAAAATCATCGTCTGCGCAACCAGTATTCGACCACGAACAGTTCTTGCTCGTCGAAACCATACACCAAATCCATCGTAAAAACGCTTGTCGAGAGTTGAAATAACCATCGAATGAGTTGGTTTCTGGCCGAACGGAATACCCAAATACTTGACCGAATCTTCCGGACCCATTATGGGCAAATTGGGAATACGTGGACACGGCAGGGTCCGATTCAGCGAGAAAAAAGATGATTTACTCAAGTTGAGTTTCGCACCCCATCCATTGCAATAGACTTGGACGAGTTCGAGTTGCGTCAAAACACCATTTGGTGTCTCTGAAAGCAATGTCGAATCGTCTGCGAGAAATAACCCAGTTGCGACAGTCGTGCCATTAATCCAAATGCCATGTTCTTCATCTTGACGAAGTAAATTTTCCAAGGTTCGATCGTCATCAGAAAAAGTAATGCTGAGAGAGGATCACCTTGTTTCACTCCACGTTGTGGTGTAATGGACGGTGTGATATTTCCATTAATCATCAACTGCGCCTTTTTTTATGTTATTGTACAAAAGACGAACCCAGTCGATGAACTTTTTCCAACGCCCATTTTTTTGAAAACGCGAAACATGTACGTCCAATTGACTCGATCATAAGAGTTCTCAAAGTCGAGAAAAGTCGCATAAGCTTCCTCCCCACGATGAGTGATTAAGTCTTGAATGTCGGTGAGATGTCGAATATGATGATGCATTGACCGTCCTCGCACAAATGCTTTTTGATCTTGATGGATCAATTTTGGCAAAAAATGTTGCAATCGATACGCCAACACTTTTAAAAGTACTTTCACATCGACGCAAAGCAGTGCGATCGGTCGGTAGTTGCCAGGATCACCTCGTGATCTTTTTTTGTATAAAAGTGTGATTGCTGAGTGACGTTGTGATCGAAGTAAAATTCCTTTTTTCAGCTGATATTCGAACACGATCTTCAGACACCCGCGAAACTTTTCCGGATCAAGCTGATAAAATGCAGCTGGTAGTCCATCCATACCTGGAGAAGAACTACTCCGCATGTGCTTGATCGCTTCCGCCATCTCGGTCGTACTTAAGCGAGTCGAGAGACGGTCTTGCTTTGCTGAGGCAAGGGAAACGTGAATCGAATCGAGTAACTTTTTTTGCTTTCTGTCACTTGGATCATATGAGTCGGTCTCAGAGCTATAAACAGAGCCCATGACGCCACCCCAATGATCTCTGAATTCTTCAATAATCTCCCTCGGGTTCGATGTCACGGTACCACATTTTTTTGTAACATTTTCAATCGACAAGCGACGACAAGAACTATCCGGAGGGCGAAAAAAATGCTTTGAAGAGTTCTCCATATGCTTCACGTGATGGTCGAAGCTTTCATCTTGGTTGTATTTCGCGTTGTTTTCGACTGAAATTTTAAATTGTTGGAGACTCGATTCGTAAAAATACCGTGACTCATTGGTGTCTTGGATGCGATATCGAGCTGCTGCGAATTCGAAAACACGCTGGCTAGACTCAACATCACGTCGGCTATCTTTTTCAACCTTTTTTTCAATGCTTTGAAGCTGTTTCTTGATTTTCGTCTTCCAACTTTCCCACATTTTACCGGGATTCGAAGTTGTCCTTAACTGTTCGAGCACCAAAATCGCTTCCAATTTGATTGCTTCGACAACTTTAGGATATTCAAATAGTCGTAATGAACATTTCCAATATCCTCAACCCGGAGATTGAGTTGGATTTGCAAAATTACTTTTTGTGCCAGATGATCTGCCACATGTCGTGGACGAAAATACTCAGAGGTTTTGTATACCATATTGAATAGCTCTTCCGACATGCAGAAATAATCTAATCGATTCTTGCGCGGTGATGGTCCTGTGAATACTTTTTCAGTCGGATGTTGAATTCACCAAGCATCTACCACACCCAACTGTGAAAGCCATTCCAAACACGCTAATCGACTTGGTTCGTGTCGAATTATTCTACTCGAAGCATCGATAGCTGGATCGAGTGGTGTGTTGAAATCACCAAATAGGATATTGCGGTCGATTCGAAAGTGTTTGAGAGCAATAAATCATATAAAACTACTCGTTCCTCGGCCTTGACCGGTGCATATACATTGTGAATATACACCGGTGCATCGTGAATGAGAAGACGCAAAACCAAATAACGATTTCGAATGTTTTGTTCGGTGAGTTCTTCAGTTGTTGTATAACCGGGAAAGTCCGAACGAAGGATTGTCATGGCGCCGCCACTGCGGTTTTGAGTCGGATGGAGAAAAGCGCTGTTGTGGTCGTTGACAAACATTTTGTGCTGCATTTTTGAGGATAATAAAAACTGAAATGAGTCCAGTTGGTTGTGGTCGTGAAACTTGGTTTCTTGAACACAACAAATGGAGTGTTGTGATAGGATGTGGTCGATAAAAAGGTGACCATTTTTATGAATTCCATTGACAATCACCGTGAGTGCTGAGACATTGTTCCACGTTGAAATATTCGAGAAGCCCTTAGCATTCATCCTGAAGTGGACCATAAATCAACCTCATTTCACCATCTTGTTGTGAGAGGTGAAGTGTTTTATGTTCCTCTGGAAAAAAGCTGAGGTTGACTGAAAGCTCAGCGATATCATCATGGAGAAGTCCGCGCCATTTACCTCCAAACCATAGAGACCAACACTTTATGCCCACATCGGAGCGGAAGAAGGATATGATCCCATTAGTTGGAAGTAAACGAAAATGATGACCCGGAATTCAAATCACTGGTCCATCGATGAGATATTGGATCCAGTGATCGTTTGTGTAGAATGTCGGAGCAGTACACATAAATAAGAGCTCCAAAAACGTGAGAGATTTGGTCGCTCGAGTCAAACCGAGAACTATGTCCGGCACTGACGTCCACCACGATATGACTTTCTCGAACAAGACAGATCGTTTTGATGGAACTTTTCCACCAACATGGCGACTCCATCGCGTCGCAAACGTAACATCTTCACCGAGCTTGTACGCTGCAAAAACCCGATTTATTATGAGCAGATGCGCCAATTCATCCAACGCTTTATCATTCGACTCCATACACGCTAGTAGCACACCATTCATCGTGATCCGATGATCAAGTGCCGCTCGGATGATTTTGTCCGGATTTGTGCAGAAGTGGACTAGCTTATAACGTGCTGGATGCAAGCATCGGCTTGAACTAGCTTGTCCGGTCGAAGTGAGTGAAGGGCATTTTTGGAGTCGATTTCCATTATCTCCACTATCTCACCAACTCGGGTTGGTCGTTCCGATTTCTCGATTGTTGTATGCCCTTTTTGATAAAAGTGTGCCGCCTCTTTCGAAGTGGCCACCTCCTTTGGCATCCGTGCTTTCATGGGGATGATTTGAACTCGATTCCCATTCTCCGGATTGGCAACCGCTTTTACTGCTTCGATCTCCACCTCCATAGTTGCGAGCACAGCAAAATAATTAGTCGTCGCTAACTTCGGAAGCGAAAGAGGTGGTGCTTTGGAGACCATTTGTTCGAACGGCTCCACCCAGTTACGTTTTCCACTCGTCCATGCCAACTTCATGGATACATCGCCATCCCGCTCCACCCGCGGTTGTGAGTATGATTGACTAGTCAGTTGGAGGATGGGAGGAGTGCGTTGCAACAAAGCTGGTGCTCCTGGTGGTGTGATAGTGGGAGGAGTATTGATATCCAACGAAATTTGATCTGAGAGCTTTCTTTCAGGTGTCCTCGTCTCCAATTCTTGACTGGGAACTGGATTCACTACCGTTTGTGGTGCCACTACGAGTGCCGCTGGTTCGGTTGTTTGTTTTTGTTGCTTTTTTTGTCTTTGTTTGTAGTGAATCGGAGTTGCAGATTGATTGTGGTTTTGCTGTTTCTTTTGCTTGTTGGTCTGTTGTTGCCGTGCTCCCGTGGCTGCTGTAGCACCCAAATCCAAGCAATAAGGACCACGTTGACCAAAACGTGGTCGTTCCGTTGGAATAGGAGCATTTTTTCCCCTTACTGGGTAAAGTTGTTTGACGTAAGCGATTTGGTTTAACCACTGCACCACTCTAACCAGTTTTTGGGGACACGTCAAACAGCCAAAGTAAACTCGCCAAGTCGACATCACCCCTTCCCTGGTGGGAATCGTCTCGCGAAAGGTGTCATACACCACTTGACGCCCGAGTTTGTGAAGATCGCGGAGAATGTTGTTCCGTTTCTCCTCCACACCCACACCGAACACATCGAGGTAGTATTTTGTTTCAAAAGTATCAAACTCCCGAAAAAAGTACTTTTCCCCAAGGATAGTCACTGGCTGACACTCCAACTGTTGGCAGGCGTCCGCCGTGGTGACCATCACCCTGATGTTTCCCCCGGGTATTTTGGATACTTGAGCGATTGACCGGCTCTCCAGTAAACTTTCAAAAACCGGATTGCCGTGATCTCGCAACAGAGAGGATAAAATTCCCCCATTGGGAGAACGTGTCAAAGACTGACCCGTCTCCAAGACTATGGGGAAGGCTGCTTTCCGGATTTGGAAAGGTCTTGCTGCTTCCAATTTCGCAGACAAAACAGACCAATTCGGATGCTCCCAATCAGCATATAGCTGCAGTATAGCCTCGATATACGAGGCTTTCGGCTTTGGGAGCTCCACGCGAAATTTCGCCCGAGCTCTAGCCTGGTCCTTACGGCAGGACTCCTGCGACCTGATAATGTCAGCAAGAGTGGGACTTTTAGTGTCGTCCACACTTGCAGTTGCAGTTTCCTTTGGGTCACCCTGTGACGAGGCAACGACAGTACCACATGTACCACCGGTACCACATCCTACAACGGTAGTACGGTATTACTCTGTACCGTCACACTGGGGGTGGGGGTACTTTCCACGTCATCACACAGGGGTGACGACTCATCAGCAATCATGCAATCACCCAATACTGGGTGACTCATGAGGGTTGCCACGTCACACAAGTGGACGCTAGCATCCTGGGTTGTGTCGATATGTCGACTTGAACCATTGTTTTCGAGAGGAAAGAGTTGAAAAAAGTTGTTTTTTCAAGTTGTTTTTACTAAATTAGCGGGTTACTTAGTAGCCGGCAATTTAAGAAGTAAGTCTCCTAGTTCAGCACATGCTTTGCGGCACGGTCTTCTCGCATGTAGACGCGGTATCTTCTGTTTACTTCTTCAAAAGCAACAATGCAATTAGATGATGCCATTGCCAATATTCATTTTATCTGTGTCCGAAAAACCATTCATGAAGATCCCCAAGGGCAGATATGACTTAAGCTCGTCAGATATTTTGTTGGTGACGCTCTATCAGGGTTTTCGTTTGCTGGGCAAGCTACCAGTAAATTATGCTGCATATTGATCTGTTTCCCAGGAAAGTGTAACTAAAAAACTCTCGCAACGATCATGCACCTAGTCGAGGTCATCATCGTCCGATTGATTTTTTTTGGTCTCTCTATCTCTTTCCTGGCTTCTTTCTTCATTCCGCTATCTGGCCACATCCGCTTCCTTACAAAAAAAGAAATTTGTATGTCTTTCACCTAATCGGTTTGTAAAGCATCGATTCTGCAGTGATAATTTCTTTCTGGTCGACCGACAGTACTCACGATTTACTTGTTTCCAAGCCTATCTCCACGTCTATGATAATCGAATCTTTTCTTCACAAAGGATGTATTTTCCATCAAATCTACGTTGAGAGCAACGTTTTTCATATCGCATCTTACCTGTGCAAGCTGCACTACAATTTTCGTTAGCGAAGATCTAGAAGCAATTATATTGTAGTTTGAGCTTTCGCTGGTACACGTTCTAGCCTCTCACGACTGTCTGGTTTCCAAAAGCTATGATGGCCAGCGTCACAGTTCCTTCTTAGTATTTTACATCCTACTGCACGCAAATACCGACAGCATCTTCTAATTTATCAATTCAAATCTCATCTCCAACCAGGTGACGATCTTAACCGCTATTCAGGATCCAGAAATCGTCATTATATCACGAAACGTCCGGTATAGTCATTCAAGATCCACATCATCGCTTCTAGACGTTTCGCTTTCGTACAGTTTGCCTTCAAATGTACCATTTTATTACGAATACAACTTGGTTTCATTTGTTTTGAAAGCTAAGGTCTTTACTTGAACTGACCACTTTCCTGTATAGCGTGTACTGACTGTATCAGACAGACACTCGGACAAGATGCGCCAGTTCTTCTGCTCACTTTGATACTCGAGTCAGAGATGATGCACGTTCGTTATTAGCACCATCATCATGTACCAAGAGGCATATTTAACAATATTGTTCTATAGCTAGGCAATTATTACGAAGCATCACTTGACGCTTCAACCACTGTTTTCGGGTACATTAAAAGGCTTGTCCACAACGCCTTGTTGTATCCTTATGGCGCAGGGTTATATGAGTGTCGGATACGTGTTACGTCCGTTGATATTATACCTTCCGGATAAATGACCAAATAGGTGCACCATTACATCTTCGGGAAGAAAAACCGCACACCGATTGAGGTAGAAACATTCGTCTCAAAACTGTCTTCCATATTCCAGGAAATCGAACCCCGAGATTATTAGAACTCCCACCCGTCGAAAGTTTCATTCTTCTCTGCTTCTGTCATGCGATATGATATCGAAACGCGGGTTGTATGCCATGAAAGCAGGTTCTGCCTTACCCATGACATAAATCTTTGGCGATCGAATTCACGTAGTCATATACAGCTGATGTCATCCCTTATTCCAAAGTTCATTTACGGCTTGCCTGTTAATAAATCCAAATGCATCCAGTAACCGCGCCTCAGAGCGGATTCATGAAGATTCGGAATACCGTTTGGCACATCAGGGATTTTTATGACACCCTTCTAGACTTTGCACCCATCGCAACATTCTTTTGGAACTCAAATTATTACCCCTACCCAAGGCTACCCAAGTGACCAACCAGCCTCATATAAGCTATTCAGATACTCGCCATTCTCGTCTTGGCCGTTGCTCTTGTGACCTTGAGCTACTTATTCGCACAGTGCAGCACCTTCGGTATTAATATTTTCCCTGATTGTTCGTATAACACTTCGTTCTTTTCGCAACTAGAATTTTAACGGTAGGAGAGTTGTTATAATAGTCAACCCTGCCATCGTGATCAAAATTCGCCACTGGTTTCATCACTGTTAGGTCTTGGTACGATCGTCACGGACACGACAGAGAAAAATCAAACGAAGAAGGCGATTTTCCAGAGTAAGTGATCTTTTTTACCGCAGTTCAAGAAAATACTTAAGATTTCGCTCACAGAATAAATGTTACCTAGCCCATGCATATCCACGTATAAAAAAGTAACTTATCAGATTAATCCTTTTGCTCCTGTGGAACTTTCGTCGTTTTATCTTCAAGTCTCTCAATTTCCAACAAATATTATATTACATAGCTTTTATTCTTAATCCGACTATTTTAAAAGATCTGGTACAATCTTATCATGGTGGATGAGCCGTATTGAACATAGACTAAATGCATCAGATATGGCTGAGGTACAATTTTCGGGTCAACTTCTTAATGAGCTAAATCAACTCATGCTTCGTATCTATTTGACGATCGCATCACTTGATCGCAGCCCGAGTGGCAGTCAGTGTACTTGTGAACACATGCAGATTTATAGCTGGAACTACTACCGCCACGGAACCAACAAAATCATCTCTTCCACACTGAACAGGCGTTGTGTGTGCTATCATGCCGATGTGCGATTGAACCTGAAAAAGCTTTAGCAGGTATAACCGATTTATGGCTTGCCTTATAGGTAGTGAGGTCTGAACCAGCCAAAATTGTCGTTTGCTTGTACGTTGGGCCCACACGATCAATCGTTTTGACGGCTGTGCTGCTGCCAAAACAAAAGCGAATTTAAATTGCATGCAAAGGTGCTGACTCGACGATCACTGCTGTGGGTACGGTGCCGGCATGTAGTAGAGCAAGTAGGAGGGTCAAGTAGGAGGGTCCGTACCCAGCTCGGTTAAGGGTGTTCACCCGTAGTACTTTTATTTGGACACCATTCTGTTACTACAGTTTGGTGGTTATCTACTCTATTCTAATCACTAGTATGTAACGCTCTGAAGAGCCCGGTCCAACTCCTGTACAGTTATTTTCTGGTGTAGTTGCCAGCGGTCTTGACACGTCCATATGTTCATTGATTAGGTTGATATTTACGGAGGAACCTTTGCCTCCGCCGAGGGGCCCCACCGCAGCCCGTTTGCCACCGCTGGGATACGAACCGGGGTACCCACGGTCGGAACACATGTATACTATCTTCTAAGCCCCCCGACGGTCACTTCTTTACTTGCCAGCTGCTGCGTACCTGCCCAACAGAATACAACAAACTTTCTACCCTGTCGAAGATAATGCTTTCTATCGACATCTCAAGCCTTCCTACCGTCACCTCACCGGATGTTGACCACCCGTATCCTAACAACTTGTCCGTTACATCACCGGATGTGGGTAACTTGTCTCCTCGTAACTCGTCCGTTAGTGATCCGTTACCTGTAAAGGATGCGCCCACGTCCTCACCTATCCCGTCCAATCCTTTACCGGCTGACGTGCTAATTGGCCAATCAGAAGCCGCTATAGAGATTGAGACACCTCTCTCTCCCATTCCAGTTCCTGCCAATCAGCCGGTCGCTATGGAGGTGGTTGACGCGTTGCCGTCAGCACCTCGGAAACCGGTTAAGCAAGGCCAGAAAACCGGTCATCGGCCAAGTCTCGCCGATATCCTGAAGGGCCATGAGGGAATCCGCAAGGATAAAGCGACGAAAAAAGCAACCTGGAAAGTTGAAATGCCCAAGCCTTAAGCGTCAGATCTACGCGCTATTGAATTGCTGTTCGAAGAGGGCGGTCCAAGTTAAAAGATTTTGTCTGCTCACTTAACTGCAGCAAGACCTTTCGCATTACCGTGCGCCAAATTCTCGGTTGTGTTGGCGACTGAACAATTGCTGGTTCGAACCCCACCAGCGCACATTTTGCAATCTTTTGTTCGAGATCATGGTAACGTGATAGTCGACGAGCTTTTTGAAGCTGGAAAAATTGGCCAATTGGCAAAATTGCCTGCTGGTAATTTGGGTGTACTTGTTACCAGCGAGGAAGCCTGCCAGCAATTGGTCAATGATAAAGTTACGATTTCTCGGGAAAAGCTACTCCTTCCGACAATTTGATATTCTCGGTTCACGATTTGTTTTGGATATTTTCGGAATTGGACCGGAAATGTCCACTCTCAAACTTGCGTCGGCATTGCATCGTCTTGGTTGCGATGTTCTGTATGAGTATTTTCGCGAAGCAGCGGCTTCCAGAAGACTTTCCATGTCGACTTGGAGAGTTTATTTTTGCGGCACAAGCTGTCCTGAGCAGCTCAATGTTGGTGGCAAAGTGTGTGAGCAAATATGTATCGAGGGGAGATACTACTTCGCTCGAGGAAAAGCTTCTCCACTCCCGGTTGATCGGTTGAGGATGGGTCAGCGTATTCCGCGCTGTTTACTGCTGCCGATGAACACTCTTCAACCGAATCGGCAACAAAAAAACAAATTGGCTTCATCGGCTGAAAGTCAGCCCGTGAAGTCACAACCGACACAAAAACCAGACAGCATCAACGTAAACATGCCTGAAGTGTCTTAACAAAGTCCCACGAACAAGCTTGCAGCTAGTACAGTCGCTTCTGTTCGCAACGTCGCTGATGGATACGTTTCCGAACTACTCAACTCGGATCCATCCCAGCAGGATATTTCTTCAGCTGTTCCGGATGTCAACGACAATGAACAAAAACTTGCAGAAAAAGCATCGTCACAGTCTATAGAAGATACTTGGACTCCAGTTCGGCCACGCAACAAGCGCAATCGCTCGTTCGATCGCTTTCAGAGTTTACTAAGCAATGCCCTTCCAAAATCGTTGGAAGGTTTTGCTACAAGCAATTACTTTGACGTACTTGGCTCGGTCGACGCGGATTTTGTGAAAATCGACGTAACAACGAAAGCCGACTTTGGAAAGAGGTACCAGATTGTACCATCCAAGCTTGTGGTTAAAAATGATCTGGCTAATTCCAAAGAAGCGTCTCATTTCATGAAGAAAAACCACACCCGGATCGAAAAGGACGATCGTTCTAATCGAGTGGCAGAGGTGGTGGATTTCCTGATCCAAGATTTGAAAACAGCTCAAACTCCCCCTCGACCAGATACTTTATTGAAAGAGGATGTTCATGCGGCGAAAGCAAGCAAACATGTTGGATTCACCTCCAAAGGAGACAGTATTCTTCACTTTGCCATGGACCATCCGATTGCACTGCATGGAGTGGTAAATCGCACATGAGGTCGAATGACCCATGCTTGGAGCAAGTGGTGCGAATACACACCATAAACCGTATACTTGAGCCGAATTCGGATACCACGTTCAGCAAAAAATGGTCCAAGCAAGTCGGTGTCTCCGTTTCGGCCGTTCGGCAAAATATGCTCGAAACGGCAGACAACTGGTGGACTACATCACTGGAAGTGGAAGCATTGACACGAGCAACATCCTCACTCTCGTTCTTCGAGCTAATGTTGATGTGCACGGCACCAACAATATATCATAGCGACCACTGGATCCAGTACGTTACTGGTCAGCCGGTGTTGTGGATTCCAACTCACTGTCACCTTCTTCACACGAATGTGTTGTTGCACATTTTGCGCTCACCGCTGGGTACACTTTGTCTCAGCGAGTAGTTTGACGCAAAGTGGGAGAGTCCAATTTTCAATGACTTGGTGCAGTTACAGTCGTCGACCCTTCTTCTTACCGACGAAGGGCCCATACTACAGCTGAAGGAGGAAGACGGAGTTAAAAAACTCGTCGTTGGGCCCCTTTCAGTTCGATACTAAGGGCAGCTCAACGGAAATTCTTTCGTGGACAAATAAAACCATTCCTTCCGTTAATACAAACGGAATCAAAAAGAATGGTATCTATTGATACAACACACACTATCGAAATACGCTATTTGTTGCGTACAAGAAACTCATTTTCGCGACCGTCAACACCTGGAGGCTTTTCAGTTTCACTTGGCTTCCACATTCCGACATCATCTTTTTGTCAGTGACTCGAGTAGTCCTCACTCTCATCCGGTTCGGGAACGAGTAAACGGGGTTATGACAATTATTCCTCACGATTTTCCCGGATCTGACTCTGCACAAGCTCTTACCTCTGTCTCCGTACCTGACCGATATTTGGTTGTGCGTTTGGCGATTCTTGGAGCTCCAGTATATTTCCATAACATTTATGCGCCGGTGAATCCAGCGGAACGCAAAAAGGTTTTCGATCAACTTCAAACGGGATCTTTTGAACACAGCGCAACGCACATCATTTGTGGCGATTTGAACGCAACCTTGTGTCCCAGTTTAAATTGCTCCAGTGGTGTATATAGATAGGCACGAGACAAGTCGCCTCTCATGTTTGGAATGGCTTTTCGACTTGGGTGTGCTGGATGCTTAGCGTCAACATCATCCTGAAGCACGTATGTTTACTGCCCCCAACCCAGAAAAACCGGCTGGATTACATCCTTTTGTCGGAACCTCTTTTCCAATCAGTCTACAAGGAGTCCAGGTACGTTTCACTCACATACACGGGTGATCATCTGGCTCATGTTGTAAAGTTTGCAAATCCATACCAACTCCAAGGTCGTGGTTATTGGAAATGTCCTTTATCATTATTCGACTATCCAGAAATCAAAGAAGCAATCGAGGAGGAGGCGGATCGTATCTTAGCAAAGCTTCGTGTTTACTCTCATCCTGGAACAGACTGGGAGAATCGGGAGAAGCAGACAAAAAAGTTATTACAGCAAGTGCAAAAGAAGATTCGTAGTCAGGAAGATTTGGATATCACCCGCGCTCGTGCTGAGTTGGGCGAAGCTGCAGTATCTTTTCGACAATCAAATCAAGAACACGAAAAAAAGCTGTACGACGACGCTCTTTGCTCTTATCATGACAGGGCCAGGAGCTCGTCCAAGTATAATCAAGACTCCATGTTCGATTACCACATAAAGAACATGGAGAAATCAGCTCGCCATTTTTCGACCAGTGGACTCAAATTGTCATCGTGTAGCCTTGGAAGAAGCTCTACTTCCTAATGGACAAGTGTCAAAGAACCCTATTGATATCACGCTTCAGTTTATAGATCACTGGGGAGGTATCACGGGAGATCAACATATTTCAGCTGGACTTCCTTTGCGTCCATGCGCGACACAACAACACACATTGCCTCAATGGATCACAGAAACATTATCCAGCCCTGACGAACCTTTTTGTCCGCTCCATTAACCAAACTGGAGATGGAAGAAGCAATAAATAGTATGCGTGGACACTCGTCACCTGGTATGGATGGATTACCGGCAGCATTCTACCAACTCGCTCCGAGTGTTTTTGGTGAATGGTTGCAAATTGTCTTCGAACACCAACTTCGTCGAGGCTCTTTGCTGCGTTCTTAACGTAATTCAGCAATCACGTTGCTATACAAAAAAAGATCCTGTGCTGATCCTGGCAAATATCGTCCTATTGCCTTCATATGCGTGGATCTGAAAGTGCTGTCGAAGGTACTCGCGTACCGACTTCAGCAGGTGCTTCCGGAAATGATCCACGAGGACTAAAAAGCATTTCTGCGAGGACGTTCCATCCATCATCACATTCGGTATATGAGTGATATGCAGGATCTAGTCACTCATCGTGATGAAGAAGCATACGCAACATTTCTCGATTTTGAGAGAGCATACGATCGAGTGGATTGGTCGTACATGTTTGCAGTTTAATTGAAAATGAATTGTGGAAATTCGTTCATCCAGTGGAAAAAGCTTCTGTACACTCCGTCGAGGGGTGTTCAACAGGATGATTCACTGTCCACTTTTCACTTTCTCATGACGATTGTGCGGAGGCATGAAAGACCAGGAATATGCATCACTCCAACGAATACAGCAACGACTTTGTTTTATGCGGACGACTCGACATTATTATCGTCTTCGCTCAGTGGAGTGGAGGCGCAGCTCAAGATTGTTCAGAAGTATTGCGATGGTTCAGGTGCAAAGCTTAACTTGTCCAAGTCCACTTTGCTCTCACTAAATCGACACCAAGTAGGTCAACCGTTTGCACATGTGAAAGTACTCTGACAGAGCGCGTCGGTGAAATATTTGGGAGCTCCATTCAGTCAATCACCCGTTGGTGATTTGATGATCGAATTCTTATAAGATCGTTTTTATGGTGGATTCCGTCAGTGGTTTCGTCGAGCCAGAAGAGTTCGTGGAAGATTACTGGTGGCACAAACTATGGTGTTATCACGTTTAGGGCATCTAACAACTCATTTTAACATCCCGCAACATTTTGTTCGACGCTGGCAATCGATGCTCAATCGATTCGTTTTGAGTCGGAAGTATGAGCGCGATTCAACACACGTTCAACTGATCAGGTCGGACTTCTTGTACCTACCTCATTCAGAGGGTGGCTTTCAGGTTCCGATTATCTCAACACAACTGAAGAAACAATGCTTCCAGATTTTACAACAATTTCTACTTCATTCCAGTACAGCTTTACCCAGCAACTGGACACTTCCTGGAATGGAGATCACACGATGCATTATGTATTCGGTTCCACCAAAGTCATTGGGATCTTACCGACAAAAAACTATCACAACAGGAGCGATTTCTCACGATGTTGGTTGCTCCTATATGGTTTCATATCGACCCTCATCTGCATTTTTAGAAGAGATATTGGTCAACGAGTGTCTCTGCTCATCGTCGATGTCTGGGAATGGTGCCCGAACCAGCGCTTAGTTTTCGGATGCGCTTCGCTCAAGCGTTTCAAATACGGTCTTTACGTGACTTGTTTGGTGGAAGAACGGACTGGTTCGCCTCTGCTCTCGAATTCATTTCGCGTTTTAGTACAAGGGAGGTTGGAACAGCCGTTCGATTAGTCTCAATCGAAGTCTTTACGCCGGTTATACTTCGAAGCAACGCAAATTCTGCGACGAGCTCAACCTGATGGCGTATTACGCTGTCCCGTAAGGGAAATGGCACACGCTTATTTGGTTCACTTTGGCATTCACCTTTCGGACAAGAAGGTTTTTTTTTGATGATACCTCGGAATCATCTTTATCAAGTCGTTGGGAAGGTATTGTCACCGGATAAACCACACCCCATGTTGCTCCACGTACCAGAACGTGATCGAAGCGGGACGTCAACATGGGTGAAAGATTTTTACAATTTATTTAAACGTCTTCGCAGACATTTGCTACCGATCTATTCGGATGTCCAGTTCCGACTATCCTTCTGTATGTTACCAGCTCGAGTACGATTTTGGTTTTTGTAAAAATCACATCTAGAAATCATCCTGTGCACTCAGAAGCATTGTCGTGCGGTCAAAAGCTACCCGCATTTGTTTTTCGATTGCAAGAGGACAAGTTCAATTTAGGAGGAGCTCTTTTCGTCGTGGACAATCTTCTTTTCAGTTCGCCCGCGATGCTCGCACATCGCGAGTGCACGGATTCCTCACTTCGTGATGCGTGGAAGCCTTGTCGAGTGGTCCTGGAGGATATTTGGTTACATTAGTCGCGTTCGCGATTCATTTTATTTGAACGGATCGGAATAGCAGAATTTTCGCCCACGGCACTTCGACGCCAACTGCCCCAGCTGTTTCGGTGATTTATAGCAGACTGAGTGCCCAAATGCGCTATTTTTAACGGCAGTGCTATGATACAGAGCGACCCGAGCAGTTGACACAAAGTATAAGCGTCTTATCAACATACTGGTTCAGCCAGGAGGTATTTCTCTACTCGGCCCAGCCTGCTTCAAGCTCGACGCCGTCAACGATGCTAAGTCGGTGATGCTTGGCGTGTCTAGCTCAGTACTATCTTATTTCAGTCGCTGAGCCTCGCTGCGGCTTTCTAGACCAAAATTGCATCCAGTTTATTTATTTATTGTAGTTTAGGCATTAGAGAAGTCATTTATGTCTAATTCTAGTAATATAGACAACTTTAACTAAGCCCCCGACGGAGTCCGGTCCGTACCCAGCTCAGTCGTTTAAGCACTTGAGCGCACGGACCTCCTGCCGGATGTCGTTTGTTCGATCCCCGGCAGTGTGGGCAGCGGTTTGAGCCTACCCAAGCAATAAGCTTGGAAGATATCTGCCTCCCTAGGTTTGAAGTCAGACTGAAGTGATATTTACACGGTCAGGGGATCATGATAGGACAAGGAAGGTAGTTAAAGAACCAGATAAACAGTGTAATGAAATCCTTGACAAAGTAGAGCAAGTGCACCTACAAGCCTAGTTTTAGAAGGAGGGTGCGTTCAGCCTAGTGTGGTGGACTCCAAGCTGTAAAATACGGTACTTTTGTAACACAGTCTCGTGTTGTGGTGGCCTGAGGCAGCCGCAAGACAGGACCTTAAGCTAGATCATATATTGTCATGATCTCTCACAGGTGACGCATTCCTCGGCTGTATATCATAATGATTTGAGGTAGCGTAGGCATTTGAAGCTATTTTACTTTTACAAAGCAGGTGCGTTCAAATCGTGGCGTTAGGTAATCGCAAAAAAGACAGTCAACGACGAGCCATATAATCAACTATCACAGGTAATTTGTGTAACTTTTATGTATGTCATTTATCATTCAACCACGGAAGTCATATTTGTTCAGATTTTAGTGATATTGACAACTTCAATTGAAATTTGATTGTATTTCACGAGACGAAAAGAAAACGTCTTTTGTTTAGACTATTGCGATAGCCTACTTCTGTTGGAAAAAACACGCAGAAACAATATACAAAGCGAATGATTGCATAAACTGCACGTTCGGGTTTGAATGATCTACCAAACTTGCATAATATGCGAGTGCGTAACTTTGAGCACCGATGTAATGCAGTACGGCTTCAAAATAATGTTCATTAGGGGCTGTCGATGATAAATAAGATTTTGCAATCTTGCGAATCTCCTGGGCCGAACTTTGCGCGTCTTTTATAAACAATGTTTTGACGATACCTTGAATAAGTTTTTGGAATTTCGACGCTTGACACTTCTCATTACATTCAGGTGGAGGTGGAGTTCTCAATCCGTTGTATAACGTAGCAGGAATCATGGGGCATGACTTTGAGCGACGTACCGTTGATCCGAAATCAACATTAATGGGAGTTGGTCGTAGCGAGTCCGCTGAGCCCTTGACGTTGGTTGTAGCGGAAGCGATAAGCCCGACGACGATGAGAGCGATAGAGACCATTGATGGAGTTGCTGCTGATTGTATATTTGAGAATGAACAGAACAAAAGGAAACTTTACTCAAGTATAGTCCATGGCAATGGCGCTTCCATTGCATTATCAGCTGTTCATTGATCTTCTATAAGTTGTATCTAGCTCGAATGCATAGGGAGTTGAGATCGCATTAGCTCACTTGCATAGGGAAGGGTTCGACATTACTACGTTCGATCTCGCTTATTACTTAGAGAGTAATCTCGTCTGATGCAAGCTCTCTCGATGATCCACCCATCATTTTGGGAGACATGTACTTTCCTCTTTCCTCACCAACAGCAGCGGTACGAGTATCCTCATAGGAATGCGCCCCCATCTTCACATATCAAGCGATGAGTACACCATCAATCCGACTATCATGGTTTTTTCCACTTCGTTGCTTTGAAACAAGATAGAAACGTGAAATGCAGCACTGTTCTGTAGTGAGGAAAGGCGTTCTTTCCATCCAGCCTAAACCCTTTATAGATTAAGTGTATCTGATCTTACAAGTACTTAGCCTCAATGTAGCCAAAAAAATGACAGAGGTGGCACTCAAATTGTATAGGACAGGTCCGCCAATAAATGTTGGTCATTACTTACTCAGCAACTCGTCTGTAATGTAAATATGTACAATGTCCCACCCATTACGCTCAATAATGTTAACGTACTTCTCATTACGCTTAATAACCTGATCTCGCAGTTTTGTAAAAAAGCGCTCACGGTACCCACACCGTGAAAGAAAATATGTCCTCTTTTTTTTTAGCTGGCGAGAACGCATACTTTCCTGAGGACGAGCTCTGTCTACACTTTGTGCGCAATATTGTTAGTCCACATATCAGGAGATGCCATGAATGAGAAGAATACTACTAGGCATTGCTTAGATCCGACGATCATTGACCTTGTGTACATGTCTATGAGGCCACAGCTTTTTACCACACACGAGAGATTGTATTTTTGATCAATCTGTGCCATACCGTAATGGAAGTGAATAAAACGCATACTATGTAGCTGAATCGACATATAGAAACGGCTCAGCTCGTTGGTGCTTTTTAAATGCCATAATGAAGCCACTCATGTCGGAAGTGTCCAGAACCATGCGATACTTGACGCTTCTTCTGACTCGAATAAGCACATCCACCTTACCTTTCCAAGCTTATTGCAAACAGAAGCTGCATGGAATCTTTCAGCTTATATGTCATTTGTGTACGAGATTAATATTGGAAATATGATTCCCACATGCAGCGACGGATTTTGAATCGACTATATTGCTTTTACAATCTCAAGATCCGAATTGCTACAGGTTAACATTGTCCATTATACAATGATACAGTATCGAGGATTCTTTTCATTTTCTGCTTTGCTTGAAATCACACGGTGGAAAAGCAATATCGAAATATTTGTCAAACGTATTCGTGCGAAAAGAAAGAGCTCAAATACGAGCACTTTGTTATGGCTCGTGCAAGAGGGACCCGGGCTGTCTTCTGCAACATGTAATCCATCCAAAACTGTCTAATCACGTGCTGAGACCAACGTTTTTCAACCACAGTAGAAACAATGATGACTAGCACAGAACAATCATTGATAGAGGAGTGGACAATGACAACGGATAGCCATCTCTAGTTGTCGAATTACAAATTTTATGCAAAGAACATGCCGTAGATCCTGGCGTGAGCAATAAAGCTACAGTTTATGTTGGGCAAGATTATTTAGTAGACCAGATACAAAGAAATCTCATTTGCTTGACTTCCTGATCTGGGCGTACGCAGACTTACTTAAAGCAGCTGACGCAACACAAACAAGTTCCTACACCACATTTTCGAATGGTTTATCCAGCACAACGATCGATCAATATAGAATTTCTGGTATTATGCAATGTCTCACATATTTGACACAGTTTGCTACGCGCCAAGCATATCCAGGTCATCCCAGTCTACTTTGCGACAGTATTGCGATTCATCTCAAACCTGGCAAAGATAACTCAGTCAATAGAAATATCAAATCGTATCAGTGGAAATACTTTACAGCTCAAATTAAGAGTTAAGTTGGAACAAAGGCTAGGACTCTTATTTCTTCCACCAGATCTAATGTCATGGCGACATCAACGTAAATTGCGATCTCTAGATATGAGTCTAGATATAATGTACCGCAAACAAAACGAAATTCTTGCTTTCACACCAGATTCAACGGAATTCCAAACAGTAGATCCGGATGATGACGTTATAGTATGGATGACACAAATTATCAACCCATAGGTGGACTGAGAGATCGAGATAAGGCAACCCGGTGGTTACACCGACGATACTGTGCTTTCAGCACTGGAATTGTTTAATCCAAGCGAAGTGGTAGTGGCCAGCAGTGTCGAAGCCTTGCGCTAGCAGAACTTGCTTGACGCAGTCTCCTACTTGCGCAAATCTGTGCGTACACAGTTGATCGATGTTCGATGTGGCGCAAGCGACAGAGATTACCATGCACGAGATGCAGCTTGCTATAGTTGATAGTGTTAAAATCGACTGACGTTCAAGTGTGGACATGGGAAGCTCGAGGAGATTTCATTTCTTAGTTTGATGTGTGCCCTCTTTTCTACCAATCAGTAAGCATCACCATCCAAGCCGTTAGGGTTTTGGAAATATTGTTGGATGTAGTGACCACCTCATTTAAGACTCCCCGTACTGATGTTTTGTCCGTGCTTACGAGCCATCTCAATTCTGCCCTAGATCAACCAGATCCTTGCCTCTACCATGCTTATCAATCGTTTTTTCGACCGTGTAGTCAATTGTCCCAGCAGTATCAGCTGCATTTTAGGAATTCATTGGACGCCAAGGTCATGCAAAGCTTCCGAAATGTATCGACATTTTGACCCGTGCCAATTACTTTGCTGTATCAAATATTCGTCAGCTCACGCGTACTGCTCGGTCACTTATTTTATAGCGAAGTCTTCAGCATATCGCTATGCATTTTTAGATGATTTGCCAAGATACAAATTTTCGCATTAGCATGTCTCCATCCGGAAGCTTTCAACCATAGCTATGGGCTGGGTTGTCAAGAATTTATTACACAGTTTATCTGGTTATTCAACTACGTTCCTTAATCTATCATGAGCCTCTGACCGTGTAAATATCACTTCAGTATGGCATTAAACCGATGATTTTCCAGGCTTTCTTGCTTGGGTAGGCTCAAATCGCTGCCCATACTTCCAGGTACCAAACCAACGACCTCCGGTAGGGGATCCGCTTGCTCAGCTCAATGTGTCTAATATTACTAGAGTTAGACTAAGTGACTTATCTAGTTGCCTAGGCTATCCTGAGTAATAGATATCCATAGAAAAACATTTTGAGGAAATACCTGTGAGAGATGATAATATGTCTTCTCGTTGATGGTCCGGTATTGCGGCAGTCTCAAAACTACCACAATACGATATTGGGTCCAGCGTGTGAATGATAGAAAGTTGTAAAATTGTCCGAAAGTGCCGTGTGTTCGGAAGTCGTGTGCGTCACACTGGCTTCAACGTAGCCATCCAACTAGGACTAGGAATTGAATTGCACTTGCATTTCGACTTGTCTGTGCCGTACCTGCAGCAATGATCTTCGAGTTCGGCAAAGCGATCGAATGGTCCTCCCGTCGCGAGTTGATCCAGCACCTTTGCAAGCCGAATGCGTTCGTCTTGATCGCAACACTGTTTGGACAGTACCGAACGTGCCCAATGAACGTTGTGTAGATCATGAAAGTGCTGGAATTATCAGAGTTGCTGATGGCTAATCGACCAAAAAGTGATTACGATCCGCCCAGACGAAGTGCAGCGTCACCGCTTGCAATGCAAGTCATAAGTCTGATATAATTTGTTAATAATCCGGCCGCAGTGCTGGTACGATTGCACATGCAATATGCGTCCGACGTTGCCCGGATGAGAATAATTGATCCTAAGTACGGAGTAACTCTCTTCATATTCGTGCGGTGTTATCGCACTCTAGAAGGAGATGATGATCGAATTCCACTGCCCCACACGAAGGCTGCATGTACAATGCAATGTCGGGCTGAATATTCCTAAAAACCCCGACGCGAGATAGACCTGGCAACATGCGAAAGGGCAGACGAAACTGTAAATCCTCTAAAATCGGTAAGACAGGTTTTCCAAGATGCCGGGATGTAACCATAAATATTCCAACTCGGTCTAAATCCATCGAGTCTGATCTCTCTCGTGATGACCAATGTGTCAATGTCGGATGACTCTTGATTGATTCGAGAGGTATCCAGACGATACATGAGAGTTGAAAGCGTGGAATAAATGGGAAATAATGTTTCATTATCCTTGCTTTGTGCTCCCACATAAAACGGTATGCCACTTGTGTCTGGTTGGATCCAAGTGATGAGACCAATCGTCGAGTGGATACTCTGTAGTATCTGAGTGACTTCACTGTAAAGTCGACTCAGCACCTTTTCCCTCACCATATACAATGTGTTCAGTCTTATTCGTTGTAATAGTTGGCGAGAAAATCTTCCTTCGTTGGCAATAAGTCAATTTCTCGAAAAAAGTCTTGAAGGCTTTGGAAATCAAAAAGTGTAGCAAGCGATTTTTGAAATGAACGATGTGATTCATCTACCATGCCAAGATCGTACCAAACGTTTTTCGTACTCGGATTACGAATAGCAGCTTCACAATGTAATTATTGATCGCAGTGGAACCATAACGGTTGTTCAATGTAGCACTGACGGCGTTGTAGAACATTTATATCTGATATCTTACTGCTCCAATTCATCTGATGGTACATTTCAAATGCGCGTTTCCACCATGCAGATGCGCTCTCCCATTGAACAATTATCCCATGCCGAAGCGGTGCGATAGTAGATATTTCCATCGGCTTGTGTGGTCCAACGGAAAGTTGTATAAGTTGTAATGATTCCGTCGAAGCAGTTGTCCAATTCGCTGGAATAGTTGTTGACGTATCGGATACGAAATGCTGAAGAAATTGAATACGTTGTAGTTTCTGTCGTCCCACCAAGAAAAGAACCTGTTGTCCATCATCTTGTCGGCGAAGATATGAAAATTGTTTGCTGAGTAGGTGAACATGTTGTGAATCTTCTTTGTGTTTCCGATCAAGCACAAATCGATTTAGCATCGTTTGCTACTATTAAATAGTCTCTGCTGGTATGCTCATGAGCATTGTGTAATGCCATAGACGTGATAAAAGCATCGTCTGCGCAAACAGTAGTCGATCACGGATCAGTTTGTGCACGTCGAAACGACACACATTTCCCACGTAAAAAAAATTGTCGATAGTTGAGATAACCATCGAATGAGTGTGGGTCTGGCCAAACGGACTACCCAAATACTTGACCGAATCGTCCGGACCCATTATGGACTAATTGGGGATATGTAAAAACGGCATGGTCTGATTCAACGAGAGCAAGGATGATTTGCTCAAGTTGAGTTTCGCACTTGATCCATCGCAATAGACTTGAACGAGTTCAAGCTGCGTCAAGACACCATCTGGTGTCTCTGAAAGCAAGGTCGACTGCAAAAAGTAATCCAGTAGTGACAGTCGTGCCATTGATCTAATTTCCATTTTTCATGTTGTCTAAGTAGACTTCCCAAAGGTTCGATCGTCATCAGAAAAACTAATGATGAGAGAGGATCTCCTTGTTTTACTCTACGCTGTCGTTAAATAGACGATGTGATCTTTATATCAATCATCAACCGCTCCTTCTTGTTGGTACAAAAGACGAACCGAGTCAATAAAACGTTTTCGAACGCCCATTTTTCCCAATACGCTAAACATGTGTTAAACCCTGGTGCTGTTACGACAGACACGACACAGGGGAAACGAACTAGAACACGGTCCTTAGTTTCCAAAGAAAAGTGAGATATTGATTAATTATCATTTTTTAGCTGAATACGAAACCCCTCGCTACAATAAAACAATGTTATGTAGCCACGCATTTTCACATGGCTTTGTCATCATTTCTTCAACATGCTCCAGTTTCAACACTCCTCCATCGGAGACTTCCTTCAGTCTTTGTCTCGCTGGCGTTATCCTTCGGCCCAACCAATACCTTTAGCTCCTCCAGTCTAGGTGCTGGAACCGATTTCGTCATGAGATTCGCAGGCATCCTTCAGCTTTCCAGGTAGGTGGGCATAAATGATCCATTCTTTGCGTGTGAGCTCACGAATTTGATTATCACATCTACGTGCTTCGATTTGGTAGTAGGTCCATTTCCTCCAAGCTGCGTGAGCGCTGCCTGATTATACACATATAATATCATAGTCTCGTTGCACTTTACTCTAAATTCACCAAGCAACTCACGTTGTCCAAGCATTTGAACTACTACCACTGACGCAGCCGTAAGTTTTGCCTCCATTGTCGAGAAGCAGACGCCACCTTGTTTTATAGCTATCCAAGTCACAGGCATTCCGTCCACAGATATCCACCTTCCAGTAGTTGATTTTCTGTCCGCCTTGTTAGCAGAAAAATCAGCGTAGCTGTAACCTCTGATGGTTATCAGTTTCTAGTAAATATTGTCCTGCCACATTGGTATACGTAGTGTCCTAGTTTCTTGCAGATATCTTGGAATACTTTTGGCCAACTTCTAGTCACCTATTGTTGGTGAGTGTGTGCGCCTAGAGACTCGTACCGCATACGATATGTCATGTCCGCTAAAGCGTGACAACCATAGTAAACTTCCCACTAAAGATTGAAAATTCCTGATCTTTGTTTTCCCATCTTGAAAATGTCTGGCGAATTTTCATCAGTCTCATCAACTTCATTTGCTTCCTCACGGATTGATAAACGAATACCGCGTGCATCTTCCAGTCCGTTGTCCTTAAACATTTCTCGGATGGTCACTTCTTGGTCTATATCATACCTGTATGTTCAGTATGATCGATAGGCATCCGTAAGAACTTTTGCACCTTTCCAAGGTTTTCAACTGACAGATCTTGTAATTGATCAAGGCAGGTATCCATAAGTGCTGCGTTCGTCGTTGTCACCAGTAGATCGTCAACATAGACACCAACCACAATAATATCTCTCTCCACATGTTTTCGGTACATGCACATATCAGTTAGGCACTGTTAAAATCCCAAACTTTTCAACTTTTCTTGTGGAGTAATTCGCTCCACAGCCGCCTCGCTTCTTTTAACCCATACAAGGACTTCTTTAGTTCCAATGCGAGCTCATTCACACGACTTGTCTCTAAATGAGCAATAATATCTTTCGAGTATCCATACCGTTTGGAATATTCAAGTAAATGCTCAAATCCGATTCTTTCTCGGCCTTAACGTGTGCATTTGGAATGTCGCCGTGCTTGTCTGGCACACGCCACTTTTATGCAAGTGCCAATATTAGCTTGAAGCTTTGACATGTACATGACCGCCGCAAAAGTAATGTTGTGATCCCGACCAAACACTTGCTCATTTACACGGGCCTTAAATCGCTCGAAATCACCGTTCGCGTCTCTTTTTGTTCTGTAAACCCGCTTTGTATGCAGGCTATTTGCACCGTCCGGTAAACGAACTACATTCCAGACGTCGTTTTGTTCCAGTGCACTAAGCTCTTCCCGCATCGCCACCATCCACTGTTCTTTTTTGGTCACTTCGTATCACTTGACCAGAGTCTTGTGGATCTGTATCCCGCATGAGGTTGACAATACCTGCTCCAATATCTCCACTCAGTATCTTTGTACTCTACACATTTACTTTAGTTGAATTTGAGCGCGTTACCAGTTTCTATCTTGTCCAGCTCGCTTTATTTTCCTTGGCGTTGGGTGTCTCATCTTTCTTCTTGTCTCGTAGTAAATCCTGATTTATTTGTTTGTCCTGCTGTTTGTTGCTAGGTGTCTCGATGCTTTTCACGTTTTGCGTAGTTATCACAACGCATTCGTTCGGCAATTAAACGCGGTATCCCTTAGTCACATCTCCAATGCCAACATTACGCCAAGCTGGCCCCGTTGCGCGAAATGTTTCTTCCTTGGGTCGCAAAAAAACCGTGCACGGGGATCCAAAAGTAACAATCTGGCCGAGTGTAGGTGTGATATTCGTCAGAAATTGTAATGGTGAAACTCTGCCAGGGTTCGCTTTGTGGATGAGCGGTCTATAATGTATGCCCATATTGAACTGTGTCTCCGCATAATTAAAATGGCAATCCAAACATGCACCTGGCCATATTCATAATGGTATGATGCATTCTTTTGAACTTCCAGTTGCTTTCCTGATTCCTCGACTCACTGCGTTGCCTGAACACACCGGTATCCTTGCAGAACAAATCAATGTTCTTATATTCTCCACCCGAATCGGTTCGTAAAACATTAATTTTACAATCGAATCCTTTCTCAAAATAAACCAAACGGTCTCAAATTTTTTCGCATCAGCATCCTTTGTCTTCGTTAAGAAAACCCGAACGTAATTACTTCTATAATCCACAAAATACACCGTGTACCGGTTTCCAAGTCGATCTCGCGGTGTAATTGAACCCTTTAAGTCAGAGCGAACAACTCCACCAATGCGTTGAATTAGAGAGTGCTCACGCGAATCAACCTTGGTCTGTTGATTTCTGCTCTGCTTTCCTTGAGCACAAGTCAAACAGTTTTCACGACTGTGATCCGTAAGCATGATTTCAGACGCAGAGTCCTTGATCCTTTTTAAACTGCATTGTCAGCGGCCGCCAAAATGACGTCACAAACTTAGGAAAACTCTTCGGTGATATTTGGCCAACGAGTACATTTTTCATCAGATCGACATTAAAAATAACACTTTTGCCATCAGTGCTTGCGAGGACACGTTTTCCTGAATGTTTCGTCAACGAGTACCCTTTCTCGTCAAAAATTCCATACGAGATAAGAATCCACGTTAAGCCTTTGGCGTAGTAAACGTTCATGAGATTCACGATTTTTTGTTTTCCCAAGGCCATCACAGCCAGCATTACAGATACTCTTTTGCTGATTTGTAAAGGCTTTTCATCTGGATGCACGCAAGTGCCGCCAGCATCTTTCAAGTTGTCTAATTATGTTTCATCTCGAATCAGGTGACGACTAGAGCCACTGTTCAAAATCCAGATTTGCTCATCACAGCTTAGTGCGTCCGGGATAGCCAAAGTGAGTTCTGCTTCATCCTTTCCTCGTTGATACGCTTTTGAACATTTACCCTTCAAGTGACCCATTTCTCCGCAGATATGACCGACGGTCTTGAATTGCGCTAACAACTTCCCTTCCAATTCGTTTATTTACAGCGCCTGACTCCCACGCTTGGGCAAAGTGCGTCAGCTCTTCCGCTTGCTGAAGGTAGTCAGTTCTGCGATTATCTAACTTTGCCATTAAAGCGATTCGCATCTCTTGAGAAGCATGTTTAACGATATTTGTCACAACGAGGAAGTCCGACCAGCCACCTAATGCCTCACCCACTGCGTACAAGTACATTAGGTGGTCTATCCCTGACCTTCTCGCATCTTTGGGAGGATTAAACAAGTCCATTGCTTGAGCCGGCGTAATGGTGATTTGAAAACTTGTAACATCCTTTCTAAGGCAAATTGTAGTGTCGGTACTTGGCTCCACCAGGCTTCAATCTGTTTGTTGACATATCTATCGGCTATACCTTCAAGGTGATCTCCAAATAGATCAGCCTTGACATCTTTAGGCCACGAAAACCCACACGTATATTGAGCCAAAACGATTTGTCTCTCAAATCTTCTCCCTCATTCTAAAAAAAAAGATCCCAGACTTTGTTACAATTCCTTTCCGACGAATGGTTTAATCTTCATCTCTTTTTGTCGCGCATCAGTACATCTGAACGCAGCTACACCACCGTTTCCTCGGTTCCCTCGGATTTCCGGCACCCTATTAACTCATTTACATTGCATCTTTATCGATCGTAGTCGCCTACACCATATTTAGGCGATCGTAGTCGGGTACACAATATTCAGGCTGATGCTCGTTAATGAACTGTGGATGTACATATCGATGTACTCTTTTATCCGCGCTCCTTTTGGGAATGTCTGTTAGTGAATCCAGGTGCATCGGACCACGCCCTATTGCCGATTCAAACAATTTGGATTCCTTTCCGGGCTCTTGGATTGTTCTTCTGATATTCTCCTTGCCTCCCATCCATTACTACAGCCCTTCGGAGCCCAGTCTTCTATTCTTCTCGACGATCCATACGACCAACCTGCCCACGAATGAGCTGCAACAATTCGTCTTTGTCGTCTTTATCACCCGTATTCTTCTCGTGAATCGTTTTCTTGTGTCGCCAACACCCACCGCCGTGCTTTTCTCTTTACTACCCTGGCTTTCTCGTGGCCAGGAGTAGTCACAGGTGAAGAAGCATTATTCTCGTCAATCTTATAGCCACAAACAAAGTCCGCCATTGGACTCATAACATGTCAAACCCTGGTGCTGTCACGACAGACACGACACAGGGGAAGCGAACTAGAACACGTTCTTTAGTTTCCAAAAGAAAAGTGACATATTAATTTATTATTATTCTTCAGCTAAATACGAAAATCCTCGCTACATACAACAATGTTATGTAGTCCACGCCTTTCCATATGGCTTCGTCATCATTTCTTCAACATGCTCCACCTTCAACAACATGTACGTCCAATTGACTCGATCATGAGCTTTCTCAAAGTCGAGAAAAGTCGCATACGCATCTTACCCACGATGATACCAATTATTGGATGCTGGTGAGATGTCGAATGTGGTGATGCATGGACCTTCCTCGCACAAATGCGTTTGATCTTGATGGATCAATTTCAGCAAAACGTTGCAATCGATGCGTGAATACTTTTTCAAGTACTTTCACATCGACGCAAAGGAGTGCAATCGGTCGATAGCTGTCCGTTTCACCTTATTCAAAGTAAGATGCCTCTTTCCAGCTAATATTCGAAGACGATATTCAGACACTCGCCAAACATTTCCGGATCAAGCTGATAAAATGCAGCTGGTAGTCCATCTATACCTGAGGAAAAAAGTACTGCGCATGTGCTTGATCGCTTCCGCCATCTCGATCGTAATTGAGCGAGTTGAGAGACGGTCCTTCTCTTCTGACGCAAGGAAACCTTGATTCGATTCCAATAGCTTTTTCATTTATTCCACTTGGATTAGCTGATTCGTTCTTGGAGCTATAAAGCGAGCCCATGACGTCACATCAATGATTTGTGAATTCGTCAATCACCTCCCTCGGGTTTGATGTCGCTGTGCCACATTTGTTTTCACATGTCCGATCGGCACGCGACGACAAGAACTATACGGAGGGTTAAAAATAGCTTGGAGAAGTTCTCAATGTGTTTCACGGGATGAAGGAAGCTCTCGTCTTGGTTGTATTTGGCATTGTTTTCGACCAAAATTCTAAATTGTTCGAGACACGACTCAAAATAAATGACGTGACTGATTGGTCCTCTGAGTGCATACCGACCTAGAGGCGATGGAAAGATCTCGCCAAGGCTCTGACGAGTGGCAAACTGCCTGACAAGTAACGCCACCTCTAGAAATATTTACAATTGGTGTATTGGGATTGATAAGGCAGATCCCAGATCAGATGCAAGAGAAGACCTTGGAGTGGGAGGATAGACTTCAAGCTTCTTTGCTAAGCACAGCGGATTACATGGTCCCGCTGACCGCACGTGGCAAAAGTAGGTGAGGTAACTTATCAGCATCCACTCGCAAATAAAAACGCCAGCGCATGAATAATAGCCAGTATCAGAATGAGTTGTATGCAACAAGGAGCGGAAGAGTTGCAACACGGAATAGAGGAGCTTATGGTTGAATCTCAACGACAAAAGGAAGGAAATTTCTGACTTCAAGAGCAGCTGAATTTACGTGCTAACGATGGATCGATACATGAAACGGGCGAACGGTGCTCACACTTTTTCAAGGTTCCAACTTCTTCTGTAGGTAAGATAATTATCGAGGCTCGATGGATATGAATTTTACAAGGAGCTTGGTGCTGGCTTTGTTCAATGGGTAGCTGTTGCTGGTAGAGATCAATTCGGCTAAACGAGCATGTTGGTTTCGCTAGACGTAGAAGTGCAAGCTGCTGCGATATTGAGAATTTCTGCGTGGAAAGACTGCAAGATACTTCAATCAGCGCGTCTACAAATGGTTGAGGATTACGCTGACCCTTGCAGTTGTATAGATAAGATGGAGAACTCGTATCGGTTTTCATTTATAAGCAACAGTGTTTAGTAAACGAATGGACAAGGGCTGTTCGCGGAACGACCATTATCTGTATCTGGTGTTCCTTCAGAAGGCAATGGAATGGGTCGAGAAATTGATTTTAGAAAATATTGTGAATTATTTCCAGCTCGAGTCTTAAGCCCTGATAATTAGTCAATACAACAAGGTTCACGCGGATCACCTGGATCACGCTGAAAAGATTGTTTTCTAAAGGACTGGAAGATGAAATAGTTGGTGATGGAAAGACTTTTCGTGCATTTCTGAAATCAGTAACCGATACAAGCCTCATAATTTCCTCCTGTGGATCATTTCGTTTGACCAGTTTCACAAACTCTATTGAAGATTGTTGAGAGAAAAAAGAGGTCTATCATCTATCTAATTCTCGCTTTCAGAATCTATGGTCTGACAGTGTGTCGGTTTCCCCTTGAAGTATGTATCTAGATTTCTTGAACCAATAGCCGCTTTTTCCTGCGCTGCACGTTTGCGCCGCTTTGTTTTGTCGAATTTTCTCAGGGTATCGAGAAGGCCGTTTGCAAGCCGACTCAATTCTCACAATAATGGTGTACGTTTGCTCACCCTCAAAATCGTCGAATTAAACTTCTAAATCCGCCTCTATATCGATCCTATGGTAGATACTTGACCTCGAAGTATTTCTCGCTTCCTTCGCCTCTATCGGGGGCTTGAATTTACGTCAAGTATATACGTTGTATGTTTGATGATCCTTCAATTTTGGCCGCAAAAAATAATACTTACAGGTTATAGATGACTTGCACTATAGTGAAAACATCGGTAGCAATAGTGGCGCCCTTTTGCATCTTACAATTTTTTCGGCGTTGGTATATGAAAATCGTTGTGTCTCTACGACGCAACATATGGAAACATTGTGACGATGAATCGTCTATTTAATGACGAATGTTTAGCTCAGTTGAAGGTATCTATATTACTAGATTTAGACGTAAATGACTTCTATTTCTTACAAATGTAAAATTATTCATTTTGTTCGAGTATAATATAAGCTGGCATGATGTGATTAAATCTAGGGAACATGGCGATTCTACACCACTTTTTTTTAATTGATTTTTATACCAAAATGGTTAGATAAAGTGTAAAAAATATGAAAATTATACCAAGACGAATATTTCACGGGCGAAATTGTTAAAATAGGAAAAATATTTTTATATAGAAATATGAAAAATATACTGGATTATCAGAGTAGGTCTTGCAGGTACGCTTTTTTTGGCCGTAGTTACCGCATGTAGGGCACCTGTTATTGCCCTTCTTCTTTAAAGCTTCTGTGGCAGCCTGAGACTCGATTCGCATCGACTTCTCTCGCCAGCCTCGCTTCTTGGCACCATGAGTGGGTGGTACTTTTCTGAATGCGTAATCTTATCCTTCGTCACGCATGGACTTATCTTCACCAAGAGGTTGTCAGTACGCTGGTACATCTCTTTGGTCCATGACGCATCGCAGAAAGTCCTGAGTAGCGAGAGCTTGCTGACGGATTGAAGGGATGCATATAGATGAGAACATGGCTCTTTTATGTCGCCAAAGTAGCCAGAAGAACACGAATTTTCTGGATTATCTAGATCGACAGAACACTCGATAGGAAGCTATCCATCCTTTCTGACCTTGTGAACGAAGGATGACATGCAACTCGGGATGATTTCGTTCTTGTCAACGACAGATACGAAGCGCTTGCGCTTAAATTCCTTGGTTGCGTAAGCTGTGAGTTTCCTCCACGAAGCCGGCTTGGCGACGAATTCAACCCACTTGATCCCTCTCTACTTTTGCACCGTCATGAGACAGCCCGGGGTGGCTTCTCTCTACCTTCAAGAAGGACGCTATTCACAGATTCCATGTTGTTGCTAGTCGTTGTTTCAAAGGGCGGACGTATGCTAAACTCTGCTGCCCATTTGAACTTGTTTGTATCGAGTAGCCATTAAAGCGCCTTTGCGTTGTTTTTCTTCAACTCACTTTCTCACCGTTCGAACAACGCAACCGATAAGGACTTGGACAGCTTCCACGCCTGGCCCTTCGGTGTCGTATTGCGAAACTCGGCGTTGAAGCTCTCGAGCATGTGACGAGCACAAAAAAAAGTGCGGGATGCCACCTGCTTCAACTTGCATAGCCGAAATGAGACCCTTGTCACGATCGGAGATGACAAGTACTGGCGCTTTTATAGAGGGTAGAAGAAAGTCCAGGAACCATGACCAATTGTCTTTTGTCTCGCCTACGCACACCCAACCGACCACTACAATTTGAATTACATTGTTGCTACTCTTGAGGCAAGCGACAAGAAGGACTCCGCTATATTTGTGCTTCATAAATGTGCCATCCAGATTGATACCGCGATCTGTAAATTCGCTAAGAAAATGAATGCCGGGCTTGTACACGATGACGACACGACAAATTTTCTCCTCACACAGCTTGATGTCTGCCTTGTGTCCGGGCTTGTTCATTTCATGTACGTATGACAAGAATAACTGATACTGTGTGCGAGCTTCATCGAAGAGTTGCGCGTTGAGTCGGATGCACGCGTCGACACAAGTCTGATACGTCAATCGACGCCATCAGCCATCAGCTTCATCTGTAGCTCATCTATACTGGCGTCATGACCCTTGAGAACGACGAAATGGAGGGCTTTATCAAGCGAAGAGACAGTTGAAGAACTGTTTTCTACGACTCGCTTCGTATGAATCCAAGTCAACCCTCGCATCGTCGCATGTGTGCGGCACTACCGTATGAGGCTGCTCAAATCCACTACCATACGCAAAAGAGACTGTGAAGCTGCAATCTGGATTGACACATAGCACCTTGTAGCGTCTGTTGTCGCTCAATATGAAACGAAACGCCCGTTCAACTTTTCCGTGGTATTCAATTACCGCACTTGATAAGGCGCAGTCACATGGAAGAAATATGCACGCCGTCTGCCCAGTCCCCACGAACGCCGTCACTTGACTCTTGTGTCTCACCGACGTAGCCGTCGTTGCCCGCAGTCGTCGCAGTCATCATATGCGAATAGTCTAACGATGAGGCACTCAGGAATGTGTAAACTTTGGTTTACATATTTTATATTTTTACATGAATTTCAGACTTTTTAGTATATTTTCATATTTTTACAATTTCGCCCGGGGTATTGATATTTCCACAACTTTTTTTTACTACATTTTTAGTTTTTCAATTTAAATTAGGGAATTGATATCCCGATAACTTTTTTTTAGTTACATTTTTATTTCTCATTTTTAATTACATCATGCCTACTTAAATTATTACTCCCACAACTTTTTTGTAACAATAAATAATGGTTTCGATATCCCGACAGCTTTTTTTTAGATTACATTTATTTTTAATTTTAGATTACGTCATGCCTACTCAGATTATTACTCCCACAACTATTTTGAAATATAAATAAGTTTACACTTCTAACTAAAAGAAGTCATTTACGTCTAAGCAAATTCTACTAATAGAGATACCTTCAACTGAGCCAAACACTCATGATGAATAGACAATTCATTGCCAGTTTTTTTGTTGTTCGCCTATAATGCGTCGTAAAGATACAACAATTATTATGTACCAACGCCGAAAAAAAAATGTATTAGGAAACTCACCCTCGCCTTTTCCTAAAATCACCCCCATCCACATTTTTAGCCAATCAGATTTCATCATTTTGACTAATCTTTGACTGATTTGATTAAAAGTGGAACTTGATGCAGGACGCAACCTGCAGCTCCTGGCATTATGTTCTGTTGCTTGACAAATACTGCATCTGGGAAGGCGACGGGTTTGTAGATCAGAAATCTGAGCTTGATTTTCTGTCTGGACATATTCAAAAGCTGATGATCTCTTTGTGTTGAATGATTGCGTGAACCTGATGACCTGCCTCTTCCCCTGATTGTCGGAGGATCTTGGATTAAATTGTAAATGTATTATTGCCGATGAGGTAGCTCTAAAGTTAGCAAGTCAAAAATCTCCCGTCTTTCTTGATTAATGTAGGTTGATGGGGGTTTCCTGATTGAGCCACTGTTGTGAGTCAAAGTCTTTCTTTGCAAGTGGTGTGTTGTGTTTAATTAGCTGATTAAATTTATGTTCCCATTGTATGCTCAGGGTCTGCTGATGTACACCGGTATAAGTGGTTCTTGGTAATTCGCTATTCTTGTTGCGGGTCAATTGATACTGGTTTCGGGCTATATTTAATGCATGCTTTGATAACTCTCGTTGAACTCCATGCCACATTGGATTTCCAGATGTTATTGTTTCCAGGCAGATGGATTGAGTTGCATTGGTATCCTGAATTTTCTTGAATTGAGACAGCCTGATCCTATTGTAAATAGACAGCAAATCCCCTGAATTGTTACCGATGTAGTTTTTTTAATGTTGCATGCATCGCTTCCAACAAGTGCTTATTGGAAACCGCACAAAAGGTCGCACACAGAGACTTATTGTTTGAATGGTATATTGGGAACTCCTTAGCAACTATCTTATGTCTCTCTAAGATCTTTCACTGCCTACGACTCTTCACGAGATGTTGATATTCCACCAGTGGAGATCTCCAACTTACTGTCACTGTATGCAGTAGATTCGGTTGGCTAAAATATCAAATATGATTGGATAGAAATGTGATTGGCTAAAAAAATGGATGGGGTGAGTTTAGCAAAAAGCGAGGGTGAGTTAGGAATTCCCTTAAAAAAATTATCTAGTTACTAGAGCTTGTCCTAGATCTGAGCTAGCCAAAGTTGCGTTCCTCATAGTGGCGCGGTATTGCCAATTTGCATCTACCTAAGGTTATTTTACATCTGAATAGCTTGCCAATGATTACTTTCTACATGCAAAAGTGTTAGCTCTTTTCCATTTGATACTATAGAAAGTAAGAGTAGATTGTGTCGAATGGAAAATGTCACATGTATTAGCCGATCACAGTTGAAACACAATGTGTACTAGCCAATCATAAATAATTCTCGATTGAAGTTGTTGGAGCAACAATTTAGGGTGTGTATGGATGTTATTAATTAGAATGTAAAATAATTCATCTACTTTTTTGAAAAGAAAAAGCTGTGAGAGTAATAATTCAACTAGGCATGCTATAATTTAAAAAAGAGTTGTGCGGGATATCAATACCCTTAAATTAAGGTAAACATCATGCCTACTTGAATTATTACTCCCACAACGTTTTTGAATAATTTTACATGGGTATTGATATCCCCACAACCTTTTTTTTGTACATTTTTATTTGGAAGCTGCTAAACCGGACACCCCCCCACCTCTCCTCGCATATATTTATATATTTGCAGAAACACCCCGCCCCATAATCAAATATGCGTCAATACCTTGTGATGTTTTGGTTTGTTTATGTGCTGAGTTCGGCGTTTCAGTTTTAGTAAAGGGAGATGCGTTGACAAGAATTCCGATCAACATATAATTTGAATCATAAAATGCTATGACTGCTGAATCTATGTTTGATTTACTGATTGGGTTGAAAGGGTGGGTAATAAATGGGAAAGATTATCATAAAAATAAGAGCGACGGATAAAATTCTGCATAACCTGTACACTCCTAATTCTCACCTGCTCATACCTATCTACTCAATTTCATTTTAAGACTCCCAGCTCGGCCACATTTCCGTGCGGCCTTTTTGGAAAAGCGGGACATCGTCGGCGGAATCGCTATCAATAGTCTGAATAAAAAGCGGTAAGAAGAAATCATACACGAATCATTGTGGCTTACCTCAACGCCCTTTTCTTGCACTTGTGCGACCATATTTTTCAACAGGGAGACGTTAAGGTGGAGAAGAGGCCGTGGTCATGTAGGACATATGTGCTGTGTAGGGTACGGGGTGTCCCGTTCAGATGTGCCCAAAATAATATGTAACATATTTATTAACCTAAACAAAGGGGGGTGTTTATCAAAATATATAAGGCATATGTGAGTAGGGGGGGCGTCCGGTAAAGAGCTCCTTTTAATTTTCAAAATACATCATGTCGACTTGCATTATTACTCTTACAACTTATTTGAAAAATTAATAATTTAGATTAATTTTACATTTGTAACTAATGGAAGTCGTTTACGTGTAATTTAGTAATATAGACACGTTCAACTGATCTAAATACTCGTCGTTATTGGACGATAAATCGTCGCCTTGTTGAGCTATAATACCTCGTAAAGATGCAAAAGTTATTATACACTAACGGCCGAAGGTAAAATGTGTTGAGAAATAATTCTGTGAAGGAAAAATGTCTAAGTTTTTACTAAAGCTTGTTCTGAATCTAAACTTGTAACCGAAATTCCGCAAGACCGCTTGTTATGGCCGACTTTCCGCAATTGCTGCACCTGCATTTCCCTTTTTCCGATGCTCAAATGCTATGTGTCAAATGGAAATTGTCAGAAGTAATAGCCTATCACAGATGAAACGTTCTGTGCATTAATCAATCACAAATAATTCTCGATTGGAGCTGTTTGGAGCAACAATTTAGGGTGTGTATGGATATAATTAGTTAGAAGGGTAAAGACATGTATGTATTTTGCAAAAAAAAGTTGTGAGAGTAATAATTTAGCTAGGCATGTTGTCATTTAAAAAAAAAGTTATCGGGATATCAATACCCTAAAATAAAGAGATTATAAAAAAAGGGATTCGGTATAGCCACACCCCTAACTTAGCTGAGAACGCCGGTATCGTTACACTCCCTAAATATCCTAACTAATTGCGAACCGGTATCACCACACACCCTAAAGTAAAATTAAAAGTAGGGTACCGTTATCGCCACACCCCCTAAATTGAATTACAGATTTGTTTTGCTGATTTTGGGTTGTTGACATGTGCGCCTGTTGTGACCTTCTTGTTTGCAGTTCCCGCATCTTCGTTTTGGCAGTTCCTGCCCCTCCCTCTCAATGTACTCAAATGCAGACAGATTTCGTTTGGTACTCGCCGATCGTTTTGGCCGTCCACGTGAGGCCACTGTGGCAAGATCATTTACCCCAGGGCTTGGAATAGATGCAAGGCAATTGAGATCCTGCCTAAGAAAGGCGCTGTTTGTGTGGAGTTCTGACCGAATAACGCTCTTGCAAATTTTTCTTTATGTCTGAAAAGCTTGGTTTTTCCTGACGAGGCATTGCAGAATACAGGGTGGGATGTACAGGCTTGTGAAGCCACCAGCGCTCATGAAAATGAGCTTCATGCAGGATTGACCCCATCTTTTGAAGCTCCTTGATGGCATGAGGGCAAGGACATTCTTAGTGCTCGTGAATGTTCTAGTGCACTTTTCATTGTTCTCCATCGATAGTGTCTTTTGGTATTGCTTGTTACATAACTTGTCAGTACTGTACACAACTGTATCCACACATTGGCGTTACATACTTCATTCAATGCATAATGTGAAAGTTTTATATTCACGGTTGTCCAGAAGCTCCCACTAAGGCAGACAATAATGTGTGAACGATCGTATGCAACTTTTTGACTTATTCCTTGGCGCTACTCTTGAGCTTCGGGAACCAATTTGTCATAAACTGTTGCCAAATCCCCTGTTGAAACTGCAATTCATTTCTTCAAGGTTGCATGTTCGCCTTCAACGCGTGAAGTAGCTACATGCCCAAAATGCTTAATTTTTTTGGTCCAAGCAAGGATGAATTTCTCCTTGTTCGGAATCCATGTGTATTGTAAATACGCATAGCCAGTCTCATCAATAGCATCTTTGAGGAGCACCGAATTACTGTATAGTGGCAGAGCGGTACAATCCGTGCCACTTTGTGAAAAATTCTTTCCAGTCTTCCTCCTTCGAAAAGTGCTTTGTAGCATTTGACACGGCATTCTTATTGATATGCCATATGCAAAGCAGATTCTTCGCTTCAGGTAGAGCCCGTGAGATTGCAGCCATCAATGCCAATTCTTTGTCAGTGACAATGGCAATCGGCCCAGTGATTCCATCTTGGAAAACTACCTTCATTTGCCCTAGTGCCCAAATGTAATCATCTTCTGATTCGTGTCGCTAGAAAACATAGAAAAGGGAATTTGACTGGTTTTTGCATGCCACACCCATGACATGGAGCAATGGCATTTGAAACCTGGAGTTTGTCTGCTTAGTTGATGTTGGGCAAAAATTGATTGCAAAGCATTTTACTCACCTGTTGGTTTTGTATGTCGAATCTGCTGTAAGAACTCCCCCCCGAAGAAAAATCATTGTCTATAGAGATGCAAGGCTTAGATGCAATTAAGAGGCGCGTTTATTGACCCGACGAGGGGTCCCGATCAAGCTCATGCCGAATGGAATTTTCCTCTAGTGTGTCCAGCAATGCTTCAAGAGGGCTACGACAAGGAGAAATTCCGCTCGTTCACGTTTTTAACATTATAAATGTCTTTCCCGGTGGCAAGAGAAGCAGGATCAGACCGCTTCATCGTACTCAAAATTAACCGAGGCGGTGCTTCACCTTTTTTGAATTCCAGAATTTGCTGCCTCTGCACCTGTTCAATACCCTGGCTTCTGGGAATGCTGCAAGATTCTCTGCTGCCTCATGACTGTGAGTTGCAACGACCATACTCACCATTCTTGCACAGAATTTTGATACAGTTGGCGCTAAATGGTGACTAACCATGGGCACATTAGAAGCCGCGTTGATGTTTGTCGGATCATCGTGCCCTTGTTTTTGTACCGACCACCATGGACGCAAGAAAGCCACACCTTCCTAGTATTTCTGTACTTGTCGGCCTTTGGGCGACCTTTCTTTGTGAATAGCCTACTTGCCACGCAAAAGTTTTTATTGCCTCTTCTGCAATCTCATAGTCTCATAGATGTTTTCCGGGGGTGGAGCAAATGGCATAGTGAGAACAGTGTACGTATAGCAATGTATGCCGGTGTATAGCGAACTGGATAGATTAGGGTGTGTGGCAATACCGGATTCCTTAATTAGGGGGGTGGCGATACCGGTTCCCCAATTTCATTTCAATATAGCGAGTGTGGTGATACCCGTTCCCATTTATTTAGGATATTTTTGGGGGTGTAACGATACCGGTGTTCTCAGTTAGTTTAAGGGTGTGGCTATACCGGATACTCAAAAAAGGGTATTGATATCCCGACAACTTTTTTTTGAATTACAGCATCCCTAGTTGAAGTATTACTCTCACAACTTCTTTTTTTTTAAAACATGGATGATGTTACATTTCTAACTAATTACATCCATACATATCCTAAATTGTTGCTCCAACAACTTTAATCGAGAATTATTTATGATTGGCTAATACACAGTGTATTTCAACTGTGATCGGCTGATACATATGACATTTTCCACTCGACAAATTCTACTCTTGCTTTCTATAGTAGCAAATGGAAAAGAGATAACACCTTTGCATGTAAAAAGTAATCAGTGGCAAGCTGTTCAGATGCAAAACAACCTCAGGTGGATGCAAATTGGCAATACCGCGCCACCTGTGAGGAAGGCAACTTTGGCTAGCTCAGATCCAGGACAAGCTCTAGTAGGTAAATAATTTTCCTAATACATTTTTTTTCGGCGCTGGTACATAATAATTGCTGTGTCTTTACGACGCATTATAGCTCAACAAGAAAAAACTGGCAGTGGATCGTCTATTAATGGGAGTGTTTAGCTCAGTTGAAGGTATCTATATTACTAGAATTAGCCTTAGACGCAAAATGGCTTCTACTAGTTAGGAATGTAAACTCATTTATTTTTCAAACAAGTTCTGGGAGTAATAATTGAAGTCGGCATGACGTAATCTAAATTCAAAATAATTGGAATCAAAAAAACAAGTTGTCGGGATATCGAAACCATTATTCACTGTTACAAAAAAGCTGTCGGAGGAATAATTGGAGTAGGCATGATGTAATTTAAATGAGAAATAAAAATGTAATTTAAAAATAGTTGTCGGGATATCAATACCCTTAAAAAGGGAATTGTTATATTCCCTCCTTTTTTGGTTAAATTCACTCCCTTTTTAAGTAAGGTGGTACACATAACTATTTAAATGTGTATATGCTATGTATACTTTTTATTTATATATAGGTATATATAGGGACTTGTTATATTCACTCCTTTTCAAGTCACGTGACACACGCTATTATGCATTCAATTAGATATTCACTCCCGTTCAAGTCACGTGGCCCACATTATTATACATTCAATTTAAATACCAAGTTACAGCTCAAAACGATTCAATGCCAATCTTCTAATTTTCCAGCTTAATCACAAGTACTGGTACACATCCTTGTATGCATGATACTATAGCGAGTCACAGAGCCAATCGCCTTTGACCGAGCGCTTTGATATTGCTTCACTACTGCCTCATCTTTACAGACTGAAGTTTGTTTGAAAGCTACAAAAATCTCTTCCAAGGGAAAGGATTTTGTGATTCCCATTTACAAAATGTGTCGATCTAATCTACAATCTCTTAATCTCCCCGCTGAGACGCTCACACTCGTTCAGAAGCTTATAGGTGCAGCAAAGTCCCTCGGACAAATGTAAGTGATCTTGTGGGTAGTATAGCGGACAATTAATTCAGTTGCTAGAGCAAGAGTGATCACATTTTTTCTCCGAGTTCGAAATTCTTCAAAAGAAGAAGAATTTTACCCAATCGGTCCAATTTCCAGTGATCATTCCTGTCAGTGAGTTTCAACAAACCATCGGTATGCTCGCATAAAATCTGGGTATGACACTCAAAAAGACGATGATGTTTGAATGCATGATAATGTGTGTCACGTGACTTAAGAAGAAGTGGTTCAATAGTATGCACAATACACTTTTAGTTTCTTCTGGTCTGCTATATATAAATAAAAAGTATACATAGCATATACACATAGTATGATTATGTGTGCCACCTTACTTAAAAAGGGAGTAAATATAACAATTCCCTAGAAAAACAGGGAATCGTTTTTAGCCCCCACCTTTTCTTTAATCAGCCCCCAGCCTCCATATATTAATGAACAGTGTGGCTTCTGATTGGTTCATATAAAAATAATAGAAAAAATAAAATAAAAATCACGGGAATCGTTATTCAGCCCCCACCCTCCATAAATTAATGTACATCGTGGCCTTCGATTGGTCTTAATAAATGCAACGGAATAAATAATAATAATCGTGAAAAAATTTTTGCCTTCAGCAAATTTTGTACTTCTTTATCTAAGTCTATTTCTAAATCTACTGCTGTAGGTGATGTTGGTGATGTTGGTGCTGTTGATGCTGCTGGTGTACTAGCCACCAATGCTGATTAAAATCATTACCAGACAGTGATACCACTTGATGACGAAAAGCATGGGCGCAAGGCTATTGTGAATGCAACAAGCTCATAAGTAAATTGAAGTTGCAGTCACTTGTAGTTGATGCCATATAATCACAATTACTTGCACTTGATCAGAGTCTACAAAAGTTGAAATTCTCGGTCAACACCAAGTCGCCGCTGATATTGTAGATGAGCTGCGCGCAAAGAAAACTTTCCGTCACCTTCAAGAGCATGAAAACAAGCTGCATTTTGGACTATAGCTCGCTGCTTTGCAGTTGCTGCACAGTGACAGCAAGCTAGCCTTTGCAGGCGAGGCAAACTGCGAAATCGACTGAGAGTAGATCACCTACGATGAATGAACAGTCAGATGAAATATGACTGTTGACAGCACAACCAGCATACAATACAACTCAACTATTGATACAGAGATCCATTTTTTGAGTACAAAATTTGTAATCTATTACTTCATGGAGGGTGGGGGCTGAATAACGATTCCCGTGATTTTACTTTTTTTATTCTGTGATTTTTGTATAAACCAATCAGAAGCCACGCTCTTCATTAATTTATGGAGGCTGAGGGCTGATTAAAGAAAAGGTGGGGGCGAATAATGTTTCCCAAAAAATATACCAATTTGATAAATAAATAAAAAAATATACCACGCTGTATACTATACGTACGGATATACACATTACGAATTCCAACAGCAACGATGGAAAGCGAGGACGAAGAACAGCAAAGTAGCAACAGCTTCTTCAAGAACAAGAGTTATGCCAATTAGAGGGATATAATTCAAGAAGTAATTGAGTGCAACCGAGAATGCAACCGTCCGTTTCGTATGGTGTCAAGTGACAAAATAAAGCAGTGTGCACACAACATGGCTGTTTCTTCGTTGTGCAGTTTGCCTTTTCGCAGACATTCAGCCCTCCAACGAGCTTTGTTTTGCACTCCTATGAAGCATCCGAATCGTCAAAGGCGTCTCGCAGATATACAACTGAGAAAAAAATTGCTTCAAATCCTGCATTCGAAGATATGGCCATAACATCCGGTAGGAAAGTGACTCCCGTGATGATACAAACGAAGTTGAGGAACGTAGGAATTTCCGCCACCATATATTAATTGTGCTCATGCACTCAAAAAGTAGTAGCTGGAGTTATACGGAAGTGATATTGATAAATTCTGCCTCATTCCAGCTGCACTAAACAGTCGAGGCCACGAAGCCAAGCTCGAAATCGTCGATGATAAACTCATGCGGTTGATCATTTTCCGGAAAGGGCTTCAATCATATAAGTCATACAGTGAGCGTGAAATATCCGTGGACAGCACATTTATGAAGACATCGATCGGTGGAATTCTTCTTGTTGCGTGCTTTCGAAATGCAAGCAACAAGATCCAAATTGTTGGAGTTGGGCTCGTGTCGGTGGAGAATGAAGATGACTGGAGCTGGTTTTTGAAGTTCCTACTCTCTCACCTCCATACATCTCCATCATTTGTGATTCGGATAGAGATAAGGGACTTATGAAAGCTTTGCATACATCGGCTAACCGGACACCCCCACACTCTCCTCACATATCTTTTATATGTTTTATATGTTTTATATGTTTTATATGTTTTATATGTTTTATATGTTTTATATGTTTTATATGTTTTATATGTTTTGATATACACCCCCCCCCCAATGTCAAATATGAGTCAAAAATACCTTGTGATGTTTTGGTTTGTTTATGTGTTGAGTTCGCCGTTTCAGTTTTGGTAAAGGGAGATGGGTTGACCAGAATTCCGATCGAGTTATGATTCAAATGATAAAATGCTATGACTGCTGAATCTATCGTTGATTGAATGATTGATTTGAAAGGATGTGTAATGAATGGGAAAGGTTATCATAAAAATAAGAGCGACGGATAAAATTCCATATACCATGTACACTCCTAATTCTCACCTGCTCATACCTATCTACTGGGCCAACATTTCCGCGCGTAATTTTTGGGCAAGCGGGACATCGTCGGCGGAATCGCTCTCAATAGCCTTAAAAAAACCAGTAAGAAGAAATCATACACGAAGCATTGTGGCTTACCTCAACGCCTTTCTTGCACTTTTGCATTTTTTTTTCGCTATTGGTAATTGTCATTGTGATGGGATGAGTCTGGAAAAACGGCAGATGTCAGTTAGAAGTATCAAAGCGATCTCAAGACAAACCCGCATGCATGAATGCTGTTAACTTACAACATCGCGCACTATTTCAAACAGCACGGTCGTTCAATGACGTCATAGGGACGGGATAGTCGCCCGTATTGAAATATTCCAATGTCGCGTGGACCACAAATCGACCATTATCCAACAGGAAGACGTTACGGTGGAGAAGAGGCCGTGGTCATGTACCAAATATGTGTTGTATAGGGTAAGGGTGTCCCGTTTAGGATGTGCGTGCAATAAAATGTAATTTTCTTATTACCTAAATAGGGGGGGGGGGTATAAAACATATGTGAGGAGAGCGGGGTGGTGTCCGGTTAGCAAAGGGGGTGTTCGGATAGCCGCTCCCTTTCTATAATTCCTTCAATCAAATCGTTCTATATGTATTTGAAGAGACTTAATCACAGCAATATATTCAAGCAAATGAGTCACGTCTGGAAATAAGCGATCACATCATTGACGCATGAAGGCAGAGAAATTGTTATACGAATACCTCTTCAGGATACCAGTTGGGTATGATATCGCACAGAGAGAGCCGCTCTTCAGGTCTAATATTACAGAAGTCCAACTTTCTATGCGTAATTCAATCAAACCTCTATGGGTGATAATCAACGTTTCTATATTCTTTAATTTTGATTCAGCAGCAACCTCAGCGACTCTATTTGCATGACAGCATCCATGACTGTTCTGCATTATGATCCTTATTCAACTTAGCGCTTCCCAGTGATTTGGTAATGTCAACATTGGATTAGCTCAGAATATTCTGAATAGTTGACACCAAGTTCTTGCATGAAGAAATGCGGTTTGTTGCGGTGGTACCGGAGCAGACGACCAGACGGGTACGAGTTCGAAGATACTATGTCGTAGATCTATCCTTTCCAAGCTCACCAGTAAGTCGACGAGCATAATAGAATATGCGCACCTTACCGGCCGATCACTTGTCAAGTGAGTAGCAAGTCTTTCAAAGTGAGAATCATAAGATGATCATCTCCAGAGTGCCAAAGCTCGAATAGATTAAACTGGTTTGCATAGGGCTGATAACATTGGACGCGAAAAAATTAACTTCATAGTGCACTGTACTCAAATTCGGTTTCCACGATCCTTTTACACGAGCAAAGAAGATTGACATAGCACCCTGCTTAGGCGCAACTCATAAAAAATGGAATTGCGTGTAATATGTTGGTGAAATCCAGTCTTTTGTTGTATCATCCTCTACTCCTCTACTTGCACTGGAAGGATTGGCACTTACCGCCTACCTGCCAACAAGAGGGCATTTTTTCATACGACGCTGAGAGGCATTCCGGTATACTTGCTGAATCAGCAGCAGAGTAGCGTGTAGCGTATTGTCATCATCGTGTTACAGGCTTGAAGTTACTATAGTACGTCCACTTGAGGCGGATTGATTCCATGTTAGCTCAAGATGATATCAAGAAATAACACGTCACTAATCTGTATAGAAATAGAGGATGTCAACAAGACAAGCGTTTTACTTTCCATGAATATTCACGTGGAATAGTCGAATGACATGTGGGAAAAGAATGAAGCCAAACACAGGTCTTCCCTAGATGCAATATTTATGTGAGCCGCGATTGCGCGTCGGGTACTTGTTTCATGAAGATTGGACGGAATCGAGAATATAGAAACAGCGATCCAGTAAAATCAACGAGAACTCTTCAGCTTTGGCTCTTTGGAAGTACAAAACCCAGAGCCATCTTCCGTTTGGTTCAACATGGTGGAGACTGACTCTCCCTGGAGGCTTTCTCGATGGTTACTTCCCAGAAAACTCTTTGTGCGGATCATACCCAACTCGTGGTGCTTAGCGAGAATACTCCAAATACCAATGTATGCTTCCTTCAGAATGAATGGTGATGCTTTAAACGAGATCCCCTTCATGAGTGGATCCAGATAGTATCACTGTAGTCATTATAAACAAGCTCGTTGGTATAGTCTTTCTCCGCCGACGACAATAAGATGTTGCGGTGGGAAGCAAAATATGCTGGTGCTGATCAGTAAGCATGGGTTTATCGGTAGTAACGTGATAGTAAATCACACATTAGCAGCTTTCAATGAAAGCTCCGAGTTTCTGAAATAAGAAGATGACTTCTCAAACTTGGGCTGCTCCTTGATGGATTCGACTGTTGCCACACACCAGCATGAGTGCAAAGGATCACGAATCTAGTGGTAGTGCAGTGCAGGCTTTGTATCTGAAGTCCATAGGCAGGATTTTGCAAGTCACCATTATTTCCATCTCCTCCGGTTCCAGCAGGCATGAATTCACGTTTCTAGTGCTACAAATTGATATATGTAGTGCCATGGAGGTTCCGAGCAGTATACATGCTGACTTTTGATTTCTGGCCGAAGAATTTGTCGGAACTTTCACGCATCACGTATTCCTGGATTGCAACATGCAACCTCGTTACTACGGTATGCGGTGGGTAAATAATGCATCATGTATGAGGTAAACAAAGTGGCGATCAGGGACACAATTTAGTGTCGCAAAGGATTGCGCAAGTCAGCCATGGGATACTTTACCTATTTGAAAGGAAGGAAAAAGAAGTCACCCCATCATACCAGTGTAAATCATCAAAAATTCTTAAAAATCGATTTACGACGTGCAATTGCTCAAACTAATTTTGTAAAAGAAGGTACTAGCTGGTCTACTTATACTGCGTTCCGCTAACATACACCGATATGAGCTAAAAACTTCTCGGGTATACATGTAAAGCCACACAAAACAAAAGAAAAATGCTAGCATTGTGGAGATCATTCAGTCTAGAATGGAATCTTTCACCTCAGGCTTCCAATCCAATCGTGAGGCTCGACCACCACGTAAGATTTTTGAAGCCCATCGACCAATGTTACGACGTCTCTGAAAAAGAATTGTCGTCAAATGAACAATTCAAGTGATGTATAGTCAGCATTACGTGTATATAGATTTTTGCCGTCCCCCAGCTCGTCTTCACTTGTTCGCTTTTTACAACTTCAAAAAGAGCGGATTGCAAGATTTGACTTGCCGTTATGACGTAGCTTCCTTGCTTAAGCTTCTCCGCGACCAGCGATATTGACCTCCAATCACTGTACAGCGTGTCAGAATAATTTCTAATTGGAATAAATGCACTACCTATCACTAAAGCAAGTTGCATGACAAAAAACAATTGTGCCGTCGGTCCAATCCTTTTCTAGAAATGATCCATACCAAAATTCGATCGAGGAGGCAAGACAATTATTTTTGGTTAAATTCCTGAGCTTCACCGCTCTTTTCTTTGCGAATGTGTTTAACGGCTTTGGGAGATTTTTCAGCGATTTATAGACATTCGAGTGAATCATCGCACCTCCAACGCCTCAATGCCAATAACCTTGTCGAAATTATATAGAAGACTTGCTGCAATTACAGCTTTTCCAGTTCCTGAGCCCTATGGGAATATAAGCGTTCATGCACTAAAGCGTAAGATTACTGTAGGGCACCACCAAATCATAAAAGACCGCCTCGTTCTTCATTATTGATCCTTGTCGAATGACCCACTGTAACACGTCTACGAATGCAAAGAAATCGATTTCTCCATAAATCTAACAATGACAATTCAAAATGTGGTCAAGAGCATTTCCGCAACCGCAAAAGAAGAGCAGTCCCGACATAAGACGATTCGTTAATGTTTGCATCTTCGCGTGCTTGCATTGAAAGTTCTTTTCCGTACTGTTGAATCAATAAAATAAATAAATATTAGCCAGGTACGAATTACAACATACCTCACTTCCAAACCCATGATAGACTTTTGAGAAAAACTGAAAAGGTTGCTCATACAGAATTGTTAGAGCAAAATCTTGTACTTTCATATTTTCTAGTTCTGCTTTGGCGGAATCCGGAATCAAAGATTTTATTTTCTCTAGCGCGTTGCTATCTTTTAGTATCTGTTGTCCTTTCGGTTCCTGTAACAATTGGGCCACCTCCTTGCGTACATATGTCGAGAGCTGCAGTAGCTACATTCGAGCGGATGATGATATGTAATTGTCGACGTGAAAGATGCAATGCATTTACCTGTTGCCAATCTTCATCATTTGGGTCGTATTTTTGGCACTTAGTCGCTTGCTGACTGAACGCAAGCAGGATTTTATCAAAGTTGTCGAAGCCCGAAAACGACATTTTCAATGGTCTGTGAACACCAGTAATTAATAAACCCTTTTTATTGATAAGCTTTCTATCACATCCAAGGTCGAGGTCTACTCGGCGATACGCTCTCGTGATTTGTGTACTTCGATGCATGGTCTTGTAAATGAATTGCATTCCACGGTTGTGATGTTACAGAAGTCTAGTTGAGGGTAAGAAGCTGTACAGGGGAAGTCGAGTGAGAGTCAGTCTCATTGTAACAAGCCAGTGCTGAAAAGTTCTTAAGCAGAGTTGATTGTCAGTGTCTTGAAGCAAAGTTTCTAGAGGATAGTACTGGCGTTTTCCAGCCGTTAACTGGTGGCGTGCAAAGTTCCAACAGCAACTGCATTATATTTCAAATACTTCGCAGACTTAGTGGATCGATCTCTGAATGATAAGAGAAATTAATAAGAGAAATTACATACGTCGAAGCAGAAATTATGTTGCCGCAAAACCTTGGAGTTGGAATGAAATCCTGGTCGGAATGTCTCTCCCGATTTGCTTCTGCTACAAATCGTCAGCAGTTCAGCACCGTGCCTGATAGCTTATAGGGACATTCGTGTTAGGTGAACAGCTGTAAAAATGTGCTAAGATTCAGTTCATGTGATTCCACAATCTATTACAGAAGAAAAAGGATGAACGGTCGATTGTTCTTCCAGCAGTTTCTCTTGTCTTGCAATGAGTTTATGCGAAGCATCGTTTTCTGAAAAAGCCTACCGCAGTACATGATAACATGCTCCCTAGTGTAAAATCAGTTATTCAAAAAGGGTTGAAGCGACGCTCCGAGATAAGAATGATTGCTGGTGTGGCTAACATGGTTGTTTGGGCTTGATACCGGACTTCAACTCTTCAGGGCTGTTGGTGGAGCATTTGTACGATAGTGCATGGTAGACAAAAATATTTATTTGAGAGGTACTATGTCGGCAAAATACTCTCAAGCCAAAAGCAAATAGATAGGAAAGCAAAGTTTCATCGGCCCCATTATGGAGCCATTCAGACGCCAACACATCTCCTTTCAAAATAAAAACATACATCCTTGTGATACCGTCGTATTTCAGGCCATATAATTGTCCCAAAGAATTCTTCCGAATGGCTCAATTTGCAAAACGCGCGCGCTTCAAGCAGCTGGACGAGGTCAGCGCCCTATCGGGGATGACATACGGTCAATATGCATTTACAATGCAGTGGGCTGATCCAAGGTGGTTGTCTGTCACGTACGTGTCCATTGCACACTTTTGGCGTGTTATCCGGCTCCTATGCCTCTAATATTCTTCTCTAAACGAACATTGTAAAAATTATTGAGGTCTATTGTGTTCCGACTAAACTAGAGTTTCACACAGTATTGTAACAACAGCATCGATCTACATTTGCAAGTGGGGGCAGTCACATTATATTACGCGGAGCCTGTAGTCTATCGCCAATCCGGCTTGTTTACTTTATCCATCCTCTATGATTGTATATGTTTGTTCTGCCGACGCACTACAACGGGTTACCCACGCGGAGCTAAATGTCAACGTAGTATCAAAATACCCGCTATCAGCGGTTGATAAATCCGTCAAAGTGTGTCCATACCGCAGAACAAGATTTTCCGGTTCAAGCGACTATGCGTGATAACACAAATCCTGCAGCATAGCACATACGTCGAAAGTACCATAGCGTGATTGAAAATATGTAAGTAGTTTTAGTCGGAGAAACATTCTGTCACCAATACTGAAATTTATGATGAACTCCTTCCTTCTCGATGAGACTGTTTGACAGCGTGTATATGCTGTAACGAGATATTTAGACATACTGACACTATATTTTACACCACATCTTGCTTGCACGTATCTTTGAAGTTGATACTTCTTATCGAGGTCCAGGTAGTGAAGAAGACTTACACTGACTCGTGCTGAATCTTTGACATAACTTCAGCCGAGCGGCTATGCAGTATGCACAAACCTCAACGAATGCACATACACGCCTCCAATTCTGCTCATTGTCATCATCACTCGAAGTTTGACAATGTTCCCAGAATATGTAATGTTATATAGCGTGATTGCTCCAATTTCTCGACTTAACTAGGTGTTATTCTTTGAAGCCTTGACCCACATAAGCGAAGAATTTTGGAAGGGGAGTCTGGTAACTCTAAGTATCATGCATGGAATTATCGAGCAAAATTGCAACTTAGAATCTTGCTCTGCATTGATCGCTGCGAATAGAACAGGTATCAAGCAGCCAAAGGGGGTAAAAGGGTGAAAGGGGTAGACGTTAGAACTAGCGGCTTGCACTACGATGATGCCAGCTGTGTACTACATTTGCATCTTTCTGCGATGAGTAGGGCTTCTACTCTCGTTTGGGACGACTGATGTTTAAAATCAGCTAGGCAACAGCAGCATAGTGCGTGCTAGAGATTGAGGAATATGCTTACGCGGAGAACACGATTTTGCTATGAGCCGATAAAAGCGCTTCAAAACATGCCTAAATGCGTAAAGCATCAAACGAGAAGTACTTCACTTAGATTGGAGCAGATGCTCAGCTGACCCGCTCGCTGCTGCCTTCAAACTGAATACTTACTTGCGTTCAAATATGTCGATTAGCGTATCGCAAGCGCGCAAAGTATGAGAAGGGCATCGCTCTACTCACTGCTGCAATCATTCTGGAGGGCAATAAAATCTCGAAGTTAACATTGACGATGCTGTCAGCTCGATACGATGTCAGAAAGCTAGGGCTTAGCCTAAAAGGGAATAAACACGAACTCCTAGACAATAGATATCATCTCTTGATATTTTCTGGCCACTGCCAGTATTAGTTTCGCGCGAGACATTCATTACTGACTAATTGTTTGATGATTACACTCTCAAATCCTCTTTTCGAATCGCTTTGACTTCTCCTTATAAAATTATTTTCAAAGCTCCAATATTGCAAACACATTAGGAGTCTCGTTAGGTGTGCATATATCTGAGAGTTGAGACCGTTGTCTTTTCAGATGATTTGTGCTGACGTGCTGAAATTATTGCTTCATATTGAAAATAATAAGGCTAGTGCCAAAGTATTTACAGTTATAAGATAGCATTTACGAACTCGCTCCGATTGCTGAGTGATGTTCGTAATGTGGGCGTTTGCCTATTTGGAGATTATGCTGATGGCTACATTGCTTTCCCAGCATTAATCACCTCTTTGAAAACATACCCTCTTCATTGGCAATAAATCTATACCACGTATGTAATATAGCGATTCATCGAATCGATGGCGATGTATACAAAAATGACAGCAACAGGATCTTCTTTGATCGTGGCTCCGCGATCAATATCAAGAGATTTAGAGTCGAGAATATCACAATCAATAGCCAATATAATGAGTAAGCACGACATTTCGAAGTTGACGACAAAATTCGTTCGACAAACAGTAGAAAAAGATGTTCATGTGAGTCTGAACAACCACAAAGAGGTATTAAAGCGTCTCATGCATCAGGAATTGCGAAAAATACGAGCTCAAAAGGTTTTTCGGCTATTCTTATTATTTTTCTTACAAGTTATGAAAAATCATACCGTCGTAGGTAGCCAAACGAGTGGTTCCTGCTCCGTGGCGTCTGTCACAACGTCGTCAAAGTGTCAAAACCGCTTTGAATTATATATACAGAATACTGTTAAGTGACTCTGCTCAATTTGAGGCATTCAGTCTACACGCGATTCAGTTTTATCACGATATACAAATTGTGGAAAATGGTGATATACAAGAATCATGTGTGCTATATGCTCGACTGCTAAGCTCTATATGGCTCAAATCGGAGCGTTTGAATGATTTCAGATGGGATCCAGACTCTGTTCCATCTCCAGAACAGGTGAAGAGCAAGTTGAAGCTTTACATAACTGATTATTTGGTATATTGGCTGTCTTGACTAGGTTGTGGAATTGATCCGGTCCGTCTTCACCCTCGAACGAGTTGGTCTATCTCATATGTATCGATCCGCTCTTCTTGCATTCTTTGATAAGAATCCTCCTGCATTCAGCTCTATGGTATAAAAGCTGATGAATTATCTTCCAAAAATATTCAACAACTTGCTATCACTTTAGCATTATCTGGGATGGAGCCCATCGCTTGGGCCTCCATCGTCTTCTGATCCCGAAAAGTCGATATACGATCAAGTAGCGCAAGCAATTTTGCTCACATTTTTTGCGCATGCATTGAATATTTCCATCGGATGCACAACTACTCAGGTAAGTACTTCCGTGCAAGCGCGCATTTCCCCACAGATTGCTGACATATATGGCTCCAGATCTTCCAATACATTCCAGATTTTTACCCATACAAGTCACATACAGAATTATCCATTAGTGAATATCGTTCCCAATTTCATTTGATATATCTGGTCGTTATGGTTGTGACGGATTTTGGAGCGTTACGATGCGATCAGGTGACCGCGTTGCTCATTTCAAAAAATTGAGCAACTTTTCACATTAATATTCGTAGGAAATATTACCACACGAGTATCACTATCTACGAAGCCAAATCCCATGGCTGATTGTTCGGCAAGATCTCGCGTTACTTGGCGAAGCTGTCCGCGTAAGTATGCTATTCTATTTCTTGTTGAATATTCGATATACATTGATGCGATGCTATATAGTCGCTAAACTGCTTTCCTGGTACAGACCACAGAGACCTTGTTCGTCGAGCTAGCGCGATGTTATTGACATCTCAACAAGAGGATGGATCTTGGAAGTCAGTCAATGAGAACGACATGCGAGAAACATATCACACGACAATAAGCGCTTTGACTGCATTGATCCAGCCTAGATGGACTGGATTCGCACCCTCAATACCCGAACTCACTCCATTATTAGAGACAAATCTTAGTGCAATTATTGAATCCATCACAAAGAATAAAAATGCATTACGTCCTAGTAAGTATGTATCAAGTCCAGTCCGAAATAAAACACGTCCAACAGGCGGCTTCGGTCCACATCCAAAGCAAATCTCTCTTGATGCTCGATTATCACATGATACTCGGTCCAATAAAGCGAATAGCCTGAAGCGCACAAATTCTGATAGTTCCTCCAGCAATTCATCCAAAAGTGTACAAAATACACCGTCCTCGATTCCAGATCAAGAACTGCTAGAAGACTTGGACAAGCAAGTAAAATCGTTGCAATGCATGTTGATTGACGCAGAAGAGGTCAAGGATATTTCTTCATCTTTGGCCCTCCATGTCCTGAAGACACTTTCTGGAATGACACTCAATGTGGAAGTTCTCAAAAGCACAGGCCTTGGTCGGACCATCAGCAAATTGAAGAAACACAAAGATGGTGAAGTTTCAAGATCGGCGCAAATTCTCATCAAAAAGTGGAAAAAGGATTTTTTCGAAGCTTGAGAGAAAAAATGTCAAATTACTCGGAATTGTGGAATTTTAAGCATCAGTCTAGATTACAAGATTTAACATCATCCAAAAAAATTATGAGCTCACAATCTTCTCACAATGATTATAGTTGCTCGCTGCAAGTGAAGTTTTCGTCGCTGAAATTGGCTTGATTCGTAACTTGATACAGATTATGCGGATTATAGACTCGATTCGTATGCCTCTAAGTGGAAATTGAAGGCTTATTAGCTTGTGTTATCAAATCGGCGCTACAAAGCGATAGGAGACAAACTATGAGGATTTCTGATCATTGTCAGAATCGCCAGATGCGCATGCATTGTTGATGTATGTTACAAACTCACCCGACGAGCGCATTATCGTTTATTTAATTTACACGACCACTGCTTGTAATATCTGATTCACCTCTTTACATTGCGCCTTTTCACCTTTTGGCAACTTGCACTTCCAATGGCACTTTTAAGTCGCTTGCTTTTAATCTTTGCATATTTTACATTATCGTTATACGTGCGGAAAAATTCGTCAATTTTCGTCTGTTTTTGTGTTTCTTTGTTGCTGACCGATTTTTCCATATGTTTTATCAATGGCGTCAGCAATCCATCAATTTTATTCGCTTCCCATCCAAAAACTTGCGAGCAATAATTCTTCAGTTCGGTAAAGTCCGGATGGCTCCACTGAAACTTTTCGCTTGATGTATCGACCTGAGGGTGCAGGTAGGCCTCCACCACTTGCACATTCGGAAAAGTTTCACCGAGCTCCCACTTCCGGCGGACACTGGCGTGTGTGTGTTTAAACCGATCTTTTGGATCCATCTTGCTGAGCTCTTCCTCGCCCTTCCTTTTTTCCTTGCGCCGATTTGCTTCCTCATGTACGTCAAAGTCTTCGACCCATGCTTTAAATTCTTTCAGCCCCTCTGGAGTACCTCCAAAGCTCGAAATTATTTCAGCAGCATTCACGATTCCAATGCCTCGAACGCCTGGAGTATAATCACTTCCGAGCAACAACGCTAATGAAATCATATCGGTGCGTGTGAATCCGAGTTCCCGTTCAATATCACTAGTGTCAAAAGCTTCCACAAACTTTTGGTGGTGGAAAATATTTTTATACACTTTTGTACCTCCAAACGGAAAAATATCGCTATCGTCCGTGACAATCCCATCAACCAAACCAAGTTGCTCGAGTGCGGCACACTGTGCCTCTGCTTCCATGGGACAGATGAGAAATGGGACTCCAAATAGAGTTAGTAACTCCATTACTTGTTCGACCATTTCATCATCGAATCCTTCCAAATCACGAAGTTGACGATTTTGCAAAATCTTTAATTCGTTTTCTTTCTGATGCAAAGATTCCATAGTTACGGATGCGTCTTTTGATTCAGCATCAGAGGAAGTGGTGTCGTACAAAAGATAGCGTGATCTATTGGGAGGTGCTAAACTGTTATCTTCCAAAGACTCGATCGTGGCCAACGTTACTGCTTCGTCAAAAGGTTTACCCGTGTCTTCCATTTCTATCGGGATTTCCACCTTTGGTGGGGATTCTATCTTGATCGAGGGAGAAGGGTTTTGTTGCGGCTCCTTAACTGCGGTATGTGGTGCGAGTGCTTTCCGAACAGCTCCTGCTGCCCATTGCCTACGAGCACAATTATAGAGCACTTAACATCAGATGAGTGTCTTCCTTCTTACGTGAGATTGGATGCTGTTGCGATGGCGGAATTTAGAGCTTCTTCTCGAAGTGCTCGGAGATCTTCTTCTCCTTTGGCATCCTCCAGCTCATTCTTGATTGCGTCCAAGTCCACTTCTTCCGATTCCAAATCTTTGTTTGAATAAAGTACAAGTTCTTCTATTGATTGTGATGCAGCTGTACTTCTTTCCAGGGCTTCATCCTTCGGAACAGGTTCGAGATGTTTCGATTCGATTGGTGTCAAGTCACCTTTTAAGTTAACGTCTTCCCACTCAATGTCACTTTCTCCACCGTGTACTTCATTTATCGTATTCAGAGGTTTGATATTTAGTGCCTCTGACGGCTGAATGGCCAACTCAGCACTTTCACTTTGAGCCATATTTTCAGTCCGTTTACCTCGAGCAATTTCGATCGCTAATGGCTTGTCTTCCGTGAAGTCTGCAGGAGGCGGTCGTAGCTGATGAGTACTTGGCAAGTGTCTTAATGGCTCAATATTTGCTTCCTCGCGATGCTCCGATGCTTCCTCGCGATGCTCCGATGCTTCCTCAGGGTATTGAAAGTCATCTTTGCTCTCGGCGAAACGTGAACGAAATCCTTCACTTGTTCGTTTCTGATGAAGTTGCCATAAGGAGGAGAAAGATTCTTCATATTCAGATGACTCATGGGGGAAAGAATCGCTCCCCGCCACGAAGGAGCTTTTCCGCGAACGCTTTTTTGAAGCTCCTTCAGCATGTTTTGGTTGATTGAGAATGTAATAGCGATCACCATCTCCTACAAGTCGTTTGGCGGAGAGCAACTCTGTGTTGTCGGCGTTATTCTCAACTTGCGTTTCGATATTCTGCTGTCGAACCTGCATAAATTTCTGATGCAGACGCGATCGAGCAAGGAACGATTTAATTTGGCTTTTAGAGTATGCTTCCGGATCTCCTGCCAGTGGTATAAATTCATTTCGAGAATTCTGGCGTAATTGTCGCATTATTCGTTCAAACATACTTTTCTGAAGATTCGGTGGAAGGGCGTACACCGCTTCAGGGTCAACATTGTAGATATTTTTGGTATCTAAGGAAATGTCTTCCACGGGAATATCATCCTCTGAAGTGGAAACATCGGATTCAACATTTTTTTCTTGGTCAGCTTTGACCGACGAGTCTTGCGTTTGACCCTGAATCATTTCATCGGCGGCTTGTGGAAGCAGATAATTGGGGTCAATGGCTGACGGTTGCTGTGCTTTAGGTCCATTCAGCATTCCTTGTTGCAGAATACGAAGACGATTCAAGAGAATTTTTTGAGCTGTCTGTTTCCAACTGATTGTCTACTACATCGATTGATTAAAAGTACTTCTTCTAATTAATGAGTTCGTACAGTACCTGTGTCTCAACGCGTTTTCTTCTCTTTTCCAAAGTTTGTTGTTTTAAAACTGGTGTTTGACCATCAAATACAAATACAGGCCGGATCCCATAATGCAATAGTTTGGAGACCCGGTGGAATGTTCCAATTAAATGCGCATTTTTGATCATGTGACCCTGATCGTCTCGCATTGCCTTTATAAATTGGACAAGCCAGATGCTGGCATCGACAGCCAGTCTCTTGTTTTCCAAAGACTCGATTTCAATTTGTCGTCCGACTGGAGATAGCAGAAGCCATAAATTCTGAACGCCCATGAGCTTCCCATACAACGAGCAGGTAGACTTTAATTTGTATTTTCTGCCAATTAGATTGGCTCAGAAAATAATGCGACTTGATAACTGATTCGATTTCAAGTAACTTTCAATTGTCAAAATCTTTTTTTATTCAATCAATTGTTTCCTCCCATTATTAATATTTCCTTGAGCTCATTCAAGCAGTCTCGTGTAGCGTCTGCGGATTTGTAGGCTTTTATATTCTCAGAATTGATAAACTGATGCAATTTCCCCAAATCAGTTTCAACTGAATGTATCTCTCGTATCATAGGTCGTTCCAATATCTACGGCGCACAATCATACGTCTGATACATTGAAAATAGGCAAAAGTACTCACCAACGATCCAATTGCTACAAATATTCGGAGAATGGTATCTTCTGATAGTTCTTCCAAAGGTGCTTCGAGTGCTTTCACGACCATTGCGACCATTTGTGCCGCTTCTTCCAATGAAAATTCATCAGGAAACTCTTTTTGCAAGCGGGAAAAGCTGACAAATAAATGTAAGCACCCAGTAAATCTCCAAGACCAATTCACTGCATACTTTAATAAAACAGTTGCGAAACTCAATAGCACCAATTTCTGACGGAATTGTAAATAATTTTCCAGTTGGCCCAATATCTGCTCAGAATTGTAAATATGTCAGACGGATAGACCTTTCTTACTTCAACTTACCTCTTTTTTCCTTTTGATAATCACAGCGCGGCAATTCGAATGAAGGAACATATTGGCCACGATGCGTAGTGATAAAAAGCGCGTTGCAATCGGAACATTTGATGTCTCTGTCTTGGAGCCACGTCGTAATAGATCCATCACGAAATTTTCATCGGCCAGGTGGAAACCTTGCGGATGAATGAGGACTAAACGCGCAAGATCAAGAGCTGGGTAGACTTGAGCTATTGGCCATGTCGATATGATTTTCCGTAGAATCTGGAGTTGCTCCTGGGAAAATGAGCTCGCGTGGTAAAATGCGGTTTGTTTGATAATAAGAACCAATTCCTCAATACATATCAATCCCTTGTCTGAAACCTTTGACCGTATAAATGTGACACTTGTGGTATGAGACGTTAGAGAAAATAGGAACCTGGTGCTCAAGTGCGATTTGCTGATTGAATTGAGAGAGTGTTGCCATCAACTTGGCCACTTTGATGGACTCAAATGTGTTGTATGAAGTCTACAATCCATTCGTCAGTTTGTAAGAAATTTCACAACTAATACATTACCGCAGGAAAAAACACAAATTGCTTCGGAGAAGGTCTCACGTTCTCATTTGCATTTGCGTTGGAATCAAGAACTGGAGGATTATAGTCTTGGGCACGTTGAATGATATAATCTGTTATTTGTCGCAAGTATGACTGGCTGAGCGTATGTCGATCGATGAAAGCTTGAGCCGCTTGGGATGGATTCTGACCAAGATTGTATCCAATCTCAAGTTTACGAATCTCACCGGTTCCAGGCTGCTCGATTTCCACGGGAATGACCAAATCGTACGCAGTACCATCAACCACGCCTCCAGAGTTCGTTCCAGTCACCTCTCCAATCTAAAACGCTTGTTATTTTCTGTGTGCGAAGATAAGGAGTAACCTACATCACTCCAGGAGTTTGCACTTCTATCCCATTGACAAGCCCAAGCTTTATCATTCCGACGAAACATTTGTATCTGACCTTCTGACTTTCCCCTGACACTATTTCGAGCATCATAATCTGTCAAATTGTCAACGTTCACGCTCGTTCCACGCTGTCGCATTGCACGAGCATTCTCGACTGCTTTTTCAAATAATTCTTGAGCTTCCGGTAGACAGATTGCTGCGTTTTGAGTAAAAATGCGTGCAATCTTGTCATCTCCTCCAGTGATAAAACTTCCGTTCGGTAAAGCAGCAACAGTCCAAAGTCCTCCAGGATGCTCGATACTTTGTATCAGTGTACCATCCAACTTCCAGACCCGTGCCGTACAATCTTCGCTGACCGATACCAATCGCTCATTACAAGAAAGGATACAAATTCCAAGTATAAATCCTGGTTTTCCTTCCGCGTTCATTGGATGATTCATTGTCACAATACAGTCTCCTTCCAGAGTACGCACTTTAATGGACCTAGAGAATGAGCATCACAGCGGTCAAAAGTTTATGCAATTTACCTGCAAACGTACCCATCATTCGAGCATGACGCAAAACCAATTTGAGGAACTGTAATAAGCTGTCGAATGGGTCCCTGGTGATCCCGGATACTTTTGATAAATTCGACTTTTTGTTGACCCAATTTCCAAAAACGTAACTGAAAATCAACGACTTCATTTCCAACCTGTTTTCCAGTGGATGCAGTGACAACTTGTCCATCCTCAAGTCCGAGCACACTAACGCCATTTTCGTGATTTGGAATTATGTGAAGTGGCTCCTGCAGGGTTGTGTCCCAAATACGACACGTTCCATCCCAGCTTCCGGATAATAATAGAGAGCGGTCCATTTTTCGCAGCCATGCGAGTGAGATAACGCCACCTTCATGACCTCGCAGTGTAATTACTTGTTCTCCGTTTAAGTTGAATATTCGAATACAGCGATCCATAGACCCTGTAACAAAAGCACCCTGCAATACTTGATTGTCGGACACGTGAACCGGATTCGGACTATAAAGTATTGCGGTAACCCAATGCTCGTGATTATAGATCGCAGCACCTTCCATTTCATAAAAATTTGTTGGTTTTGATTCGTTTTCGAGGATGCTGGGGTCACGTTTCCATCGTCTGATCACCGAATCCATCGATCCTGTCCAAATCTCCTCATTCGATGTGTTGATGGAGCGTACGGCACCTTCATGACCAAGTAGTTCGCACTGCAATCGATAAGCACTCATAGTTCGATTCGTTAATGCTATGTCTGTGTAAGATGTTTCGATATATATTATAATAGATAGTTTATAACATACGTACAGTATTATCGAGCAGATTGTATCATTTTACGCAGAAAACTATCGTCAGAACTCTTACCTCTTATGTTGTGATAATCAGGCACAATTAATAAAGCGGGCGAAGTAAATCCGTAGCATAATGTACATCATTTGAATAACTATCCCATATAAATTCATCTTCCTTATGTCAACATGTGCTCCTCAAATGGTGGTTCCGGGAAGGGCTGATTCGTAAGGAGATATCGCCATATCAGCCATCCAAAACATTCCACGTGAAGTGTGACTCGATGACCGCGGCCAAACATGATAACCATAGAGCCTGAAAGAGATGGAACCGATTTAGTCTGCCAGTAAATGAAGTATAAACTTGAAGTCGGTGAAAACGGTTCGATTGAGAACTCACTGAACCGATCACCTGGTGGAAGTCGAAAAAGCCACGCCCAAAATGATCGGATCTTTCCTTTGTTTCTCATTCGCAAAGATGTGCGCCAGAAATCTTTTATGCTCTCAATACCATAATAACATCGTGAAGGCATCGATACAGCCAACACGGAATTCAATCCCCAGATAGAATCGGCATCAATGACGAAATCTTTGGGTAAGCTCTGAGTAAAAATCTCTTTGATTTTCAATAGGATATCCATTTGAATCCCTCGAGTGAGTGAATGTCGCTTCTCCTGATCAAGCTCAATATTCTTCACCAGCATATCGGAAAGAGCCTGATTTTCAGCTTCTAATGCCTCTGCTTTCCGTTGCAAGTATTCATACTTCAATGCCTGTCGTTGTCGACATTTTTTCACAGCAGCTCTATTTCTTTCCCGTTTCTGTTCAGAAGAATAATTCATACTTTTCCGTCCACATCGACGACGACTTTCACCCCCATTTCCACTATCATACATTTCCTTGCCATTTACTTCCTTTTCAGCTGATTTCTCGGTTTGATTTATTGAACCAGACTCCACTATTTGCGGTAACTTATCAGATCTAATATCGTGTGTATGATCTCCTTCGACATCAAACGCGCGTTTTCTCCCATTGTCTTTGGTGAATGTAAGATCACCTACAGACAATTGACGTGATGAACAAGGTGACATATTCTGATGAGTTGGAGTCATATTTTGTATTCCCAATGGCGTTACAGTGCTATGTGACTCTTTTCCAAACTGTGTTTGTCCATTCACTCGCAGTGCAAATGCTACCAGCGGTGATTCGCTACCTCTTCCTCCAAAATCTCGACGATTGCGATCGACCAAACGAGGTCCTGGAATATCTTGGTTGAAACTTGCCATTGAATCGCGTTCAATTTCTACAAAATCCGAATTGGATTGCGCGAAATTCTGAGGTGGCCACCGGCACCGATCAAAAGCTTCTTGAAATTCTTGTCTTCCGTTGTTCAATTCCTTCCGGCGATGTTTGGTTGCAGGAAGGTAAACATCTAACGAAGGTGGAGCGGATTCGCTGATAACAGACGTCATTTCGGCGTTAATGGATTCGTCGAAATTTGGATGCATCATCGAATCTAAACAGAGCTGTTAGTTTTGTTTACTTACGTAAGTTTGTGATTGTACCTGTCCAGGGTGAGGGTGTATGGAGTGCCATCGGATGAACTTTGTTGTGTGTATGCTCTTGCATGAATGAGAGTACCGCGTTACTTCGGTTGTAAACGTTCTCCAAAGTTGGCGTCATCGCTTCTTTCTCCAGATATCCGTTTTGACGTGTTACGAATTCCTCATCACTGTAATGCGATGTAGAAGAAGGGAGTGGCATACAGGAGCGCTGATCATCTAAATAGAGTGGTCGTGAATTATTAATAGTTGCATCGGTAATCAAGTGATTCGGATATCGTTGAAACGTCGAAGACTTTGGATACATTTTGTTTTCGTTCTGAGGTAAAATACAGGGAGTGATTTCTAGCAAGGCAACTAATCGAATTGTAGTTCAAATTATTGACCTCGTAATTTTTCGATTCACAAAAATTGAGCTTAGAATCGTGTAGATACGTACCAATCCAAGCACAGAATTGAATGACCGATTCAATTGAATTTCATTCACGATAGCACGAGGTCGGTTGCTATACACACCACACGACCTCAAAATATTTAAAAAGTACCAGGCGACCATCCGGGAAAGGGCTTTCAAAAGAAAAGCTTGTAGAGAGAACCTCTCGAAGTAAATATTCGACCTGTACGACCGCGTTAGATAGATGCGTTTGTAAGATATATTCATTTGGCACCACGCCTTCGATTTTTTCACTGTCAATAAACAATGTGAAAATTTGGTCATTTTGCTGGTTTGTAAGAAACGTCAAATCGCTTTGACGATCAGCCCTGGCAAACTCTTATTGTAGAAATACAATCAAACAATCTATTCAAAAACAATTATCTTAGTTAGCTTGATTCACCCAATCCGTCAACCTAACAAGGATACTGCCGTATACCAAAGCTGTTAGGCAGGTTGTTGTGAGATCAGATCTGATTTCGATTGTGCCGACTGTTCGATAACTTTGGAGTTCTTCACACTTAAGACGAATCAACCAAAATTACAATATTTAACCAGACTATTCCAATTACTTTTTGTTTTGATCCAAACTTAAAGTAGCAGATCACACTTCTTCGATTTCTGGTTTTGTGACTGCATATTCCAATAGCTATAGTATAATCGCAGTCGAGCTCCGGCACTCGTCATCATAAAGCTCATAATGCTATGATCAGCCATAAATCTACAGGACGGTCTTAACGAGCTCCGTAGCAGCTCTTTTTTCCTAACGCTTCCAAATTTCCAAGCCTTTTCATCCCAGTCATCCGTATGTGCAACGCGTTCACGCTGAAAACAAACAAAGCTCATTCTCTACATAGCGGTGACCGCTTCAAGTTATCAAATAAAAGCAGCAGTGCTTCGAGCAGAATGGAATGAAAAGAGGGAACACCAAAATCCGAGCTCACATTATGTTTTAAGTCAGCATATAATCCGACGTGAGATTGATTCATAGAATATATCTGGGCGTAGGTAAACTTGCTATGCAGTCGATACGCGCCGAATGATCGCTGCACCACATGTTTACATGCACTCCACTCGAAAGTGCCTAATAAATTCACTGGTCGTGTGTGTATCTCATGTCAGACGAACCGGTTTTATATTTCTGAAAATATTACAGATTTTTGACCGAAAATATTACTAACTGCGTCTATTAATGCAACATAACCGATTAAAAGATTGCAATCTGTCTCAGATTGCGAGCTTATGACCGCCATGAACAAGGTGGTCCCTCAAACCCGCTTGTTGCACGCCTATGAACAGAGAACTTATCTAGAGTCTCATTTTTCTCTGGAGAATGGTAGTACACATCTGATTGGGACAACTGAGACTTGAGCATCATACCATGTAATATACTCGGACTCTCGGACTTGTGATAGTATAGACATCAAAATCAATAGAATCCTTGGGCGAGAGCGTATCGAGTATCACAATACATCAAGTTCAAAAGCAGTGGACGCCAATTCAGCCGTTTGCCGTCCCTGAGTACAGCAACAGAGCCCGTATATTCCCAGCAGCTTATTCCGATGCAAATTCACTCAAAGCGTGTTAGTACAGTAAAGATGGCACTCGATAATATGTATCTAATCACATATCAGTAATTCAGAATATGCAAAGAGTTATAATAAGCTAAAAGAACCGATTATATAGCCGAGTACGACTGAAGTATGGCATCCATGAAACGCAGAATGCTCTCCCACATTTCCTCCATAGTATGAGGTTACCCGCTCTCGCTGCGTAACAACGACACCGTCAAATACAAAACGCGCTGTAACCTGACGTATGACTAGGTTGATAAAGTGTGCCATTGAAACAAGGCAGCATCCCTCTCACACATTCACAGCTGTCATATTGGGCGAACAACGACTTCTATCTCGACATGGCTCTAGTCTAGGGAACCAATCATGGAATTTTGCTCGATCGCCTAAAGCTACTACGAGCGCAAGCGGTGACGTTTTCTGCAGACGAAAAGGCTGTGCCAACCAATCTTACAGTGCAAGCTAAAGCGAGTGAGTTGAAATGTGATATGATACAGGGGAGAGCGAAATATCTATATACTAGCAACATGAAGCGATGAAGTGGCTAAAGGTTTAGACTGAGATATGATCAAATGATTCCGGTACCCGGCCTTTTAGCTGGTTTACATCCGTTCCCCGACCACAGATTGATGTAGACGAGCAGATACGCGTCCGCGGCCCATTGGAGTTTGGCAACTCCATCTTTTGCGCGGAACAGGTTGCTATGTATGATTAACTGGAACGAACTTACTGAATGAGGAGTGCGCGTAATGTTTCACTGGACACTAGAGAGATCTAGTCTCTGTGCTGAACGAGCATCCCAATCTGCGCCGGATGAGAGCCATGCATGTGCCAAAAACAAAGCTTTTGCGTGAAAAGCTGGAACATCGCTCTGTCGGCGTCAATGAAGGAATAGCAGTTCAAAGAAGCAAGTTTAGTAGTAAAAACAGTATTGCGAAGGTCAAATACATGACAGCATGATAATCTGACGATTCTGACTCGCCCTAACATTACTAATATGCAATTGCAGGAGGCGGGACTAAAACAATAACCTTCGAGGTGCCGCGCCTTCACAATCAGACTACTTGTCGGAGACGTTCAAAACGAGATACATTTTAGACAATTACAAAACAGGGATCAGCACCGGACTAGGCCACATGCTATTTAGAATTCGACGAGTTACTAGCAAACATTCCGAGTATTAAGCTTCATCGAAAAATTCATACAGAAGGGTTCAAACAGAATCGGTGGATCGAGGTTCAATCATTATGAGAAAATGCCATACTCATTAAGGAGCAAAAAAGCTAGGATGTTTCTCCTACAAAAACTATCGCACTCCCACACTTCTATACACGCTTCCTTCTATTTGCGGATTCTTGAACCATGCTTGACTATGGTATGTATGTATTCAACACGCAACGTGCGGGTGCCTACTATCAAATCCATATTTCATTTCAGCACCACGACAGATAAAGTCTTGCCCTTTAAGAATAAAAGTATGCGAAAGTACAAAAGATGTCGTTTGGGATTAAGTTGTCGATGGCATGAAATAAAGCAAATATCTACCAGAAGCCACACCCTCTCCAGGGAAAATATTGATGGCTTCTGCGAGTTCGGTAGAAGCTTACGAGCTACCAACACGTGTACGTTACGGAGCATTCAAAGCGTTCGTCGGATACTTACCTCATCCAAATGACACAAACCAAAAAGCTGAGAATTTGCTCCGCTCAAATATTCACGCTCGTCTCATTGTGTGCGCACCGTCATCTAGGTGAACTTGGTCTCGGCGCGAGAAAGGCCGAGCCACATCTAGCGATCTCTATTCGCACAGTACTAGACCTATATCGATTAGATCGTGTACTTCAAGGTTGACAGTCATTGATATCAGCGCCGTAAGTAGGGCCTCATACGCAAAGATTGAGTAAGCAATCAGTATTTCTGAATAAAGTGAAGACAACTGGGAGCCACCGCAATATTTAGACGAAAAAAGATTGGCCTGGCTGAGACGTATCCCGGTGACGAGTTGAACGGGTAACAGCACTATCAACAGAAGGTACGAGATTTGCCAGAGAAGGTAGTACAAATACTCTGTTTTGACGATCTCCTACGTCTCAAATATCTGAACTACGTGAAAAGAATTTACTTCCAGACTGAGAAATATACCAATTACGTAACACAGTGCAACCAAACGCATCCATGATTTTGATTTCTTGGATGGCATTGAAGAGAGCACATTTCAGTACGTGTGCCGCTAAGATGAATCAAACAAATGCAAGAGTGCCACTTGATACGCTGATGAAGAACTTTAAATTGTCTATGCCGGAGGTGGATGACTGGATGTGTCGCTGTGCCAAAACAGATAGCTTTATGTCTCCTGCACTCGCCTTAGATAACGCATACATGATACATCATAATGCTTCAACTGACGTAATACTCTTCGCATGCAAGTATCTTTGAGCAATTAAAAGACAGAAGTAGACGCGAATAAAAATGAAGGTGAATGATGTTAGTTGGCGCAGTGTTGCAACGCCTATCACAGGTACAGACACAGTCTTTATAAGAACACTATATCGATAATGCTGCAGTAGGAGATTACATGCAATGGCGATAATAATCTATCGACTGCTGCCACATGATAGGACTCTATCGACTTGATAGAACTCTGACATTTCATCGCCAACACTGGGTGTAAGAGAATCGAAACTAATATCTTGGCTGTCATTCTTGATATCCTGATTGATACGATTGTGATTCTTGTGCCCTGCTACACTGCAGCCTAATTGTTGCTTTATCTTTAATGTTTGCATAGCATTTTAGTATCATGGAGTAACTATAAATTTGACACAGAACACATCATCGATTGTGCTGGAAGTTGAACAATGCTCTAATTGTCAATTTGCGTCCACTAGAACGGAATGGGGATCGGTAGCAGTAGCAGCTGTATGTGGCCCAAATTCTTAGGCTCGAGATCATGAAGAAAAGGCGGCAAGAGTCTAGCGTGGGTCAAGATGTCTACATGGCAATAATCAAATCAATCTTGGAGCAGACAAAAGGCTTCTCATTTCACATAGCCCTCACGCGTCACCAAGACTCGAGTAGCTGTGCATATAGATCGACAACTTTGTAACGCGCTGAAGCGTATAAATTTCTCTACAGTCGGTACAACAGAAGTATGACTTGAATGATCTTTGAAGGGAATAAGAATAGTCAGACTTCGAAGAAGCAATTGGTATTGAAAAATTTGATTGAAAACATGCTGAGTGATAGCAACCTATTCTGACATCGAAATCGCTGAAGCTACCATTCTAGGCGCCTACAAGCTGCAAACCACGCAACTCTCGGCTTGTTTTTAGGACAGAGTCTCCTGCCAATGCCCGTTTTGATCGGGCTTTTATACCCATCCAGTAAGCTTCAATTCTTGATTAATATGATTCCATGTGATGCCGTTCAAACAATCATACAACTTTTGCATCTTCCATTTCCTGAATTACCCCTTCCTGAGTGAATTGGAATCGTCGTAGACGAGGCGCTTCTGACACTGACATAGTCGCTTTCGTCGATCTTGAATCGCCGTATTGCGACACCATCTGATTGAACAACTTACGTACCTGGATTTTATATATTCAACTGTGCATGCGCAGCACTTGATTACGGTGACTGAACGCATTTGTGTGATAGTATATCTGCTGATGGGTGACTTTGAAAACCAGAAGCCTCTTGCGATGAATTCACATACCTCTGAGAGCTGAAGTAGTTTTACGGGTGATAGTCAAGTGCACATCAATTGTGATTAAATTAATTTGCTCCTTTTGCAGCTGCCTGTTAGAAATCCCTACATTCTGCTTTGTTATTAGATAGGGTCACACATGTAGCTGAATTTGTGATATCGCGTAGATTGGCATTGATCTATTTTCAAAAAATCAGTGCGCTTTGATAGAGCCATGTTTGGTCGGCTGGGGTGAAAATCACCATATTGCGATTCGAAGTCAACAGTCGTTCCCGTGTCTGATTAGTTGCTTCCAAAAGTAGTTCTAGGATCACATGGCAACGGAGGCTGAACATCAAGGTACAATGTAGCTCTGTTTCTCCTTCCTAATGCAGGAAGTGACCTATTACGAAAGCTTTTATGGATATTTGGGTGGAGCTGAAAAATGAGGTGCTGGAGAACATGTTACAAAGACACGGAATGCCGATCGACGCGAAGAAATGGGTCCAAGACTTCATTGAGTATAATTGCGCCGGAGGCAAACTCAATCGAGGTCTCAGCCTCCTTCAATGGTACACTGTCCAATATGAAATGTGGGTTCATGTGCTGACAACGTGATAAGCTCTCAGATTTTATTCGGGACACAAATGACCACCGAAGTGTGTCGTAAAGTCTGTATTCTAGGTTGGTGTATCGAGTGGCTTCAGGCTTCTTGCCTCGTAATCGACGACATTATGGATCAATCAGCTGTTCGTCGTGGACGCCCATGTTGGTACAGACATTCCAAGGTGATGACTGTAGTTGTAAAGTCATTTTTATCGCTTTTGAAAGTGACCCGGTTGGTTCCGACTAGGTGAAAATGATTGCCATTAATGACTCCTTTCTACTGGTGAGCATAGTATTCCAGCTCATTCGGAATCATTTTCACGGTGAAGATTATTATGCTGATTTGATCGATCTATTCCGTGATGTAAGTGACTCAAGAAATATACTCATTTTATCTTTGAAGTTCATCTCGATCGTAGGTGATTGAGAGGACGGAACTTGGACAGCTTCTGGATGCAACATGTCAACCACACAATGAAAAACCCGATTTGAGTCGCTTTACAATGGATAGGTGATTGTCCTGTTGCTCTAGCCGCATCCACAAGTGTTTCTAACGCACATGAGATAGGTACAAGAAAATTGTGACATACAAGACCGCATTCTACACATTCTATATGCCTGTGGCGTGTGCGATGCTTCTACGCGGCCTCAATGATAGAGAGCTTCATCAAATTGCACGAACTTATTGCATTGAAATCGGTATATACTTTCAGATACAAGACGATTTTCTCGACTGTTACGGCGATCCAGCGATCATCGGGAAAACTGGCACAGATATACAGGAGAACAAGTGTACATGGCTTGTCGTTCAAGCATGCATGCGTTTAAATCACGAGCAAAAAGTACGTCTAAGAGACAACTATGGGCGCTCTGATCCAAGCTCGATAGAGAGGATCAAAAACTTATACAACGAGGTGAAGCTTCCTTCAGTGTACGAAGAATACGAGCAAAGTGCTTACCAATCAATTTATCAAAGGATAGCTGAGACGGATAAATTGCCAGCCCAAATGTTTATATTTCTCCTGCAAAGAATCTATAAACGGGACAAATAAGACTCCCTTATAAAAGAAAGTTTGCGATGTTGATTAGTCGTACCAATAGGTAGATGATTGTTTGAACTTCGCGTACCGAATCTCACCAACAAAATAAGGAACGTATTGATGGTCCGATTGCACGACTGCTTGATATGTTCTTCACAGTGTGAATCCATATGTAGAAATTCGAGCAGCGCTTCTTTGCAATATACTACTGCATCAGCATTCATATTCACGAGAATTGCATCGTAATAGCCAGCATTGAGCATGCATCAGGAGTAAGATCTAAAATTCAAATGGCAAACTCGGGCTATCGGCTCGTGAAGAATACTTCTCATCAGTGGGAAGTGAAGGCAACTTCATGTGTGCGACTGGTACTGTAAGTGCACAAGGCACCGACGTGCCCAACGACAGTAGCATCCAAGAGACATAGAAGATTTCTACAGAACGAGATATTCCAATTGGGTTTTCATTTATGTATGCCCTTTTGCGTTAGACGAGCATCGCAGTGGCGGGAGATTGTCCATTTCCTAGACTCAATCGTTACATTGTATCTGACTCATGAATGAGCCAACTGGACTTAGTAGGACGATTTGAAGGTGCTATTCACTCATGAAAACGGTAGATTCCTATTTGAAAACGCTTTAGAGCTGTCTTCTATGCAGACCATGTCGGAGTTTTGCTTGATGTTGGTGTAACTTCGTGTTGACTTGAACAAGCCAAGCAGTGGATAATGCTGACGATCGATACAGAGTTGCAACGGTAAAGATTTAAAGATATAATTTGTACAATTTACCGACATTCAGGGTACCCTGGGAGCGATCACACCACTACAGTCACTGCTTCGTGACTGAGGAAGGTCTATTTATTTTATCTTGTCGGCACTTTACAGTTGAGACCGTCAGCAGCCGACTGAATTTTGTCCGAAGAGCATTCTATATATCTGAATCTTTCAATGATTCATTGAGATAAGGCCATGGACCAGGCAAAGCACAGCACGCCTACCCAGTGTTCAGTATAAAAAAACATGCGTCAGCATAGTCAGAGCCTTTCGTTTCGGCCAAGATGTGAGAACATATACCACTATCGGCGAAGCTTCATGTTTACCAATGACCTCTATACTTCAAAGACTTCCAGCTGCAGCAAGCACAGTCGTGATTTGGTAGTAATGGAATCGTCGTGAATCATCATAGCGGCATACACCGTAAAGCTTGTATTTGTGTTATCGCATTACCGAGATCACGCACGCTGGCAAACGACACGTAATGTAAATCTGTTGGCAGAATCTTTGTTGAACCTCGTAATTCTTTGTATTGAATTGACTCGAAATGTTGCCCATGTAGCTATAAGGCATTGGTGCCTGACGTGTTTTAGCTGCATTAGAATACACTTTCTGATAACGCGTTTTTAATCTGATTCTTACTGATCTGATCTTACTTCCCAATCAGGAAACAGCAAGTCGATAGTTTATCATGGGCTTGCTGAGCATTCTGCGAAAAGTGAAACAGAGAGAAAAAGAATTTCGCATTTTAATGCTGTTTGTATTGAAGCAGCTACCTTGCCATCGTCTTCAAACTGAAAATTGTACCTCTTTCGTAGAGGTCTTGATAACGCTGGCAAGACAACAATCGTGAAAATGTTTATGGGATCCGATGTGACCGAGATCAGTCCGACACTTGGCTTCGACATTGAGACATTTGAATACCAATCGTACGCGCGCGTTTGACTTGTGTCTCTAATCAGTAGATGTGATCTCTTGTGAATAGATATCACTTAAACATTTGGGATGTCGGTGGCCAACAATCTATACGATCGTACTGGAGAAATTACTTCGAACAAGTAGAAATAAGGCTCTACGTGCGGGTGTATGATTCTCAATTATATTATATAGACAGATGGTCTAGTGTGGGTAATCGATAGTGCTGATCGCAGCAGATTGGAAGACTGCAAACGTGAACTTTTCAGTTTGCTCACTCAAGAAGTATGCTCAATGCTTACTGTCAGGATTTAGTTCTTATCGATTCTAATGTTTACCAGAAACTAGCAGGGGCATCGATACTTATATTTGCAAACAAACAAGATCTCCCTGGAGCCTTACCAGTCACGTCAATCGCAGAGATATTGCAGCTGGATGACGCACAATTCTCAAATCGACACTGGAAGATTGTATCATGCAGCGCAATAAGCGGTGATGGATTAGCAGAAGGGATTGATTGGCTGGTGCAAGACATTGCTAGTCGTATATTTCTCATGGATTGAAAATGAATGAAATTAATCAAAAGTAGAAGACGTCCAAGTCTATTCATATATATATCGAAGATGCATGGCATTACGATTCTTTTATCGTGTAAGAAGCAAAAGTGCTGTGACTGCACCGCCAAATGGAGTACACCACGTGACTGCTCCACATTTAGATTCCGAGTTGGTATGCGTTGTCCCGGTTATTGAAAACCATCATCTTATTACACTGTATTGCGGTGGATGATTCCTGAGTATTGTACCACGGCCTGGAAAACGTTTTTGTTCGCGAACAAATTGCATTCAACTCCAGTGTCTAATTCAAATTGGCGTGACACTATGACAGCGCCAGTGAATGATGCAAGAGACACTCAATCAACCTCCAAGTATAAGTAGAAGCCATAGATCAAAAGCTTTGCCTTTTGCAATCGCCATTTTGTTTGGTACTACCGATACGACTACATCTCGGTATTCGAAAAAAGGCTTAACCGCACTTTGCTGCTGTATGATCTTATCGCTGGCAGATATGAACTGGTAGCGTTCCAAGTATGCATACTACCTGCAGAAACACAATTCTGACAACGTCATTCAAATCAAGCTGGCCACTCAATCAAGTGTACTTTTGAACAAATCCCGCATTTATCTCCTAGTTGCCCGTTGGCATAGTCTTTGCAGCACTCCTCTTACTTTATCGGGACCTGCAAGCTGCCATGCAAAAGTGACCATTTAGCTTGCGATTAAAGTAGGCTACAGAACATGCTGGTCGCGTTATCGTGATTTCCTTCGCGATACCTGTGCAGAGTGAAGTTCTAGCTGTGGTCCGATGTGTCAAATCATATGAATGATGTTGTCATACCTTATTCGGCAATCTTTAATATTGCTAAATGATTGTTCTTCGTGTTCTGCGTGCAAATCACCACACAGCAGCGAAGTTGAGATGAATTGCGAGGATAGAATGAATCATATTTATTGATCATATGGAAGGTACAATCTATAAATGCTGGAACGATACTTGGGCATTCATTGAGACCTCTGTGAGATCTTAAGAAGCACGCATGCTCAAGATATAATTCACTTTATACATATCCTGGATCTCGCCCAGATGAGTTGCCAATCTGGTTCCAAACGCTTATCAACATTGGGTCAGCCATGGTACAATGATCTACCTGATGCAATATTTTGTTTCACCATGCCCTGAATATGAGGAAAGGTAATTTTGCGCTTCGCTTCTTTTTTTCTCACCGGCAGCCGGATCTTACGTCAATGGCACATCACTCGTGTGGCTCGATTAATATAAAAGCATTGTATCATAGCAGTTGGTCTGTTTTAATTTCACGCAGAAAAAAGACAGGACACAAGGGATCTTTTCACCCCAAAATGATTAATAAATCCAGCGGGTACTGCAGTTTCAGGGAGGAAGAGAGGAGTATGAAAACTATGAATACGGTGCAGTCTTGCGACTATTCAAATTAGTCGAAAGATTCCAATCAGTCTACCAACTCTTTCTTCACCGGCGACAAACCAGCCATACGGCTTTCGATGGGGGTTATTCGGCTTGATAAATGCATCTGGTGTGCATGCATTATATTCTTCTGCATCGTACCTAGTTGACCAACCTGACTATATTCCACTTTCGCGCTGATTCTCAATCCAATTTCGTCCACTGGTTGCAGCACTACGTCACTTCAACAAGCGGAGAGTCCATCATCACTATCATGTGTCCCATGTATCAAATCGATATGCGCAATTCTTGTTCAAGATTGCAGCGTTAAACAATACACGTAAAAGGATCTATCAAGATTGACAGATATGCCATTTTAAACAAAATCCTGACTGGAACTTTCAATTGCGACTATCCAAATTGGACTCAAGAAGCTAAAGATACACGAATGATATCTCGAGCACTTGTACGTGAAATCCTAGTGCTGATACTAGTCATTGCAAGGTGTAAGTAGAATTAGAAATCAATTCTTTAACCGGAAAGACTTGATGAGACTATGTAATACAACGCATGCTCCAATCGTGGGATCCACCTGTGGACCCACCCTCGCGACGATCGATTCTATTATAATGGAAATTTGAATGAATTGAGACAGTTTATATTATCATAGCTGACTGACGACCACTCAGAACCATGCTTGACAATCCAAGACTGCATATTCTAGGCAGGAAACTTCACAATGAATAATGACACAAGCAAGCACGCGTTTCGTACATCCGGTATAGTTAAGCGATCTGCACAGTTCAAAATAGCGATACGTTCAGAAGGATCGTTTATGTTCAAAATATTCTTGCATTGCGCTGACGTAGCCTAACAGTCGACGAAGTCATCACCAAGCGCACATCTGATAGTTATTTTAGAGGCACTCTGGTAAGGTGGGAAAAGATCTGGTTTATCAAAAAGGGCAAATTACTGCACGCAAACCAAGGAAAATCTCTTATATGGGCATTGATGCTATCCAGACGCATAGAAAAGAAATCTCTCGCTCAATCGCACTGCTTGCGATACAAGTTTGAAGTACAAGACCGAATTTGAGCAAGTTTTGCCAATGGTTGCTCTTTCACCATGTCATGCACCAGCAGCGCTCATGGTGTGAATTGTTGAACTATTCTGCATAAAAAGACCACCGTGGTGATGGTGTATGGGTCGCTTCATCCTCATAGCAAGATGTTCATACAAAGTTCCTGCCATCTGTACAATGCATCATCTAGCCGTCCATTTGTATGTCGATCCACTCCGTTATTGGTAGAGGATTCTCGTTTTGTGTGCGCTTGTTATTGAGAAATAGTTTGCGGTCTGAAAAACCACTGCCTTGTCGATTCTACGTACATATATGCTCAACTAGTACAACTTGGACTATCATAAATGCCGATACTTCTGTAGCAAACTTTTGTCGTCCTAAACAAAGATGAACGGAATCCAAGCAATTACCTAAGACTCGGAATTAGTCTCCTAAACATCTGCATATCCTTTGCGCGATATTTGAGCCTTACAGCCTAGTTAAATGAGCTTCATATTTAATGCGCCTGGTAGATTCCGTCGCGAAGGGAAAGTATCGAAAGATTTTGTCCAGCATTGATGGGAGAAAAAGCGCAATAAAATGTATGCAAGCAACCGCATGAGGGGTTCTCTTGTGAATTTTCACAATCATCGTCGTATATCGTCTATCTTGTTTAGGGTGACACATAATGCACCTTGACGAGCGGAAGAAGCTTATATGAAGATTATTGAGTTGATGCATTAACATTGAACATAAGAGATACCAACCATATACGGCAATGCATGGGAATTACAAGTAAGGCTAACTTGACAATGCTAGCACATGAACATAATGCAAAACCCAAAGCGCATCACCTTGCTGTCGTCCTGCTTTCTTGCAATGAGCTAGTTTGAATCCTTATTACCAGCTTGCCGTTGACCTTTGACTCAACGACCAAGAGGTATGCCCGGTAAGTTTTATTAATTCAAAATTGTGGTATGGAAACGGCTGTAAAATAGTAGGATGGATGTCGTAGTTAACTTCGGTATGTTATTGATGACTTGTATTGAAAAATGTTGAGGCTCCAGCGCTCAATCTCACTCATCCTGAAGTAACGTTGGCTGACAATTCCGATATAAAGCGCTCGCGTGGCATTCTTCGGTATTGGCAGTATTGAAGTAGATAAGTCCGTAAACGGAAATATAAGAGGACATTCCATCACGAGTATGCAGTCTAATTCGCGATGCTCTAATTTGAAAGCCTGCTTGTGGGCCGCATAACATCCTAGTCCGGTATACTTGTATTAATCTGGGCACTGATGATTGCACCAAAATAGCGACGATCGGTTGAATGCAAACTCTCGTATCTCCTTGTGGTAGTTCCATTTTATTGCCTTCTCGTTCTTTGTACAATACGCTCCACTTGCACACTGCCTACATGGTAGAACACAGATGTATTTATGCCCAAAATGCGGTAGCGAATTGGCAAGGTAAGTGTATGTGTACTCTAACGAATGAAGTTAGAAATCATTAATATTCAAAGAAATGCAGCACCAAGAAGCGACGATCCTAGTTCATGGAGCAAAATATAGCTTTCATAATCCAGGACCGGGTGTCCCATACGTGGGGTCCTTTGACAGGACGTAGTATCGAAAAAAGGCTGGGAATATAATGATTCAACCTTGCGGTAGAAGCGTAGACTGTGAAGGGACTTGTGATACACGAGCTGGAAATTCATATTCATCAGAAGCTATTACTTTTGTAATGCTCTTATCCTTTGTGCACAAAAAGACATGCAACTGGTAGATATAGACCGTAAATCTCGGCTTCTATGAGCAGGCTACTACCTCACGCTGTTGTAATTCAATCATTGTAGAGCAATAATATGTATATAAATTGGCGCAGCCATCGAGAACATGACCATGAATTTGTTGCATTGGGAGAAAATGAAATGAAAAATGAGAAGCATAAGACTACTCCGAATGTGTGTCTTATCTTATAAACCTTGAATCAACTGCATATATCTAGAAATACCAAGATGGAGTTTAAGTTCTTGCATGCGTTTTTAGTCTCCATCTATACTGTTCATGAAGAGAATATTTTGCAGAAATATCCTACAAGCCAGAAATACTGGCTATTACTAACCTGGCCATCCCAACAAGCATTACAATGAAGTTGGCAGCCTTGCCTCAAATAATTTGCCTACGACGTAAAATCCGATCGTCTGATCACTGAGAATATTTTGGAAGTTGGGTCCTGCCACGAGTCAACAGTTGATCAAATACATTGTCATGCAATGCGCTGGAAAAGTTCAGCTTTATGTGATATATTGCGCATATTTCAGTCTGATACGATAATTTAGGGGTTTGATTCCACAGCTACCAACGCTTCAGCTACACATCTTAGTCACGCACATCTCCTCGAGACTCACTATATTGGATGGTGAATAGAGTGATACATGGCTAGAATTTTTGGATATGTATGCTCCTCATAGCTATATTGACCAGCAAGGAGAAGCGCCAAAACGACTCCCCAGCATGATCGCAATATTGTACGGTGAGACTGAAAGGAATACAGGCCTGTATATAGTGCTTCCGGCCCGGCAACCTTTCTGCGGCCGTCATCTCTAAGGTAGCCAATGTTGCGTATGGAATGTAAAGTGCTTTTGCTATGCTATCTCCGATTTTGCAGTGCTTTTTCGTATGCATTCTTCAAATCATCACAGTAGACTTTCATTCCCGCGCAACTTCTCCATGTTTGATATGCATGTTTTTGCCAAGAACTACCTAGTAAATAGATGTCGCAGATTTGACACAAAGAAATTCAGATAAATTTGCTGCGTATCAGTATCCCAACTGTGTAGTATAGTGCTGTAAGAGGTGTGATCATTGCTATACTGCTTCACAAGTGGCATCAATTTCAGCACGCAACATTGCGGATTATTTATCTCTCCTATTGTTCTTCAGAACTATTTTCAAGATCAAGTAAATGATATAGCTCAAGCCTTCCTTCTCGTACTGCTGATATCTGATATCCATTTGAATGTTAATGTAAATGCACTTCAATCTCAAAAACACGAGCTCAAGTACCTGCAGATCCCATCTAATCTCACTCAAAAGCTCCATCGCTCGGTCAGACTGGCAGCAACGGTTAGTACAGCTCTCGGAATATGTGAGCACAAATGTTCACCTTGGCTTTGTCGACATTCAAGATGTCACTTTGGATTAATACTTTTGCATAAAATTGTTCCGCAGTGTATTGTCGTATTTTCGGATACCGATGACCGAGAAATGTCACCAGCGAGTGCATGGCCTTGATTTCTACTGGTCTTTCGCTCGGGAGTAAACCCAGGAGGACGTTTATTCCAGCAACTAATTTTGCATGTGAAGAGGTTTTTTTCAGGTTCTGTTGTATCGCTTTATACAAACGATCTCCGAATGTGGAGACATCATCCGCACAAGCTCGCTTTGTCGACGTCATTTCTTCTGGGTGATTCAGAAAAAGCGCAGGATGAGCGATGTTGCTCGCGAGTATGATAGCGAGGGATTTCAGCAGTGCCACGATCACGCGATCTTCGCTGTAATGTTTTTGGAAGAGTGACAGCAAATGAAAACAAAAGCGGTTGATAATATCGTACTCCTTTGCTTTCACGTGTCGCTCGATCCACTCAAATAACGCTGATCTGGCAGCTTTGACTACGTTGTCTGTCAGTCCACCAACGCTGATGATAAGTCCTGAAGCGACAGATTCGACATAGTTTGGTGAGTCCATCATCTGCACGACAAGTGGGAAAGTGTCATGTGCCATTGACCAATTTACCGACAAACTCTCAGGGAAAATCACATCTTGCAGCAGTAGTCGGTCTGGAATGCCACTAATTCGACTTTCCGATGCATGCAGCAGTGAGAAGAGTGTCGTTCCTGCCGCTGCGCGGACTCCATCAAGTTTTTCTGCGAATTGTTTTGCGATGGCATTGATCTACTGATAACGATGAATATGCGAAATGTTTGTGGATGCAAAATTCACGTACAGTCTCAAGGGTCAAGTGCGGAGAAATTGTCATGGCTGATTGCTTTGCAACAATGTCCGATGGTGACATTTCACTTGTAGCGCCTTTTGAATGAGCTGTGCAAAGCTTCTTCTGTGATTTCTCCAAAGTTCGGTCAAAAGCAGACAGCTGAATGTCTTCGTTGCGTATGACACCAACTCCATTAGGTGGGAAGTAGTAAAATCCTGGTTGCGGGGTGGAGAACTGAACATGATACACTGCTGAATACACGAATGTACTATCGCAAGGGGTGTCGTCTTCTTCATTAGGAATGGCCACAACTCGCACCACTCTTCCATGGCCCATACCGTTGACAGACGCGAACGAGCCGATCACAGTTCCGCTTCTCAACACGTCGTATGTGTCTGTCGAGAGCAAAATATCTCGCAATCCTTGCATTGCCGCAATTCGAACCCACGACCCGACATCGCCACGTTCATCCACAGCGTAGTCATTCTCGACACACCCGATTAATGTCTCGATGATTTTGCTCGCATCACCTGCACTTAATTCAAGTTGGTAAATCCCTTTCCGACAGAAAATCTCGACCATTGCTGTGACGGCAGCCACACGCCCATCTGCGTCCAAATCCTCGTCAGATTGAACGGACAAATCCGCAGCACGAACCAAAATTTCTACACAGCGGCTGACAATTGGCTGCAGCAAATCTGTCGGAGATGCTCCAATTGCTCGTATGTATCCTCGCCGTTTGGCGACATTCGGAGATAGAATTGTTTTCATTTCATTTGCGGTGATATTTTGTTCAGTATTTTGCACACATTGTAACACTCCGTTGTCCAAAAATCTCGGAAGTAGGCGCTGGATATAGTCAACATGTTCCTTCTGTCCTTCTTGGATTACTCGAGATACGCAATTCATGCTGAAGCTGCGGTAAGCAGCGAGTGCAGCCGTCGAGACCGAGCTCGATGGATGCGTAAAACATTCTTCCAGAATGGATAGATACTGCTTCATCTGCACAAAAGTGAAACTGAAGTGGGCTGTTGCCATTGCTCTTATCAAATTACATAAAGCTGCACGGATAAATTCTCCACCACGATCTCGAAAAAGTCGTCTTTCCTCAACATGAATGACGACTTGTTTCAACGTCTTCTGTAATTCGCCATCAATGAAGGAAGGGATCTGTGTTAGACAATAGACCATTTCAGAAATCGCAAGGATAGAACCGTGACGAGTGATCACTTCTTCTTTCGGAGAAATACTGCGTTGACATAAATTTGGAATGAGATGGTGCAATGCAAATGCAGGATCTAATGCCGTGATTCTCCCCATAGCTATAGCTGAAAGCTTCCGGATTTTGACATCCCAATGCGATAATTTGTAATTTGCTAAATGATCTAAAAATGCGTAGCGATATGCTGGAGACTCGGCAATGAAATAACCGACCGAACAGTACGCGTGGCGGATATTTGAAACAGCAAAATAATCGGCACGGGTCAGAATATCGATACCTTTTGGAAAGTTTGCATGACCTTGGCGCCCAATGCATTCCTGGAATGCAGCTGACGCAGCCCTACGACAATTGACTTCACGATCAAAAACACAATTGATAAGCATGGCAGAGGCAAGGATCTCCTTGATATAGGGCAGGAAAAGAGCTGGCTCGTAAGCACGGGCAAAACACCAGCAAGTATAGCAAGCTGCATCTCGTACATGAGCACCTATGCTGTGTGCGCCTCTTCGAACATCGTAACGCAATGCTTTTTCTGTACACTCAACTGCTTGCGGTAAGCGCTGTGGAAGCAGGAGACCGCGTCGAGCAAGTTCTGCCAAAGCAAGGCTTCCACCATGCCAAGCACCATCATTTTCGCTTGGATTAAATAATTCCAGCACTGAAACCACAATATCGTCGGCGTAGATATACGGAAGGCGTGAGGTGATCCGGCCGATTCCTTTAGCAGAAGACCACCGGGTTACTGTATCTCGATCTCTCAGTCCACATAGTAAGATGTTAATAATCTGTTCCATCCATACTATAACGTCATCATCCAGATCATCTATTTGAGATTCCCTTGGCTCTGGTGTGGAAGGTAAATCCTCTTTTTGTTTGTGGCAGATTGTGTCTAGCCGTACATCTAGAGACCGTAATCCGCGTTGATATCGCCACGACATTACTTTTGGTGGAAGAAATAAGAGTCCTAGCCTTTGTACCAACTTGATGCTCAATTTGAGCTGTAAAGTACTTCCAGCGATACGATTCGATGATTCTCTTGACTCAGTTATTTTTGCTAGGTTTGAGATGAATCGCAATACTGTCCCGAAGTAGACTGGGATAACCTGGATGTGCTTCGAGCGCGGAGCAAACTTTGCCAAATATGTGAGACATTGCATTATGCCAATGATTTTGAATTGATCAATCTCGGTGTTAGATATACCATTTGAAAATGTGGTGTCGGGGCTTGTTTCTAGTGCGTCAGCTGCTTTCAGTAATTCTGCGTTTGCCCAGATCAGAAAGTCAAGCAAATGCGATTTCTCTGTATCTGGACGACTAAGTAATCTTGCCAAACATAAAGCTGCAGCTGCTTTGGTTACGCCAGGATCTGCGAGATATTCTTTACACAAAGTTTGTAATTTGACAACTAGAGATTGCTGTCCATTGTCATTTGCCCTCGTCTCTATTGATGATTTTTCTGCGCTAGCCACCACTGATGAGTCTATAGTTTGAAGATCAAAGGGGACCAAGCAGAGCATTGATAGCCACAAAAGCAGTCCGTATCGAGTCTCCCAGGTACTATGAAATAAAAAGAATCCTAGTGCTTTTGATGGTGTTTTCACTGTATAATGGACGATCTATACCTGTGGCAATTCGGGTCTTGAGATTGTAAGAGCAATAGAGTCGGTTCAAAATCCTTCGCTGCATGTGGAAATAATTTCAAGATGATTTTATATCCTCGCACTTTACACAAATGATATATAAGCTGAAAGATTCCATGCAGCTTATGATTGCAATAAACTTGGAAAGGGAAGGTGGATGTGCTTTTTCGAGTCAGAAGAAGCGTTGAACATTGCATGATTCTGGACACTTCTGAGATGAGTGGGTCCATTATGGCATTCAGATAAGGATCAAGGAGCTGAGGCCTCTCCATATATCGATCCAGCTACATAGTATGCGTTTTGAATTACTTTCATTACGTTATGGAAGCAGATTGATAGAAGTACAATTTCTCGTATGCGTTGGAAAGCTGTGGCCTCAGAGATATGTACACCAGCACAATCGTCAACGATCGTCGGGTCGAAGCAATCCGTAGTATTCTTCTCCTCTTTCATAGCATCTCCCGGCGTATACATCGAAACAATATCGTGCACAAGTTGTAGACAGAGCTCATGCTCCGCGAAATATGAATTCTCGCCAGCTAATGATTTTGAATTCATGGCGTGAGGTACCGTGAAGGCTTTTTTACAGAACTGCGAGATCAAGTTATTGCGTCTACCATTCTATTTGGAAAAGAATTTCAATAAAGTTCCTACCCAGCGTATTCAGCCTACGCCGATAAATTGTCGAAAGTTATCCTCCGACATGTTCCGTTCTACCTGTAGACCAGCAGTTTAGAGATGTGCATGTCATTCATAGTGCTCTTTCAGCTCAGTAATAGTGTATGTAATTGACACTGCACAATTTCCAAGGATAGTGCAAGAGAATCAGGGAGCACTTAAATGAATATTCTCTAGCGCTTGTTTGCGCAATTTTTAAGCTTTCACCTTAGCTTAACACACATGGAGAATATATTTAATTTTTACAGACTTCAAATAGGGTCACTGAATTGAAAGAAAACGGAGCGCGATGCACACTCTCTCAAAGATTTCCGTATCCCTTTAAAATGAGATACAATTCTGATGATGGTACAACAATTGCGTTACTCATGGAAACGCTTTTCGGATACGACGGTACTAGTGCGAGTGAAACACACCGAAGAGGTATGCATTATGGGTTATAATTCCAATTCTTTGAGGAATCATGTTTCATGACCCTGTCCCTTTAGCACACTAATTTCTATGTTAACAACATGCGGATTTTTTTTGAGATCGAACGCTTCACTGATTCTTTAAATTTCTCTTGATTCACTATATCATATTCCGACATTCTAGCGTGCGTCAAGCTCGAGATCGATCATTGCGCGATGAGTTGTATTGCCTTCTATTATCTCCAGATAGGAATATCCCACTAGTTCCGCGCGATATATAGCGTAAAGAATTCTTGGTCGTTACGGTACTAAGGCAAGAGGGTTCGCCAACGAAAATATTTGATTGCAATCTTTGCTTGCTTGAAATTTGAAATCTAGCAAAATCTAAATCTTTGCGAAGCTCAATCCATCCTGGTGCGGGCGAAAGTGCGCCATTGTATGAATGACATCACTTCTTTCAATCTTATGCATGAGCCTATTCTTGCCGCGATTCCTATTTAGAAAGTGCAAATTCTTTACGTTTTATGGACGAATCTCCAATAATTTTTTATGTGCTGCAGATTGCCATAACCACATACAAGAAAAGTGTGTTCCCGACACTCGTGTAGCTTCACCACGCACCGGGCTCTAATAAGTGCCTGTACAAAATGGGTGATTAATTTGGTACTTTATTTGACCTGATAGCAGCCACGAAAATCCTAGCAAAGAAAGGTGCTCTTGTTTGTGCCCTTTGCGTATAATCAATCTATCACCCTATATCGAGGTGATGCATACATTCATTCAGGATTATAACCAAAGAAAAAGACAACCTGAAGATATCAAGCGGAGGAAACCATAAATGCCCATGGGCTCTACGTCAGTGCAACCGTTTACAGCCTAAATCAGCTTGCAATAGGGCCTATAAGACTAACCATTGGGCGTGGGTACCGTCAACCGTACGCCGTAGACGTGAATATACTAGGCGACGACGTAGCTCAGCAGGGTGATTTGTGATTGGCAAGTCTCCATCAAACTGAGTCAATTACCATTCCTCTTAATCTCGCAGCGAGCTCGACACTCGTTTCAGCATCCTCTTAGGGCGATCGGCGATACTGCAATACGCGATATAGGAAGTTCGTACATAATGACAGTAAAAGTATCAACCTTTTTGAAGTATGCCATCGATAAATGTGGATGGCGCACCAAGTGATTCGGAAAGTAGACTCATGAACTCATTTCGTATCTCTCGAAGTCGCTTCTTCGAGGTATATGCAATGAGTGTATGAGTCTACTTTCCGAATCGCTCAGACCCACGCGTGACATTACGCAAGCTGGTAAGAATTGTAGGTGATTTAGGAACACAAGGATCTCTTATGTTTACTAAAGACTACGTATCTAGGGGCCATATGTTTCCTATTATTATTCGCATTCACATCACGTATTTGAACCACTCCCCTCCACGTGGCCTACGTGAACGACAGCTTGAGCTAGTACAGTCTTCAAGCAGATTCGTGTTTATAACCCTTTAAGGTTCATGGCAAACGGTGTCCATACTACGGGCGAACACCCTTACCTGAGCTGGGCCAGCCCCCAACTAAACAATGGATTAATTGATAACGTATGGATCTAGGTAAAAGATTAAGGGAAAGAAACATAGGGTACAACTTACAAGAACACGACAGATTAACATGAAGATGAATTATGAAATCAAGATTCTGCGGATATCGCTATATACTGTACAGAGCAACGGGCATTGGAGGATGGGAGGCTTTGCAGAAACGAAACTGCATTGGGAGGAAGTTATTCAAGGCCAAATTATAATAAGCATTTTTCATCTGCTTTGTAGACGCCTGCTTTCATTTTGTAATTTTAAGTCTCTTCACTTCTCCATGTGGACAATAATGTTTTGAACGGTAGTTCTCGATGAAGTGGTCATCAACCGAGTTGAACGGAATGCAGAAATTCACCTATATGCCTCAATTTGGAGCCGCTATCAAACATTCATGTTCATCCAACGAATTATCCTTCTCGACAGACTTTACAGATCTTTCGAAAAAATTTCTCAGATCAATTGTGATGATCCTGAGCTGAAAGATAATGTATTGGAACCGCGACGTTCTACTCATCGTCACCATGGCTGTCACACCACTAATTCTCTGATTGAACGATGAATTGGCGATTGGGACGTTATTTGCTAGCAAATACCGACGGCCAGCAGAAGTACATCTTCCGGAGTGCTTCTATGTATTATCGCACTTGGGCGACCTAGGTGTTAGCCTATTGCCATGATATTTGTGCTGATGTCTGGTTTGGAACGTCATCCCATCGTCTCGAAATGATTAGCTGGAGCTTATGGAGCATGTTTATTTTGTCCATTTTCTGACTTGTCATCCAAACTCCAAGTCACCGTGCGCTGAGTAATGGCTGCTCCTACCGATACTGACCTGATGCATACGTGAGAGAAAATATCCAAGTAAGATCTCTCTAGACTGGATTGGGCAATATATCATTGCTCTTGTGATATCGCACAGCCCACGGATCAATTCTCGACTACGACCTCAAAAAAGTCGTCTTTCCACAATGTAAATGCTCCATGTCTCTAACTCAGCATCAATAAATGAGGAAATCCAAGCCAGGCAGAATTTCTTGCCAGCAATTGCAAAAATGGAGCTGTGGCGAGTGATCTTCTACTTTCCAAGAGATGGAACGTTCTCAAAACCCAGGATTAATACATTACGAGGTAATGCAGTAAATTATGCTTGTCGACATGATTCAACTGCATAGCGATACGCTGGAGACTCGAGAGTATGATATCTGATCCAACAATAGCGCGACGTATATTTGATAAATGTAGTAATCGATACGGTTTGACTGTCAATACTTACAGTTTGCATATATCTCGCGTCCTATGAAGAATGAAGAGAAGTTCAGAGGCATAATCATGAGGTATGCAGAGGGAAGAGTATCTTCATATAAGAATGAAGAAGCGTTTCTTCATAAGCACGGAAATGAAGCAGCATGTTATTGAACCAATTCCTTCACTGCCCATCCTATAATCAGCAACGATCGTTTATCACGACACCATACTTCGTACCAGTGCTTTGGATAACTCTTAAATATTTTTCTATATCTTACACCATGGCGTTAGTAAGCATAGTCTCTCACATGTAGATCAATCATCCATCTGTGCCTTGTGTAGTGACCATGAGACATTTTGCATATATATCGTACAGTCAATCAATCAGCTGCTGATGGCGGTAGTACCGTGCCTGGTGATATTATATTAGAACATATATACAAAGCAAAAGTCTTCTGAGCAGCGTATAATGGAGAAAACTGAGTGTGCGCAAGCACCATCAAGCGAAGAAACACATCGAACGTCCATAGAAGAGAAACACTCTCCAATAATCACAAGCCCTTGTGAAAATACAGCGATGCGTGCAGAGCTCCACGAAGGAGGAAATGCGTCCAAATTGAGTACTACGAGAGGCTTCCTCGGTGTAAATCCTCGAGACAGTCACGTCAAAGTAAGTGACAATAAGTTGTTCTCAATAGATAATTATTTGCCTTATTAGCCCAGACTCGACGTCACGAACAGCGGAAAGCTACAGGATCAATTTTACCACGCTGTGCCTGCTTCCTCCGCTATCGGTTTCATCAAACATCGCTGGTGCAGTTCAAAGAAACGAAAAGGAAAAGATTCGGCAACTTCAACTGGATCGTCTGAAGTTGATGATCAAAATTGCAACGTATCTTCTTGGCCGTATGATGATAACACATTAGTGAATGGTAGCAAGAGACGAGGCGCATTAAATCGTCCAGTGGCATTTTCTGATCAGTCAACAGTCGTCAGTAAAGGCGAAGAATATTTTTCAGAGTCAGATATTGTGCATGCAGGATACTTGGTCAAACAAGGATCTTTTTGGAAAAGTTGGAGACGGCGCTTCTTCATTTTACGTCGAGATATTCCCGTTCTCGCATACTATGCGTCCAAGGAACATCTCACTAAACTTGGTGAGATATCCGTGGATGATCAAAGCGTGCTGCTAAAGACTCCTCGTAATGGCATCCCGCATTGCTTTACAGTGAAACATGCCGCTCGCACGCTAATCATGTTCACTGAAGACGGTGAAGACATCATGAATACCTGGATGGATCGTATCAGTCGATGTATTCGTCTTCGTACAGACAGAAATGCCATCACGAATACAATTATGGATCGAGAACAAAGTAGCGTGAATAGCACTGAGTCAGCGCTGATCCTTGACACCGCAGCTATTCGTGCACACCCAAAAACTCATCCTTCACATAAGCATCAAAATGACCATCTGGCGTCCAACGACTCTTTTAGACTTTTGGGAGCTCTTGAGCAAATGGAAATTGATAGCTCATCAATACTATCCAATAATCTCAATTCGAAGAGCAATTGCTGCAAAGTCCGCTCGCATAGCGCGTCTGGTGCAATCATGACGTCTAAATATGCTGAGAAGCAGTTCCGAAGAGGAACAATAATGTCGTTGGATGATTCACAGATACGTATACGGGAAGAAAGTAGGAGAGACGCAGGATACAATGACAATAGACATACTCGAAGTCTCAGCCTTACACAATTCAGGCCGACTCCCAGCATCGAGTTATTTGTATCGGTTGGATGTAGAGATATCTCCGAGATCACACAAATGCTTGTTGCATCCTTCATCGTGATACCGGGGAATAAAGATCTTGTGGAGCTTTCTCGGACTGAGATTCAAGGCAGTTTTGTCACACGAAGGCTTAAAGGGGGACTCGATGTGCGAGAATTCATGACAACACTTTCGGTTCCGTTAAAGCTCCGCCAAATGATCCAATTTGAAATATACGCGGCATCGAATCCGAACTCAGAGTCGCTGAGCAATCAGCAATCACTTGGTTTCGCACGGGTCTCACCAATTGAGTTACTATTTTCTTCGGATAGCACCATCATATTGGAGTGCCGTCGATCTTCAACGGCGTCCCAAGCGCGGTTACTAATCCTCAATCGACTGACGCCAACAAATACAACGGATTTGGGACACTCTTATATCTATGCCAAACGCCATTTCGTAGCACAGAAATCAGGATATGATAAACGATTCTCATCGGAGATGTCAAACGGGATGTTATTCAGAAATTTCAATGGTGATTACACAGGAGGCGAGCTTGAGAAAGCCATTTCGACGAATGATTTAACTTCTCCGGCCAGCACAGGCTCCATCAATTTGTATGACGGCAATCTGAGCAAAAGACTAACTAGAACCTCATTGGAACCTTTTGAGCCAGAGCATGTTTTGGTTTCGGAAGAATTGTCGGCTTCGTTCTGCTCGGTATCTATTGCATTTGCATATGTCAAAATGCTACAAACACGAAACATGCGGAGAACGCATGATGCTGAGCGCTTTATAGCCGACATCGCTCGAAGATATGATCAGACGCCGTCATCTCCGTGCTGCAAAACTCAGAGTGAAGACACCATCAATTTACACTCGGAACTTGTTTGTGATGCAAGAGATAGGCTGACTCACTACACGCAGCTCCATGAAATGTACAATAGTCGTGAGGACTACTACCATTCTCTTCTCCGAATGCTTGAAGAGGGAAAAGAGCCTGGTATCACGGGTTGCTTGAAGCGAAGCGTTTACAAGAAGGAAAAAATGGGGGAATTCATGCCTGTCAACTTGAACTGCCATCTCTTTCGAGTCAAGGAAATTTCTTTTGACGCTGTAGCAGCTAGTAATCAATCAACTTTGCCGCATTCGGGTCGATGCAGAAGAACAGATGAACTCATCTTTCCGGTCATCACTCATGGATGTAGTGCGGCGCACTCCTTGGGGTTCAAAGAAGGCGGGCTTCGACGATTGCAACATTTATACACTCAGTCAGCTAATGATCAACGCTTGTTGGAGCGTATTGAGCATAGACAAGATATTGTATTCTCGCAAGCGCTTGCTATCACAGCCGCGGCATTTCTCACAATTATTGGTTTGGCATTCGAACATTCGGGTGACCATATTGAGCACTTGAAATTCATCTGCTCGGTGGGGTTTCTGATCAATACAGAATCATTGTTGAGCACATTGGGATCTGAAAAAGGGATGTTGGAAGATATGGCGGAAGCCTCACTCTGGTTAACACGGTGTGTCAGTTTACAAATCGTGCAATCGATGGAGGAGGGTCGTTTGCTGCGATGTACTAAATGTGTTGGTGTCACAAGCAGCGACTCTGGTGATCAAGTAGTCGCGACTCTTGCAGTTCCAAGCGAAGTATTTGCTATCTTGCCCCAGAAGCTACAGCATGGCCAGCTCATCAAAGTCCATAGTGTCTTATTCACGCAAGGTATCAATGAGATGCAATCGGTAGCTAATACTGTTTTGGATACACGGCTTCAGGATGAGATTAATCACGAAAGTGGTAAAACGCTGGCACAATACTTCAAAAGCTTCAAGATGCAATTTCGACGATTGTACGAAGAGGATAATCTTCACCCCGACACTGCGGAGTATCTCGCGCATTTGAAAGCGGAAGTACGTTCATTTCTGGAACGATTGCGACTGGCTTTGACGCACCATGTTCAGCGCAAAAATGTCAATATTTTGATCGAGTCGAGTGATTTGTGTCGGAAATTAGGAGCAGCTCGAACGACTTGTTGTAAAAGTGGTAAAGATCGTACAGCTATGGCAGTGACGCTCGAAGGTTCACGTCTTGCTGTGGACCAGTTTCACGTTAAATATGGAATCCAGCTCTGCAACGCTATGCGTGAGCGTGGTGTTCGTCGTGTAAACGTCTTGGCAAACACTGGGAAAACGAAATTTGCTTTCAATTCATTACAATTAAAGTGTCTCCCGGATTGTTACAAGCCACCGGTTTTGGCCTCCGATTCCCATGTCGGATCCTGATCGTTCCACTCGCTCGCTCGGTGTCTTAACGGCTGGCCACGACGTCGAAGACGCCCAAGTTTTTGCATCTGAAAAGGAAACAATTAGATATATATACCGTTCGGCGCTTATTAGTAGTCAAAACCGCAAGGAAGAGATTTTGCTCATGCTCCTGATTTTTCAGCTGCAGTTGCTTTACTTGTTGTTGGAGTACGAAAATCGTTTGGGCATCCTCACAAGCTTTGATATGTCCCAGCGCTCGCAAATCTTGCAGCTTCTCTCGGCATGTGTCTCGTAGCGCTTGCTTGCAAAAGATGTCAGGCAAAGTACCGCACATCAAGCTGATAGAAAGAGAAACCTGTTGCTCCAGCAATTGAGTTGCAAGATTCTCTCCGACTGCCCGAACTTCGTCACGCTGTTTGTGATAGAAATAGATGTGATCAAGGAAGCTGAGAAATAATTTATCGACTTGATTAGCCGAAAGCGATTGCCATGTTCGACGAATGTGTTGCTCCATTTGATCTTGACAATGTGCTTTGTCGACGTTCGTGCTGTCGCGTAGCAAAGTTAGTTCACTCACTAGTTTGCGTGACAACGTGTCGATCTGCGCCGTTTCCTCATCGACAAGAGGCTCATTGTTTTTTGCAGTGGAAAATTCGGTCGCAGCCGCGGTGCGCTCAAATTTCATTTGCGAATGCTCGTGACTGTTGATATTTAGAAGGAAGACTTCTCGCAGCAAGATAAGGGTCTTTGATTTAGATTTCCGACGAATGGTCCCATCTTTGTGGGTCATAAGCACGGCTCAATGAGAGTCTGGAGGCGCACAAAACCAACGATCTCAACCTGTTTGTTCAACCAGTGCTTTTCATGTATATTGAAACAAGTCTGGCATTGTGGATAGTAGCGCTGACGGCAGAGTTATCGAATGATCAAATCCGTCAATCTCAGTAGCTGTCAGAAGATAGTGATGATAAATGTAAGAAAAATTTGACGCATTCGATGCGCATGATCCGCGTAATATGAAAAAGACTTCGATTCCCGCTATTATGAAATCCCAACTCTCGTCTGAACGATTACATCATGGATTGTTTTTTTCGCCACCGTATCTAAGCATGTGCTTGTAGGACTGATAGAAGATCCAAACAGCAATGCTGACTTATCGATCCATACGACAACCCGAGTATACATTTATAATGTCGTAGCACTGACTATTTCGATACAGAATAGCTTCAAGTGCTGAGTTATTCATCCAGGCGTTCTGTTCTGACATTTCGAGCGAGTTTCGGTCTATCATCTATTGGAAGCTTGAAGTAGAAACAGGTCATTAGCGTGCTTGCATTGAAGGGAGCCTGAATGAATGCACAAGACCAACAAAACGTGTGTAACGTATTTGAAATTATGCTTGAATATGTAAACTCATAACAGCAGCTATAAAGTAGTAATTTTAGCGAAGACACTCGGCACGTGATTTAAAAGAGTTCAAGATAGTCTTATTGTCGACAACAGCGCCAAACAATGATGAGAAGTAACAGAGAAGTAACCGAGAAGAGTAAGAATGTATTATGCATGTTGCTGAAAAGTAAGAAAGAAAAAGAACAAGATAGGGAACCGAAAGAAAAAGGGTCGTGCACTGCAATTTTCGAATATGGATCCTAGAGGATCAAGTGTATGGTCAGCGCTTTATCCCGTAGGCCTCACAACCATCATCGTTACCACACGATTTCTTGTTCTGCCTGTTTAATAAGATCCACGCACGCTCCTAGTGCATAAGAAGCTATCTTATCGATACCACTGTACGAACGTCTGTAATCTTCAAGGTCCAGGAGCTTTTACGATTATCAATAAATTCGCAAATCCAGCCTTGATAGCTAGCATCTGTGATGGTTGTCGGATCACTTTGTCCAAGAACTTTCTCGAATTGTTGACGGACATATCTGTCAGTGTGGTGGCTTCCCTGGATGCGGAGGGTTCTTCTGACTTCTTGAACATGAATGGGGACACGAATAATCTTTTGGACTATTCGGGTCTTCCAAACTTCTGCAGTCTTCTAGGACTTCATGTACGGTTTCTTCGGGCAAGTGCAAATTTGAACAGTCACCAAGCAGAAGCCGAATGTGAGTGATCGCGTCTTGTGTGATACGTCTTTATCCAATCCAGCTGAATTCCCACTACTTGAACGGTGTAAAGAACATAAGGGTGCCAATATAGTAGCAGTCGACACGATGGATAGAGCGGAGCAACCTTCGTTTACGAAGGACCAACTTGAGCTTTCATGAGAGCAGGGAGAAAAGTAACTCTAAATACGAAAAATGTCAATGATTGCATGTGTAGAATGGTGGTAGATGGAAGATTGGTAAGTGAATCGAATCGCGAACTTGAAAATGAAAAGATTTATTTCTTCTCGGAATAGTGTTCACTGTCGTAAATACTGCACGGAATGAAAAGTTACTTCACTGAAAGGTGGGAAAAATAGGAGTACGTATATTATTCATGATTGCCAGTTTCTCTTTCTACGGCCTTCCTTAATTACGAAACATCGCGTCGGGACAGTCCTAGCGGAAGGTATACGAAACCAGTATTTAGATCCTTGGATGATTTTCACCAAAATGTCCGGCGGATGGCAATGTGAACTCGTTACTTTCCAACATTCACTAGCACGGGATGTTCCTGCTTGTGAATCTTGCAATACATCAGAATCTTTCTCAATCAGCGGCTGTCGTCTGTAGTTATCAAACATGTGACAAGTACATTAGCAGCAGCAAGACCTTACCGGCCCTTCCGCACGAGATTCTTCTGCTTTCCATTCCGTCTTTTTTCCAAAACAGATGGAAACTCAAACTTCTCTGTCAAGACCTTGTTCTGTTGTGTCATGCTGATGGGTGCGCTATCTTAGGTTTGTTCGATACCGGCTGAGAGGATACACTGCACACAAGATCTGGCTCCATCATCATTTTGAAGCATTAGGCGGTGAAATAGCAATGAGTGTCCTCTCAATGTTGACAACTAGCATACCTAATCCTATAATTTGCGTCGTATATTTTCTGGACGATAATGGCATCGCATTGCATGTCGCCATTTGTTGTCATTTGATGATACACATATGCTCTATCCCATATTCACAATTGTCAACGCTATTGGAAATCGCGCCAAAGGTCGTACACAGAGACCTATAGTTTGAAAGGTATATGGGAAACTCTCTTAGCAACTATCTTATGTCTCTCTACGACATTCAACTGCCTACGATTATTCATGAGATGGTGAGCTTCCACCAGTGAAGATCTTCAACTTACCGTCGTTGCAATCAGTAGATCCGGTTTCCAACAAACGCCCGTGCCAAGATCATCACCGTCATAACGAATCATTCCATTTGGATGATTCCATTTATTGCTGTGTCTTCATTACACAAGAAATTCGCCGATTGTTTGTCATACTCCTAATGTAGTCTCGGCTTATTGCAGGTCGTCTACCTTTAGTAAAAGACCCACGCAATACAAACGCTGACAACCTGTTTATTGTTATTGCTTGGTGAATTCTAGCGTCCAATGTAACAGAACAAACATCACCATTGTATTTTTCCTGCTGAATACTGCTGAAGCTCATTTTGAAGACTGCGCGGCCTCACGATTCAATATTGGCTCGACGAATTACAGTGACTTCTTGGATTTCAGCGACTCGAATGCACACAGCTACAAGCCCTTGAATTCTAATGGAAACTCACGCCGGTATAGTAAGAAGTATTTGTGGTATCTCGACACTGAGCTTGTTCAAATGAAGCATTTGAACGACTTAATGATAAATTAGACAACAATCCCGGTCGTTGCCAAGGCCGACGCAATACCTACCTGATGGAGATAGTTCCGATCCAGGGTCGAAAACGTCCAAAAAATACGTGAGCAGAAGATATCAGCCCTGCCTCACTCTACAGCCTGTGGGGATGCGCGGAGTTTTATATTATCGATGTGCGACTGGAGATACGAGTCCCTTCTGCCTGCTGTTCTCGAAGAAGTCTGTCTGCCCCTCCGCAATCTTTGCAGCGCACAGCGAACCAGATTATTGAATTAAAGCTGAAGCAGTGCATCATTCGTTGCAACGACGATACACAAGCGATGAAAGGTGCATCACAATAGCAAATATATGTATTTGTGACTGGAAGGTATCTAGAAATTGAATATGCGCCACATGCATAGATAGCCACTATGAGCATCTCCAACGAGCCCGCCACGCGTATAAACAATGATTCTGATGAATGCGAGCCACTCGCTCGGCATAATCCACAGTATTATTCTTTAAGTGCTCATTGTAGCTTCAGAACTCTGAGGGTATAGATAATGATACATTTGATCTTGAAGATGGATCACATTGCGAGATACTATCGTGGTCCCTTCCAATCCAACTGAACAAAGTAACAAAGCATAAGGTTTCACGTAATGATTGGTATAGAATGGTACCGTCTACCTTCCATAACGATATCGTAACTATACTTCTCATTTGCTTTGAAGCGAAGAGTTCCGCTCACATTTTGAGTGGTATTCACTGCAATAGGCTTTGACAGTAAAAGACGACACTGATACCAATGCGTTCCAGGTGCATTTGGTGCTGTGCTCAGTACCACGCGCGAAGTAGAACCGTTGAAGGAGACGGTAAACCAGCATCCAAGTCCATGCAAAATCGCTTACATATAAAGCATACGTCATCGTGTGTTGAAATGCCACAAATATATTCTTATACCTGTTTTTTCGATACAAAAATGAAATGGAATCGTAAACTCTTTTAATGCTTCGTTGCTTACGTCAGAAAAATCAATTTCGTGCGTGGCGGCTTTGGAGATATCGCACAACAGCATAGAGACGGGAAAGTAGCCGACAATCGGCTGGGAGAAATGATTTTGCATCGCTTTTTCAGTCAGTGCATTCAAATTCAGACCATAAAAATCGCTATTTTGCCAAAATGCCACTTTGCTCATCTGCTCTTGAAATATGTTCTCGTCCGTAAATGGTACGACGTGCATCGTCCCGATGGACGGAAACATTTTAAAGTTTGCATCTGATGGTCGCCGCCATTTTTTCCCTGCATTTACATATGTCTCTAACATCCGCTCGTGAACAAGGAAAAATCCCATGGGCTCAGAAATTACGATATCGACAGGTTGTGGTAGCTCTACCATTTCCATTTTACCTTTAAGGACCGTGACACGGTCTTGCAGTCCATTGGATAGGAATAATGCCCGTGCACAATCGGCGACATCGCTCAGTTCCACAGCGTAGACGTGTTTTGCACCAGCTTTAAGCGCGAAATAGGCTAGGATACCTGTTCCTGTCCCAACATCGAGAACGATTTTATCTTTAAAGTCATTACTATTCTCCATCATTGCGCGCTCATACGTGCTAGTACGAGCGTAGTCTTGAAGCATATTTTGCTGATGCAATAGCATCCCATAATACTGCGAGAAAGGATTATTATCGTCATTTTCTGTGGTCATTACGAAAAAAGCACAGCGAAAAAGTATCGATACGTGACGCTTTATCCGTTATAAGCGTATATCATTTACTAGGGGATGTATGCAAGTTTCCTTTCAACTTTCAACAATTCCAGCTTTTCGCCTCCCACCAAACTGCTCGGAGTGAATCGATTCAAGCATGGATCGCGGTCCGATCCTTCTCTGCAACAATCCACATGCTGTCATCTTCTAGATCAAGCCGTTCTGCCAAGGCCATGATGGAGCCTGTTTCGAGCAAGTACGACACGAGTTGATCGTTTGCGTCCACCATTTTATCTAATGCTTCATCTTCGCGTTCCTCCCTCACCATATTGTCTTGGTAACAGTGTGAAGCACTTTTGACATTATTTATTTTGTCGATGATAGAAACGCTTGTATCCTCTGCTTGTAACGGGTTCTTACTGCTGTCACGCAGCCGCCTTGTTTTAATGGTTCCATTTAGCGTCTTCTCGATTGAGCTGGTCTCATCATCAGAAGATGTCGAAGGAGTTTTGTTGGCATTCGCTTGACTTTCCCCTGAATGTATTTGCGATGAATGCTGAGAAGTCTCATTGGTACCCGAGAGCATCTTTTGTTGCTGACGCATTGCCGCTTTCTTTTCCCTTGTTCGTTGACGCTTTTTCTGTCGCTTACTTCGTTTGGATGCCTGTTTAGCTTGCTTCTCATTTGTTTCTTTCTCAGTTTCTTCTTTCCACAAACTCTCTTGATATTTCAAATGGAATACAGTACAATCGCAATTTTTGCAAACATTGCATTTGCATTCATCACAGAAAAAAGTGTCATTGGAATGCTTTGAGAAGGCGCCCATGCAAATCGCACATGTCACAAAATGTTGCTGCCATATTCGAGAAGCTCGCTTTGCTACCGTTGCCGACTTGTGTGTGACCAGTGTTTCTATATTTGCAGAGGCCATTAAGCCTGCGTACGGATTTGGTGCGTCTGTCCGCTTTGCTTCTAACTCGCCCACCTGAAGGATTCGCTCAAGACCCTCTAACGCCATCATGACCATACTGGTCTCCTCTAGTAGGTTTCCAAGTATTTGGATGCATCCTTCATTCACCAGGTACTCAATCTGACTATCAGACCCGCAAGAGGTTGCATTGAGGACCACCCAACAAGCCTCACTTTTGACTTCTGCGTCTGTTGCCTCTGCAGAAGCCAAGTTCATAAGCGATGGAATACAACCAGAGTCCAGAACACACTGAATTTGATCAACCGTCCCTGCAGCTATATTGGAAAGCGTCCAGCATGCTTCTTTCTGTATTTCACGATTGGAATGGGCAATAAGTCTTCGAAGTGACGGAACCGCTCCGCATTCGATTATGTGCTGCGTGTAGTCATGATCATCTTCAGCACATACGATGTTGCCGATAGCTCGCAAAGCTGGCTTGGTAACCCGCCAGGATGAATGACTGAGAAGTTCCACAAGCCGGAAACAAACATCGGAATCGACCACAGCCTGAATATGAGCACTCGGTCCATCACACAAGTGAGAGAATGCCCAGCAAATGTGACTCAATATCTCTGTGTCTGTACTTGCGAGCATCTAATAATATCAAGCTGAGAGAAATATGATAGAGCAAAATGATGCCAATCTGATGAGCAAACCTTGGCAAGATATGGCAAAACAATGCTAATGTCGAATACTGGCCGTGGTTGGCCATCACAAAGATTACTAAGTGTCCAAGTGAGAATTCGAAGCAACGAGAGCCGATCCCAAGATGTCTTTTTCAAATTATTCACAAGTGGGGCCAACGCGCCAGCATTGAGGACAAGATCACGCGTAGCAGATCCTTCGCCGGCAAGATTGCCCAACACCCATACAGACTGTTCCAGGACCTGAATTGAGCGACGTTAGCGATTACGGGTAACACTTTTACATCGAATGAGCGTACTTCTTCATTCGAAGAGTCCAGTAAAGATACGAGCGTCGGAATCACTCCATTTTGCAGCAACACAGCCGTATTATCAGTAGCTCCTGCAGCAATATTTGTCAATGCCCACAGTGCTTCCACCTGCAAAGTCGGTCGATCACGTAGTCGAAGCCATTTGATAAGCCGTGGAGTCCAATTTTTCTCGAGCATCTAACACAGCATCGTTACCATCCTTCCATTTGCATTTATGTTGTGGCTACTGACCTGACGAATTAATAAATCTCTTTCGGAGGAAAGTAGAATGCGTAGTTTCTTTGCAGCTTCCAGCTGTAAATCTGCATTCTCAGAGTTCAACCCGATGTCAATTTTGTTCAGATCTCCCTGAAAGCTCGAGGATGCAAGGATTTCATTTCCAATATCTTTCCCATGCAAACTCGTTAATGCTTGCAAGTCTACTTTATTTGAAGCAAAATTTAGTTGATGGGCTTGTTGGGAGGCTTCAGTGAAGATGGACGCATGACGATGGATATGATTATGGATTTGAAGTTGATGTGGATGGATGAAGCCTGAATTTACTGGCATTCCGTTCGTCCCGATCATCGCTTCCTCCGCACTCGATATGTGATGATGGATCGTTGTCGTTGTCGAAGTTAAAAGCGCTGCATTATTCCCTAAATGCATTGATTGATGGTGATGCACGATGTCTCCATTCTCGTTCCGATGCGTTGAAATTGTCGATGAAGAAGATGGAGCGCCAGGATGAACAATCACATTTGGATTTGCCTTTTTGGCACTTCCTGATGCGTTAATTGTGATGTTTGCTCCTGGCGATAATGGTGATGGTAATGCTGCAACAGCGGCTGCTGTCAATTCTGCGACTTCAGAAGGTGACCAGAACTGCTTGGAATGCTTTGCTTTCACCGTATTCATGTTCATCCGCTCTACTAATCAGATGAGAAGTGTGGTAAGCAATTACGCAATAAAGTGCGTACGTGTGGTATCTCTGATAATATTTGGAGCAGATACGTGCGTTCAGAATGCGATAAATAACTTCCACTTTGTTGTTTTGTTTGGATTTCCTTCGTAATCGCTCAAGATTCGCAAAGAGCAGATAGTATTGTAATATCCGGAACAAAGCTGTAAGATTCCGTTTTGAAGTCAGTTTTTTGTATCAGAGCAATTACGTTCCCTTATTTGTAATCTCGTGTATCTAATGAGTACGTAATCAGCACTTTATGGATCAATTCTCACGTTACGGACCGCCGCCACCGCCAAAAACTAAAAATATTTTGGCCGGAATTTAAGAACAGATCAAATGATGATTTTCAGAACTTCGCTTTTGAACAGTAAGCATGGCATTTATTTCAGGATAGTCAGAGGGTTTCATTATATTACAGAATAGTCTAGAATAGCGTCGATAATGACAGTGCAAAGTGCCGGTCATGATTGACGGGCATACATAACGAGTTGTGATGGACACAAGAAGCCGCATAAGGCTTCACTGGTAGTTCGATCGCCAGTCGGTATTGTATGATGGATATCCACTACAGGTTCAGACAGATGGAGATTGGTGATCCGATGTATCAATCCTTCTGTCTGTGCATCCCAAATAAGAACAGATTTCGTAAATTCATCACCAGATGCAACAAAAGTGCGATTTTGCTGCTTCCATATCGCTGAGCGGCACAACATCGTCGGAGTCGAGTGACCGATAAGAGTGCACTGTGGTGTGAGTACGTCTGGGAATCCACCAAGCGATGGTAGATTGTACAGAATATGCTTTGCGTGGACTTGTTTCTGAGTTCGTGTGGAGATGAGTATCGTATTTTCCGTCCAGGATGAGGAAGTGCAATTACCATCGACTGGTATGGTCTTTATGTTTTCTTGTGGATTATTGGATGCATCAGTCGAGTCCAATCGCCATAAGGAGCAACTACTGAATGTTGCAGCCATGATAGACTCGCTTCCATCGTCAGAAGGGATGATCTTAAGTGAATGTACAGGTTGACGGTGAGGTAATTTCCACATCATCAATGCATTTTGTTGCTCTGTATTCCTAATATCAAGCTTCCTCAAGTCATACTTGCCGACAGTTCCATCGTGAAATCCGCACAAAATGATGTTGCTATCGTTCTGGCTAAAGCTGCATGACCAGCCTTGACGTTTTTGTATGGGAAGCTTAAATCTGGCAACAACACTATACCAGCGCAAATCTGTTACTGCGAGTACTCCATCAAAGGCTGTCGTTAGTACCAGCTCGTCAGTCGCACTTATTTTCAGATCACGGACGGCGGTTTGATGAACCGGGATTTGGGTAATGTGCCCGGAATCGAGTGTACTAACACATTTTATGCCAAAGGATGCTGTTGAAAAAGATTCTCCAATACAGATTGCACTGCACGATCGTTTGATTTCAAATACGCGTGATTGACGCAGAGCATGTCGAGAAACTTCTCTATACTTCCAAGGTACTATACCCTCACTTTCTTCATACGAATGCTCACACAGATTAGACAAACTTTGCTTTTCCATACCGTCACGTTTGAGCCCTGAACCACGACCTTCTAAATGATACTGACTCAATCGCTGCGTCTGCTGGCGCTGTAGTTGAAATTCGAGATCAGCGTAAAGTAGCCTCCACTTTTCCGTTGCTGATGTCAATTCTTTTACACAGTTTTGAGCGATTTGGAGTTGCAGCTGTGTTTTGGAGAGCACGGTCTCAGCCTGGGTCGAATGCATGGAGAATCATGAGCTATAAATCATCAATGCATCAATGATCGTACCTCAAGTCGACGATTTTTTTCCATCATGAGATTTTGTCTCAGTTCCTCTGACCCAGAATTGTCCACCACAGCGATGTGATCAGAGTATAGCGGATGCACATCAACTCGACGCATGTTTACGTTACAATTTGGACAAGTCCGGCGTTCACGGATCCATCGTTCTATACATTTCTTTCCAAACAAATGGCCACACTTTAAAGCACTTAATCGATGCTTTCCGGTTTTAGTACATGACTCATAACAAATTGAGCACTCGTAAGGTTTGCATAATCGTCTGGATGCATCCTTTTGCATTTTCTCTGCTTTTTTCTTCCCTGGTGAGGGAGTAATCTTACTTCGTTTCGGAGCCGAACCACAGTCTTGTTCAGTGTTTATAGCTACTTCTGTTCCAGTAGAATGTAGATGATGCATCTGCATCAAGCCTTGCTCAACCTCATGCTCTGATCTCAAAGAATTTTCTTCTGAGATATTGATCGCATTTTCCACCATTTCTATCAATGAATGTATTCATTCCTTTAGATCAGCGACAATTGACCAGTCATTTTACAGCATTTAGACGCATTTTGAATTCATCTAATGGAACGCTTTCTCCTTATAAACAGATGAAAATACGCCATTGATGTAAGTCGGTCTCGCTCAAGTCCCTGCAGATTATCCTTGCACAGTCAGAGGTGTAAAGGTCACTCTGCTAGTTAAAAAGACCGAGCTTTTATCCATTATTGGAGCTCTATGTCTCAGATTCTAAAGACGATGCAACTTACGAAGGAGCTCGACATCTTCATGTTTCGGACGCCAAATAATAAAATTCTCGAGCATTCATTCAAACAAGTTGCATTCAACTTCTGGAGTTTTTCTCAGCAAACTCTACCAGATTCTCATTTTGACCATTTTCGACGCAGTATGGTGCTATAATTCACTTTCGATTGGAAGCATTGCCTCATGGACATGGATGGAAGAATTATCACAGAAAAGTGATAAAATCTGCCAATCGCCGCATCCAGTGCAACTAAATACCTAACAACGAAGTACAAGAGGGCGAACAAGATAACAGAGCGCATCGATCTGAACGACTTGCCAGCGCACATCAACTGTTGCATTCAAGAGCAAAGAATTCTTCTGAAACACTATTAACAAAGTTTGAAAAGATTTGATACATATTAACATCAACAAATCACATCTGAAACTAAGCGTCTTGAGCATGTAGTTGCTCTTGTTATATAGCAATCATAGTACACTAGTGACCGAATGTCGATTGACATAAGCTTACAGAAAAGTTAATTTAGCAGATTGCCTTCAATCGGGAAGGAATTACAAGGCTCCCACATTTTATCATACAACACTGATGGAAGTGAGGCTCTATCACGCGAGTCCATCGCCACGAAAATGAATTGTCGGCAATTCATTATACAATTCATTTTTGAGTACGCACAAAATTCAAGCCCAAAGCGCGGGAAGAATTACCTTGCCGCATTTTCGGCAATTTTGCTGACTGGTTGACACAGCTCATGTCTGAGGGTTACCAGCGACGTATCTGGAGAGTATCGAAAGAACTGGATCGCTTAGCACTTACGTGTCAGCAACATCACCTACAAACAAAGCAGCGCGATGGATTACCCGAGTGGAAGATCCCACCCTCACTACCAGCTGGAATTGCAAGCGCAACGGCACTGAAAAGAGATCAAATGCATCGAAGAATCCATCAGAGACAAAGCGAACCTTCGAAATCTGTGCCACTGTATTTTGCGTGGAATTATGACGATCCGAATCGAGACAAATGCCACCAGCTACGTGCAGAAAGTCAGACTTGCTTGAATCAGCTTCAGTCATCGCCGCAATTGATTTATGAGGAGGAAAAGAAGGAAGATGTATTGAATGAAGATGAGAGTCAGTGTACTCAGACTCTGAATGCTTTATCATTATGTGATGTGGTAGATGGCAACACCAAAATGGTTGCTAGTGAGAAGCCATGCACTGAACAGATAAAAGAGAAAAAAGAGAATGATCGACCAGTGGATCATTCACAGACTTCGAAAATCTATAAGTCAAAAGTTATTGCAATAAAGCCTTGTAGGCGGAAGGCTGAGCAATGCAGGGGTAAGAGTGATGAGGCATACGGAGTAGCGAAGCGTCTGGAGAGAGACTTATTCGCTAATTTGTTATCCGACGAAAGCCACGACACAGTGGAAGCCTGTCATTCGCAGAGCTGCATTGATCATGAGATTCCTGATAAGACCGACAAGAAGCAAAACGAGTCCCATAGTCTACTAGCTGATGAAGGTGTCCAGCAGACGAGTCGCGAGACTAATACACCGTGGAAGTCTGAAAGTGCCCGCTGGTCTAAACCGAATATTGTGAAATTCGTGGAAGCAAGTACTCAGACTACTTCAGATTATATCGACTATATCGAAAGACGAAACTCTTCGACACAAACAACAGCAGAGTATGTTTTCGACAAACCACATCGTGCATGCAATGAAGCGGAACAGAAAGGAAAAAATACACGTAGATCGATGACAACGCGACGTAAGCCAATCCAGCGGAATTTAAAAAAAGAAAGTCCGATCTTCCTTTATCAGAGATACCCCCCTGAATCTCAAAGATTATGCGAACGAACAACCTATAAGACGTCATTTAGCAAACGGAAAAGCAAAATGTCGCTGTCTGAAAAACTTTGAATACGCAATTTGGTTCTAGCTTTCTACTTACGTCAATTTTCTTGGTATCGTTTCACATATGAGCGAGGCATTTCCTTTATCACCCTACGCTTGTAAAGCTTGATCTCTATCAACATGATCCAGTCAGATTTTATTACTGAAAGCAATCGGATCATTTGGAAATTTGGCGATCCGAGTGCGCTTTGGGAGACATCGACAATAAAGAGACTCAGCAACAAGGTACAGAGGATGAAGAACCGAAGAACCCTGCGAAGTGTTGATACGCGAAGCTGTAATTCAAAATAGATACTACGCAGCAATGTGATCGAACTATACATCCCGACGCGCTGACTCCAACTTAATCATCCAATTGGTACATCTCTTGGTAAAAGTCTGCAATTCTTGCTTCCAGTCGATCTTTCTCAAGAACAGGAACCGATTTTGCCTGAATAATAATATGTGGAGGCAACGGTGTGTATGGAGAAATGTCTTCACGTGCGGCCAATTTGCACGCATCAGCTAATATTCCAACGCTTATCGATGGGGAAGCCGTCACCGTCTTTTTTGAAGCGAATGATATCTTTTTCTGTATTTGAAGCTTTTTCCTCTGATAGTACTCGGCGCAGTTTGGGTCTAATAACAATTGACTAATATGTTCAATTCGCTCTCTCTCCTCAATGTTGTGCGCATTTCCATTGCGTTCAATCGAATCTAAAAATTGATCTAAACGACTGCGAACTTGGTAGGGTATCGACGCGTTTCGTCCATTTGATTTGATTTTCTTGTTTTTTGAGTCGCTCGTGGGAGCTGATTGAGACGATATTTTAGCCGCAATGCGTCGAGCTGCTTCTTGTTTGGAGCGAGCGATGCGATCGTCCAAATCCATGATCTGGTTGAATGTCGCACGAAGGTATATCGTCCAGGGGAATTCATGCTATTTCTCTCATGAATTCATACCAAGCGCCGACTTTGAACGCTTCTAACGGAGAGGGTGCTGGGACGTCGTCAACGGAAATAGGAGGAAATTGCATGCAATCGAACGGGAGTCATATTGATTTCGTTGCCGAGTCTCAGACGGTTACAACAGCTATGGAAAACACGGCCGAAACCAAATGTGTAGCATCCCGCAGCACGAACTCCGTTGATACTTTATTGGTGAGATATTTGGAAAGTTTGGGATATCAAGTTATACCATCCAAAGCGCTATCAAATGCGCCGGAAGACGCAACCCAACAAGAGAGCAATTCACTAGCAGCCGAGTCAAACAAAACGGAGCACACCATACCAAATGGAGCTGTTCAGCGTTCTTTGATGGAATATGCAACGACTGTGGGGTTGAAAGCGCATGAAATTATGTTTAATCATCTTGTAAGTCTTTCTTATTCTTTTGATCTCTTATCAGCCACTCAATAATTTCTGAAGCTATTCCATGGACTAGAAGGCTCCAATCCTTACCGATATGAGGAATCGTATCGAAAGTTAATGGAATGGATCTGCAATTCGCTCGATATGCTCAAAGTACGCATTATCTTTTACAAAGAAAAAGTGTTTTGATCTCAGAATTTTCGTTATAGTATGAGCTTCACGGAATCGCGTTCCCGCTGTTCGTACATTCGTACTTGGAATTGATGATGAAAGGATTCGAAAAAGAAGCAAGAGGCTTTTTCATACGTCACGCAAAAGATCATTTTCGTCTACATCAAGAAGAGATAAGGATGCTGAGTTTGATTTCAAAGGTCGAACATCTCAAAAAAAGTGAGTACGCTCAACAGCGTATGCACAGCAGATTTCACATACAGCTGAGTATGCTATCGTTTCAACTGTTGAATGCATTCGTCAAACAAGAACAAATGTTTTTATTATTGAGCATACTGAACACACGTATTCAGCTATCAGTTACGAGTTTTCATCCTGGTCTCCAGATCCAGCAATTAAACGATACGGATGCGTCCCTAATCGGGTCAAATCTTGTCGATCCGGTGATTTGGGATCAAGGGAAGAACGAGCAGAAAAGATCATTATCAGAACACGTCGCGGATGATATCTTTCTTCAAGCTAGATCAAACGAGAGCGAGATTGGAATCCCGACTACACAGGGCGAATACAGTATGTCGTATCTGGTTCAGATAGCTGGAGGGTATGGCTCTCACGTTGGAGATCTGAACGTAATTCCGATATGCTGGGGTGTTCTGCCGGAGTGCAAAATACCAAGATTGGATAATTCGGATGCGATTATACTGGACGACGAAAACTCTGCGAACAATACTAACGTCGGAGGTCACAATGGTGTTCCCGGCGTTCCAGCAGCCATACAAAGTAATGATAACAATGACAAGAAAACCGCTCCACTTGACATATCGAAATCAACCAGTGCAGATGACTTGGATCCAACACAAGCTTTCAGCAATGAAGAACGAACTTTGGATGCAACAGCTATCGAATCACAACGCAAATCTAAGCGTTTCAAAACCGAGAATGAAGCAAGCAGTACCAAAAACGTACTAAAAGAGATTGGTCCGCTTCCAGATCGGAAAACGCCTTTTTTTGCCGATATCATGGAAAAATTAGTATTACGTGAGCTGGCTGAGACGAAGGTGGCCGTCATGGAAGATTTACGCTCACGTGTCTCACTCGGCAAGTCAAATCTCCCGTCGTCATTGTGCTTTACATTTCTCAATGCCTCGACGCACATCACAAACATCGCATTCAACAGTGACGCAGCACTAGTGGGAGCAAGTTGTGAAGATGGCTCATTCCGTGTCTGGCGGAACGATAATCAACCTCTCGGTACACCCACCGGCGCTGTGGCCTCTCGAAATACTCCCAACGAAAATGAACTGCGCGCAATTCTCCGAGGTCATTCAAACGCAGTATATGGAAGTTCTTTTTCACCAGATAGCCGCTTTGCGTTGACGTCATCGGCGGATTCAACTATTCGACTATGGAGTTTGGCAGCCCGAAGTAATGTTGTTGTCTATCGATCTCACAGCGGGTATCCTGTATGGGATGTGGAATATGGGCATTATGGGTACTACTTTGCGTCTTGTTCGATGGACCGTACAGCACGACTGTGGAGTACAGATCATATCACGCCTTTGCGGATATACGCTGGACACTTATCCGATGTCGACTGCGTGCGTTTCCACCCAAATCATCATTATATAGCTACGGGTTCCAGCGATAAAACTGTCCGCTTGTGGGACGTTCAAACGGGAAAATGCATTCGAGTATTCACGGGTCATTTCCATGGAGTGAAATGTTTAGCATTTTCTAGAAACGGGCGATATTTAACTAGTTCTGGAGATGATCAGTATATAAATATTTGGGATTTGCAAGCTGGCAAACGACTGGAGACTTTGGTGGGTCATTGCGACTCTGTGACATCTTTGGATTTTAGTTGTGAGAGTAGTGTTCTTGCAAGCGGTGGAATGGATGGTACAGTACGATTTTGGGATATGCAGACTCTGACTGCCAAATCGGTTCTTCCATTTGCAGCTCGAAACGATAGCACCCGGAAACTTCCTTACGACCATCAACAATCCGGCCACAATGTCGGAAAGCACGTACATTACTTGCAGTCCGATGCACTGAAAAATTTCCAGTCATCTCAATTTTTACTGAAAACTTTGAGAACGAAGCAGACTCCGATTTACAAATTGCAGTTTACTCGCCGTAACCTGCTACTTTGTGGGGGAGTCCATATGTCCACAGAGTAATTTGAATACAATAACTAGACTTGGGGCTCTGCAAGATAATGGAGTTCTATTAAACTTTGTGCACACTTTTTTCTTCACCTTTTCCGATGCGCAAAAAGTTCAAAAATGAGCTTAGTGACAGTGATTGCAGCAGCAACAGCGCTCGTGCATACAGCAATTTTGATCTGCTTTTGCATGGTATCCATTAGGTCGTGTAAATGTGCTTCGTGCTGGGCTGCGTACTTGCCCATAACATCCGGCTCCAAGTTGACTAGATCACCAATCTTTTTCTTTGGTAGCGTGACGCAATTTTGAGTGTGCTGGATCAACATGAGCGTAAACCAATTCTCGTCGCGATTCACTTGACACACCGTGAGGCTGGTGCCGTCCACCGCAATGTAGCTTTTGGGAAGTACATGATCCAGAATCTTTTTCGACGTTTGAATTTTCACCCAGAGAGATTCAATTTCCTTTGTGAAAGATAGAATAGTTCCTGTGCCATCGACATGACCTTGGACAAAATGACCGCTGTTGCGAGCATCCGCGCGGATACTTCGCTCGATATTGACGAGATCACCAGGCTTCAATTGTCCCAAATTTGTACAACGTAAGCTACAAAAAAAAGTGAGCTTGGAGTACTATTCCGTTCATCATGAACGATCTTACGTTTCCGGAGCCACTCCAAATGTGAAGCCTTTGTGATCGAATTTTGTTACGGTCAAACATGTACCGTTTATTGCGATACTACAGCCGATATAAGCACCCTCTAATGCAAGTTTAGCTGCTACAGCAAGCTCGTATCCTGCAGCTACTTCTCCATTCCAGAGTAAGAGGTTGTCATGCTGTTGCATGGACACAACTGTTCCGATTTCTTCGACAATTCCCGAAAACATATGAAAGATACAAAATGAAATATTATGCTTAAATATAAAATGAGACGGGTTATACGATCAGAGAAATCACAAACTCTAGAGTCAAACATGAATATGTATGCAGCATCATGCGCCTTGGCCACAAGTATCTTTGGCAGGGAGCAAAAGTGCCAGTTCATGATGGTGAAGCTTCGCATCATCATAACCTTGTTCGAAACGCGTATTATGCGCGTCTATATTTGCACTGAGATGAAAGGATGTGATAGTCTGACGACGCCATTGCCACGGACGTACGATCAATTGCCTTGGGTGTTGCACAGTATCTAGATCAAGACAATTGCTACTTCTACGAGAAGAAAGCTCCATATGTGGCGCAATTGCTGGATGAGGACTGCGTATTTGACGAGGTAAGTACTCATCTAATATTGAGTTGATACATTTCGTCCAACCTCCACAATAACTCGAGAGTTTTTCTGCATTGGAGTGCACCACATCACATACTAATTGTGAAGAATGGAACCATAAATCCGCCCAAGTATTGTATTTTTCGCATTTTACACCTTTAAAATTAGAAAAGGCGCCATCAATGTACCATTTTCCATGCAGAGATAGAAAGGGTCGACCAGTCAGAGCAAAAGGAACCAACGCTGATGCAATTATCGAATTCGCTAAATCTTCCACACTGTCCCATTTTGTGAATTGCTCCGCCTTCATTGAAGGAAACTCCGTTGCAACAATCGAGAGGTTTTTGTCGTGTATTCGTCTTATTACCGCTGGTCCATCATCTTCCCAAAGATTATAAACAGACTCAACGATTGCATTTGCAATTTTACCATAGCCGCTGTACCAGCGCGCTTTTTTGAAGCACTTCACTGTAGCTTCTCGCATGACTCTCCACGCTTCACGTACATCGGTTTCAGAAGCTAACAAGGTCGCCGTCCAAGCACCACCAGAGCACCCAGAAAAGTGACAATCTGATAAAACAAAGTGTTCCTGTAGATACGCCGCAATTCCCATCTGATAGACAAAACAACCTGCGGAAGCCGTGAAAGCAATTTCAATTGGTGGTAGTTCTCTTTCAGCCACTCCTTTCTCATCCAGCGCAATTGGTTGCGTGATTTCAATCATCGGACGTTCTTCATATTCAGCTGTTTCATCCAAATCTGACTGCACATCAATCGATGCTTCATTTACAGAGTCGGAGCGATTATTATCGCATTCGGTTATCGAAATTGTTGCCATGATTCTTTGTCGTCGAAATATAATTTCGGAATGGAGTGCAGAGTATGAATGAAAAGTCTATCAGGCGTTTTCCGCAGCTTGTCTTTGTATGTAGTGGACTTTAGTGGTCACGATGACATCACAAAATGACTAAGTTACGCAACTTGAAGCAAGTGATCGTTAACTGTTGGCCAATAAACAACGGTACCATAATTCTGGTACTCAAGAGGTGCTCCGATAGATGAGCCTTCCGATTTACGATCGAATAGACGTCAATCTAAATATGGTGTACCACGCATGATAAAAACCAAAAGGGACAGCGTTACAGCCACTCGACTACGTGGTATTAGCATCATGGGTTCATTACTTTTGTGATTTAGTGCCAGACGCCCGTCATCATCCAAAAATGGGAAATTTAGCATCGGAACCCGAGACGCGCTTTTGGAAGCGCTTCTACACCAATGTGACTATCAATCAGCATACTACGCACATAGAAGACATCGAAGATACATCACCCATGAGTCCCTTAGCTCTGGCATCCGATGCGTGTGCAGGAGGCATCATTTTTTGGTCCGGACTTTCACTAGCTCAGGTGATGCAAAAGTGTTTGCGAGTTTCGAGCGCTACACCCATTCTTCCTCAAGTGATCGGATGTATTTCCATAGCATGTTTGTCTACAGCATCCGTTTGGTATGCAGCTCTACCAAGAAAGCTCTTGCTGGATTATAATAAATCTACTTCGGATCAGTGGAAGAAAATTACGACATTGTACGAGTACATGACCGCGTTTTATCACATGAGAATGCAAACGACGTCTTTGAGTATGCATCCTATATATTGTTTGATGGGTTTTATTATTTTCAGAGTCCTGGGCGGTCGAATGCTTGCGATTGCTCCGAGTGATTATCGCTTTCTTGGTGCCTTCCATCGGTTTGAGTCATCCGCAAGCGCTACTCAAATGTACGCTGGCGATAAAATACGACTCATGATGCAATCTTTTGGTCGGAGAACAGGATGTCATACATGCGGAAGTCGACGTCATTCATTATACCACGCGGATCATATGCCACCGAATGAGTGAGACTTGTGTATTTTTTATCACCACTACCCTCTGACATCTTTTTTCAGATTTGCGAAACGGGATAATGCGGGTTTGATGAATCGATGGCTTGGCCGAACCGTTCGTCAGCGCTACTATCCACAATGTCAGACTTGTTCCAATATACAGGGACCACTGGTTAAACAAACAGGGTCAAATCGCTGGTCTCGAGCATCAAAGCTGCAATCACATTGGAAAGAATTCAGAGCGTACCATCTGACCGGATTTTGGCTCGTTCTATTTGTCTCAATACCATCCACCACGAAAAGTCTTCAACCCTCGTCATGAGACTGCTGCTGCGCTCCATAGAAACTTGCTACGATTGAACGAACGCGGTAGTTGCTAGAAACGCTCGACTGCAGGTACCAACTGCTTTTATGCTTTTGATTCTGGGCCTGAAGTACATCGTACTTGGCAGTTTATAACTAAATACATTAGGATATCTCAATAATCTCGTATGAGCCATCATTATGGCCTATAGCATAGGGACAATTCGTAGACCTCATTCCTCTTTAGTAAACTCGAGCATCCAGGAATGATTCTGACACACAATATGCTGCTAGCGTGTTTTCAACTGCAAAAAGAATGAGAGTTGTATTGATAAGGAAAAGCCGCCGATCGACACATTACCACGTAGATCCTGAGTGAACCAATTCCCTACATCACGAACATTAAAAAACACACTAAGATGTCAACATGAAATTGAGCAGCAGATTCGTGGGACATTGCAGAAACTTTCGGCTAATCAAGCCGATACATTTATCTATTTATCTATCTACTTGATTCTAATTATTAAAAAAAACAGGTATTATTTTTTCAGCTGGTATATAAGTACACAACTCATTGTTATTTTAATCACAAAGTCAAGGTACGAAATTACGGAAGCTATTTCTGAGCCATTCAGGCCATTTGACAACTTACTCGACACGATAAAAAAGCATTCACAAACTGAGACCGTGCCAACCAGAGTGAGGTTTCCACCATATCTTTCAGAGTACTCAATAGTGATTCTGTATTGATCAGAAACCCCACCGAGCGGATAAATCTCAAGTGCTCAATATGCTCACCCGAATGCTCGAATGCCAAACCAATAATTGTGAAGCCGCAGCTGTGATAGCAAGCGCTTGTAAAAATACAATATCTTGTCTGTGCTCAATACGCTCCAACAAGCGTTGATCATTAGTTGACTGAGTGTATAAATGTTGCAATCGTCGCAATCCGCGTTCTTTGAACCCCAAGGAGTAAGCCGCACTACATCCATGGGCGATGACCAAAAATATAAGTTCATCCATTCTTTTGCATCGACCCGAATGCGGCAAAGTTGATTGATTACTAGCTGTTGCAATTCATGGAGCTGCGTGTAGTGAGTCAGCCTATTTCTTGCATCACAAACAAGTTCCGATGTAAAGTGATGGTGTCTTCACTCTGAGTTTTGGAGCACGGAGATGACGGCGTCTGATCATATCTTTGAGCGACGTCGGCCATAAAGCGCTCAGCATCATGCGTTCTCCGCGTGTTTCGAGTTTGTAGCATTTTGACATATGCAAATGCAATAGATACCGAGCAGAACGAAGCTGATAAATTCTTCCGAAACCAAAACATGCTCTGGCTCAGAAGGTTCCAATGAGGTTCTAGTTGGCCTTTTGCTCAGATTGCCGTCATACAAATTGATGGAGCCTGTGCTGGCCGGAGAAGTTAAATCATTCGTCGAAATGACTTTCTCAAGCTCGCCTCCGACGTAATCACCATTGTATTTTCTGAAATACATTCCGCTTGCCATCTCCAATAAGAATCGTTTATCGTATCCTGATTTCTGTCCTACGAAATTGCGTTTGGCATAGACATAAGAGTGTCCCAAATCCGTTGTATTTGTTGACGGAAGTCGATTGAGGATTGGTAAACGAGCTTGGGATGCCGTTGTAGATCGATGGCACTCCAGTATGATGGTGCTATGCGAAAAAATAGTCACCCAATTGGTGGGACCCGTGCGAAGCCAAGTGATTGCTAACTGCTCACCGACACTGAATCGGGTTCGATGCCGCGTATTTTTCGAATTGAATCATTTGTCAGAGCTTTAAAGGAGCCGTAAGTGTTGTCATGAATTCTCGTACATCAAATCTCCTTTCCAATCTTCGTCTGACGAAGCGGCTCTGGATCTCAGTTCGGGAAGCTTCATAACATCTTTGTTCTCCGGCATTTCACAATATATATTGCTTGCTTTCGGAGATATCTCGATATACAAGAGATAGAAGTAGGTGGCTCGTCTGCATGCATCACCAGTCATTCCTGTCCAAGTGATTATTCAGCACGGACAATCGCGCGAATTGCGCTTGACGACAAGGACTCAATCGCAATAGAGCGTCCCTAGAATAGTACAAGACGCTGATTGGACAATATCGATACCTTGGGAAGGTACGTTATATCATATATACTCACGTACAATTTGATACCTTGGCATGGAGCACCTGATAGACGGAAAAGATCACGCACGTGACCAGTATTTCCCCACATTTCATAATTTCTATTGACATAGAGGCTATAAACGCATGCATTACTTACGAATAACTTTGCTCACATAATCTTTCGGTATGCTTTCAAAGGGCATGCCTCACGCTTATACTGCGCCTGTCGTGAGGATAGAAAGAACATTACCGAGCAGTAATGCAGTGTTTATGCGCAGACACTTGCTTATGATTCACAAGAAAACTCTTCGATGTCCGTAATTTTTCGCTTTCCAAGCAATTACCAAATACAATTAAAACATTATCAGATGTTAACCAGCATTCACGACTCAGTGCAACTTTACGCCACTCAGATGTTGAAGAGTCGACAGTAACTTTGTAGTTTCCTGCATGGCATTACCGGAGGAAAGTACTCCTATAGAGTAATCGAAGATAGGGTACAAAAGATGTGAGTGATTCTCGCTCTCCTGCTGCAAGAAATCGAAAGTGCAAGAAAAAGCACCTACGCAAGGAGAGCGACGAAGTAGGTAGAATCTCTCAATTTTTTTATGCTCTATATGGAATGCAATAAATGTCACTGAGTTTCTATGTAAAGAGATATGACAGCTGGCAATGCACTGGCATGTCAGCATTATACTGACCTGAATGCTCAAAATCGCCTTGAGAGTTCTTGAATTATCTCACTCTTCAATTTACCATCTACAAGTAAGCTACTATGGTCTCCTCCATCATTTTCATCACTGGAATAATCCTTCTTGCTACTGCAAATGGCAAAACTATTCGCTCTCTCGATATAAGCTCGGGATCAAACAAAAAAGGGACTATGAAGATTGATCAAATCCAATGTCAATCCGATTGGTCCAACCCTCAGTGGCATAAATGCATATCTGATGGCTCCAACACTAAAGCTTGTCAGGATACATTTTTCACACAGATCGTTCCGAGTATCTATGCATTCCTCAAACTGGACGTGGATGTCAATATCTTGAATTTGCTGAGCGTTGATGTGGAGTTATATCTGGCTGTACTTGGTCGCGCATTTGTCTCAACTATACCTCAAGGATTAAGTGGAGCCGATATTTTGGTCGCAATCAAAGCTTATGCCAGTGTCCATCCGCAAATTGAACTCTGGATCAATTACTTTCCTCGTTCACCAAGTTTGATCAATATCGATCTCGACATTGGTGCAGAAATTGTCATCTGGGTGGTTCTTGTGTTGGCGTTCGGCTGTTGGTGAACGAATATCGAAGCATTTCGTCTGTTTCGTGGATGAAACTTTCTCCAGCAAAGAGTTTGAGAATTGAATGCAATGTCGTTTTTGCGTGGAATATCTCCCTTGTAGCTTCTCTTTATTTTCTAGGCCCTCGTCCTTTTCACGCTTGTACACCGCACTTTCACTTTTCCTAAACATCGCTCTTAAAACTCTATTCCATATTCGATTGAAAAATCCGGTCTCGCCTCACCTTATTATTGAATCTACAAGGAAAGGCCTGCTTCAATCAGAAACTGAATTGTTCACCGCCCAAAATGATTCTCTTGTCGAAGATGAGAAGAATTTACAAGTAGACCCGTTAGTCAGGATAGATAGGAGTGCAGGCGTTCAGACACACGCACTCTGATTATGGCGTACGGGCTAGGTAAGATTCGACCGCTGCACTCTATTCACTGCAAAATGACTCGTCAGACACACATCTCTTAGTGCACAGTATATCGCGTGCACATTTACGCTAGTCTACAATGCTATTGCACTCTACGGGCACGCATGCTTTGCGTAATTGCGAGTTCTCAAATCTCATAGTTGCCGCTCGCTTCAAATTATTTGTAACAACGATCGGATCGAAGCAGACACCGGTGCATTTGCAAACGCTTTATCCAATAAGTCATCGTATTGGTACATACATTCTGAGTGTCAATCAATCGATCGCTATGTATTTCGATCTCGGCATCAGCGATGAGCAATGGGTGAAACCAACGATGTTGCCCTCCCTACTGAACAATGCTCACTACGCTTTGTATTCTTTGCGTAGTAGATTTGGTTGATAGTGTTTGGCATTCTCGACCGGTCATTTTACTTTTTCACGAGTCCTTTTGTCGCGAATTCGAATTTCTCAATCTATGGACACCATACGTTTATCTATCTGTCCGCGTATATGGGTGGCTTGTTGCAGCGGCATTGATCCACTTTCCATTTGCAACAACTGGTTTCGTCGACGTCACTATGATCAAACAACCTGGGAGTCCACGACATTTACATATTGTCATAAGTCTTATAGTACACGATTCCTACACTCAAATTTCTCTACTTTTTCCATTCTTTACAACGAGTTTTATCCTTCTTCCATTGCTGGAGGTACTGATGGTCATTTTTCCCACAAGTTATCAGATATGCTCGCTTAAACTGGAAGATGGCCGATATTCCGTACTACATGCATATGCAGTTGGCAATTGATCGATATCAACTTTTGTTACTTGTAGAATCATGCGCTCTCTTTTCAATGTTACACGGAATAGTGCTGCAATCAGTATCGCGTGTGTGGCGTTGATCGTACACTGTGATGCCTCAGTACATGTACATATGCTTTCTTTACATACAACTGGTCCCTCATTTGTGTTTGCTAGCCGCGTGGACCTTCCACTTACAATCGTCACGCATGTGAAAAGCTCTTTGACTTCTCAACAACGTCGCACGTGAAACTACCAGTTCCTGCCAGGTACGGCACAATACAATGTCACGTAACGGAATGCGTTGATCAATATGCATGCAATGTCAGTTATCAGGGAGCTCTTCTTATCTGGTGTACGGGGGTCGTACTGGCCATTACAAATTTCATACTCGAAAGAGTGAGTGGCTTTGGTTTCATTTCGTTTCACTGGCTGAGGAACCCGACGGAAGGTGACAACGAACAGCGAGTTGGTGCTCAAACGAAACAGGAAAAGCTGCCTGACGAACACCACCTCCCAATGGTTCCCTGGTATTCTATGTTTCTATTCAATACAGCATTCGAGCTACTGGTGTCATTAAAGCTTTTTCTTGGAAGGTATCATGCTCATCAGTATCTTAGTTGTTCAGAGATTACCTGCTGGTACTAGATTTGATCATCGCTCGTTGCAGCGTGCAATTCACGCAAACGACGACGATTATATTTTTGATCACTTGGCATCGCGTGACGAAGTTTGGCTCGATTTTGTTGCGGATTGTGGGGACGGATTCGACAGTTCATATCAGGTGGCAAGATTTCTTGCTCAGCCAGTCTTAGAGGTAGAGTCCTCGTCAAATTGTCGCAAAGACGGAAAGCAAGAGAAACAGCCTAATGAAACGCGCATGCTTCCTCGCGGAGATGTTCTCATTGTTGGTGGAGATCTAGCCTACCCTCATCCGAATGCGTCAAACTATGAAGTAAACAAGTGTATTCTCTGTCTTATCCTGGTTGTCTCATGCAACGTTTAATGATCAGTCGAGATGTTGGAGAGTCTTCGAATATGCGATGAAGCCCCCGTCTTTCTATGACCGACAGCAGTATCCGCTCGTAAACTTGGATTGGCGCCCTATCATGGAAAGAAAAATGATGCATCAGCAGTCTCAACAACTCCCTCTCTTGAGAAATACGAAGGCCCTTGTGCTTTCGCAATCCCTGGAAATCATGACTGCTTCGATGGTTTGAGTACTTTAATCGGTTCATTTGCAACCGGGATTGGCTTGGTGGATGGCATCTGCCACAAAAAACCAGTCATTTCGTACTTAAACTTCCGAAGGGATGGTGGTTAATCGCGGTTGATTTGGCATTAGAAGATGATATCAACACTGAGCAGTTTGAGTTATTTCAACGAGTTGCGGAGAAATTTATTCAGCCCGAAGATGCAGTCATCATTGTAACACATGAACCACGCTGGATTTTAGATGGAGTAGAAGGACGGGAGAAATCGGAAGAGAAGCTAACGTATCTGATCAATCGTGTATTTAACGGGCGTGTCGTAATTCGTCTTGCTGGGGATATTCACAATTACATGAGGCACTCACTCGTTACAGGTGTATCAGCTGAAGATACAACAACCGAAACCAAGGTAGATACCATCATTGCGGCACCTTCACATATCATGCAACTCCTCTATGTCAAATGTGCCCCAGATTCTAGGCCCAACGCGTTGTTGGGATCATATCCAGACATATACGACCAATGCATGCACCAAAATTGTGATACCACCCGTGTTAATGATGCGACATATGCTCTGTCGAATTGCTATCCTCCGAAACACGTTTCTAGGTGAGGGTCAATCTTCCTCGATCCGACATAGACGCTACGCATTGCTAAAACGTTTCGCCAACAAAGTATGGAAAGAGCTCTGTGCTTATAACCACGTGGACATCTCTGACTGCAAAATTCGCTGGTATTAATTAGATTCGCACTAGTGGAGAATTTGAAGACTTGACACGGTTCGAGATGTGGACGTATAACGTGAGTGTGCTTCCCTACGTTTTTGTACTGCTGTGAATGGGAGCTGTCCTAGCTTCTATCAGCTCATTCTTACCATGGCCCGTATGGGGAGTACATTACAACGAGGCCTCCGCAGCACTTCAATTATCGAGCTGTAAGATCTTTCTTCGACTTCATCTTCAATCTAGCAAAGATTTACTCCTTCGTGCTATCTGGGATTGATAAAATGCCTTGAAAATGGTGCAGGTAGTGATTATACTCAAAAATCATGATCAGGCTGGCTTCTTGTAGAGACGTAGTCTGGAGTGGTGCCAGTAATCATCCAGAGAACTAAAAGCCGTCAGTCTTACAAGTGGTAACGCCCAAGTTTTCAGAGATCGGTGCCGACGAGATGAAGCAATATGATGCGAGTTGATTTTGAATATGAGATTATCGATGGAAAGTTGAATATTTACGAACGTTCGGATGCACATTTGATTGATCAAACCCATTTTTAAGAAGCCACCACGCATGTTGTCATCGGTCCGGACAATCACACACATGATCTGACTCTAGAGTATTCTTGGTCAAGTACTATTGAATTCGTTCAATTCGTTCATGATGTGTTTGCTTACGATAAAGCAATAGAGGGCAAGTTGTAAGATTCAAATCAATCAAATGTTGACTTCTGGGGAGATAGTTGTACTAATCCACATGCTGGACGCTAAAATTATCGACAAACCGCCGAATCATCATCATGTGCACTCAGTCCTCCGCCTTCTAGACAGCTAACCATTTGATCGGTTGGTAAAGCCATACCAAGATCTTATTCAACAACGGTGCTGCCTCCCGACTTTGGAACCTTACCCGATGTATAACCCTTCAAGCTAAGCTCTCGTTGTCCGCTTTGATCTCTGTCAACTTTGGAAGACTGTTAAATTCATGATATAGTGGACGAGTCGCATCAGTATTGTTCTGCTTCGGAAAAATCTTAGACACGTCCATTTTTCCTTTTAGCGCATAAATCGCTCCACCACTCGATTCTGTATCTTGTCCGATGTATTGCAGTAGGCTCACGACCTTTATAACATTCCGGCAGCAGCGTTCAATTTGCTTTGCTGTGTGACAACCACTTGCATCCTCGGTGGCAACCGCACATATGTAAGCTTCTGAAGACGCTTTCCTCGTCATTTTTTATTCTCCTTCCTCCCATCCAAGCATTGCTTTGAAAGCATGATACCATCAGATTTGGGTTCACAAGAAAAAGAAAGATGAGTATCGCGATGTGTAATTATGCTACTATATACAGCGCGGATTGCAATCCAACAGATTACTTACATTACTTCTATTGTGAAGGGAATCCATATAGCGCTGTCTCCAGCTTCTCCATGAATATTATTTTGCGATCAGGTATCCTGTATTCACCATAGTCAAAGTTGCATGACTTAAAATTCTTCTATGTGGATCTCTTCATGCACAATTGTATTCGAGCGGCGCTTGTGATATCAAAATAGCGTTTTCTTATACGATATACAATGCATTCGATGGCTCGACTATTTTCTCAATTACACGGTGCTTAGACGACTTTGCGCGAAATTCGCACTAAAGATATGCTATAATATAAGCACCCACGGTACCACTTCCAATAGCACTAAGGGGCATTGTGTTCGATTGTGTGCGATTTTTGCGGACGGTGTCTCTTGCCTACGGAGATGACTTTTTGCATGAACCCAAGTGAATATGCTTAGTAACGCATGAATAAAAACTCAACTTTGGTCACAGTACTAATATAAACAATAATCGCATGAAGGCTAAACGAGATGAATCGAGTAGACGTATCTCTGATGAAAGGAGACTCATGTCGCTGTAATGGTTGTGTCTGCCTGTCATGAAGGAACTGATTGATTGCGTGACCCATTCATATTCACTAAAAATGGACCGCATTTCGAGATTGTGGTGAATGATTGACCGGCATTGCTATGTAATTCGATCGGAGAAGACGGTGACAGCCTACTTCACTCTTCATTACCTACCACAGAAAGATTTCAAGATAGCGATCCTCACACTCGTTTATCAAATTCAGGGTCAGTATCGAAACCTGCAGTCGCTGCTTGCTGCACCTTTGGCATGGATTCTATAGCACCTTAAAGCGATTCAGGACAAAGCGACCATGCTGACGCTGAAACGAAGATTTGCACACATTCATGAGAATATGGGGATTTTTATACCACTTTTTTCAAAAAACATGTTTCATGGTTCATATACCAAGAGTTAAAAAAATATGGTTTTTATACCAAAAGCTTGAACAATATGGATTTTATACCAAAAGTTAAAAAAATATGGATTATACACCAAACGTTGAAAAAATATGGTTTATATACCAAAACGAATATTACACGGGCGAAATTGAAAAAAAATGAAAAATAGACCAAATAGTCTGATCTATATTTAAAATTATGAAAAATATACGAAAAAGTCTGAAGTTTACACATTCTTGAGTGCAATATCGTTAGAATACTCACAGCTGGTGGCTATGATGACTGCCAGCAACGATGTCTACGTTGGTGAGACACAAGAGTCAAGTGACGGCTGTTCACCAGGGAACTGGGCATACAGGCGTGCATACTCTTACTCACGCGACTACGCCAGTCACGACGATATAACAAGTGCGATCAGTGAATACAACGAAAAAGTTGGACGAGCATTTCGTGTCATATCGAGCGACCACAGACGCTACAAGGTATTGTGTGTCGATTTAACTAGCAGCTTCGCAGTCGCTTTTGCGTATGGTAGGGGATTTGAGCCGCCTCATACGTTCGTGCCGCACAGATACGACGCAAAGAGGGTTGCCTTGGCTTCATACGAAGCGAGTCGTGGAAACAAGTCTTCATGCGTCGCTTTGATTGACTCGACCCTCCAGTTCGTCGTTGATAAGGGTCGTGACGCCAGTCCAGATTAGATGCAAAAGAAGCTGATGGCTGATAGGCGTCGATTAACGTACCAGACTTGTGTCGACGCCTGCATTCGCCTCGAATCGCAACTTTTCGATGAAGATCGCACGCAATACCAGTTTATCTTGTCATACGTACACGAAATGAACAAGTGTGGACACAAGGCATATATCACGTTGCGTGTGAGGACAAAATTTCTCGGGTTGTCATCGTATACAAACCCGGTATTCATGTGCTTCGCGAATTTGCAGATCGCGGTATCAATCTGGATGGAACATTTATGAAGCACAAATATGGTGGAGTTCTTGTCACTTGCTGCAAAACAGCAACAATGAGATTCAAATTGTCGCAGTCGCTTGGGTGTCAGGTAAGACAAAAGACAATTGGTTATGGTTCCTGGACTTTCTTCTACGCTCTATAGAAGCGTCAGCATTCGTCATCTCCGACCGTGACAAGGGTCTTATTCCGGCGACGCAAGTTAAAGCAGGTGACATTCCTCACTTTTTTTGTGTTCGTCACATGCTCGAGAATTTCAACGCGAAGTTTCGCAATGCGACATTGAAGGACCACGCATGGATCTGGCCAAAGTCCTTGACGGTTGCGTCGTTTGAACGGCGAGCCATTGAGTTGAAGAAACACAATGCAAAGGCGCTGCAATGGCTACTCGATGCAGACAATGGGCTGCCGCGTACAGTATACGTCCGCGCTTTGGGACCATGACTAGCAACAACGTGGAGTCTGTTAATAACGTCCTGCTTGAAGCTAGAGAGAAGCCCCTTCAGGACTGTCTTATGGCGGTAAAAAGTACATAGGGATCAAGCGGGTTGAATTTATCGCCAAGTCGGCTTCGTGGGGGAACTCACAGCTTACGCAACCAAGGAATTCGAGCGCAAGCTCTATGTCTCTGTCGTTGACAAGATCGAAATCGTCCCGAGTTGCCTGTCATCCTTCGTGGTCAAGGTGAGGAAGGATGGAGAGCTTCTTGTGGAGTATTCTGTGGATCTAGATAATCCTGAAAATCCGTGTTCTTGTGGCTACTCTGGCGACATGAAAGGTCCATGCTCTCATCTCTATGCGGCCCAATGATCCGTCAACAAGCTCTCGCTACTCAAGACTTCCTGCGACTCGTCGTGGGCCAAGGAGATGTACCAGCGTGCTTACGACCCCATGGTGAAGATGATTCCATGCGTGACGATGGATGAACTGGCGCGTTTAGAAAAGCACCTACCTCTCACGGTGTCAAAGAAGCGTGGTCGGCCGAAGAAGTCGAAGCGAATCGAGGCTCAGGCTGCCACATGAGCTTTCAAGAAGAAGCGCAGCAACAAGTGCACTACACGCGGTAACTACGGCCACAACAAGCGCACCTGCAAGGACCAATCTTTTCCTATTGATAAAACAATAACTTCTTCATAATTTTACATAATGTTTAGTTCTTTTGGTGTCTTTTTCATAATTTTACGATTTCGCCCGTGTAATCTTCGTTTTGGTATGTAAACCATATTTTTTCAATTTCTGGTATGTGATTCATATTTTTCTAACTTTTGGTGTTAAACCATATTTTTCCAACTTCTGGTATATAAACCATATATTTTTAACTGTTGGTACATAAACCATATTTTTTGAGAAAAGTGGTATAAATTCTATAGGTTCCCCACATTTATACAAACTTTTTAAAAAAAGTCTCTATAACGAAGTCTGCGCTGTCAGTAAATATCAATGAAAGCGCGACTTCATTGCTCTAACAGAAAACGTAGTTGTGCGCCAGCTGTCCTGACAACCAAATTTGTTTTCGGTACAATATTCGTTTCAGCCCCATATCAGCAGCACTAGGGATCGTCGAGACATTCGTCAATTGTGTCAAACATAGTTGTGCGTTGAACATGGTGATTGTTTTATTTGCATTTCAAAGTGTAGCTACAAGACCAAGTCTTTTCTTGCTTTCAAGAAGCACAAACGACCTATATTCAAGTGAAAGTGTGGCAAGCTCGTTCGCGGGTATTGCCAATCTGAGTTATTAAGGTCTGGCGCAAGTTATACTTCATTTAGTGACTGCGATAAAACCACTTCTAATGATCCGTCCGTATTATTAGCACTCTACCGCGTTCGATTCCCTGCCCAGTCCACGGGGAAAGTGTAGAGGTCACAGAATGTTAGAAAACAGGCTTCGCATTTCGTGGGATAATCCGCACCCACAACACTATTCAGCATTTTAGTGTATTTGCTGATCAATGCCATTGAGGCCAAAACCTTGACAGAGTCACACGATGACAGGAACGATGTTAGTGGACAGATACGTTAGTTGCATCGTCCAGTCCATAGCAATTAGCCCGACCACCTTATCAGCTGATAAACGCCATATTCGCGAGGCATACACATAACTGATTGACTTGGCGAACCACCTCGACTTAGCGATTTGGGACGGACTGTTTGCAGTAGACAAATGTACTCAAAGTTGCCAAGTTCTTTGTTTGTTCAAGTGAAAGTCCACGGCGCGGAGATGGCGTGTGATTACAATTTGGAAAATAGACAAAACTACAGTGGGCGCATGACCATTCTCCTTATGCAAATTTCTAATAAAAACCGATGCAACATTTCTTTTTTTACAGGGCGCATTTATTTTACGAGTGATGCGTCATGAATATTAAAATAAGGCGTTGAATGAGGAGCTCCTCACACAACTTCAAATAATGTCAAACAGAGCGGCTGTCAAAGTAGCTACAAGTGCAGAACGCATTATAGCAGATTTGCAAGTTTACTTGCAAAGTAATGCAGATTCAGCGCAAGCATCACGGTTTGATCATGGGTGGTACACTTGAGGGCTAGACATGCGTCGTGAAAGCCCATCATTATAGTAAGAATGAAAGTTGCATAGGGTCAGAAGTGCTATCGTGATTAGTCCTCGTGGGATCGACATAGCTATATGTCGCACTAAAGCGCAACATTACAAAAGATACAATCTCCGGCGCATTCCTGCCGCAGTAAACATCTCAAACAAATTTCTCCTCACGTTAAAGAGCAAATGATTGAGGCAAGGCTACCGTTTTGATTGAGAAAGTTGATGTGCAACTATCAATTTAGGCACGTAATTAGCACTCTCACGCAAATATTCTCTTCTGCAATAATGATATAGTGGCTCCAAACGCACGCGTTACCTATAAATTTGTTTGTTTTAGGTGCTATAATATGATGTATTCTGGCCTCACGCTTGACAGATTTCAAGATAAACGAAAAGCCTGTAATAGTTTCACTTTTCCAGTTATTGCGTGATTGACTAAGCGCTTGATGACCTCATATCCGAATAGTTATTTTACCATTCAAGCCTGAGCCCGTGCTATTACTTGATAGACAGTACAAGAACAAGATCACATAGCAGCCTTGTCAGTACTACCGGCTTTACAACAATTTGATACCGAGGCAGTCAGTAATCAACGGTATAAAACTCATGACTACGAGGAATGTTGCTGGAAATGGTGGGCTCATGGGCACACGGTACGCAATTTTACAACATTTACAGAACGTTGAGCACTACTTATCAGTATGCTAGAAAACAGGATGCTGATGTCTTGCTGCAGAACCTGAACACAACTGCGTTTCTACAACAATACAAACAGGACAAAAGTGCTCTAAATTCAGCACCGGGAAATGAGCCAACACATACATACGACAACGCACTGGTTCTCAAATATCTTACTTTGCAAGGGATATCATCTAAATAGTCATATGAGCAGAGAAAACTCGACCAAATAGCAAACAAATACTTGAAGCGCCAAATTAAGCAAAATTTGATGGAAAAACTTGGGCAGCTAGAGGACGAAGATGCGTTGCAGGATAGAAACAAAGTGTCTACTGCTGAAACCAGTGAAAGGCTTCTACGAAGCCGACAGCAGTATGATAAATCGATCTGCGAACGCGAGGCACTTTTTCAAAGAATCCGTCAAGTTGCAGATACCGTCCAGAAAGGTTTGACAGTCATTTTTTGTCAAAGATCATTTGCAAGAAATGTTTCTAAAATCAAAAGTCATCAGAAAAGAAGCAATTAGATCATATGGTGAATGAAGCGGCTGAATGTTACGAAAGCAAAGCGGAGAAATTGACAGAGCAGTGGACGGAATTACAGCGGAGAAATGCACAGAGAAAAGCTGCGATTCAAATGTCAGCAAAACGAATGATCAATAATGAAGATGATTGTAAAGCTGTGCTCGAGACCCAAACAAAAAATATTCAGGAATTTCGCCAGCAGAAGCAAAGCCTGCAGGTATAACTGCTGCATCTTTCCTTGATGATAAAGTTCACACTTTGATGAGTGAAGGATAACAAACTCGATCTTGTGGCGCAGCTCAAGTCGATGACAACGCAGTACGAATCTCTATCAAAAAAGGTTTGTTTAATATATGACCGCCAAATGCAAAGCATATGATGTTCATAATACACATAGCGAAGTAACAGAGAGTCGACAGTGGATGCGAAAATGCGCGAAGAACAAACTATTACATTGCAAAGAATGCATACCTGGTATGAACGTAGATTCTTCAATTCCTGATTAAAGATTTTCTTTTCTTACTCCGTGTGCAGGTACACTGCACTATGTCAAACGCTGGAGAAAATATCGGGCGTTAGAGTCTTGGAAAGTGAGTGTAACGAGGAAAACGTCACAATACTTGTTCTCGAAACGCTCAAAGTACGACTTTACTATCAGGAGCACTCGAATCAGCTAAAAGATGTCAAGGTCAATATACAACCGCATTGATGGCTAGAGCAATTGCATCATCATTACTTTGTTTTGTAGATTTCACCGACAAGGTTGGATATGTCTGCTGTCATTGATTACGCCATTCAGGAAAACGACGTCAAGTATTTCTGTGCAGCCGCAAGAAAACTTGTACAACAGACAGCTTCGTCAATAGAGACCTCAGACGCTACGAAGGATGATACAGGTTTGCTTGAGAAATCCCATAAGGCTGATTGTCTCGCACAGATATCAGCTGATTAAGTATATCGCAGCAGTCATCGAGTGAGATGTTACAATAAAACTCTTTCTTTCTCGGTGTGAGTAACAGCAAATCACCTGACTCAATCTACTAATTGCGTCCTGTTAACGTATCGGTAGAAAACCGTCATAGGCATATTATAGTCAGTGAATAGCGATGTCATACGACATCCCCTGCGGGAACTAACATTCGTGATTCGGTCAATAGCAATGAAACGATACAAAGAAACGTGTACGATCACGAGGAGCCCATTATTAGTGGCCCGAAATACAGAGACGTGCTGAGAAATTGGCATAAGGTAAGTGCTGAAGGTTTGGTGACGATAATCGGCATTGCCCTGGGAGGATACGCTGGTGTAGCTACTCGTGTCGTATTGACTTGTATGAGTACCTGGCTGACAGATAACAGCCGTTTCTTGGATGCTTTTGGTAGCTCGTATATTATGGCAAATGTGCTGGGTACATTGCTGATGGGAGTCGCTGTCCGTGGACGATGTTTTATTGCTTCACATTTCCTCGTGTACTACACGTCATTCACGACTGGTTTTTGTGGATGTCTTACAACATTTTCAAGTTGGAGTCTTCATGTTGCAGCTTCCTTTGTGCATGGAAGATGGTGCGATGCCATCTTAAATTTGATTCTTCAGTTTTCTATCGTCGTGTCTGCATTTCGCTTCGGAAATCACATGGTAGAGGTTTTGTCAGAGTATGTATATCCAGATTGTTGGCGATTGCGTGTTGACATTGCCAGACTCAGCAGTACCTTTGGAAGCAACCTGAATAAACTACAACGCGGAACAGAGGAGACTGCATCTGACGGTCTTGTCCCGCCATTGAAAGCGACATTAGAAGATGGCCATTTGATTTGTAGACAGCTACTTAGTGAAGGCGGTGGAAAAACACATCATTACAACGTGAAATTGTGGCTGCTTACGGGGATTGCAGTCACTTTAGTCGTCTGGATTTTTCCATTTCTAGGCTGGTCTGTTCATACTAGTTCTCGATTTCTTGCCATCTGTATTGCCCCTCTGGGAGCATGGAGTCGCTTCTATCTTTCACGCTACAACAAAAGATCAAAGTGGAGCCGCTTTCCACTTTTTACACTGATACCGAACGTTACTGCGTCGTATCTTTGTTGTATCGCTTCTATCATCAGGAGCAATTCGGTAGGACGAATGGGAAGTGAATCTCACGTTTACACATTACTTGGTGATGGGGCCTTCGTCGTTGGTTTTCTGGGCTCTTTATCGACAGTGTCAACATGGATTTCTGAGATCGATGGACTGAGCCAAAAAAGTACAATGTCTGCATATCGCTATGCTCTGGTCACGATTGCAAGTGCACAATGCGGCTCTGTGATTATATTGAGCCTCTGGGTCGCTTTTGGACCACATCCTCTGATACCTTGATGTGAAGCACCACAAAATAGACGTCCACCGGGGCGCAGGCGTGAACTTTCACGACTAATCACTGCAAGGACATATTCCGCATACCCAGCGATTTTGCGCATATTTTCTTCCGTTTCAAGAGCCCATTCATCAAATGCAGACAGTTTCTATCAATACAATCATTGAGATCATTTACAGCAGAACCTGTTGAATTCGCAATACCTTCCATTTGGTTTCCAATCGCTTTTGTTCCGTGTTCCACTTGACCGCACGTTGACAGATTGACGCAACATTTCGGTTTAGTCGGACCGTCTCCTTTTCAACATCTCGCTGTAACACTAATGCTTTCTCGGCGTGCGGCGAGACCAATGAGCTTTGACAGCGTTGTAAATCAATAATGCTCGACAGCAGTTCTTGTTGAGCACGATCTTTTCGAATGTCGTGAATATCAATCACACTGAAAAATCAGCAAAGTGTTTACCAGCTTCGACCTTCTTTTCTCGGTGTTGGCTTTCAAGATATCTCGCTGTAATACTAATGCTTTCTCGGCGTGCGGCGAGACCAATGAGCTTTGACAGCGTTGTAAATCAACAATGCTCGACAGCAGTTCTTGTTGAGCACGATCTTTTCGAATGTCGTGAATATCAATCACACTGAAAAATCAGCAAAGTGTTTACCAGCTTCGACCTTCTTTTCTCGGTGTTGGCTTTCAAGATTTTGGACTTGGGCTCTCAGCATCATATAATCGAACTTATGAATTACTTAGCAGCAGCCGTCAAAAGGCCCAGAAATATAGATGCAAAAACGAACATTTCTACGCCACATCATTGGGCACTTACGCAGTATATAGGATCTGCTGAATATACCACTATATTCGTCTTTGTGTACAGTCATTTTCCAAGGCCAAAGTCACACAAAAAGTGCACACATCATCAATGCCAGCGCATCGGTACGCTCCTCCTCCAGTACCGATGATAGACCGCACCACACATTGCGCCACCGAGATGTGCAAAATGACCAATGCGGCTATCTTGCTGGAACCATCCGTAAAAATCTCTTCCAATAAACAGTACGCCAAATAGCCATGCTGGCATGGGCAATATTCCAAATATGTACACCATCGAATGTGGAAACGTTAGGACACTGAATGCAATGATTGCATTAACTGCCCCGCTCGCACCCAGATTTAGTATGGGTTTTTTCGACTGACTTTGCTCCCAAACTGCTGCAAATGAAGATAGTACTCCACTTGATAGATACAAATACACGAATCGCTTCGGGCCTAATATTTGTGCAACTTGCCTGCCAGAAAAGTACAAGCCGACCATATTGGCAAGCAAATGACTTATCTGCGCATGACTGAACACGCATGTCAGTAGAGTGTAATATCTTCCACTTTTCAAATGCTCATATGAAGTTGTAAAGTGCGTCAGCATTCGAACTTTTCTCTGACGAGTAATCGCTGATACCCACAGACATGTGACCATAGCATTTGTCAAAATCAATGCGTGAATGACTCCATCGGATGTGATGTTCATGCGGCGACCGCTTTTACTATTGAACGATCGTCCTTTCGATAGCTGTGCATACCGAGTATTTACACATCGTCGTGGTATTAGATTTGGTGGGTACATTCCTCGATTACATAACCTATCGAATGAACGGTACCATAGTCTTGCAGTAAAGCACGATGATGATGAAAAAATTGATCGTCGTACAAGGCAAGAGTTCACAATACTGACGGGTGAACGCCCACGCAATAAAGGAGCAACATACATGTCAGATCGTGATAAAGAAAGTTGACCGCTGAATGGTGACGTGTTATAACTGTTATGACTTGGGGATTCGACACACCTGGCAAATGGTGAAATGAATGAAAGTTAAGTTGAGACGCACTAAAAAGGCTCTCATAATTGTGAGCGAGAGCATAAACGACGCTCCAATTGTTGCGAACTGTGTTGAAATGTTTCGTTGTACTAAGTAGCATTGCGTTACAAGTCATTTTTGAGTGAAATGCCCGAGTAGCAATGGAACTTCGAATTTCGAGTTGTACCAAAAGCGCATCATCAGTATATAATGGTGACTAAGGAGAAAAACTGTAAAGGATACGCCTTTTCTCACCCAGGGTAAGGAGTGGGAACTTTTTAGTGAATTCATGCATCGAGTCATGGCAACTGAATCCGCAAAAGCGATCACAGAGTGTTCTTCATCTTTGCTTATCAGTTGAAATGATCGGCCGCACCTAAATCAAGTCCGTGAGAAACTAATCAACATGCTTACTCGGGAATCGGGTCAAATTACGAGCGACATCAGAGGGTAAAACTACCAATAGAGTCAACTCGACTTCAGTCGCTGGTGAGGAGATCAGAACTACGAATCCATTTAGGGAAAAAGCCTGATACCTGGCTCAGAAAGCGTTTGATGATGGAAGTTGCGGTTAGACTACCGCAAAAGCTTCAAGTCTTGCAGGAGATGAGAAGCCTTTTTCCCAACCTTTTGTGCAACTAGCTGGTCTCAAGCCGGAGATATATAACACAATTTAGCCGAGTCAAATCTATTTTTCATTTTCTGAGGTGGGACTGCTTCCTGGAGGTGCGAGGTGGAATCAGGACACTTGCAGACGAAGGAAAGAGCCTGAAACGGACATCAAGAAGTTGTTTACTCAGTACATTTGTAATTGCCTGAGCAGGTTCCACCCGCACTTTTATTGGAGTTGGCATTTATGAGTCAAGTTACCGTGACCTTCTCGGCTCCTCAGCAAGAAACACATGTGCAATCTCTTCGAGTCTATAGGCACGATCAGCTACCACAATTCTATCTTCACTTGACTGCACAATCATTTACCTTCGATCACCAACGACGTTAACTCCACAACAACAACAAAAAAGCAGCCTCGGTTAGGATTCGGCACGTCAACAATTGCAGAATTAACTATCGCAATCATTGCTATTGAGACTCCAGTGTTATACCTCAGCCTAAAATATGGATAATGTAAAATAATCACTCCCCTCTCTAGTCATTATCATGCGCCGTCGGGTCAGCAGTGCATGACAACTGATCTTCTGCTCGATCTATAAAAAGAATTATTTTCCCTAGCTGGATCTCCTACTCAAGGTATTGCCATGCGGCAATACCGCTTGCGGCAGTATTGACGGTAGCAGGCCCTGAAGTGAACGGATATGTCTCTGTGGCATCCTTTAAGCCTCTGGTGGTCTGAGTAAATGATATGTAGAAATACAGGAAAGGTGCATTCCGAGATCCATCTCACATGTCAAATTTACCAGCAAAAGCACTCGTAGCTTTGTCTACGCTACAGAGTCTAGTCTTCTTCTCTTGTGCGATGCAGTCCGAAAATGTAACAATCATTGCCAGCGAGATGCGACGAATGTCCTTCACCGCTCAAACTTATAGCTAGTATTTGATAATATATTACCGTCGACTTCAACACAGCGATGCATTGCTTTTGCATTGATGAAGGCAAAGTATTGGAGTTGATTTCGGTTTAAGATTGCAAAATGGTACTTTCGAGCTCGTTTATCACGAGCGGACGTATGTGGGCGCACATTACACGAAGAAGTACGTGCCTCACATCCAGCGAGGTTTATGTCAAAACTTGGCTGACCGGTGAGGAGAGCGCGTACTTGGCTCCTCGACGATGCCCTACGATTCGACGGGGTGTTAAGATTGGATTCCCGCTGCTTTCGGGCCGTAATTTTTATTGACTTACGGAAGTGATGCACGCAGACGAATGCAGTCAGTGCTGTCTTGTTTGCCATTTAACATCGCAGGCTGCAACGATCGTGGAACTTGGAGCACACCATACCTTGACGCTGCCGCTTTTGCACACAAATCATGCCGGTAGTCTTGCGTGCCATCAGGTCAATCGAAGTTGCACATTTTCTAGGCACTTGCTGCGACCCACGCTCAATCGTCACCTCATGCGACCCGCTTCTTTATGTGTGCGGAAGGGCGACCACGGGCTTGATACTGGAGATCTGATATTTTCATAGCAGCGAGCGATCTTAGCGACACATTGAACTCATTAGCGAGCTCAAACGGGAATTCGATACACCATGAAACAGGTGACATTGAGCGGCCTGGCGTCATCCTTGTCTTCCAAAACGCTTCGCGGGTTATATCAATAAAAGACGCGGGTAGACTTTTCAGCTTGCTCAAATAGACGACTCAGAAAGCCACAATCATCGCCTGCTCTCAAGGAAGAGAATGGTACATGCCGGCATGCTGTAATAGCCACATGATATACAGTCAATAAGATATGGACACGGTGATGCTCAAATGCCAAAATAGATAACAACATATAGAACGCTTTCATGATGGGACGATACTCAATTGGAAGCGCTAGCTCGCCCTTCCAAATGTGCTCTATATAACAACGGAATGGAAGTCGCGCCGATATTTTTGGCCACCACTGCGCGAAAAGTACATCGAACTTAGGAACCTTGACTGGTTGGTAAATGCTTCGACTTTTTAGATCACAGCGGCTTCATAGATACCAATCTGACGCTTCGACGCGATTATTTAATGGACGTCAGACCAAACTGATTAGCTATTTGACCGAAAATGCAGCCAACAAACATAAACGCTCGTTCAAACGGCCAGCAGAGCGACACTCTATTATTCGACGATGGACACATGATGTGCACGGTTCAATGCCAATGCAAAGTGAAAAAATGTCTCTGCTCAAGGAACTGGAAGAGTGCCGAACCAGTGGGAATTGGCGTCGTGCACTCAAATTGCTAGATACTTGTGAAACGCGAAAAATTCCTTTGGATCAGAACATGTACGAGATTGTTATAGAGACATGTGCACGCATGGGCAGCGGACGTATTGTACCTGGAATTCTAAGTAATATGAATGTGGATACTGTGACTCCAACACAGCGTACTGTGGATTGTGTTGTTCAATTATATCTTGCAGACCGTGCCCCACAATGTGTTGTCGCCTACATTCTCGATATACTGAATATGGATGGGGTTTCTATAAGTGAGGCGGCTTACACCGCGACGATGGAAACCTGTGGGACATTACGAGATGCAAAATCTGCTAAATTGATTTTTGAAGCGATAGAAGCAAGTGGTGACTCCATAATCGAACTGAAACCATCACATTATGCGATGGCGATGCGCTCTTGCGGTATGGGAGGCCGCTCTGACTATTGTGTGCAGGTGTATCACGCCCTTGAAAAAAAAGTTGGTATTGTCAGAGATGGTGAAGTCATGACGCAGCTTATTCGAGCTCACGTAGTTAATAAAGCCTTACCACAAGCACTCGAAGTATTTTACGCCGTCAACGAGCGAAATATTACGCTGAATGAATCCATCTACACCGCTACTATCGATGCTCTGGTTTCTGAGGAAAAGTATTGGCATGCAAGCAAACTGTACAGCCAGATGATAGCCAAAGATCTTGTTCCTACTCTTTTTTGCGATGGCCGGATGATGATTGCTTTTTTGCGTATGCAAAAGCGCGAGCATGCAGTCAAGTGCTGGGAAAACATCAAATCGTATGACATATATGAAGGAGGCAGCGCTGGATCGACTCGAATGAGGCTGACAAAGCTTATTCAGTCACTAGCCTCCATAGGTGATAATGATTTGCTGATTCAAGTATTCGAACATCTGATGGAGCATTCTCAAAACGGAACTGTTTATCCTCAGGCTTATGCTTCCGCTATTCGAGCACTTGGCCGTCTCGGAGAGACTCAAAAAGCTATGGATCTCTTCGAAAGTTTTGTAGATTCTCGCTCACAACGGCAGCGACAAAGTGGGCAAAAAAATGCTGCTACAAAATCCGAAAAGTCAGTAAGTCAACTTCCTCGTTCACCGTCCATTTATCTTGCTGTTTTCAATGCTTTGTCTCGTGACACTCAACGAGACCCGTCTCTGAATTCTCGCGATGCACAACGTGTATGGGATTTGATGATCCAGCACGTTCCGGTCATATTATCTCCTGCGTATGCTAGTATTGCGGGTGTTTTTGCGAGCAGTGGAGACATGGAAACGCTTCAACGAACACTTGATCACGCTATCAGTCAATTTGTTTCCGATTCAAATAATAAAGCGAATCCGGACTATAACAATGACAGTATCGTACCACCTACGCACCTGGATGCCAACAGGGGCTCATTCGACGCTGGTTCAAGTGTAGAAAGTCAAGAAGAAATGCTATTGACTGGAGTGGTCAGCGGTTTCTCAAAAGCTCGTGAAGATAGAACGAAAGAGATTTCGGAATGTTTAGACTCAATGCGTAGTCGAGGACTTCGTCTGAATGATTCGATTATTCGTGCAGCTACCGACGCGTTTGCGAACTACAACAAATGGGAAGATATGAAAGGTCTCGCTGGAACAGTCGATCACAACGCGCTGAAGGACGCAGATTCGTGCTTTGGATACGTGATCTCGAAACTTTTGTCTGCCAAAGCTTGGGACTGCAGCATCGCTTGGATGATGGAAGCACATAGGCAAAATATACAGCCTCCTCTTCGCGGTAAATACTTCGAAGCGTTGGATTGGTTAGTAGAGAATGAATCATCAGAGTGGGAAATCGCACAGACATTGGGAGACGCACTCCTGAGTAGTTCAATTATGAGTAAAGAGCTTTTGGATGGCATATCGAATGCAATGCGGGTCTTTTTGAATGCACAGCGTCTCGATCGCGTATTGAGCATGTATGATCGCACAAAGAAGGTCGCCGAAGAAGTTGGCCTTCCACCAACGCTTGCGATGTACACAGCCAAAATTCAAGTGCACATGCGCCTTCACAAAGTAGCATTGGCGAATACACCAAGAAAGCTTCCGTCTAGCAGAAATAAAATGTCACATATACATGAAGCGGAGACTGCATGTACGAAAATGCTGCAAGTGTATGGCAACGTATCGACGAATTGACGAGTGAAGCCCTATGTTTGGCGATAAGTCTGAAAGCATTTTTGAAGGACGATGAAGATGTAGTTGCTTTGTATGAGCTCATGCAAACGCATGGCATTGAAGTCAATTCTTATGCTTTGAAAGCCGCAATTGTAGCTTATTCACGGAAAGAAATGTTTGGCGAAATTTTGGCAATTCGTGATCAGCTTGTCGCAAATGCATCAAATACTGATTTTCATGTTGAGCCCGAGATTATCCGCTCTATATTATTCTCCTTAGCAGTAGGAGATTTAGAAGAAGAAATGCAAGCCACAAAAGACCAGTTTGCTGCCGTGAGTGCCTGCACAACCGATGATGTCGTCAATGTATACTTGAAAACCTCCCAGTTTGAGCAATGCGTCAAATTCATTGATGGCAGCGCTGACAAAGATTTAGTTCGTAGAGTACTTCAACGTATATGCAATGCAGATAGTGGCGATGAGACTGCATCCTTGGCAACTGTACTTGTATACAAATTCGCAGCATTGCATGGGATTGAAGCCATACAACCACCAACACTTATCACTCAGGTTGCCCATCTTCTGATGAAAAATAATCGGCTCGACGAAGCAATGAAGTTGCTACAGATATATCGTCCAAACCTTTCCTCGAGCGATTCCTTGAATGAGCAAACATCCCAACGGTGGCAGTATTATCAAAAACAGAGTCCTACTTTTCAAAGAAATGTGATGGAAATGTTATTGCGCATATATGGTGAGCGCAGGGAGCTAGGGGCCATGCAAGATCTATTCAATCAGATGTATGCCTTCCCATTAACCATTTCACATTATGAGCGAGCCATGCAGTATTGTTGGAATCAATCCGGCGAATGCAGAGAAAAGGCACTCGTCCAATGCCTGCAGCTATTCAGAACACTTCGAAAGCATTTTATCCAACCCAACGGGAAAGTTTACACGATCGCGTTGCAAAGCTGTCAGCAACTCGGCATATTGAATGAAGGGGGTCGGGTGATCATCAACGATGTACTTGCACAAGGTTTCACTAATCTGGTTCAGGATTACTTACTGCTTCTTGTTCGGGAAATGGAGAAACTGTCGCCACCTCCTTCCGGTCGTGGTCGAGGCGTTGGCATCGAATCATCTAATGTTGTAGGAGATGTCACCAAAGTGATTCGTCTAGTGCAATACTGTCACAACGAGGGTATTACAATAACACCAGCAATGGCAGAGGCACTCAGAAGCTTACAGCCGTATCTTTTGGGGAAATCATCGCTTGAGCTCGAAAAGTGGCTGAATGGCCGAGGGTTTCTCAATGAGGAAATGTATTAGGTCAAGGTAAAATTCATAGAAGTCTGATTAGAAACCACAACAATGCCATGACTCCTATGAATTTAGACTGCTGTCAACTTGCCCATTTGACATGCACGCTTATCCACTGCCTGCAATAGAGGGATCTTGATAAGCTACTCCAAGCGACCAGCTCAACTGACGCGTGCTTTCCCCGTCTTTATGATGCGAGAGAAATCGCGTCATTTAAATTCAACTGCAACAGTATCCAGAATTTGGGCGAATGCAGAAACGCATCAATCTCTAGACAGATTGAATCCGATTCTGCCGTTATTCTTATTAGCGATCCTGCCGGCATTTTCACGCACTCGGAAGCCTGATGACTCATTGAATGCTAGTTTGTTTAGTAAACAAATCGATTTTGCTACAGGCATAGGAATAGATCCAAGATTCGCCTCTTTATTTTCTCTCAACTGATCTCAGCTGATGACTACTTTTTTTGCGTCAAACGTTATACTCTTAAAGAAGGCGAAAGCTCGCATTAAGATGGAAAGAATACTCTAAGGCGCGGCCGGTATCCAATCACCTTCCCATTGGTCAGGCGCCTTGATAAATTCTCACTATATAACGGGGCTTGATTTCATTACACTCGTGCAGGAACGACAGGATGCTTTCATCACCAAAGGCATCGCTTGATCGCAAGCTGAAGTACCGCAAATGGGCTGCGTTCTTACGAATTCATTGGGAAGAAGCTCTTGCGTATCTTATTTTCGTTATCATTTTGCTAGCCGTTTTCTCTCCGAAATGTGACACGCGCAGGCACATGACGGACTTGTTGCTGAGGGCAGTGACTATATTGGAAAGAAATGGAATACAGTATTGGCTCGACAAGGGAACACTTTTAGGCATATATCGCGACAAAGGACTGATTCCATGGGAATACGATGTGGATCTTGGTGTGATGAATGAGACTTGCAATGCAATATCGAAACTCAAGTCAGAGTTTCTTACCAGCGATTTGATTGCGTATGATCGTAGTGACCATATTGCCCACAAAGTAAAGCTCACCTATGACACAGAACGAAAGCAATTTTATTGGTCTGATTCGAAAATACATGATCCCTGCATACGAATATACGACTCGAAAGATACTTCTGCTTGGATTGACATTTATTGGTATATCGAGAAACTCCCGCTCGATGTTAAAGCACTCGATGGTCGTATTTTGATTCCACCCAATTACGACGGAAGAGATAGTTTGTTGTGTACTTCCGAAGGTCTCAAGGAGTACACAGATGCTATGTGCTGCGGAGGATGTGTACCGAGACCGACAGTATTCCCAATAAAAGATCACCGTGTTAAGTTGGAAAGGAATATATATTCTTTACCCGTGCCCAACTCAATGTCTGACATGCTTCGCATCCAGTACGGTGAAGCAAGTTTGACAGAGCGGCAGATAAAGGTAGTATGATTTATATGAATTGGGAAACATTTAGACTCACCTCCACACTTGTCTCAATAGGGTTGGAAGCGCGTAGTTTGTGGGTATTGGGAATCACAGCTTCTATATGTTGTTCAGCTTATACTCTTTTTGAGTATTTTGATGTTTGGTCGCGTGATACTTCACCGCAAGCTGCCGCGATCATCGAAATACCGCAAGCGATGGCGTTACTATCTTTGGGGGACTATCTCTTTTCTGGTCATCTTGCTAATGGTGGTGTTGCATGGACTCGTATAATTCTGCTCTTCATTCCGATGTAATCATAATGCTTTGTACCGCTCTATCTGGTTCGTACGCGTACATTCATTCCGCATGATTCCCGTCTAGCGGTAGTCATGTTATGAGTGACAGGATCACTTGCCAGGATGAGTTCTGTAGCAGATACTTTAGCTCTAATTCTCACTGTAAGTGGGATGCTAAATAAATTGATTGTAGTAAAAGACCAACGAGCACAGAAACTTAATTTCCTTGTACAAATTAGAAAATTTAAGAGGAATTTTGATGTCTCTTTTGAAAACTGAACTCAACAGCTAATTCTGTGATTATATATTTCGAGTGCGTAAGATTCAAATATCGCTGAGGCCCACGTGTTACCGTCTCGATGCTATCTTTTCTCGCTGTGCAAAGATCCCGTCACGCGTGACATAACGGAGAGTCTCTCGTGTGCCAGTGCGATAGAGAACATCACTTGCAATATTGGGCGACTTTGACGAGCACTAGAATTCAGTGCGGCCAAAGAGAGAATAGACATCGCTCGAGCAACAAATTGTTACAGTAATCGATTCATAATATTGAAATATTTCGCATGCTTCACAAAGCTCACCATGCAAGCCCTTATGCGAGAGAGTCAGCATATGTTTCCACGACGCTACTAGCGCGGCCATGTCATTACGACTTTTCAGCTGTATGAATGAATAAAGTGAGACAACTTTGGTAGCTAGGTACTAGCTTTGTTCTTGACTTGTGATGCATCAATAAACAATACGTTCGGATGTCGAATGCTTTCCTGCCAAGCAAAGATACACTCATAATACTACTAACCAGTTCATAAGCCGTGTAAAATAATTTCTAGGAATAATCGTAGAATTAAAATCAACATACCACTCTCAATTCCATCATTGGTATGGTGTTCGTCCGGTATGATCAGTCGTGTACCCGTAGTTTTGCACCGGACGGTCGGATTGTCAGATATCTACTTTAAAATAACATTGGTGAGCACTTATTAAAGCTGCGAATAATGGCGACAATAGTCAATGCTCAATTGCAGAGCATGGGACTTGTCAACATGTGGGGGTTTTCACCGTCGTTCGACCCTCTCCAACTTCGAAAAGGGAAAAGTAATCCAACTGGCAGAGCGGCCGAAGCCAGCTGTATCAATATATTGCTTGTTGGACCCAGTGATATCCGCCATGTACTTCATACGATCGCAAACAAACGGCATACCGCTCCGAACCGACCAGTGAACATTTATTTGTACGAAAAGTCGATTGAGGTGCTTGCAAGGCAGCTACTACTTCTACAAGTCTTTTTTGATTCTGAGCTTCCATTCCGGCAACGCTGCAATGCTTTTTTCGAGATATTTGGAAATGCTTTCATTCAGGTAGTTCAGCTTCAAGGCGAATTGATCAAAATGGTTTTATTGAGTTTTCTTAGAGTCGGACAGCGGATTATATCGATCAGAAAACGAATGCGCTTCTTGATTTATTGTATCACGGGCGCACTTTTCTTAAAGAGCATATTGACTTGAGTCATTTGAGATCACGGTCACTCGACGACCTTGACGCAACATTTCAAAGCTGGAAGCAGAGTGTCTCTTTCGACGGTAAGGATTTACCCAAGTCCGAGCGCTCCAGGTAAATTATCACTCTAATGTAGTGGCTACTCTACGGGACCATCGATTACGGCATTACTATCAACTTCGCTATGACTACCGTGATAACCTGATTGATTGGGATTACACAGTGAGTGTTCCAGCGTTCCATCCGTCTTGATCTACTCGATTCAATGTTGTGTCGTAGATGACATTGAAGAATATAGAGCATGCCAGCGTTATACACAGCAGCCAATATCGTACTTGGCGGAACACGGGGATAGCGTTCGAGTTTGGTGATCAAAAGTATACATCACCGAATCGAACTCTGGCTGCCTACACCGAGGTTTTTGGCTATCGGTGGCATAACAAGATAATAGATTGTCATCACATTTCGCTAGGCGAAACATCGGAATCATGGTTCTGTCCTTTGCCGAGGACTCTGGACAGACATAATCGTAGGTCCATACATTTCTTTCGGAGTGGACACTAGCGAAGAAGAGGACCGAAGTGCCGAAGTGCTGTTTGAAATACATAACAAAGGAACCGGAATGGAGCAAAACCGACACGTACGTAGCAAGCTGACTGTGTTTGCTGACTAGGCTCGGTCTGATTACGTCTGATTCTGAAGAACACCACGGAAGTATGTATTTACAATCTCTTGACACTTTTACATTCAATTGAAATGGGAATGACCTACGAGATGACATCGGTACGGTGAAAGTCGCGATGCAATAAGTTGTTGAGAGCTTAGTAGCTTCTTTATCAGAAACATGACATATATAGCGGGATTGGACGCGGTGTTGCTGAATATACCGATGGCGACGACCAGTGTGCATCACCAAGTGCCACGCAGTAAGAACTAACAAGTCTCATTTGCACCCACTTCATAGTGTGCATTGCTCATAGGAAGGAATATAACGAGGTTACCACGTGGCCAAGCGAAAAGTCAAAGGCATTACACGGAATCACGGTGCGGTCGGAGAGCTCCTTGTGTCACTTTGGCTAAGTACTTGTTCAATACTCCGATAGATCATTCCACTTACAGGGCCTGTGGATAAGATCTTCTCACAGAAACGCTACCAGAAGGCCTTTTCAAGCGCATACTTATCGTCTCATTTCTGCGGCTTGATACAACCCAATTCCGAAAGTAGCATCACGCAGCTTTTGCGGGACAATGCCACACTGAGTATCGAAAATTCAACGTATGTGTATGCGTCAATCCATGACGTCCCAGAAGTAACCCATCTCGTTTATTTGGTAAAAGGTTTTTGCTGGCATTGAAAGAAGAACAGCGACTTTTGTATATGAAAAAGGTCATTGATATGTGTAAGGAATCGGGGTTACAATCACAGCAATTTCCGAGTGGGAAAGATCCGAAAGCAAGCGACCTCTACAGTCTGAGTAACGCCGTTCTTCATTTTAAATTCGGCGTTGGTAGCGACGCCAAGTCTTGACTGTACCTCTATGTTACGATAGTAAAGGTAGTATCGAAAAGAGAGTCGGCATGATTCGTAGAATCGTCATGCCGTAGTAAATAAATAACACAAATACTCTAAATTTGTTATTGTTTGCATTTCTACCAAATTATACGCGTCAAGGCATTCCGAGAACGTTCTGATGATGCGTTTATTCCGCAAAGGGCCAACTCAGTCTTCATCGAGTAAAACGAAGGCAGGACCTACCTGGAAGAAAAAATTAAAGGATTTTATGATGGAATATGGCCGCGTAGGATTTTGCACGCACATTGTCTTGTCTGTGACGATTTTTACCGTCATATTTATGCTAATTTCAGTCGGGATAAATGTACAGAGTCTTTTAATCAAATTGGGTATGCACGATGAAAAAGAAGCGGTTCGCGAAGCCAGCTGGTTCGGCACATTTATCATTGCTTATGCAATTTACAAGTTGATTGCACCGCTGCGTTGGCCATTAACAGTTTTTCTTGCTCCAGTCATTTTACGGGCACTGAGAAGGAAAGGCTACATGCTTCCAGATCGCCGTGCATCGGAAGAATTTCTGAGCGAGGAGCAGACGTGTGTGATGGCAGGCTAGATATACCTTTTAATTAGTAGAAGTGATATAACTTCGAAATTTGCGAGATGCATTACCTTGTACCACATTAAAGCCGATCACGCGTAGCTTATATAATATAAGTTGAGTGTCGTACAAAGCCGACAATGAAGAAGAAGGTGAGCCAATTCGATTGATAAATCGCATGAGAAGAATGCTGTTGTCACTATATTCGCGTCAGGTTTTGTTGATGGGGAAATCTGGCTCCGGAAAGACATCTATGCGCTCGATTATTTTCGCTAATTACTTGGGTTCGTACGACATTGATTGCAAGCCGGAAGCATATAATAAGTGAGCACCTGTATGTGACTGTAGCACGTGATACGATGCGTCTCGGCCCGACACGTTCGTAAATTCTATCTTATCATGACGTGAACTGAGCTGTTCGCCTTGCTCTCCAGTTGACGTGGAGCACTCACACGTGCGTTTTTTGGGTAATCTTGTACTAAATCTTTGGGATTGTGGCGGGTATGGACAGTGAGATCGAATACATGCAGCGTTAACTTCTTGTCGTTATTATACTGCTCCCCTCACATTCAGGCAAGACGCGTTCTACGAAAATTATTTTGAAAGTCAGAGGGACCATATATTTCGAAGCGTGGAGCTCCTGATATATGTTTTCGATATTGAAAGTCGTGAGATTGATGTACGGTGCTCTACTTTGAGCTGTTCCATGGTAATCAACCATGCGTCTTTTGTCTTGATAGAAAGATATGGCACATTTTGAGGGCTGCCTGGAAGCGATTGACCAGAACTCGAGCAATGCAAAGGTTTTTGTTTTGATTCACAAAATGGATCTTGTACCAGAAGATAAACGTCATCGGGTGATTCTACTCTCCTTTTTCGCTCGTTCCTTTTCTGCCTTTCTGACTTGTTTATCTGTTCGTTCAGGTGTTGGAACAGAAGAAAGAAATGATATTTGCTCGGACAGGTTCCCTGCCCACCGTTTGTTTTGGAACCTCAATTTGGGATGAAACACTTTATCGCGCTTGGTCCTCAATCGTGTATTCGTTGATCCCCAATATTCAGGACCTTGAGAAACATTTGAATGGTTTCTGTACGATTTGTGATGCTGATGAAGTTGTCTTGTTCGAACGAGCCACATTTTTGGTCATTTCTCATGCCGCGCATGCGAATCATCGGGACATCCATAGATTCGAAAAAATCAGTAATATTATCAAGCAGTTCAAACTCAGCTGTAGCAAGACTCAAGCTCAGTTTCAGGGAATGGAAGTCCGCAATTCCAACTTCACCGCTTATATTGACTTTTTTACAACAAATACTTACATCATGATAATTGTGTCAGATCAACAAATTCGTATGCATCGGAGTTCATCAATTATTTCCCAGCTATCTCATAGATTGTGCTATATGTCTGATAGAGCCCGCTGGAATTCATCTCAATATTAAGTCAGCTCGTCCGCTATTCGAGCGATACGTGCAGCAAGCAAATTGAACCAGCAGAGAAAGAAAGAATAAGTCGAAAAAAATGCCACAACCGAGGACGATTGAACAATTTTGAGCTCATTGCCACAACACAGAGATGCTCCGATATTCTTTGCGGTCTCTCTATTTCTTGTCTTAAAATTGTGCGTTCGGAAGGGAGTAGACAATTCGACACGTTCACACGCTGCTTACTGATCTTCTACCTTGTGGCGAGCCATATTCCTTTCAGCTTGTAATGTACGGCATAAGCTTTCCAAAGTTTTTATCTTCTCGTGCAGTTTACTGGTTGTATCTGTTGTCTCCATTTGTTCTTGTAACGAGGCGATAGCACCTTGATCGTATTTCGCACATTTATTTCTCAGTGTTGAGTTCTCTTTTTCGAGTTTCCTGATGTGTTTGCTCATCTAACGAAACAAAACATTAAAAGATCGTTTTACAGCCTCCACAAAAAAAAATGTATGCAGGCAAAAGCCATGAACCTTATCCATCTCTTCTCGGAATGTCACAAACATTTGATTACTTTTCGTAAGCGTATCCTGTACGGCATCAAATTTTTCACTATAGGAGCTGAGTTGTTGCTACATTAACAGTCCAATAATACTGTGAGATCGCTTCACTACGCAGCAAATCTGGTAAATCTGTACCTGCAGTTGCACCTCACGATCTGAAAATTCCTTCGCTTTCATCAACGTGAGCTTTGTTTTCTGCGATTCTTGAGAGGTCAACTCGATCTGACGATGTAACTTTGCTTCTGCTAATTGAATAGTGAGCTCCTTAGCTTCCAGTTGATGCTGAAAATGCTCTTCACGGGCAGTATATTGGTCCAAAAAAGATTTGAGTTTTTGCTGCAATCTGTGCACAAAGCGAACATCTCGGAACATTGACAAAGTCTCGACAAAGCTTGCACATACGTCTCATTCTCTTGCAGCGATGTGACGTAATCTTTCCCTTGTTGGTCCATCTTTGCTCCAACTTCTTCGATTGTTTTTTGGAATTGACTCGACAGATCCTTCCTGAAATGTGCGAGGTCATAATCAAATGGTCATGATCGTGTGAGTGTGTGACAAATGCCTTTTTTGATCTTCTTCGTCTGCTATGCGTCTGCTTTCGCACTAAGGTAACAAATTCCGTGGTCATTGCAATTATGATCATTCATCTCGTACGAACCAGAATCAGTTTATTTTGTTTCTGTAATTCTCGACATAAATGCTCCAACTTTGATTTCGTCATGTTTACTTTCGCAAGCTCATTTTTTACTATCACATGTAATTTCTCTTAGCTATCAGACTGGTATCGAGAAGATAATGCCAAAACTATCTAAACCAGAATTCTCTCGTTGCTTGGTCAAGATATACCGCGAATGAATTTGCCCGATCTTGCGCTGGAAAGCCGTGATATAATCAGCCTATCGAAGTATCATAAATGCATCTCAAATGATAGTCTGACACGTGCTAAGAAATATCACAAACCGTTTTGGCTGTCAGATTTTGTAATTCATCGAAATGAGTCGCATTACAGCGAGCTTCAGCTTCAGCATTTGTATCTATATCTGTATTTTGTAATTGACGTAAAATGTTACTGAATGCATCGAGGGTATTTTGCGCTAGTAGTTCATCTTGGTAAATGCCTATTACATAAACATCGCTTGAGCGTATTGAAATGTACAATGATTGCAGATCGCCATACCTGACAAGTCAATCGGTATATCCAAACTTTCCTGATCGCCAACTTCGATTTGCGCAATTTTACTTGTAAGCAATTCTCGAAGATCTTCCGGTTGATGTGAGTGAGACTTTCTAGATGTACGACTTGACGCGCAAAGCATATCTTCGACTGAAGACTGATGCCGTTTACTTTTATGCTTATGCTTCAATGTCTTTTTGCTACTTGCTTCATTTTGCTGCTTTAATCCAAGATTAACTTTGGATGAGTTTGGGTCGTTTGTGACGTCCATGGATTAATGGAACTTAAGTTCGGCATCTATCATGGACATTGGTGCGTATTTAAGAGAATAGACAAATCCTGGAATCACCAAGCGTCATAAGTGCATGCATTCGTTATGCTTGCAAGTGGCACAATTGGTGCTACTGCTTGTCGACACCACTATTCAGAATTGCGTCAATTCATCTGTATATGATATTGTAATAAAAGACTTGAATCCTCTTGGCATTCGCTTCGATAGTGATTTTAGAATCATGCATTTTGTTCCTGACTCGGAAGGGCGACCTCGCACAATAGAAGCTACCCGTATCGCTTCGATTGGAGATCATTTAATCAGTGTACAAGGAATGCTTTTAAAGGAATTGTCTTTCCAGGAGGGTTTGAACATGATTAGGAGCAACTCGCTGCCTAAAATGTTGCGATTTGAAGCATCTGAAGCACGCTGCCAATTTGATCAACATGATTCTGACGTTAGCAAGATCGATTATATTGTACGTGTCTGACTTTGGTGTATTCTGTATTGATAATCTTTTGTTGGCACGCAGGAGACTTTCTTTGAAGGCACGAGCAAATCAACGTTGAAGCAGTATGTCGCGGTTCTATCCAAAGATGGTGGACCGCCTACCTGTGATGCTGCAGAAGTCGCTGTTGCACTACCGAATGACTCATGCAGTACCCTTCATGGAGAATTCTCTGGAAAACATATTTTGATCCCGGTACCACGTGCACTTACTGTTATCCAATAAGTCATCGTGATATATCCCAATGCTGTAAGACTCTCTCAGGATGCACCCCCTACCAAAAAGCAATTTTTGCTCAATATGCGGGAGCCAAAAGTGTCATATTCGTTCAACATGATGGGATGAAGCCCGTGCAAATTGTGGTTCCAGCGTATTCCACACAAGCTCCTACTGCAGGATTAGTGCTCAAAATACCACTCGTCATGATTGCGGGGGAATCAGGTTCTGAAATTGTCAACCTTCTTGGGCAATTGAACCCTTCAGCCGATAGTTTACGGCTTCGGCTAGTATTGTCAAGTAAATGTCTTGCTCCAGAATACTCACATCTTTACGCGAACAATTTCGCCGCACGATCAATCGAAGAAGAGACTCGAGAAGCTCTTGCAGGCTACATCACATTTCATATTGCCAAGACGCAGGGATCGTTCGAGGTAGGCTTGTCCATCAGATGGTCGCTGGCAGTTGAAACTTAAAACCTCTAGTTTGTTCGACTGGACGCCGGAAATAATGAGCTTTCGGTGCTTCCGCTCGGTACCATTGCCGCCTATTTCCCATCTCCGCAAGATCAGCAGGATATTTGCCAGTGTGCGCAGGAGCCACCACACTGCCTTTTAAAGCTTCAGAAGGACAAAGCTTACCTCCAACAGCACATGGTCGTACTCGTGCCTTCCCAAAACACGTGTACAGTGGTTGAGCTGCTTTTTTTGTTATCATCTCTAAAGGTTAAAGGCATCATATACGGGGAAGACAACAATGATTTGCTTGACCCTCCTGCGATACTCCATGCCCTGTGCAGCCAACGCGGTCAAAGTAGTGAGCAATACTCAATATCGCATTCACGAGTGGAATCGCAGTCCGCGGTTGATCTCTCTTCTGTGTTGCTTATCAGTGGACGATCCGTTCGAACTATCAGGTCGGTTGAGTTGACGTCAGCACTTGAAGTCTGAAAGTACAATTGCAGGAGTATGGGAAAGGATTTGTCAAGCTTGGGGCCCATTTTCCTAGACCTCTATCCTGAAAGTAGGTTAAATGGATTTTATCGGCTTCATCGAGTTGTACTGAAGCTCGATTTCTTCAGATGCACTTCATCATCTGTGGAATGACTTGGCTCTATTGCTAGAGCCTGCTAATTGGCCTCTTTGCGGTACAACACGTAAGAAGCTATTTCGACGCATTTTGAAAGACTATACTTTTTTGGATGCAAACAAACAACACAACGGAATCTCACCAGACCAGGGAAACAACGAGCGACGTGAGATCTTGCTCGCATTGTACGAGAAAGCGGAGAATTTTCATAACCAGAAAGCGGCATTCACGCAGCAAGTGTTTGAAGGTTTGGCAGTAACAAAAAAAGCGCGATCCGCTCAAGCTGTCAAGTATATTAATGTGCTCTATTGTTGCTCTAGTTGACTGCCCATGAAGTCGATGCTCAGCTAATTCTTACCGCAACGTGATTTCATACCCAGCAAGCAGCATGGGCCCAGCACGCACCAATGTGTCGTAAAGTGGATTCAGCTGTGAACTCTCGGACTTGCTCATTTTTTCAGTGTAGGCTTCAAGGCAGATAAGAATTTCTTTCCACACTTTTTTCTCCCTTCGAAGAAGATCTTCTCTTTCGTCAGTCTCCCAATTCCTAATGATAACTTGCTCGGAAGCTTGATCCTGCTCACCATCTGGGGACTGTATCCACTGAATGTACCTTGTTGCGGTCCAGCCTCGGCGTTGATGTGGGAGTAACAATTCATTCGGAGCCTGGGTGATCAAGTGATGCCAGACATTGCATGGACGAATCTTGTCGATTGTGCTATCCCGTAAAATGCTCTTCGTATTCAAAAATATCATATGTCTAAATGCTCGCACTTCCTCGTATGCGGCGCCGACATTTCGAACGTCAAATATGCTGGTTAAACCCATCTCAAAGTGAGTCATATCATTCGCGAGGCGTAGTTTTCCATCTTCTTCCAATGGTCGTATAATCGAGGCATGACTGATGAATGTTGAAATCAGTTTAGCGACGAACTGGTGTATGATAGTGTCACCAATTTGGCCTTTGGAAGATGGCGAATATGCTCATGATTCACTGCAGTAAGAGCAGCGTTCAATTCGTCCATGTATTTGGAAGAGCGGCCATTGTTCTGGGTGATTGAGTCAACTGTATTATACTAGTGCTAGTAAAATTTGCAAATTCGACATGCATCTTTTCCATAATAGAGCCTAAGGATGACAAAATGGCATGCAAGTAGACAACAAGAATATTGGAGGCAAAAGCGTCCAGCTGATTCTTGATCGAATTAAGTCCACCTTGTCCATGATCCTTTTGTGAGGCTTTAGTGTCCAGAATAGCGTTTTGTGCAGATTGCTCATGCATCTTACTCAGCCTTTCAATCGAAGTGCTCAACTGAAGCAAAGATGAAAGGAGACTCGCGTTATGGCTTTGTGCTGTAGTTCGTACGAGTTCTGGACCCATGACCATAATCTCGCTGCTCGTAAACATGATCTGTTTCACATTTTCGCAGAACAATGTCGATATCTTTGAAATTTGTGACGCCATATCGGCAAATAATGTTGGATCGGAAGAAGTCACCGCTTCCATCTCGGAATGAATTGCTCGTGTCAATTGGTGCATATCGCTTCGAGTTGGTGGAGAAGCATGAAATTCCGAGTCCTTCGGAAACATCATCTTGATGGGGTGGCACATTCTTTTGGATGAACGATCCAAGAAAGGTTCAGAAAGAGACGTCAACGTTTCCATGAATTGCTCACATTGACCACGAGTTAACGCTCCGGTCTTGTAACTTGCAGCGACATCAGCACTCTTTCTGCCCGTGCACTTGGCCCTTTCTGCTACATTCACCGTCAATGATGATAATTCGCGCAATAGGATACTGGCTTTACAATGAATATGAGGATACTCTGCAACAAATGCCTCCCAGGCATGCTTATTTTGCGCACTCGTCTGAGTGAACAGCTCTCTTAGAATTGCGCACGATACCTCCCAGAATGTTGCGAAGAGCGTTGGCTCATCGTTCTGTATCACAAAGTCAATGTAAAGTTTGTTGGATTTGAAATCTTTCATTCTAATCAACACGCGCTCAAGATTCCATACTTGTAATGCTGATGCTTTCACACTATCGAAAATTTGCTGTATCGCTTTCCAAACCTCGCAAGATTCTGCAGACTTTTGTTCAGCAGATTCGTTTACTTTGTTGTGTAAATTTTCTTGAGACAGTGCTTCCGCTGCCTGGCTCTCTAGGATCTGTATCCTATCATTTACCGTAGCTTGAGCACTTTGATTCAAAAGTCCCAAGTAGAACAATAATTGCAATGCATCTTCCATAAGAGCATGCCGCGCATCGACCATACTGTTTCTCAATGAAGACTCAGCAAGACTTTGCAACTTTTTTTTCACAGATTGAAGTCGAATGATTTTATCTTCCACGATACTTAATGTATCGAGGTTATTGCTATTTGCTTTAATTATATCGCTTGCTTCCGTCATGGCTGCTGCAGTCGAAAGGTACTGAGTGAGATCGAGATCTTCCAGAAATAATTCCCCTCCTTTCTCTTTCGATTCCAGATCTTCACATGACTTGAAGATGTAGCTGGTCAATTCTTCGTAATGCAGAATGGAACGAATAAATTCGCTACACTTATCGATATTCGAGCATTTGTGAATATTCTCTTCCATAGATTTTTCATTAATTTGAACTTCATCCTGCATCTGCTTCAAAGACTCTTGCATATTTGAAGTGTGAATCAATACCAATTCGACTTCAGCTTCCATCTCTGCAATCGAGCTCATGTGCGTGAGTAACTCTGCGTAATGACTACTGACATAGTCTGCGATGAAAGTTTCCACATCGATTATTTGAGAATCCAGATGATGAGAGAATTCAGCTGAAGATACGATGCCATGGGCTGGGACAAAATGCTCTTTTCCTTTATCGGATGCGAGAATGTCTCCAACCAATTCATGTACATCACAATCTGAGCAAAACGCGCTTAATTGGGCTACAGACACAAGTAGTGATAAGTTTCAGCACACTGATTGCGTGAAAGGTAGGAGGCAGTAGTCATTACGATCAAGTCTCAAGGCATCCCAAAGCGCTTCCATGAAATTTTCTCCTTTTAACAACGTGGTACCACAATGTTGGTACAAATTTGATCTACAATGTCTGATCCATCTCATGCTATTCGATGCTTTATCCCGGATGACGTTTATGTCTGGCTTCCTGTGGAAATCCAAGCCAAAGTCATGAATTATTTCCGTGAGAAGGAAAACCTTCCTCATGAAACTATATTGGAAGTGATTGCAACTCTTCCGAACGCTGTGATCGAGAAGCGGTACTTGGCTGCAGCAGCTATCGACACAAATCATATCTACTATCAGAATGAGAGTAGAAATGTCGACGATATGATAAGACTAGAACATTTACATGAAGCTGCAGTCTTATATAATCTACAGTATCGTTTTTTTCAGCAGCAGCCTTACACCTACATAAGCAAAATCTGTATCGCAGTAAATCCCTATCGCCAGCTGCCTGCATTGTACGATGTGAAAAATCAAGAACTGTACTCGACTCTTGATTCTCTGCTAAGCCTTCCACCCCATATATATGGAATCTCCAGCGCAGCATATAGTCATATGTTGAGTTTTTCCAAACAGCAGTCGATTCTAGTGAGTGGAGAATCCGGCGCAGGTAAAACAGAAAGCAACAAGATTATAATGACCCATCTGGCCTCTTTAGCTGGTGGCTTGGATGACCACACAGTCAAAAAGATTATACAAATTAACCCATTGCTGGAATCGTTCGGGAACGCAAGTACGATGTTGAATGACAATAGCAGTCGAGTTGGTAGATTCACACAGCTTCAATTTGATACGAATGGAGCATTGATTGGGTCTGATTGTCGAACATATTTGCTGGAAAAAAGTCGTGTCATCCATCAACACAAGAATGAACGCAATTTCCATATTTTTTATCAACTGATGACATCCGAATATATCCGCAAGTTTGGATTAGATGACTCAGCGATCCTCGAGTTCAACTACTTGAATGGAAAGAAAGCAACGGAAAGGGATAATAACTGTTTTGCTAGTACAGTAAAAGCCCTGCATTTGATTGGAATCGACACGATTAAGCAGGAGCAAGTTTTCGAGATAATAGTGGGCATATTGCTTTTGGGACAACTAGACATCTCATACTATAGCATCGATACCGAAGAAAGGTCCAAAATTGTTTCTGGCTCGAACTCGAGTAAAAATGACTGGGATTGTCTCACTTCATGCGCGAATTTATTAGGTCTCTCCAAGCTAGCGATAGAAAAGGCACTTTGCACGCGCACAATGAGTGTCGCTAATGAGACTGTGACCGTCCAGTTACGCAAAGACCAAGCTAGTGATTGCCGGGATGCATTGGCTAAAGCCATATACGCCAATGTTTTCACGTGGTTGATAGGAACCATAAATTCACTACTACGGCGGAAAGAGAACAATCCTTGCAACATAATTGGGATTCTTGACATTTTCGGATTCGAACATTTGGATTACAACTCTTTCGAGCAATTGTGCATCAATTATGCGAATGAAAAGCTGCAGCAAAAATTCTCTCAGGATGTATTCAAAACGGTTCAACTAGAATATATCAACGAAGGCGTTATATGGGAACACGTCGAATTTGTCGACAATCAGGAAGTGATTGCGCTGATTGAAGAGCGTCTTGGCATCATATCGTTGCTAAATGACGAAATCATGCGCCCTAAAGGAAATGAAGAATCTTTTGTACTGAAGTTAAAGTCGATTTATAAAGACGAACAACATCTGATTGAGTTTCCAAAATGCTCCCAAACACACTTCACAATCAAACATTACGCCGATGACGTTACGTATCAATCAGTCGGATTTTTGGAAAAACATCGAGACGCTTTACTTCCAGACTTGTCAAACTTGATGCGTTCGTCCTCAAAGGAGCTATTGCGCAACGTCTTCAGCACAGAAGTGCTGATGGATGAGGGAAATCATCGATACAGCAAGGCAATTAATGCACCATCAGTACTAGCGAACGGGGCCAGGGAATTGCAAGAAGGTTACAGTATGAGATCAGTCGGAACAATCAAGACCTTAAGCACAAGAAACGCGGGAACGCAATTCAAGAACAATCTGAATGAATTGATGGCGACTTTACGAAATACAAATGTACATTATGTCCGTTGCATCAAACCAAATCGTTGTAATAAAAGCGATGAATTTGATCATCTGATGGTCACTGCGCAATTGAGATGTGCAGGAGTAGTAGAGGCAATTCGCATTGCTCGAGCAGTGTATCAAAACTGGCTCCGACTAGAAGAATTTCAGGAAAGGTTCTGGATATTATCCAGCAATATCAAAAACCCAGTCAATACATCTCCCATCAGTGAGCTCACAATATCGAGAAATGACGTTGATGGTGAGACTGGCAAGTTGAAATATACTTGCAAGGAAGTCATGCAATTCTTGCATTTGACTTCGCCGGAAGACTATCAAATAGGGTTCACGCGCATATACCTAAGTAGTGGTATCTTGGAACTTTTGGAAAGAATAAAAAGTGAACGCTTTGATTTTTTTGCGTGGCGGATACAGCACACGATGCGAGGCTTCTCATGTCGTCTCAAGTATATTCGACAGCGGCAAGCCATCCTCAAAATTCAGGTTTGGTTCTTATCAAATTATTGAGATTGTGCCTGTCGATATTCTTTTTGTAGTCTATAGCACGTTGTGTGATCCTGAGGGCTCGCTACCAAGCCTTTATCTGCGCTGTGATAACCGTACAAGCGCATTGGCGAGGAATGAGAGAACGTCGTTCACTTTGTATTAACAGGAAATTACAACGCGTAATTCGGATCCAAGCAAAATATCGTGGTTACGTCCAAAGGTATAGGCCAAAGGCTTTCGATCCACTTTAGGTCTATCAATTAATCCGACGTTCAATTTTAGGCAGAAGTTCAAGCTTTACCGCACTGCAGCAATACATATTCAATCGTTTGTTCGAATGAAGGTTGAGAGGTCTAGACATCAGAACGCTCTCGCTGAAAAGAAACTACAGCAGAATCTGGCTGCGCAATTACACCGTGTGCAGCTCAAGCTTCAGCAAGAATGCATTCGGAGCGGAACTGAATGCTTAAAGTCTGTTGAGAAAAGCTCAAAATCAATCTTTCCCAGTAATGCTGTACGACACAAAAATATTTCAACTTCACCGCAGACTTCTCAAGACCAGATCCAAAACAAATGGATGGAAGATATCGACTCAGTAATCAATCATCTTCGAGATGAAGTGGAACGATTACGGACGGATAACGAGCTAGTAAAAGGGATGAACCATAATTTCAGAAGTGAAGTCGAGAAACTACGGAACGAAAAAGAAATTGCCACTGCTAGCTTCCTTCTGAAAATTGCTCAATGTGAAGCACAAGTAAGTACGAAACATATTATCTCTGGTCTTGATCTTGATCCACTGCTTATTTCGCTGTTTAGATTGGAAAAAAAAATCACGAGTTAGCCACAATCAAACGAGAGAATTCCATCCTCCGTAATCGTGAGCACGCCCGCTCAATTACCCTAGAGAAACAGGTGGCAGCTAAAGGTGAAAGAGGCTCGTTGCTACCGACTCTCGGATTGAAGAACTTCCATGTAGTCAAAAATCAATCTAAACACTTGAAAGATGAAGGCATTAGGCGCAAAGCAGTGTCAAGAGCCGACCCTGAATCTCTACAAGCATCTTTGACGGAAAAGCGTGCAGCGACTGATGAATTTCTCCGAGAATCAGCGAAAAAATTGTCGGGGCCTTCAGAAACAACATTTCTTGCTGGAACTAGCGATATTCTATCTGGGTCAACAGGAAGCAGTTTGAAGCATTTTGGTGATCGCCGAGTGGATCTTTCTTCCCTTCAAAGCAGGTTGAGTGCCATCAAAGGGAGATATTCTGGGAGGGTTGAGGAGGAGGTGATACTGACTACAAGTGAGTCTATACAGACGCAGAATGATACTTTACGCCCAAACTATGATGCACTGCTCTCAAGTTCTATGCAACCCAAACTACCTGCTGGATGGGAAGCAAGACTTTCTCGTTCCAAAAACGAGATCTACTATTGCAACCCTGAATTGCACTTGACGCAATGGGATCGGCCAGCAGCAAATGTGACTGAAAAAAGCTACAATGTATGATGCTCAACATGGAATTGATTTGAAATCAAGCCTATCCATCAGCAAATAGCTGCAACGAGAAGTTCGCGCACGCCATAACGCCACAAGCGCAAAACTTTGCTTTGATATGGTACCCTCAGAATGCCAACATGCTCGTCAAATCGGCATTGAGGCATCATCGGTAAATTATTAAAGCACATATTTGTTGAATGGCAAATTCAGTGTATTATGATGGCAAATTTGTAAGCACAGCTTGAATATGAGCGCTAATGAGCGGCAACTACGCAAATCATCTGCATCGCTCGCAGGCCGAGTTTTATAAATTATAAAAAATCACAAAATATTAAAGGAAGATTTTTAGGAATATATAAAAAAAAATGTATTAGATTTTTTTATTTTATAACTTTTTATAAAACCTTCTTTTATTAAAATATTTAAAAAAAGTGAGCGCTACACTGCGGATGCAGATCTAGACGTTGCACCACGACTTGTCTTGCATGCCTACCACACCCTTCAGGTATCATTGCTCAGGTTAAATGTGGCCGGCCAATGCTCCTCAGAATCTTACTCTATCGGAGGACAATGGTGATCCATCCCAACTTTGGTGGCCTTATTGGTCAGCAGCTGAATTGTGATCGCCAACTTCTCTGTTTTGGTCGAGTGTCGGCCCCAAGGGCGAACAACGTCGCCGATTATATCAAAAGCGTGACCGCAGTCGCGGCGCTAGACAATGCACAGAGTCTCATGTTGCTGGCTGAAGTAGAGGCATACGAGTCTGTTGACGAGAGAAGCCTGTAGTGCTTGTGAGTTACATCGTTCGTGTTTGGATCGTATGGACAGCCACCGTAAACAACATCTAGTCGTTTCAGCAATGGGCTCCGTAGCGCTTGTGATGTAAGCTGTAACTCTGTTCATGCTCTCAAGGGATAAAAGTCCAAGCTATACGCAAGCCGTAGTGCTGCAATCTCCCGTCCATTTCTTTGATTTGAGCAACTGTGTAAGATGTAGCTACACAAGGGTAACGACTTACCAAGAGCAAGTGTCTGGCGAAGTAAAGCGAAGAACAATCAAACTAAGTAGTCAAGTCAATTCGGTGCGTTCATATCTAGCACATTGGAGCTCTCTACTACCCGGTAAATACCTTCTCCACAGCACTTTGGAGCGCGCCGAGGCCTTCCAATATGACTCAAGTGATACGGTTGTGTGTCGGTAGCAGTTCACAATGGTAGCGCACATCGCAGGCGACCACGCTAATTAGACCTCATGGAAGAGATCGCACTAGAGAATGAAGGCACTTCATACCTGTTATAAGACAAGTGCTTCGATGGATGCGCGCATGCAGATATCTACTTTCTCTATATTGTACACAGTATAGACTATACTCTAGAGTTCTGCATATCGACAACTCGATGTTCATAATGCTTCAATGAGCCTATACTGTAAGCTATAGCCGTGTAAATTGTCATAGCTGTTGATCGCACGCGGCAATGGATGGCCCTTTAGCAGTCAGTCATCGCAATCTCACTCGTGTATTCTGATGATGGATGGAGACAATCAATCAAAACATTTTGGCGATAGCGATGGTGGTGCATGTTTCGGAAAAAAGGTACGTGGTTGTCCAGACGAAGAGTTTGGATACGTCGCTCGTAAGAATACCCAAATCAATACTGACATGACCATCTACGAATCACACTTCGTGCGCCAGGCCATGGCAGCGAACGTTAAGACTGCACTCCACTTCATTCACAGTCGATACCCAATTGCGTTTCGCAACCGAAGTAGATTTCTCTTAGCCATCCAAACACATATTTCTTTACCGATCGCTCATGCGAACAAGATGAATGTACTTGTCCATCTGAATGGGGCAAAGAAGAAGCGCCAGATTTTTCTGTTTGAAAGCTATCCACCGATAGAGTCGATCGCACCTGAGTAAGTAGCTGTGCGTCTGTTTCTGTGCTCAGATACATCCAGAGATGATTGGTGCATCAGCATTCGAGTAACTTGATAGCTATTTCTTTCCAGCATCAGTTGGTATTCTGCTGTGAAGCTCAAATCTGACTTTCAAATTGCTTCATCTGACATTTTTCTGAGCATTCAATCACTTCTCTCCCGATCTGGATATCAGTCAGGGGCAAGAAGACATACATCTTATTCTGCTGCTCTTTTTTGGCTGATAACGTTTCAGCTAGCAGCGTAATAAGTTTTCTCTTCTTGCACCTTCTTCTGTAGGAAACAAAGATCAGCAAAGAAGAAACCTTCACAGCTAAAAACGCAATCAAAGCATTAATGTGCGATAATCATGCGAAGTACAAGCAGGAAAAAGAGTGAACTGGTTTAGTGTGAGTCGAAAGACAGTATGAATAGCGCGAAGCACGTGGACATGTGTGGTAATCACGACGCGGTCTTTTGGTAGAATAGAGGTGCTAAAATAGAAAGCTTTTTAATTATCGAAGATTTCGGCTGCGTTAGTTCAAATATTGACAATGTCTGGCCACTTTGTGAGATTCCCAATTTACCTCAAATCCAGCAAGTTCTTTTGTGATTGCATTGACGACAGAAATAATGATTTTTTCACCGCTTTTGCAGATCTGTAGTTGGTAGCCCCATGACACCTTCTGAGAAAGCATTGTTGCCTCCAACCATGAAGACGGTTATGGTGATCCGATCTTCCTGCTCTAATGGACTTGAGTAGATCCGCAATTTCACTTTCGGCAATCTTTTGCTCGAAAAGAATTGATCTATCTTAATCATCCGCGCATGTCGTGTGCGTATCACGTACGTTAGACCAACTAATCATCATTTTTTTACTTGTTTGAGGTACTTTCCACTCTGTAAAGTCTCCTTTAACTAAAGAACGATTCAGGTTCTATCAGCTCGTTGCATGTACCATGAAACACAAGCGCCGATACTGTTCGGGTGGTCGCACAAATTACATCATACCCAAGTAAAGATTGTTCTCCAAATCTCGACAAAGATTAGACATTGGACACGTGTGCGTCTATCGAAGCTTGCACTATTCTATAACTGTCAGATGACTCTATTGAGTTCGCGCAGCGCGAATAGAGTGAATTTGAAAGGTAATGCGGAAATAGTCTAAGAAACGCGAGATACTTGCTACGATAGAGTTGTACTCAATACCAACAACAGATCGCCTCCGCTTACTGCCGAACATTGCTGTACTTGATTTCTGTCTACTTGTATGCATCATGTACCACATCAGCTATCTGCACATCACTTGTCAATCAAGCAAGCCGAAAATTATTGGATGCATTGAAATACCTCTTTCATAGGCTTCCTCTGTACTCGCATGCTATTGATCTATGGCGATAAATTATGTTCCTCCATGAAAGGACGTAGGAAATCATTCGCATGATCCAGATATGCATCCTCAACCACACAACTCAGTTTTGTAGATGTGTGGCGCGAATGGATATCATCTTCTTCCTCTGAAGATGGCAGTGATTGATAAAACCACGAAGGGAAAAATCGCTCCTTGCATGCATTCATGGATAACCTATTTGATCCATAAATAAGTGCATTGAACAGCGGCTATTCCGGGTGTGATAAACCGTCAACTTTCTCGTGTATACAACGAATCTAGATTTTACCTGTAGTGGATCAAAAACGCATTCAAGTAGGGTGAAAGGCGTCGACGGTTTGTGATTTGCATCAGTCATCTGGATAATCCGATTGATGAACCCCCATAGAGGGCACAATAAAAGTACAGCAATGTACATTGCAGCTTTCTGTTTGAATGTACCATTCATTGGATCTTTGGAGAGAAATTGTATGATCAAAACGTGAATGGTGACGTTGAATATGAAGATCAAGAGAATAGGAAAGTAATAAAAAATGAATTGCCGCCATGCTCCTCTGCTATTCCAGACCAGCTGTGATCCTTCTGTGCCACTCGAATGGGTAGACGCGATCCAACACCAACGACGATCTGCGTTTCCAAAACCGATATCACCACTAAGTTGTTCTAGAATCAAATACACCAAAAACATTGAGGGGATTCCCCAGCTGATTAGGCGATATGCCCGCAGATACTTTTGTGGAATGTCATTGCTTTGCTTTCGCATGATCCAAATAGCATGCTGTTAGTCTCGAAAGCAATATTTCTCATCTTAGATAACTTACGCCTTCACAATGATTTGATACAAGTGAAATGCGAAGCATGCCGTCCACAAGTATGATGATAAGCAGGAGAAAAAGAGCATAAACGCTTGTAGGTAGCATAGTCTTGATTCGCTGCTCGTAGGATACATCTTTTTATTCCCGTCCACCAGGATGGACCTAAAAAAGGATGTTTAAGTGACCAAAACTACGTCGATGTTGCTTAAAGTTACATAAGGAATGCAGCAGCTGTGCAACAGCCCGAACCGCCCAAGCTTGTCACGATTTGTCGACTGATATAATTCGGCGCACTGAAGTTTCTCCATGTGGTAAACATAACGAAGCATGCAACAAATGAAACGGAGGATATAATAATTGGCGCAATGTGCTCAAACTCTTGCAAGAAAACCTCCATTGTGTCATCAAAAGAGTAATTTGTGCATTACGCGTGGTCTTGTCTCTACAAACATGTAATCTACGGTACTAGCAACAATCACGCGCATCCTGGACAATTGTGGTGAGAATGATGGATAAACTCGTCGCATTCTGAGCAAAAATAATGGAAGCATGTTGGACATTGAAAAGCTGAATCATCTAGAGCATACTGTAAAGGTATAAGACATCCAAAACATGTTCCTTGTGCCTTTGAGTCCACTTGTGATGATGTCATGCTCTTGAACTTTACAATTGGGAACAAGTGATGATACGATCGCGATAAATGTGGAGATGATACGAGGGGAAGGTTGCATATTGGACAAACCGTAGGCAAGTCACAGCTCTTGGACTTGCATCGAGGACACAAATAGCCGATAGTCGTGAAAGACTGATGACATGTGCATAGTGATAAAGCTCCCGAGCGGCGCTGCGGAAAACCCATTTCAACAAGCGTCGCGAATCGAGAAGCATTACTGGCCACAGTTGGAGATGGAATTGTGAACCTACCCATTAAGGCTTTCAGATGATTGGCATCTAGAGCTACAAAATAGGTCCCATTCGTGTCATCCGAAATCTTTCGTAATAACCGCATTTCAGCTCCAATACCCAGAAATGACACGCGAATATTCTCGCGTTTCAGCGCTGACAATGTCTGAAATATGTCTCCGGGATCAGCAGTTACTAAGCTGCCATATATGACGATGATTTCGCGGCTGCCATATGAAGGTACGATCTTCAACGCTGCTTTTGCGATATCCAGTGCGTTCTGGAGAGATGGTTCCTTATCAACTGCAACTGCCTCTTTGATTCGCTCTATGTGATTTTTGGGATTTCCTGAGAGATCACTAAGTCGCTCGGATTTCATCCCCTTAATTCCGATAAGACCAAGCTGCGAGATCGGATTCTGATCAAAATAATCTCTGACAAAATGTTGCAAAACATCCGATACGCATGCAAGGCGATGGGGTTTCCAGTCCTTGTTCGTCATTCCCCGAGACAAATCCACGATGATATATACATACCGAATTAATCCTTTGCGTACATTTCGTGCAATTTCAAGCTGTCTGAAAAAAATCATTGTAGTACTTTTTACAACTCAGTATCCGAATGCGAGATACCGCTGCCGTTGATCTTTGTTGCTTGCGACGTCTACAACAAGCCGACCTGATTCATCCTCTTCGATAGCATCCCAGCTTCTTTCAAATGCCCCTTCCCAAGAGTATCCCTTCGTATCTACACGAATAACAACACTATAAAGGTAGCTATGATGCAACGCGACATCTCACTCTCATCTTGCGCCTCCATACTTGATCGTCCGATTACAGCCAATTATTGCAATGGAATTCGACTCACCCTACGAATCAAAAGTGTTGATATGAATGAGTTGAGCGCGTGTGCTCATGCATTACTGGATGGCGTGCCAAACAAGATCAAACAAAAAGAGGCAGATCAGTGGATTTGTGACTTCAAAAATACAAATGCAGCATGGTCGATATGCATTGAAGCAATCCGAGATTACTCCAACGATACCACCTTAGTGTTCATTGCAATTCAGATTTTACGGCAAAAAGTCGAAAAGGAATGGTTTTACTTAACAATAGAAGAGCAAAATTATTTTGAAATGGTACCTGATCAACCATTTGCATGAATCTAGATACAAATTTGCCTTATTGGGTGTAGACTTTCATGGAATTTTCAGAATGCACAGCAACCAAGAACTCCGCGACAGTTCCCGCTTTTGTTCGTCGTGTTGCTTGCGACAATCTCGCATTAACTGCAGTCAGACGGCCTGAATCATGGAAAAGTATATTCTTACGATTTTATTCAATCGCCAGTGGCGAACGAGGGCAAGAGTATTGCTACGAAGGATTCATAACGGTATCTACATTCCGCTACCATATATATGGGTGCAATATTATAGTTTGCTTTACAAGCTTCTTGAAATACTTGGCGCGATACCATCTAAACTCATACTCAGCGAAGCTTTCGATAAAAACGAAGTTTTCGAACGAGCGTTGAACGTGTATATTTGTGAGAAGGAAATTGTTCGACTTATTGCTCTTTCTTCTATGAGAAGTTTGTAAGGATAAATGTACTCAACTACGACGTGGTTAACTACACTCTTCGTGAATATAGTCCGAATTCAAACTCAACTGCACTACAATGCATTGAAAACTGGGTCGTGGGCAGCATTCCCGGTCGACCTACGTTTGGACTAGACATTACCGATATTTGCTCTAATGGGTATGTTCGCTGATCAGCTCGTATGATTTTCCCAATCACTAGTTTTTTTAAGTGTAGTGATCTCCTCGAAAAGCTGTTTGACGTCATGATGGGATTTTCAGAACTTGACACATTGGTACACGATGAAATTTTGGGAGCTATTGTGCTATAACTGGCTTGGTTCATTTAGCTAGCTACCAGCATCATGACTGATATCCTTTCTGCTGGACCTCGCGAAATCAGTGCACAAGAGTACGTAATGATGCGATTTAGCTCTGGCCGTCTATCTTCCACACAGTGTTTCTCTTTACAGAAGTAATCATCCTCACAACATGCACCATCGAATGATCAGTCAGATGACTCTAATGCTGCTACACATGCTGGAGAGGTTGCAGACAGAAGCCAGTGCACGCAATAACGTTTACAGAGGCATAGCCCAGATTTTGAGTATTCTAGCTACGCAGTATCTCTCGGTGATTTGCCAAGAAGAAGTGGCGATAAAGCATCAACAATTGACAAGAAAGCTCATGCAAGCCCTACTGATTCTTACAGCTTTCCCGGATGTCGAAACTGCACAATTGATTTTGGAGTTCTGGTATTTTTTTCTTGACGATACGAGCAGCTCGCCTTGGAAGTTACTGTCGCGTTCTTGTGACGAGCCGGAGATCTTAGATTTTCTAAATAGTGCTGTGAGAGCATTGCTGTCACAATGCCATCTGCCCGATCATATATTACTAGCAGAAAGTTATGGCACCAATGAGACAAATCCTGAAATCTCCGCGTTCCGAAGGTACCCATTTTATCGCACGTCGCCATCTCTGAACTCGAATTGTTGTTAGTGAGATTGCCGATACGCTACTGAGCATGTTCAAGCGTTGGCCTTCACCAAATGGCGCCGAATGTTGCTTCAATCAGCTGGCAGCGATGATGGAAGATGGCACTAATATTGCAACTATCGAGTCGATACTTTATGTATTGGATCGTTTGTTGGAGCTTTTTGATGTTCTTACTTCAAACGGGATAGATTCAAACCGTTCCTCAGATCATGGCTGCATACATGTGTCAGAGAAGGTGCTTCTTCAATGCTTACGACTTCCTGATCACTCTGTAGTCTTTTTCAGCATTGCACGGTTCGTGTCCTTCACCTTTTCTACCGTGTAAGCCTTACTGGTGTCAACACGATCTTCCAGATATCTAAAATCGTTGGTGCACCTGCAAGAATTATCTCACGCAACAAAAAAGGTGGCAATCGGCTTCCTCTTGCAAGGTCTGACATTCCCATCAAGAATCGAGGTTATCACGCCTCTCCTGTTCGAGCTTATTTCTAAGACGAGGTAATCGCAAGAACGTACAATTGCCAGAAAAATGACTGGGAATCTCCCCGCAGCACGACACTTTCCCTACAAGAACGTCACGCAGCGGCACAGACTCTGTCACAGCATTGTCACTTGCGCTTGCATCTGGATTGCCACTTGGATCAAGTGGGAGATCTACTGGCGACGCTGTATCAATTAATCGGAATGCAGGATACTCAAGGTATGAAGCCTTATCAGATCCAGCTTTCCGCTCGATAATATGTGTTGTCTCCATATGCAGAATCGTGCAATATATCCCACCAGCTGCTCCTGTCTATGAAACATCGATTATGCTCAGAATCTGATATTGCTGCCAAATCGCTGTATTTGATGGGCAGACTAGTCGCGGGAATCGTCAACCCGGCCAGAAAAATCAATGTGCTAGTATATACGTGGCATGAATCCTGTCAAGCCTTATTACAATGCCGGAACCATCCATCACTGCACCACTATATTTTTCCATTTGTAAACAGCTGTTTATTTCTCATGATCGGGAATGATTTTGAGCGACTGGAGCACATACTCAATTTATGCTTGACCGAATATTCGATTTGCTTTCATCAGGTCATCCTATGCTTGACGACCATGTATTCTATGCTGCCACCCAACGCCGACAATTTCAAAAATCTTGCCGATGTAAGTATGAGTTCCGCCTCCCTTCCAAATGTGTTGCTATCTTTTGTATGTAGAGTGCATTCAGTCGATGCTCCAATATAATGCTGAGCAAAGTTGGGTATCATTCTTCGAATTCGGAACATAAGAATATTGAGCATCTTATGCAGCTGTCTAATGGCGCTTCGACTGCCGTGATAGTCGAATCCGAGCTTCCTGAATATTTTAAGCTGGCCCACATCGCATTAGTTCTTCCTGCCGATAGATCAAACTTGAATAATTTATTTGAGCAATCAGCGCGACTTGGATGCGTGGTTTTGGCATGTGATCATAAGGTTTGTAAGGCAAAACCCTGCCATAGTGGCTGGCGTGTTCAAATGGTACTTGTAGATACGGTCACTCAACGAATCCGCATGCAGATTTATAGTAGAAATCATAATCCAGCAATTCGGAAGCTCACCAAAATCAATCACGAAAAAGAACATTCAGGTTGCAAGTGCAATCATGCCTGAATTCTTGTGCAATTTGCTCACCTTCCTCGATCCGCGTCGAACCGGCTACACGAAGAAATCCATATGGGATTATCTCTACACACTTCGATTTTCTCCGAATGTATCTCCAGCCCTTCAGTGTACGTTGACAACACCCACTCGTATATATCCTTCGCATTCACCTCATCTCTCTAGATCACGTTGCTGAGACCTGCTTGTTGCTCTTATCGAAGCAACTTGATAATAAGAAACTGATGTTTCTGTCAGATGAAGGTCAGATGATTTTATTGCAAATCCTGTCACCTTCGGGGCAAAGAAAACAACCAAGTCGAATGCAATTCCGTCAGCAATTTGGAGCAGCTCAGCAAGAGCTGTTAAGATCGAACCGAACGTAATCAGTTCGCCAGTAAACTATCGTCAATTTTAGCAATTTGGTTCTTTTATACAAAAATGATTCGTAGCTGTCAGAGTTTGCCGTATTTCGCACGCTTTATAGTAAAGAGGCCAGCAACTTGCTTCAGCACTTCCTCAGGTTTGGAATTAGCAATGATTGGTCAAGGTTTTGTTCTATATGTATGTGTTTAGCGCAGTACCCCCGATCTTTCTTATCACATGTGAAAAATCAAAAATTTAGCGGCTACGGGATCGGTATGGCATGCTTGACACTTTCCCTTGCGACACAAGTAGTTCAGTTGAGAATGCAACTCAATGAAGCAAATGAGACGATACAAAAAATGACGGGAACTTGCGTAGACACAACGCAGCTCTCAACAAGCGAGAGTGAAGAAGATTTGAATGAACGTACTTTCATGGATGGCACTATATCTCCTCATGACAGTCTAAAGCAAGTTCGTAGCGACTCAGACGCAGAATCGAAAGAGACAACGCCATTAACTAATCGGAAAAAAGTTGTCCTGAGTTAGAACGGGGCCATAAATTGATATTGCCGCTTCCTTATGACCCTGAATTGAAACTTTGTGATTGATCTTAGATCTTTACCCCAGGCAAAGATCTTTTCATGGATGCGCTGTCTAGTCGGTTCATTTCATTGACAGCTGTTAAAATCTCATTGATATTAGTCTCCAGCACCATCCCACCCATCACGATTTCATCCAGCACATAATGAACCTGTCCAAATCAAAATGAGCTGATGTAACTGAGCCTCAGATGATTGTTCCCAACCTTATCGCTATGAAAAATTAAATCAAGTTCGCAGACGTTTTCGAAGCACTTGTCGAGGGTCTCCACAAATACTACCAGCACAGCATGAAACATACATCCAAATCGGAACGAATGATAGCCAAACTCATCACCTTGTATGAGATCAAGTATGCCCAAGTCGCTTTCTTGTTGATCCACAGCAAAAACGAAATACAGCGTTGCATAGTGACGATATATAAGCTTGACACCATTCCCCCAGTACCACACACTTGACATCAATGAGGCAATATAGTCATAGTCATACACAATGTCATATTGATTCACTTACGTTCCCTCTAGAAAATTACACAAGGAATCCGGACGCTTTGAAACCTGAGTAAATATATCTCGAATCACGGCCTGCTGCTCCGTGTCTGGCTACACAACAAGCATGATCCTGACTGTGTCATCTCACTATACTATACGAGAAGCTTTATACCACATGCTCATAAAACTTCACAATCCGTGGTTTACCATGATTATTGACGATCAGAATGCCTTTGATCATAATTACACAAGAGTGAGACCACTGGACAAAAGGTGAGCATTTCTGCGAATCAAACTTCCAAGTATCTTATGAGATGCTCCATACTGTAATTAGGATGGTGTCATCACCAATTGCATCACCATCATGGTCTCCAACTCGTTCGCGGCTTATTTCACCGTCCCCCAGACTGACATCAGATGAATTCACAGAAGGTCCTCGTGTTGACGATTCTCCTGTTATTGATCCTATGGCCTTGAGATCGCTTTCTTCACCCCCGTGGATGTTTGATGCTAATGCTATATCTGCCGAAGAGGATGAAGACTATCGGTCAGAGATCTCTTTGGAAAATAGCGGTAGTCTAAACTCAACGCACTTGACCAAAAAACAAGTCAAATTCACAAACTGGAACGACTTATCCGCACGATTGAAACGAGGCATTCAGAGCGGAAATGATACGAACAGCTTGTTTTCTCAAAGTATTGTTGGCGCGGATGTGGTGCTCTGTGTCGGTCAAAGCTACGAAGATAAATACAACTTTTATTGTGATGACAAGAAATCAGCTATTGTTGCCAAGGATGAATCACCTGAATTTGTTCGTTTTTATGCGCACCGTTTCATTCTCGCAGCAAGTTCAGGACCATTTCGAGCAATGCTGACTGGGAAGATGAAAGAAGCTTCTCAACGTGAGGTTGTTTTGCACGGTGTTAGCCCCTCAATTGTGCAGAAAATGCTCGCGTACATATATACTGGAGGTAAGCGTGATACCCCTCAATTGAAGTTTGACGACCTAATGCACAATCTTACAAAGAGGTGGAAATTGGTCTGGTGAATGCTATCGATACATTGATTGCCGCAGAGATGTATGAATTGGATGGGATGCGGGATATATGCAAAAGCTTTGTAGTTTTGCACGCACATGAAGTGTTTCGATCTTCATGTATCATACACTTGCCCGAAAAGCTCCTCATTGAGGTAAAATAGATATTCATTTGTGTAATAGTTTTCTCACATAATGATATTGTAGCTCATTGAAAGAGATGATTTACAAATCCGCGAAGCGAAATTGTTGGAAGCTTTGGTAAGCTGGGGTCGCTCTAGAGTCGCTAGCTCTGACAAACCAATGGTTGACCTGCTCTCGGAAATTATGGAGCATGTTCGATTTCCAACTATGAGTGTGAGTGATCTATACGGAAAAGTCAGGCCTCTGGTCAACGAGGGCTACATTCGGGAATCTCTATTAACGGAAGCTTTATTTTATCATCTAAAGTGGGGAACAGCAAGCGGACGGTCTTCCAAACGGATGAAGCAGCGTATATTGACGGCTTCACTTAGAAAAAGAAAGCGTGTTTCTTTCACACAACACGTCTCCTTTGAAGCAGATTAGTTCAGTGTCCCCATATTTCAGATTATAGTGGCTTGTTGTACCAGTATTGGGTAATGCCCCGCGATATCATCAGCAATAGACACTCGCACGTCATCATGGTGAAGACCGACTCTTTTGATGGGTGATAGAAATGCCCGCAGGAGAATTGGCTAATATTGATTCGCAGAGATACCATTTTGAAGGTGCTCTGATTGGTTAGCGTTCATCTGTCGAGGTAGATGGCTCTAGGGTCGTATAAGCACGATAAAGAAGAGTTTGTAAGTCATAATAATGGGACCACAGCTTTTGAGGTTTTCCAATTGTTCTTGTTGATGCCTGTAAGTGCGACATCAATAATAATTGCTTCGACCGTATGTGAGGGAGTGATGCAACTAGGGAACAGTATGGCTGTACTCTGAATTGATGCTATGGCTCGAACTAAATGGCGTTGGCCCTTGGAAAAGAAAAAATCCTGTACGCTGCAAGTCTTACGTATTGTACGACGGGTACTGAATAGATGTGGTTTTACATTATGTAGCCTATGCTTCTTACAGCGTTGGTGGAATTGGGATTGCTTGTAATGCCCACTCTTTTGATTTTTACAGCAACTGAACTTGCGACTCCGCTCGTATTGACGGTGTACATACTGGCATTCGCCCTGAATCGACGACTTAATGATCGGATGTGGAATAACGTGATTGTTGATCGCATAAAAAGCTTGGCTCGGCTGACGCAGAAGCAAGTGCCGTTTGTTACTTGCTTTCGATCACAATTGATGATCTCAACGTAAGCTATAACTTCGCTGGGATTTTTTTGGGTACGCTGATTCTGACTATTTATACAGTTGCATAGCCATTTTGGCAGTAGATTTTCAAGTTTTTCCTCGACGTCTAGCTAAGACCGAAACTTTCGGCTTCAGTGTGGTAGATTATTTCAATTCCAATGACCAGGTGGAGTACGTGACAGTGTAATTCTAGATGGACATTGGTGTTGGGAGTTTCTTGTTGTCCTCTGGACTTGTCTCGCCATTCTCGAGAAATGTTGAGACCATACGCGGAAAAATGCGATCGCAAATGGCGAGATCATATACCAGACGACTTTACAATTGGATACGACCTATCATAGCTGTGTTGGTGATGGGATTCGCTCGATTTTGGGTGGTCAAAGCGGTGAATTATCAGGTTTGCGTGTCAATATGTATTGTAACAGCTTGATCTAACAAAAGTGGTACAGGAACACGTAAGCGAGTACGGAGTGCATTGGAACTTTTACTTCACTCTTGCCACAGTATACGTGCTACATTCCTTTCTCGAAAACTTGGGTAATTGGGCAGTTTCTCCCTTGTCCGCACTAGCACTTCTCGTTGGTAAGATGCCTTGTTGGTGTTTCATGTCACTAGTTTGATCTCATATCACATTTACTAAACAATAGGCTACCAGTATTTTCTTACAAACTTGGGTGGTTCTGATCTCATTTTGCATGCTCCCAGAACGAATTGGTTGCTGCAGAATCGAGAAGGCATTTTGAGTATCATAAGCTACGAATCGCTTTATTTATTTGCAACAGCCATTGGACGATGGATTTTCAGTACCTCCAAAATGGACAATCTAAAAGGTTCTAGAGAATTAGCACCTCGGCTGCTGCTTGTTTCGATCGTTTTGGCAATAAGTTGCTGGATTTCCACCATCATGATTGAGCTACCGTCGAGGCGGATGGTGAGAAGTCAATTTGATTTTGTGAAAAAAACACAGCTTAATTCACACTGCTTAGGTGAATCTTCCATACGTGCTTTGGGTTCTGGCCACCGCAGTCTTTCTTCTGTCCGCATACAGTTACATTTATGCGTACAGGTTCGTGTATCTGTTCCATTCCTATACATTGGTACGATTTTCAAGGCCGTACTGTCTTAGTGCATTTCCACGAGTACCGCTACTCTTTGCAGGAATCAGCCAAAACTTACTGCTCGTCTTCCTCATTGTACTCCAGCGCTCCATGTCCTTGTCGATTTCGCTGTCTTACTCTTATTTCTCACAGGCAAATATCCTGACGGGAGTGGTCAATCTAAGCATGCAGACAATTTACGCTTCGTCAGTTGTGGCTTTTGCGGTTCTTTCTGTCTATCTTACGACATTATCGATCCTTGCATGCACTTTGAAGTGGTTTGACATCCGTTGTCGCCTGTAGCTTATAAAACCGCTCAATATATCTTTTTTGGTAGTCTATCTTGTGAACCGACGGGCATTCTTAGCGACGCATGGCTCCTTGTCTTGTGTCTGGGAACTCTAAGGAGGATGTGCAGCATCCGAATCATACTTTGAGCTCGCGAAAAGGTTTAATAAGTAGCGCAACACGCTTAAAGGAACAAGAGAAAGCTGTGCCGGCAAAATGCTTGTATACTTGGCAAGAGGTTGCAGAGCACAACACTAGAGAAAGCGCATGGCTGATTGTACGAGGGAAGGTATACGATGTAACTAGTAAGTCATCTTGAAGTGCAGCATTGCATGATTATCATTTTGGCGTTTTCAGAGTGGGCGACACGCCACCCTGGAGGCGAAGAGTTCATCTGGATGCATGCTGGAAGGGAATGCACAGCAGCGTTTGATTCTTACCATCCGTTCAGCCAAGTGGCGAGCACGACATTGCAGAAATATGTGATTGGGGATTTGATAGGGCAGACAGAATTCATTACATATCCACAAGACTCCGGATTCTATCGCGAATGCTGTGAGCGAGTCAAAGAGTACTTTCTTATCAACAAGCTGGACCCAAAAACTATTACACCTGGAGCTTGGAGAACCCTTATGCTTCTATCACTTGCAATTGTCGCCTACTTTGGCATGCACAAGAAATTCTTGATCAATGGCAATATCACAACTCAGTGCTTTTGGGCGATTCTATTTGGGATCATTCAAGCCCTGACACTTTTACATATAATGCATGATTGCTCTCACGCGGCACATTCCAAGAGTCCATTTTGGTGGAAATTCATGGGTCGGGTATCTATGGACTGGTTTGCGGGTGCTAGTATGATTGCCTGGCAACATCAGCACGTTCTTGGACATCATATTTATACAAATATAGCGAGTGCGGATCCGGATCTACCCAGCGATTTTGATAGGGATTTGCGGCGTATTGTCGCACTTCAAACAAAAAGAGCCTTTTACCGTTATCAGCACATTTATTTACCACCACTTTATGGACTACTTGCGTTAAAGGTCCGATTGCAGGACTTTTACGAGCTCTTCTTGATGTAAGCCGCATTTTCGGACTGACTGCTGCTTTGATGTATTGACAAACTCAAATTTAGTCGGTCTAATGGACCAATTCGTGTCAATCCTATCAACTCAATCGATTCTATAGCATTGCTTGCTTCGAAGGCTTGCTGGGTCATCTATCGGATTTGGGTCCCGCTTTATATGTTCAATATAGCTGCCTCTACATTTTGGAGCATTTTTTTGCTCACAGAGTTTGTTACGGGTTGGTATTTGTCTCTCAATTTCCAGGTACGTGGTGAAACATGGAAGCATCGTATCTTGCGCATTTCACATATTCGTGTTAGGTGAGCCATATTTCAACAGCATGCACTTTCCCAAATGGAACCAAATCAAAGTCAGAAGGACAAGATGAATGGGCTATCTCGCAAGTTAAAACGTCTGTCGACTATAGTCACAATTCCGCATTGGTGACCTTCCTATCAGGAAGCCTTAATTACCAAATCACGCATCATCTCTTTCCAAGTATATCCCAGGTAAACACACTATATAATCATGCGCACTTGACCGCTCATTATGTGTCTGTCTAGTATCATTATCCAGCAATCGCACCAATTATTATACAGCTTTGCAAGAAGTACAAATTGCCATACTGTGTATTACCTTCCTTCACGTCGGCTATCCGTGCACATTTGAAGCATTTAAAAGAAATGGGGAGACTTGGACAAGGAGTGGAATTACATATGGGATAAAAGATTGTCGAGAATATCGAAGTCTGATTGCAAAAATGCAAATATAGCGTGAAATAATGTGTGCAAAATCACTAAAACCTTAAAGGTCATGCACCCTGCATGTGGCTTGCGACGCGGGCTGCACGCGGTCCATCGAAGAGTAAGACTACAGACTGATGAAGCGCATGCTACATCACTGTCAACGTTCGTACAAGAATTGGCCTAGCATTCTCGAGATTATTGAGCTTTCTTATTTGCAGAGCGTGCCGCCTTGAATCTCGAAACTCGTTGAACAACTTGCTACAGAATGAGTGCACTTTAGAGTTGGTGAGTGAGATCGCCTGCAAATAACGTTACCGCCTCTCCTACAGGCTCAAATGTAATGGTGTTGCCTGCCACATTGTTACCATGATATCGACGAGCCGGTAGCCCGCTTTGAGAATGGTTTTCTTCACTGACTCCAACCGCAACGGACTTTTGTATTTCGACGTGTTCACGCTCGATAACGTCACCCTTAAATGCTGTATTGCACGGAGTGGAGCAAAAGGTGGACTGCAGTTCAGATCTTTCGTCTTTCTCGTCTTCATAGGGTATGTCGACGGCTCTATATACCTTACCACGGTTCGCTGGTGATACAGGTGCACACGCTGCTGTTTTTGGCGAATTCTCAACTCCAGCTTTCTCCCGCATTAAATCTGCTTGACACTTTAATTTTGCGTCAGAAGGGCATAACGTAAAAGCCTCATCAAACGCAGCAGCTGCTTGAGTGTATTTTTCCAGAGAAGCTAGAGCCACAGCTTTCCGATAGTAGCCTTTCACCCAAGTTGGCGAAATTCGAATAGCGGTTTCTGCATCCTCTAGCGCTTCTTTATACCTTCCGATCCGTACTTTCGCCGCAGACCGATTGCCATATAGTATCTACAACTCATGGGATACATTTGTCCAACCAGTCCAACATTGATAACACCAAAATCACAGTCAACTTACATGTGAATTAGCTTCCAGCGAGATGGCTTGTGTGTAAAGTTCAATAGCTTCGTTGTAATTGCTTGAGGCAAAAGCACGATTACCCTGTTTCTTAAGAGATGCACAGGCCAGGACTGAATCCTCCATTTCGACCATTGATTCATTTCGCGACTTGGATGCTGCCTCGAATGCTTCCAATTCTTCCATTCTCTTCATCATGTCGTCCCTGAAATGTGTAGCCTTCTCAGTTTGCGAACCAGATTATTTGATATCGAAAAACACACCAGTTCCAAGTTCGAGATTCCTCTCGCCTCCTTTCTTCATTCTCAATCTCGAAATATTCCGAATAGTCTTCTTCGCGAAGACCGGTGATGTCGATTTGCTCGCTCTCTTGTTCTGTTTCGTGAATCTCACGAATATTTTCAGCCTCATATACCTACTTATTCATTGAATTGATCAAACTTTGTTGCCGCGTATTATATGAATATGGATATGTAATGCACATAACGTACTTGTTTTGATAGAAGAAGCTGCTCCAGGTCTTTAATTTTGTTATCTAGCTCATCTAAACGATGCTCCTGCATGGATAGCTGGGCTCTAATATCTTCAACAATGTGAAATGACTCTGTGGACTTTTGAACGTTATACATTCAAGTACTTTTTTTTCGACGTTCAATCATTTCTGCGGCGTCATGGGCCGATCGCCATATGAAATGCTGGTGGTCTCCAAGAGAGCACAGAATCTCATTGGATCGCTTAATGATCCCAGGGACCATTGCATGCTTTCCCAAAGGGATCATTATTCGATGACTCAGTTTCAATGGAAGCGTACTGATGGTTCTTGCGACATCATCATGAGTCTCGATGTCACCTTCCAGTGAGATAATCGACTGCTTCGTTTGCTTGAGTTCCTGTCGTATTTTACATATGCTGTAAGTAAGTAATCTTGCCACTATGTTCGGTGATACGCTTCTTAAACCGAGATAATTACCTCTTGAAGCGCATATTGGCTTCCGAGTCTACTGTGACATATTGGCGTCATTGGGATTTTAAAACACTTGACGCTATTCGCTCAGGCAACGCATTGGCTGAAAATCGATCAAAGTTTGATTTGGAGAATGTCATTCATAATCGCAGTAGTTGATACTCAGTCGTGTACTTCTATAGAACCTGACTGAGTCAGACATCAAGAACAAAATATTGACTACATCTTTTATTCATCAATTTGATTAATGTATGTGTCAATAAGCGGCGAGTTCTGTATTTTCATCCCGCGAATAATTCGGCCGGTGAACAAATGCCGGACTCGAAGGCTGACATGATACCGATAAAAATTTATACTGAATGCGGTTCAATGTAATCACGACATAGACACGTGGAGGAACGTATCATGATGGAGAAATGAAGAAGGGGAGAGTTATTATGATGACTTCCAGGCCACCACTTGAAGAGATCATGTCGATGCACTGTTTCGCCAACAACCAATGGTGATGTTCCGTTTTTCTCTATCTGGAACTGGTAACTTTTTCAGCTGACCCAACTCGTCATTTTCTGATCGGTGACGATGAGCATGACGATGGAGTTTTCAACTTTGAAGAAGGATGCATGCCGAAAATTACATCGTGCCATTCGAAAAGATGCTTTAATCGGAATGTTTGTGTCAATGATTAAACGAAAGAGTTTCATTACTTTGATACAAAAGTTATGAGAATGGTCGAATTTTATATCCTATCTACCATATATCCACTCCTGATCTGAAGTAATCCGGCGGTCAACCTAAAAATATCATTTTTTCTAAGTTGTGACCCTTATGGAGTATTGCCGCCGTTGTCTTGTTTAAATGAAGAAGAAGCCATGGATCATTTTCTGTTAGATTACGCTGCAAAGGTAGCAGGTACCGAACGAAGGCCGACAAGATATAGACTGGAGAGAGCTACGGAAAAGGTAAACGGATGAGTATAAAAGGAACCCGGGCTTGTATCGAAGAAGTTCAAATTGGATCAGTTCACAACCAAAGATTTGGCCAAGACCCGATATTTCGATTAGAGGCACTCTAAACGCTTGACCAAATACAGTCAAATATATTGAATCCAAGACAAGCTTTGTGAAATGCAGTAGGGAAAGCATGTTCCAAAAGATTTACAAAAAGTGAATTTTCAAAGATCACACAGACTACTCAGTGTATGAGTCCAAAATCTGATGATGATGTAGATTCATGCGGCTATAGCTTGAAATTACATGCATTATCTTGGGTCAATGCAAATATTTTTCCTGAACCTCTTTGAGCTTTGTATGATAAGATTCTGTGAAGAGATGCAGCAGTTGAAAATGAAAAAGACACTCATAAACATATGCAGCAGCTAATAACAAGCAGCCTCAGCATGTGACCATTGTGCGCTACTCATCCACTTTCATTTGATGCACCCAAAAGTGGTGTCGGTGTCAGAGCCCGTCAACTGTAGCATTAGTCAGAAATACTCCCGAGAATTTCATAGTGAATATATATCGGCGCTTACTGCATATACCACGGGATAGCGCGCTTTCTGGTATCCACATCGAGCAACAATAAGCCATTATTTTCTAACTCAATGCAAGGCGTGGCAACGTCCACATCATTTCGGCTCATGGCTCTCGCATCACGTTGTGCACAATGCAAATACTTCAGCTGGACAAAACCTTTTCGAAACCGAAATTTTTTTGTCCAGTTTGATATGAGAAGCCATACCAATGCAGCTGCTTTACTTGATTCATCCAAGAGTTTTCTACGGATTGTTGGTCTCCCTGTTTCTTTGTATCTCTTTCCCTCCTGAACTTGCTCAAACTAGCTTTATCAGTGTCAAATTGAATTTATATTTGGTTTGTACAACTGCACCATGGGATGTTTTCGAAGTTGAAGAGCCATCTCATCCACATGTATCCACTCACATCAGCAAGACTCGCATCGGTTGCGCAGCATGTCAGCTGAATCTGAAACGGTTGATACTAGAGTCTGTATATTACATGACTCGAATGCGTGTAGATGTACTCTTTCTTGCAACTTGCACTGGTAAGAAAAACTTGGTAATAAATTTAAAAATTCCTTTTGATTACTCTCCTAAAGTCAGACAAATTGTAGTATTTGCTTTTTGATATGCCAACCTCAGACTCAGAATCGCTTCAATCATTTCGTCACTCCACTTTCATGCCTTTGTATTCCATTCGCTTGTATACCCGTGATGCATGTATTGTAGAATGCCAAATAAATTGTTCACATAAACGCTGTTGATCCCAGAGTGTCTTGCAATTCCGCTCTGACCAAATCGAAGCCATTTGACCGCGAGGATCAGTCGCATGAACAACAGACGAGCATTTTTATCTCAATGTGCGTATAAAAGTTAATTTCGAAAACTTGATGATGGTCATCAATCTCAATCGCTTGACTATTTCAAGAATCTATATACCGACCATGTACACAGTGTACAGGTAACGCAGAAAACGGTTCCTGAACGACTAGCGGCCCTACCAAATTCACTTTTCTTTTCTAAAAAACTTTTTTCAGAGCATCTTGTTCCCTTCTGCATAAACTCTACAGCTTTTATTGAGCATCTTCACATATCTATCGTGAAGTATATCCCGATCATATCATCAAAAAAATCCAGAATTGATTGGGTCTGATAACCTGATGTGTGCCTTTATAGAAGTAGACGTTATGCACGTACATCTTGGAATAGAGTTACAAGTAAAAGTAAATACATCCAGCGTTGACCTTGTTCGTCAACACTACAGCATGTATTGTCAACGGCATTGCAACTTGACGATGTCAGGTTTCATATGGCGTCAGTCTGGTTCTCCCATCATCTTACGATGGTCCATCTGTCAAGTTGTCACCAAATAGACAATTGGGTGAGGTCGGACTTAACCTGTAATGGGTCTTGCAGCTGTTACTCAGACCCTTGACGACCTGTCAGAAATGACATCTTCTAACATTCCTTAACGTCATCGGGATGGCCCTTAATTTCCGACGCAGGTCCGAAATCCTTGGCGCTAGTAGTGCCTTCGTCAACAGATCCGCAATCATACGATCTGACTTGTCAAAGCTTGGCTACACAAAATTAGCTTGAGCGTGCCGACAGAGTAACTTAAAAACGAATGTCGAAATGTCTCACGCTCGCGGTAATCTTCTCGTTATCCAATTGCTCTATCGCCACTTGATTGTCCATTCACATCGACATCGGCTCACTACCTTTCATTTCCACTTCGCCAAACAATTCCCTCATCCCTGGAAGCTCACGACCAGCATGCGACGCAGCAATGAACTCCGCCTCCATGGGTCTAAGCGAGACACCAGTTAGCTTCTTGCACGTCCACGATACCACTGCACCGTCCATCGTCAGCACGCATCCTGGCACTCACTATCTATCCGACTCATCCGCGGCAAAGTCCACGTCGCTCCAGCTTCAATCTTGGTGGTTGGCTTGTACTGTTGGCTCATAGCTTCAACGACTTCGTCTCATTCAGATATCGCGCAATTTGCTTGACCACCTTTCAGTCCCTCATCTTCGGTTTTGCGTCTGCCTGGTTGTGCGGTGCACTGCAAATAGATATCTGGGCGAGTGTATCTTACAATCCATAGTAGAGTCCCAACGAGGGACTGGTGATGCTTGCTAGTTCGCCTTCGCATGACGCAATCAACAATTCTGAACCTTACGTATCGACTTGATTGCATTCGTCGCCAATTCGGGTTCGAACCCCGTTCGTCGATTCCGAACCATGGTTCTATAACAGCAAGTCTACAGTCACTTCTTGATCCAGCACAATTATCACAGGCTAACATTGTATGTAAGCCCAGAAACTTGTATACGACACCCAAAATTTATTTCCAGCGACGCCACGCTATCGATAATCGTCCGACGACATCGGTTGAAGTTCCTGTGACCAACAAGTCGTCTATACACACACCAGCAACCCTAAAATTTCCATCGGTCTCGTTGATATACAGTCATATAACTGTTGCACACTGCTTGAAACCCAGATCGACCAACTTCGAGTGCATTAGCTTGCTCCATAGCCTTCCGGCTTGCTTCAGGCCATTTAACGACTTCTTTAACAATAGAGGAAGCTCTTCTGTATGCTTAACTCAATGTTACTTCGAATGTCTTGACCGACTTGCATTCCGCTTGGCATTGACATCTACATGTCAAGGTCTTTTTCCTTTTCAGCCCTGACATATGCATTTGGTACGTCTCCATTACCAAGATCACCTTTACGGTACCAAGTCCAATACCACAGCGAAAGGCAAAGTGTAATCGATCCCAAGAAATTGCTAGTTGCCACATGCAACGAGTCTTGCCTTGTATTTTCTCCACATTCTCATCAGCATCTGTCATCGGCTTGAAAACCCACTCTTTGTAGAAAGTGTGAGTCTTCAGGTGGAATTGCCACTCCCCACACACCATTTGCATCCAAAGCGTCCAGCTCTTCATTATGACCACGATCCACTTATCTTTGCTAGTGCTCTTCACAGCCTCGCCGCTGTTGTCTTGGACTTGAGTAATTTCAGCTTTATCACCTGGCTTGTAGGCTTAATCGCGTCTTGACCGCGTCAGGTGTCGGTCGCGTTTCCATCCAGACGACCTACCTTTCTTGATCGCTTGTCATGTTTGCAATTCAGGCCCTCCTGATCTTTACTTCATGCAGATCTTTTAATCAGTTGACTGTCTTGAATGTCAGTCAGGGTTTCAACATTTCGAACATGCTGAGCTACCACCACTACAAGCTTCTTTGGTATGCACACCCCGTATCTCTTACTCTAATCGCCCTTTCCGATGATGATTTCCTCTTTCTCGTGCACGCTCAAAGATTTTGTTCTTAGTGTTCAGGTGCACCATGCATGGGGAGCCGAAGACCACAATGTCACTCAAAACCGGTCGTATCTTGGTCAGCATCTGAATGGGCGAGATGTCAACTTCATTTTCCTTAATAGGACTTCGGTTCAGGATGTAGGCTGCGTGTTCAGCAGCATCGCCCCAAAACTTCAAGGTAAACCCACTTGCAAACACCATTCTTCGCACCATGTTCATGATGATGCGATGCATCCTTTCAGCTTTTCGACTATTTGCCTGGTTTTTTCTCACTTACTTTTTGTGAGACAATAGATTCTTGCCAAGCATGTCCAGGGGTTGGTATTCGCCTCCATCGTTCGTACGTAGAACGTGTATACAGTAATTGAATCGCTTTTGAAAAAACACCAAGAAATGCTTAACACATCCTTAGTCTTTGGGAGAAATACTTGGCAGTAGTTTGACAGATGATCGATGTAGTTGATCAAATAACTATTGCCTAGTCGATCATGGAGAGCTATGAGACATTTAGGTCGGAACAGATGACTCCATCGATCACATTCATGGGCGAACCGAACCCACTGTCCTTGCATGCCTCTACGTTCTTCGTCTAATTGCCTTGTGCACAGACCAAGCAGTTGATATGCTTATTATCAGTCAGTTTGTTACCAGAGGTAGGGTCGCGGGCAAACTTGATGATTGTGTCATAACACAGATACCCTCAATAACGATGGGACTGTAGAAGCTTCCATGCTGAGCACTCATTTTATGTTCATGTTCATCACCATTCACGATTGTCATGACTGCCTCCTTTGGTGAAAAACCGAACAGAAATCGTCAATGGAAATACCATCGTAAATGCAACAATTAACAGGTCGTTGATACGATCAACGTCCATGATGAGTGCGCTTTAAGGGTGAGAGGACATAACACGCCTTCCTACACGGTATTCAAGAGCGCATCTCTACTTTCCAATTTTACCGAAGGAAATAATGTTACGCCATAATTGGATGCGTATTGAACACCCAAAAGTCGGATGGTCTTTACATTACCAGCTTCCTTGACCCGGATCACCACTTCATTGGTGACCCTTAAGGGTCCTAACATATCAGAGCTGCGGTGAAACATGCGTTTCGGCAGTCGACTGCATCGTCGAGCAGGCTCAATTCATTAACCAAATTTCGTCCTGAGCATCCGGACAAAACCCAGTTGCTGGCTGAGCTGGACCGTCCGTCCCTAGCAGGTAAAATGAAATTTGCCTCTTGTCGTTTTTGCCTCTCTTTAGTCAAACTGCCTTGAGGTGGCAAGTGTTGCCACATCGAAGGACCTTTGTAAACCTCGGTCTTCGAGACGTTTCTTGACCTTTTCGAACTTCTTTCTCGGCTCGACGACGTTCACCATGTCTCTACCGAAATGTTTGAGTCATACGTCGAGCTCCGTGATTGTGCAAACCAGACGAGCTTTTCATCCTGTCGTAGGTACTCAACCCTGTTCAAATCCAAACGGGATAACATCGTCGTGCGCATCTTTGGATCAGCGTAGTGGACAATGTTGTCAGAGACAAGGTTGTCCGCGCCTTCGCACAGGTCAATCACAGATGTGAGATACACCCGTCCAGCCACGCTGCGATGACTTTAAGCGCAGTAAACAACATACTCTGGGCGGGTGTTATCTCGGTAGTGAAAGTCTGGAGCAATATGTGCATAGCACGCTCCAAGATTTGACTCTCAGACCACCAAGTTTCCACCTACCGACGATACAACTTCTGTGCAATGCCTGCAAGATGTTGACCAAGAACACCAACCTTGATGTCTTCAGAACCACAGGCACGCTTCGAGATGCCCAATTGTCGCACAAGCTCTTTTCCCCTTCTAATGAACCCAGTTCCAAGTCCATGGTATAGTTCCTTTCCGTCGAGAGGTTGCAGCGCCAATTTAAACAGGACCTGATATACGCATGTTATTTTGATGAAAGGGAAAAATTGTAATATCAAAATCTACAGTCGCCTACAGGCCACTGATCACAACACCTTAAGTTATGTACCATACCTCGCAGTCGTCGCTTTGCATATCGTGTAGCAGTCTCATACAGTACTGCAACTCGATTAGGATGCATTGGAAGAGATTACTTCATGATGACGTAATGAGGTCATCAGAGACACTTTCAGCACATTCGCATTGTATCCAAAATGATATATTGAGGTCATAAGAAATGCGTATGGTGATCGCTTTCTGATTGCATTCTATGTCCTTCAAGCTCTGTTGAAGGTGTCTATATTACTAGAATGAGACTAACTGACTTCTCTAGTTGCCTAGGCTATCTTAAATAACATATATACATATAAAAAACGTTTCGTGAAATACCTGTGAGAGATGATAATATGTCTTCTCGTTGATAATCTCGTATCGTAGTAGCCTCAGCACCCTTAATACGAGACTGTGTCCAGCTTGTAAATGCTGGAAATGCTGTAAAGTTGTAAAGTTGTAAAGTTGTAAGAATGGTCCAAAAGTACCGTGGTTTGTAAATTGGTGTGCGCCACACTACGGTGAGCAGAACCAGCCAACTAGGACTAGGATCCGAGTTGCACTTGCATTTTGACTTGTCTGTGCCGTACCCGCAGTAATGATCTTCGGCTTCTAAAAAATCCACCAAATGATCCTTGCGTTGCGAGTTGATCCAGCACCTTTGCAAGCCGAATGCTTTCGTCTTGGTCGTAACACTGTCTTCGAAAGTACCGAACGTGCGCACTAAACGTGATGTAAATGACGGAAAGCGCTGGAACTGTCGGAGTTGCTGATCGCTGATCGAACAAACGACGATTCCGATCTGTCCAGACGAAGTGCAGTGTCACTGCTTGCAATGCAAGCCATAAATCTGAGATAATTGATAAATAATCTTTCCAATCCAACCGTAGTGTTGGTACGATTGCACATGCAATATGCGTCCAACGTGGTCGAGAGGAGAAAAACTGATCCCAACTAGGGAGTAACTCTCTCCATAACTGTGCTGTGTGATCGCACTCTAGAAAGAGATGTTGATCGGATTCCACTGCCCCACACGAAGGCTGCGTGCACAAGATAATGTCGGGCTGAATATTTGTTAAGAACCAGAAACGAGATCGAACTGGCAACATTCGAAAGGCGATACGAAACTGTAAATCCTCAAAAATTGGTAATACACGTTTTCGAAGATGCCGTGATGTAGCCATAAAAGTTCGAACTCGTTCTGAATCCAGTGCGTCCGATCTCTCCCGTGATGACCAATGTGTCGACATCGGATGACTCTTGGTTGGTTCGGGTGGTTTCCAGACGATTCGTGAGAGTTGTGAGCGTGGAATAGATGGAAAATAATGTTTCCTTTCCTTGCTTTTTACTCCCACATAAAATGATCTGCCACTTGTAGTTGGTATAATCCAAGTGATGAGACCAATCGTCGAGTGGATACGCTGGAGAATCTGAGTGATTTCATTGTAAAGTCGACTCAGCAACTTTTCTTCAGACATATCCGAGGTGTTCTGCTCTTCGTCGTTGTAATAGTTGGCGACGAAATCTTCCTTCGTTGGCCATGTGTCGCTTTCACGAAAAAAGTCTTGCAAACTTCGAACGTCGAAAAGTGTAGCAAACGTTTTTCGAAATGTTCGATGTGGTTCATCCACCATGCCAAGATTGTACCAAACGTTCTGTGTACTCGGATGACGAGTAGCAGCTTCGTAATGTAATTTTTGGTCGCAGTGAAACCACATCGGCTGTTCCATGTAGTACTGACGGCGTTGTGAAACATTTAAATCTGATATTGAAATGCTCCAATCCATCTGATGCCACATTCTAAATGCTTGTTTCCACCATGATGATATGCTCTCCCATTGAACCATTTTTCCATGTCGATTTGGTGCGATGGTGAATATATCCATCGGCTTGTTTGGTCCAAAGGGAGGCTGGATAAGTTGTAGTAATTCCGTCGAAGCTGTTGTCCAATTCGCAGGAATAATTGTTGACGCATCGGATGCGAACTGCTGAAGGAATTGAATACGTTGTAGCTTTAGTCGTCCCACCAAAAAAGGAACTTGTAGTCCACCATCTTGTCGGCGAAGATATAAAAACTCTTTGCTGAGTAGGTGAACATGTTTTGAATCTTTTTTGTGTTTCCGACCAAGCACAAATCGATTTAACATCGATTGCCACTGTCGAATTGTCGCTGCTGGTATGTCTACGTGCATCGTGTAATGCCACAAACGTGATAAAATCATCGTCTGCGCAACCAGTAGTCGACCACGGACAGTTCGTGCTCGTCGAAACCATACACCAAACCCATCGTAAAAACGCTTGTCGAGAGTTGAAATAACCATCGAGTGAGTTGGTTTCTGGCCGAACGGAATACCCAAATACTTGACCGAATCCTCCGGACCCATTATGGTCAAATTGGGAATACGTGGACATGGCTTCGTCCGATTCAACGAGAGCAAAGATGATTTACTCAAGTTGAGTTTCGCACCCGATCCATCTCAATAGACTTGGACGAGTTCGAGTTGCGTCAAAACACCATTTGGTGTCTGAAAGCAATGTCGAATCGTCCGCAAAAAATAATCCAGTTGCGACCGTCGTGCTATTAATCCAAATGCCATGTTCTTCATGCTGTCGAAGTAAATTTCCCAAAGGTTCGATCGTCATCAGAAAAAGTAATGCTGAGAGAGGATCACCTTGTTTCACTCCACGTTGTGGTGTAATGGACGGTGTGATATTTCCATTAATCATCAACTGCGCCTTTGTGTTATTGTACAAAAGACGAACCCAGTCGATGAAACTTTTTCCAACGCCCATTTTTCCAAAACGCGAAACATGTACGTCCAATTGACTCGATCATAAGCTTTCTCAAAGTCGAGAAAAGTCGCATAAGCTTCCTCCCCACGATGAGTGACCAAGTCTTGGATGTCGGTGAGATGTCGAATATGATGATGCATTGACCTTCCTCGCACAAATGCTTTTTGATCTTGATGGATCAATTTCGGCAAAAAACGTTGCAATCGATACGCCAACACTTTTGAAAGTACTTTTACATCGACACAAAGCAGTGCGATCGGTCGATAGTTGCCAGGATCACCTCGTGATCCTTTTTTGTACAATAATGTTATTGCCGAGTGACGTTGTGATCGAAGTAGAATTCCTCTTTCCAGCTGATATTCGAACACGATCTTCAGACACTCGCCAAACGTTTCCGGATCAAGCTGATAAAATGCAGCTGGTAGTCCATCCATACCTGGAGAAGAACTACTCCGCATGTGCTTGATCGCTTCCGCCATCTCGGTCGTACTTAACCGAGTGGAGAGACGGTCTTGCTCTGCTGAGGCAAGTGAAACTTGAATCGAATCGAGTAACTTTTTTTGCTTTCTTTCACTTGGATCATTTGAGTCGGTCTCTGAGCTATAAAGAGAGCCCATGACACCACCCCAATGATCTCTGAATTCGTCAATAATCTCCCTCGGGTTCGATGTCACTGTACCACATTTTTTGGTAACATTTTCGATCGGCACGCGACGACAAGAACTATCCGGAGGGCGAAAAAAATGCTTTGAAGAGTTCTCCATATGCTTCACGTGATGGTCGAAGCTGTCATCTTGGTTGTATTTCGCGTTGTTTTCGACTGAAAGTCGAAATTGTTCGAGACTCGATTCGTAAAAGTACCGTGACTCATTGGTGTCGTGGATGCGATATCGAGCTGCTGCGACTTCCAAAACACGCTGGCTAGACTCAACATCGCGTCGGCTATCTTGTGCAACCTTTTTTTCGATTCCTTGAAGCTGTTTCTTGATTTTCGTCTTCCAACTTTCCCACATTTTACCGGGATTCGAAGTTGTCCGTAACTGGTTGAGCACCAAATTCGCTTCCAATTTGATTGCTTCGACAACTTTAGGATATTCAAATAGTCGTAATGAGCATTTCCAATATCCTCGACCGGGTGATTGAGTTGGATTTGCAAAAGTTACTTTTTGTGCCAGATGATCTCCCGCATGTCGTGGACGAAAATACTCAGAGGTTTTGTATACCATATTGAATAGCTCTTCCGACATGCAGATATAATCAAGTCGATTCTTGCGCGGTAATGGTCCTGTAAATACTTTTTCAGTCGGATGCTGGATTCGCCAAGCGTCTACCACACCCAACTGTGAAAGCCATTCCAAACACGCTAATCGACTTGGTTCGTGTCGAATTGTTCCACTCGAAGCATCGATAGCTGGATCGAGTGGTGTGTTGAAATCACCAAATACGATATGTGTTGCGGTCGATTCGAAAGTGTTGGAAAGCAATAACTCATAAAAACCCACTCGTTCCTCGGCCTTGACCGGTGCATATACATTGTGAATATACACCGGTGCATCGTGAATGAGAAGACGCAGAACCAAATAACGATTTCGAATGCTTCGATCGGTGAGTTCTTCAGCTGTTTCATAACCGGGAAAGTCCGAACGAAGGATTGTCATGACGCCGCCACTGCGGTTTTGAGTCGGATGGAGAAAAGCACTGTTGTGATCATTGACAAACATTTTGTGCTGCATTTTTGAGGATAATAAAAATTGAAATGATTCCAGTTGGTTGTGATCGTGAAACTTGGTTTCTTGAACACAACAAATGGAGTGTTGTGATAGGATGTGGTCGATAAAAAGATGACCATTTTTATGAATTCCATTAACATTCACCGTGAGTGCTGAGACATTGTTCCACGTTGAAATAATCGAGGAGCCCTTAGCATTCACGCTGAAGTGGACCAGTAATCAACCTCATTTCACCATCTTGTTGTGAGAGGTGAAGTGTTGTGTGCTCCTCTGGAAAAAAGCTGAGATTGACGGAAAGCTCAGCGATGTCACCATGAAGAAGTCCACGCCATCTACCTCCAAACCATTGAGACCAACACTTTATCCCAACGTCGGAGCGGAAGAAGGATATGATCACATTGGTTGGAAGTAAACGACAATGATGACCCGGAATCCAGATCACTGGTCCATCGGTGAGATATTGGATCCAGTGGTCGTTGGTGTAGAATGTCGGAGCAGTACACATGAATAAAAGTTCCAACAACGCGAGAGCTTTCGTTGCTCGAGTCAAACCGATAACGATGTCCGGCACTGACGTCCACCACGACATTACTTTCTCGAACAGTACAGATCGCTTGGAGGGAACTTTTCCACCAACGTGGCGACTCCATCGCGTCGCAAACGTAACATCTTCGCCGAGATTGTGAGTTGCAAAAACGCGATTTATCATAAGTAGATGAGCCACTTCATCCAAAGCTTTATCATTCGACTCCATACACGAAAGTAGCACACCATTCATCGTGATCGGATGATCAAGTGCCGCTCGGATGATTTTGTCCGGATTTGTGCAGAACTGGATTAGCTTCCGCACATGAGGGATGCAAGAATCCGCTTGAACCAGCTTGTCCGGTCGGAGTGAGTGAAGGGCATTTTTCGAATCGATTTCCATCAGCTCCCCTATTTCACCAACTCGGGTTGGTCGTTCCGATTTCTCGATTGTTGTATGACGTTTTTGATAAAAGTGTGCCGCCTCTTTCGAGGTGGCCACCTCTTTTGGCATCCGTGCTTTCACGGGGATGATTTGGACGCGATTGCCATTCTCTGGATTGGCAACCGCTGTTACTTCTTCGATCTCCACCTCCATAGTTGCGAGCACGGAAAAATAGTTACTCGTCGCTAGTTTTGGAAGCGCAAGAGGTGGTGCTTTGGAGACCATTTGGTCGAACGGCTCCACCCGATTACGTTTTCCACTCGTCCAAGCCAACTTCATGGATACATCCCCATCCCGCTCTACCCGTGGTTGTGAGTATGACTGATTGGTCAGTTGGAGGATGGGAGGTGTGGGTTGCAATAAAGCTTGTGCTCCTGGTGGTGTGATAGTGGGGGGAGTGTTGAGCTCCAACGAGATTTGATCGGAGAGCTTCCGGTCAGGTTTTCTCGCCACCAATTCCTTACTGGGAACTGGATTCACCACCTTTTGTGGTGCCACCACGAGTGCCGCTGGTTCGGTTGTATGTTTCTGGTTCTTTTGTTGTTTTTGGGTGTTGTGAATCTGAGTTGCAGATTGATTTTTGCGTTGTTTTTGATTGTTTTGCTTGCTTTGGTGTTGCCGTGCTCCCGGGGTTGATGTAGCACCCAAATCCAAGCAATAAGGACCACGTTGACCAAAACGTGGTCGTTCCGTTGGAATAGGAGCATTCTTACCCCGTACTGGGTAGAGCTGTTTGTCGTAAGCGATTTGTTCAATCACTTTACCAACTCGAACCAGTTGTTGGGGGCACGTCAAACTACCGAAGTAAACTCGCCAAGTCGACATCACCACTGCCTTCGTGGGAATCGTCTCGCGGAAGGTGTCATACACCACTTGACATCCTAGTTGGTGAAGAGCACGGAGAATGTTGTTCCGTTCTTCCTCCACGCCTACGCCGAAAACATCGAGGTAGTACTTTGTTTCAAGAGTATCAAACTCTCGAAAAAAATACTTTTCCCCAAGGATAGTCACCGGCTGACACTCCAACTGTTGGCAGGCATCCGCCGTGGTGACCATCACTCTGATGTTTCCCCCAGGCATTTTGGATACCTGAGCAATTGACCGGCTCTCCAATAGACTTTCAAAGACCGGATTGCCGTGGTCTCGCATCAGAGAGGATAAAATTTTCCCATTTGGAGTACGGGTCAAGGACTGGCCCGTCTCCAAGACCATCGGGAAGGTTGCTTTCCGGATTTGGAAAGGTCTTGCTGCTTCCAATTTAGCAGACAAAACCGACCAATCCGGGTGCTCCCCATCAGCATATAGCTGCAGGATAGCCTCGATATCCGAGGCTTTCGGCTTTGCGAGCTCCACGCGAAATTTCGCCCGAGCTCTAGCCTGGTCCTTACGCAAGGACTCCTGTGACTTGATCAGGTCAGCAAGCGTGGGACTTTTAGTGTCGTCCACACTTGCAGTTGCCTTTGGGTCACCCTGTGACGAGGCAACGACAGTACCGCATGTACCACCGGTATCAGATCCGACTCCGGTAGTACCGGTATGAACCTGTACCGTCACACTGGGGGTGGGGGTACTTTCCACGTCATCACACAGGGGTGATGACTCATCAACAATCATGCAATCACCCAAGGCTGGGTGACTCATGAGGGTTGCCACGTCACTACAAGTGGACGCTAGCACCCTTGGTTGTGTCGATATGTCGACTTGAACCATTGTTTTCGAGAGGAAGGAGTTGAAAAAAGTTGTTTTTTCGAGTTGTTTTTACTAAATTGGCAGGTTACTTAGTAGCCGGCAAATTGAGAAGTCTGTCCTTCAAGCTCTGCCGTTGTCATGTCCACTTGATATTCTAACCATTATTTTTCGCTGCGCTTCGATCTTGTAATCGGACTTCTGGAGCTTGTATTGCAGCATGCATTAATGTACTTTCAATGACGTTATGAGGTCATTTCCTGATGCGCCTGACGCCCATAAACTGCCGCTTCTTGATCGGAATCTCCATTGCCAGCTGCTTGGTTCACGATTACCTCGGTCATGTCCAGCTAATTCAGCTGATCCTCCATGAAATTATTCAGCTCATTGAAACTGGCGGAACTTTGCAACTTCCGCGTTAAATTCCATATTAGCTTGTTTCATTGCTTGATCTATTCTTGATCTCTTTAGTGTTGATGTTGCTGTCGGTGACGAAGCTCCATCTTGGCTATAAGAACCGTTTGCGTTCCCGTCAATTCTCTAGTCTTCAGATCGTCCCTGTGCTTGATCTCGATCATTTTGTTTTGCTGGTGCTTCATGAAAAATTGAGCTCCTCTAGCATCGCCTTTGATCTTGACAACTCTTGCTTGAGTAAAGTACGTCCATCCATTAGCTCCTTCAGCTTATATCCGTCCTCTTTGCGCGTCTTTAAAGCATATGCCAGCTTGCGTTGAAAAAATTTGTTGCGTTAACCGGACACTTCCAGCCTCTTGTTGAGCTCTTGCACATCGGCTTTGAGTGTACGGATTTGTTCAGTGTTTTGAAGTTGAGCTGTCTTATCGTCCAGGGAGCGTGTCAACTGCACGTTCTCATTCTTGAGCTGTTTGGATTTCCTTAGTGGTGGCTGAACTGCTGATGTTGGATCTGTCGGCATGACTGAGTTCGTGTGGCTGTCGACACCGAAGATACTCTTGCTCCGGAGCCCGCTACCTCACGCACAACCACACGCAATACCGGGTATCGACCATTAGGCGCTGTTGAAGATGCTCGTGAAGTTGAGCCACGTTGGACGTCGTTGCATTTCTTGGTACGCTAGGTCGTGCTGTAGGTGTCCTTGGCGACGGTGAACTCACGCGCTCTATCGACGGCCGCTGCTTGGTTGTTGACAGCACTGGAGTCATCATTGATGGTGTTCGCGATACTTATACCCCGCCGACACGTTTCATGACTGCCGGTATTGCACGAAGAATTGGTGCGTTTCTGAGAAGATTTGCCGCTGTGGTATTTCCTATTCGCTGCATTTTGATACAGTTAATATCTATAATCATGAAAAAGAGCAATAAAAGAAAAGTATTGACCTCAACTCGCGAGTCTCTTAGCTTGATTCTGCATGCTGATTAAAGACATCGTAAACGCCGCGCTTGCAACCGTTGGAGTCGGAACCAGATGAGAATCGACAGATGAGACGTATACAATGAGTGTATCTCATTTGGTGTGTCTTTTGCAATGAGTGAATTGATGCAAAGAACACACAAAATGGGATATACGCATTGATTACATGCAACCTGTAACGGCCTTACACGTCGGGAAAGCTGTTGCGAAATAGTTACTTTCCGTTTAATTACGATTTTGTGTGATTCTCGGCAATAAATTCTGCGAAAGATTACCCATATTACTTATCAAGGTGTCAATCCTTGACATAATGAGCGATCAATGGAGTGCCTCATTAGTTCAGACTGCCGTTGCGTATCTCAAAGAGCGTGATGGGGCAGTTGATGAAAGTATCGGGCTCATTTTCGCAGTGCTTCCTCAGAAAGAAATGGAATTAGTTTACAAAGCTGTAACTATGGTTGAAAAAGCTGTCGTCACACGCATGGTTGCGTCTCCAAGTCAACGTGCTTTTTTCCAAGTTACATCTACGGTTTGTTCACGTGATTCAATCGACTCAAACGCGATTTCAGAGCGAAAAAAAGTTGTGAACGTGTGCTTTGAGCATTTTTGCACATGCTATACATTTATCCATACAACCATCAAATGCCCGATAGCAATGGTGAGCTTTACTATACTTGCGCGCGCAAAAACTAACGAAGTTGTATCTTTTGGTCAATTGTCAAGTGCGAGCACATCATTGCGGTAAAATTAGCAGAAGCGACTAAGAAAGTTCACGTTTTACAGATCCGAGACACGGAATATCCAGCTTTGCTGCTTCAGGAATGTGTAGGCGAATCTCTCCCGACCAATACCACAAGCGATCCTATGTAAAGTCTGTTTGTATGGTGCTTATCAAGGCAAGCGTGAAGCTTGATTTTCCAAATAGATCAAGTAGGTATGCAACTAATGTCTTCATCTAGGCACATTCGTAGGTCTCTGCACGCAGAAACATTTCTGCGTCTTCGTTCTGACGGTTTGCATCAAATGTCATAGCAATCGCTTTTCGCAATGTAAAATCACACAAACATCCAAAGCAGAACCTCTCAACTAAATTGTCGTGATTCTGAGCGATAATGCACCATTTGAGTCCATCGGACGCTCAGATAGATCAATTATTGCGCAGCTTCTCGTTAGATAATCCAGTAAAGTATTTGATTCCGTTAATTAAACTTATTCCCGTCTAAGTCACATGTTCAAAAAGCTCTCAGAGAAATTCCCTGCCGCCGCTGCCAAAGGCACAGCGTATATTGAGTCGCTCACAAAGCTTAATGAAGACGCTGATTCCAGATCAAGTGAGAAGATGACTTCAACAGGTCATACCACTGATGAAGAAGACGCATCAGTAAGCACCGAGACAGGTCTACCGAAAGCAACATTGGCAACCTCTAGTGTGATGGGTTTCATGCGGAAAGCACAGAGTGTAGCGAGTGTTGCTGTCAGAGAAGGATCAAGTAAAGCTATTATCTGGAAGAATAAAGCAATGGATATTGCCGACATGGATGCACTGCAGCGGCGACTGAATAGTGCCTTAGATCGTCCAATAGATGACGTCAATCTCGACTTGCTCAATTTCACTTACATTACCGCAAATCTCATTGCTATGGGTTTCCCAAGTATGAATCTGGGAACGAATCGCACATACTTACACGACAATCCGATTGACCTCGTCTCCACTTATTTTAATCAAAATCATGCTCAACATTACATGATCTGGAACTTGAGCGGTTTGTTTATATCATGAGCTGCCTTGAGATACTTATCTAGCGCTTTCTGTGTAGAGGAAAACTATGACTATGCTTATTTCGACAACCAAGTGCTAGAATTTAAATTCCCTGGCCATCCAGCACCGCCTTTAGGTACGTCAAGATTTTTTAGAAAATTTGATTGCTGCTGTGTCGGGTTTTGACTTGGCTGGGTATTTACAGGCTTGATGTTCAAATTGTGCGTATCGATAGAGAATTGGCTCGTAGCAGACGTGGAAAATGTTGCTGCCATACATTGCTTGACAGGGAAAGGTCGAACTGGCACAATCGTTGCTTGCTATCTTGTGTGGATTGGGATGTTTGAAAGCGCCACAGAAGCTTTGGACTTTGTATGTTCTAAACGATCGATTTCCGTGGAAAAAATGACGATTCCGTCTCAGCGGCGATATCTCCAGTATTTCAGCAACATTATGGAAGGATTGAAACCAAATCCAATGCCACTATTACTGCGCCGTGTCATCATCAACAAAATCCCGATTTTTGCGACCAGGAAGAGATTGGAATGCGCAAATGCAACGAAGAATCTTAAAGGAGAGTCGTCTAGTACTGATAATGAGCTGGTGGAAGCCACAGATGAAGGCTGCTCTCCCTTTTTGCAAATTTTTCGATGTGGTAAAATTATTTTCACTACAGCGTGGAATGAGGAGGAGAGTGAAAAGGGAGTACCTTGGGTAAACGAATCGGACGGTTCAGCATCGTTCAATATCGACTGCATGCTTCAAGGCGATATTCTGCTGAGATGCCGACACTTGACAGAGACCGGAGGCCAAGTTTCCATGTTCCGAGCTGCATTCCATACAGGATATATCACGGAGGGCGTTCTTAGGTTCTTCTAGTATAACTGAGCGAATGAAGAAACTTGCTGAAATCTGTCCTGTAGACTGACAAAAAATCAATTGGATGGAGCATGCTGCAATCATCAATTTGATCAAGATTTTTTTGTCGATTTATTGTTTGGTGAAGCCCAACCCAATTTCTCCCAGATCACTGAAGGTAACGTAATCTTCAAACTGCGCTATAAGAAAACATCAAACTGATAGAGCGGCATTTCTAGATACGGCCAACGACCCAAACGAATCACATGCAACATCCCCCCAATGTGAGGGTATTTCTATCGTGGAAGAAGACCGTCAAACGTACGAAGATATGCTGCATCGAGACGAAACTTTTTGGCAAGGTATTGAAGCTCGAAAAGAAAGGCTACAAGCAAAACGTGAAGCAGATCGGAAGCGTCAAAAGGAAGAGAATGACAATGAATCTTCACAATCGAATAGCACTGAGTACATAGGATTGAGTGACCAGGGTAACACGGATACATCAGGCACATCACCAGCTCAAATTGGTGATAATGGTCCTACTCTAGGAGTAGACATGGGGCTATATCAGCTGGTGAGAAATATGAAATCATGCCCACCAAGTGCAATTTCAGTATTACAAGTGGAGAGGACGAAGATCGTTCCAAGCCTTTACCAGGCAAGAATTCCAAAGGGTGTTGGAATGAACAAAATGATTTGGAGCTCATGAGCGCACTGGAATCCATCACACAAGATAAAAAAGGCTCGAGTGATGGAGTGAATGAGCTAGAAGACAAGACGGACGTGTCTAAGATTGATCTTTCGAAGCAGGGCGCGACGAATACAACTAGTTCGCAACATCATGCATTGGACGACCTATCGAAAGAATTGGACGAAATCAAAAGCCTCGAACAAGAGCTTGGCTTAAACAATTTTGCATCGGAGAAGAATTCGAACTCGCGAGGCAACACCCTTCAAGATCTTGGTCTGGATCTCCCACCTGATCTAATGGAGAGCGGTCTAGAAGACGAGGGGCTGGACGCACTAGATGATGATTCGGCCTTTGCTGGCGATAATTTTGATGAACTTGAACAGTACCTTAGCAAGTTGACGTCTAATATGGACAACTAAGTATAACGAGTTTCGTAGGAAGACGACTTTTGAATGAAGTAAGTCTTGTATATTAGCTCCCCCGACGTACATGTCAATGTAAAAACACCATGGTTGGGCTGTATTTCACTCGTTCCAAACACGTTGATCCCCAAATGACTTTCTTTATTCCCTGGATCAATCAGAAGATGTGTGATGGCTTCTTGATGAGGATTTTCTCGATTAAATGTGCATTCGAACGATCGGAGATATTGAACTTTCCATCGAATCTTCGATTTTCGAAATCAATTCGCAACATATTGCTTACCCTGGTCGACACCGGTTTCCAATAACTTGGGCATGACCACTGATAAGAAGGCTTGTGGTTCTCTGGATGATTATTTGCACCACTCCAGGCTGTGTCTCTACAAAAAGCCAGCTTGAATAGGAGCGCAAAAATATAAGCATGATCACTACCTGCACCATTTCCGAGGCATTTTATCGATTCCAATAGCATGAACGAGCAGATCTCCGTTGGATTGAATATGAAGTCGAAGAAAATTCTTATAGCTGGATATTCGAAGGGCTGAGAAGGCCTCGTTGTAATGTACTCCCCATAGATTGAGAGACAAATACAGGTAAAGGCCAAACACGAAACCAACCACCGGAGCAGCCTACACGATATGGTAAGAATGTGCTAGTAGAAGCTAGAACACCTCTTCTTCGCACCAGTACAAAAAAGTAGGGAAACACACTCAGGTAATACGTCCACATCTCAAACCGCGTCAAGTCTTCAAATCCACCACTAGTGCAAATCTAGTCAGCAGTTGCAGTCAGAGATGTACACGTGGTCATAAACATAGAGCTCTTTCCATACTTTGTTACGATGAATTGCAACGACCTCAGGAACTACAAAGTTGTCAATATCAACTGAAAAAGTTCACGTAGACGTCCTCAACTTACTGTCAAATGCACTCATACAAAATCGCATAAAGCTGAAATAAAGCTCCACGATATAATCGAGTGTACTTTGTGTAGACTGGATGCTGGTGAGATTGGAAAAACTGAACACGTTCGTCGTGAAGTACTGGAACAATGAGTGTGATCCTTCCTGACCCAGCCCACCCTTCAGTATTGCGAAATCGACGATACACTCGTAAAAAATCAAGCATGCGGAAGCAGCGACGCAGTGGATCCACGACATGAACATGCCACACAAAATTTGCTTGGTGAAGGTCGTGCAATCCGCGAAAAAGATTAGTGTGACCAGCATGTAAAGGAAGGTTGTTAATGATACATATGAACTTGACACCATTTCGTATTGCACTGCGCACACTTCGAGGATGAAGAGCTGTAGCATGGCTAACCACGAGGGACTCTTTGCAAAGATGCTGTTAGTAAAAGACCATATAATGCCTCGAATAAGAATGAATATTGCTTGCCTTATAGATATCTCGAACGGAGCATCTTGGAAACATAGATGCAATTAGGCAGAAATACTACGCAGAGATGATCAGCGAGTGGGTGGACTTCTCATAGTAAACGCATGTTACTCCAAGTCCTCCGATAACGTCAAACCGCCAATTTATCCGACGAAATCCGAAAACATTTAGCAATGCGTAGCGTCTGCGTGGCATTTTAGTAAGCAAAGGAGCTCTTGGAAAATCCGACCCTCACCTAGAAACGTGTTTTGGAGGGTAGCATTTTGCCAGACCATATGTCGCATCATTAACACGGATGGTATCACAATTTGGTGCATGCGTTGGATGTAAGAACGCCCCACCGCCACCTGAAACAATAAAGTGTTTGATCGCTCCACAGTGTGATCTTTCTCCAGTTTTCTCGTTTCGATGTGTCTTCTGTGTGGATGGCCGGGTCGTATCATACATGTGAGGAAAATGATCTCGAGCCATATTATGTGACGACTTTCTACTTTCTGCTCTAGAACGCGTTGTGCCTGAAACCTGGGGCACATTTGACATAGAGGAGTTGCAGGATATGTGAAGGTGTCGCAATGATGGTATCTACCTTGGTTTCGGTTGTTGTATTTTCAGCTGATACACCTGTAACGAGTGAGTGCCTCATGTAATTGTGAATATCCCCAGCAAGACGAATTACGACACGCCCGTTAAATACACGATTGATCAGATACGTTAGCTTCTCTTCCGATTTCTCCCGTCCTTCTACTCCATCTAAAATCCAGCGTGGTTCATGTGTTACAATGATGACTGCATCTTCGGGCTGAATAAATTTCTCCGCAACTCGTTGAAATAACTCAAACTGCTCAGTGTTGATATCATCTTCTAATGCCAAATCAACCGCGATTAACCACCATCCCTTCGGAAGTTTAAGTACGAAATGACTGGTTTTTTGTGGCAGATGCCATCCACCAAGCCAATCCCGGTTGCAAATGAACCGATTGAAAGTACTCAAACCATCGAACCAGTCATGATTTCCAGGGATTGCGAAAGCACAAGGGCCTTCGTATTTCTCAAGAGAGGGAGTTGTTGAGACTGCTAATGCATCATTTTTCTTTCCATGATAGGGCGCCAATCCAAGTTTACGAGCGGATACTGCTGTCGGGTCATAGAAAGACGGGGGCTTCATGGCATACTCGAAGACTCTCCAACATCTCGACTGATCATTAAACGTTGCATGAGACAACCAGGAGAAGAAAGAGAATACACTTGTTTACTTCATAGTTTGACGCATTCGGATGAGGGTAGGCTAGATCTCCACCAACAATGAGAACATCTCCGCGAGGAAGCATGCGCGTTTCATTAGGCTGTTTCTCTTGCTTTCCGTCTTTGCGACAATTTGACGAGGACTCTACCTCTAAGACTGGCTGAGCAAGAAATCTTGCCACCTGATATGAACTGTCGAATCCGTCCCCACAATCCGCAACAAAATCGAGCCAAACTTCGTCACGCGATGCCAAGTGATCAAAAATATAATCGTCGTCGTTTGCGTGAATTGCACGCTGCAACGAGCGATGATCAAATCTAGTGCCAGCAGGTAATCTCTGAACAACTAAGATACTGATGAGCATGATACCTTCCAAGAAAAAGCTTCAATGAAACCAATAGCTCGAATGCTGTATTGAATAGAAACATAGAATACCAAGGAACCATTGGGAGGTGGTGTTCGTCAGGCAGCTTTTCCTGTTTCGTTTGAGCACCATCTCGCTGTTCGTTGTCACCTTCCGTCGGGTTCCTCAGCCAGTGAAACGAAATGAAACCAAAGCCACTGACTCTTTCGAGTATGAAATTTGTAATGGCCAGTACGACCCCCGTACACCAGATAAGAAGAGCTCCCTGATAACTGACATTGCATGCATATTGATCAACGCATTCCGTTACGTGACATTGTATTGTGCCGTACCTGGCAGGAACTGGTAGTTTCACGTGCGACGTTGTTGAGAAGTCAAAGAGCTTTTCACATGCGTGACGATTGTAAGTGGAAGGTCCACGCGGCTAGCAAACACAAATGAGGGACCAGTTGTATGTAAAGAAAGCATATGTACATGTACTGAGGCATCACAGTGTACGATCAACGCCACACACGCGATACTGATTGCAGCACTATTCCGTGTAACATTGAAAAGAGAGCGCATGATTCTACAAGTAACAAAAGTTGATATCGATCAATTGCCAACTGCATATGCATGTAGTACGGAATATCGGCCATCTTCCAGTTTAAGCGAGCATATCTGATAACTTGTGGGAATAAAATGACCATCAGTACCTCCAGCAATGAAAGAATGATAAAACTCGTTGTGAAAAATGGAAAAAGTAGAGAAATCTGAGTGTAGGAATTGTGTACTATAAGACTTATGACAATGTGTAAATGTCGTGGACTCACAGGTTGTTTGATCATAGTAACGTCGACGAAACCAGTTGGTGCGAATGGAAAGTGGATCAATGCCGCTGCAACAAGCCACCCATACACGCCGACAGAAAGATAAACATACGGTGTCCATAGATTGAGAAATTCGGAATTCCCGACAAAAGGACTCGTGAAAAAGTAAAATGACAGGTCGAGAATGCCAAACACTATAAACCAAATCTACTACGCAAAGAATATAAAGCGTAGTGAGCATTGTTCAGTAGGGAGGGCAACATCGTTGGTATCACCCATTGCTCATCGCTGATACCGAGATCGAAATACATAGCGATCGATTCGATTGACCCTCAGAATGTGTGTACCAATCAGATCACTTGTTGGATAAAGCGTTTACAAATGCACTCGTGTGTGCGTTGATCCGATCCTTGCCGGTACAAGAGCTCAATTTTAGTGGTCTCTATATAAACAGTTCTACTGCAAATTTCTATATATCGAATAAATAAGTTGAAGTATGAGATAAGTATGAGATTTGAGAACTCGCAATTAAGCAAAGCATGCATGTCTGCAAATTGCATTATTCAATTCGTTGAAGAAGATGCGTATATGAAGGATGAGCTTTTGAGATGTCTAACTGAGATTCCATTTCTACAGTGTAGAGTGCAGGCATACTAAATCCTCAGCCGTAGGAGATTGACCAACTGCTTGAAAGTAGCAGGTTTTTCTTCACGGAGGATGCAATTGATAGACGGTTTGTGATACGCACAGTGTAATGATACATCAAGAGTTTTATTGGCACTCGTATCTGTTCCAGCACGAAATCATCGGAGTGGGCAGAGCACGTGCAAGGTTCATTTGATTTTTGGACAAACCAGAAAAAAATAGAGTGCTTCGGTGGGGTCGTCAAAGAGAAGCATTTTCTCGATCCGGAAGAGCGCTTTTGAGACTCATACACAAACAAGCCAAGACCAATTAGGTTGATTCCGGCTTCAGCGAGAGTTTGTTTTTGTCAATTCATACCACGGGATGTAAATCGATTTTGTCGATCTATTTTTCAATGAGGGCCTCTGTACCGTCGTTTGTAGGGCGCTCTACTCAGCACTGCTCAATAAAGGTCCGAGTCAATTGAATTAGTAGTGTTGAGCTGGATGGAGTAATCGATATATTCAAGGAATTTAGTTGACGGCGATCCTATGAAATGCAATCAGAATTCCTCCATTGATTAGTGTCGACTCACAAATATCAGAGATTAGGTCCTGATTGATGTTTGGAATCTCCCCGCCTTGATTTTTGTTGCGGCGAACTATTAGGTGATGAATCGAAATGCTCATCAAAAGCTTGACCGGGGCGTAAGGCGGTGAACAACTTGCCACGGACGTTTGAAGTAGCAAGAGTGATGATTCCGCCAATGAGAACGTTGAGAGAAACCATAGTGTATCGATTGAGCAGCGAATTGCAAAGTGAGTTTACTAATAAATTTGGGGAGCCGCCAACCAGCCCGCAGTTTTCGCTGACCAGCCCTCACCCTTCAATATAGCACTCTAAGATTGGTCACGAGTTATGATTGGCTAAAAAGAGTACCCTTATTTAAATGTATGCGGTTTTACAATATTAAGATTGGCTAGGTCTATATCTAAATCTACTGCTGCAGGTTTTGTTGGTGCTGTTGGTGCTGTTTTGCATTTGCTGCACAATGAAAGCAAGCTGTCCTTCGCAAGCAAGGCGAACTGCTGAATTCACTGAGAGTAGATCATCTTCAATAAATGAATTGCCAGATAAATGTAACTTTTGCCAGCACAATTAGCATACAATACAAATTACCTGTTGACACAGAGATCCATTTTTTGAGAGCAGCATGGACGCTCTCCACCCAAAACGTTAGTACATGCCCATATGGCGCCTATTTTGTAGGATAGCAAAAAAGCTCCTTGTAAACCAGCCAAGTTGTCTCAAGGTAGCTCATCGAAGCAGCGAAGGTGGCATGCAATTCTGAAAGTTGGGTCTGATGAGTTGAAGTGTGATTTTATTGTATTCAATTCCCTTGCATCTATTCAGACCAATCAGAGGCCCCGATTTCCATAAATTCATAAAGGTGGGGCTGGATAACGATTCTGCTAATTTTATTTTATTTACTCTGTTTATATTTGTTTAAACCAACCAGAGGCCACCCATCTATTAATTTATGGAGGCTGGGGGCTGGTTAGCGGCTCCCTAAATTTGCAGGGAATAGTTATTAAGCACTCTGCCTCCATTAATTAATAGATTAGTGGCCTCCAATTGGTTAAAGTTAGCATGATAGAATAAAAAAAGTAAAATTACGAGAATCGTTATTCAGCCCCCACCCTCCATAAAGTAATAGCCTCTGGTTGGTCCGAATAGATGCAACGGAATAATTAAAAAATATATAAGTCACACTGTTGTCTTCTTCAACTTCAATTTACCTGTAGGCTTGACGACATCTACGAATGGCTTTCCTTGCGCCGATGCTTTTCGTCACCTAGTAATACCGCTGTCTGCTAATGATTTTGATCAGCATTGGTGACTGGTACAGCCAATGCCAGTTCATACTGAGGGTGGGACCAAGCCAATTGGCACTGAGAAAAGGATAAATGATGAGTATGGGAATGCTTCCAATCATAGTGAGCGTGCGCTACTAGACTATGTCTTGGCAATCATAGCGACAGAAACTCGCGATCCTGTGCAAGTGCGCACGCGTGGTAGGCCATCGAGCTTAACGCAGCGACCATCATCGAAGTTTGAGCATGTTAGCGCTGCTTTGGATGCTCCTGTGCATCGCCGAAGATGTCGAAAATGCCAAAAAACAGGTCACACTGCCAGAACCTGCTGTCTAGAAGCAACAGCATACCAACAGCACCAGCAACACTTGCAGCAGTAGATCTAGATATAGACTTACATCAAGTAGTACAAAATTTGCAGAAACCGAAGTTTTTTTTTTGAATTTTATTGTTTTCATTTCGTTGCATTTAATCAGACCAATCAGAGGCCACGAGATTTATAAATTTATGAATGGTGCGGACTGATTAACGATTCCCGTTATTTATTTTTATTTATTCTCTTATATTTGTTTAAACCCACAACTGCCATTAAGTTATGGAGGTTGAGTGCTGATGACAGAAAAAGTGAGTGCTGAATAACGATTCCCAAATTTGCAATGGCGACTTTAAGCGCTTCGATTTCAGTATGTGGCTTTCCAGCCAATGCATTACAAGCTAACCTATTAGCTTACATATGAGACTCTCTATCATTTATTGCACCTGCATGGAGTGAACTGAGATATTCTTTCCTTCCGCACAAACCCTTTCTTGCTATTTTCCTTTCCAACAGCAAGAGAGCAACAAGCACTTTTATGTAGCTTTATCTCCAACGACTTTGTACAATTGCTTTGAGCGTACCATACTTTGCGATGCAAGAACACCAACCTGCTTCGCACGATTTCTGGGCTACGGTTGCTTGCTGAAGTTGCACACTGAGACCTGAATGTCGGATATGCCTCTCACAATAGTGTGTCTTTATTGTCCGGGCAATAGTTCGAAAAGTGATAAAATTAAATAATTTAAAGACTTCCTAGTCGCAAGCGTCTACGCATTAGAGTGCAATTTTGCTCGAATAAGGCATTCTTTTCCTCATCCTAGGCCCTACATAAGCGCGAGGCATGCACTTTCCAGCCCTTAGCATTGGACACGGTATCGCCAAGGAATTTCTATGCTTAACGCGCACGTTTGTAGCTTCTATATCACATCAGTAGAAGATACTGGCCACTAGCCTGTAATTAGATCTTTGGTTTGTCTATTTTCTTCGCTTTATCAACTGCTCTCTATCCCAAGGTATCTAATGGACCAAATAGCGTCTTGGACGTTCTAAAGGGACTCCTAGACATGAAATATTCCATGTGGTGGAGAGCAATCGAAGATGCTTGTCCACATTGATGATTGTGACAGTGAAGGCTGGATGATGCTCACAATTTGAACCGCCACGTAATATCGAGAATATTGTATCTTTTGGATGTAGAGATATCTCTGAGATCGCATATATGTTTGTTGCTACATTCATCTGATCAAAAAAACCGACATTTTTGCAGAGCAGTTTTATAGCACGAAAGTAGGAAGTGAATATAATGTATAAAATCTTATGGCGATACTTTCACTTCCATCGAAACTCCGCCAAATGATCTGTTTTACAATTTACGAGGCTAAATCGTTGAGCAGTCTGCATTCAATCGGTTGCGGAAGATTCTCACCCGATGGAGCTACTCTTGTCTTACCAATATATTTGATTGACGTCGCTCATCAACGACGTCCCGAGCTCGCTCGTTTATTATTTTTCGATTCAGTCAAAGCGATAAAGTACGCCCCCTTCAAGACACTTGTGTTCATGTGAGCAACAATTTGTAGCGTGAAATCAGGAAACGATCCTCATCAAAGATATCGAGCAAACGGAATGTCAATAGTGATGAGGTCGCGGCGAGCTTGTGATAGCAATCATTACTGATGATTTGACTTTTCCGGCCGGGACAGGCTCCAACAACTTGTATGACGGCGGTCTGAGCAAAAGGCTAATGAGAATCTCACTGGAAGCTCCTAAGGCAGAGTATGTTCTGGTGCTGCGTATATCAAGATGCTGCAAGTACGTGATATACTGGAGACACATGGCGCTGAGCGCTTTGTAGCTGACATCGAACGAAGATGCTTGAATATCGTTATCTCCACGCTTTCAAGAACCAAAATGATGAAGCGATCACTCGATATTCGAAGCTTGTTTATCATGCATGAGATAGGCTGACCCACTACTCAAAGCTTCACGAAATGCACGTTAGTAGTGCAGACTACTACATAGTTGTTCTCCGTATGGTTGTAAAGGGAATAGCCTGGTGATACGGACTGCTTGAATGAAGCGTACAGACGGACAATTGGGGAAGTATATACCCGCAAACTTAGTCACACTTTGGATGGTAGTCTCAACTTTCCTGGATTACTTCGTCAGGAAGATAGATGAGTAACATTCCTGGACATTACCCATGGCTGTGGTGTGGTTCTCTCCTTGTTTGGTGAAGGTAAGCTTGGGCGATTGCATCCATGCAGCCAATCAGCCAGCGCATCAACGTTTGTTTGAGCGCATTGAGCATAGACATGGTATTTTGTATCCTCACAAGCGCTTGCTTACAAATCCGCGACATTGCTTACAGGTTTTGCTTCGGCATTCGAGTGTTCTGCTTATAGATATGACGGAAGCCACACTCTGGTCAACACCGTGTCAATCTATATAATGTGCAATCGATGGAAGAGCTCATCTGATGCAATGCATTTAACGTGCAGGTGTCTCAAGCAGCGACTCTGGTGATCAAGTTATCCCGAGTCTTGCAGCTACAAGTGAAGTATTTAACTTTGCATCGAGCGTGGTGGTCGTCCTTTGCATGTATTGGCAAACACGGGTAGAAGGAATTTGATTCTAGTATTTTATAACTCAAATGTCTTCCGAAGTGCTGCGTCAGCGCCACCACGTTCATTTCTACGTGTCGCATTTATCAGTTCCTTCTACTAGCATATATAGTGCATTTTTTTTAGTCTCAGTAGGTTGAATGCATATTAGTGTTGTGATGAGCTTCGCATGCTCTTTGTGATCGTAAGAATCGAAATCGGTTAGATGTCATTCGAATACTCCCTGGAATCTTTTTGGCTGAGCTGTGATCCTGTTTCTTGCAACAAGCCTGCCATTTGCTGACACGAAGTCGAGCGCGCAGTTCGACCGTGCCATTGCGACAAACCGCATTTTGCCGTTTGCAACTCGTACAAAGCCGAAAGTAGGTAATGAGTAACATTAAACAAGCCCACTCCTTTGGTGTAATATGTCTGCGTGAAATAATGAGTGACATCGATACTGGCGAGCAAGACATCCTGCATTACGACTTGATGAATGTATGATGAGCAGTAATATATCGCCATTACATAATTGCGACAGCGCTTGGGGTGTTCGTTGTAATGGAATACATGAGATCTCAATTAAATTTCTTGTGTCAATATCCACGTCCGCCTGCAAAGGTGTTCATACAACGCTGCGGTAACATGAAACGAGGCCATTTTAACGATATCAGTGGAAGCAGTTGCAAATGCTCGGTCTGCGCGAATTTCAAGGATAGCGAACTCAAATCATGCCCTTTGCAATTTTGATCAAGAACTATCAGCCACATGCGTGAAAGGGGTAGTTTTCTTTTACTGATATTTTCTTACAACGTTGTAAACTTTTATTGTTATAATCTGTAATGACTTTCGTGAAAAAGCTGTAATAAATAGCGATGGTCTGAAGACAGATTTTGTCTCTTGGAGATCAATTGGTGTTGCATTCGAGTCGCAATCTCTATTTTGTATTGCCTCAGCAATTGAAAGCCCGGTCCAGAAAGGATATCTTTGGTACACGCATGAGCTAAGGTACTCATGCAGCATGTAAGATATGTTCCGTGTATAGTGCGTTTGTACTGTGCTGATATTGGAGTATGAGCGCTATTGAAAACTTGCGTCATATTCCGATGATTAATTGCCGAAGCTGGGTGCTTGTTTCGAGCATCTGTAAGGTCGATTACGCTCGAAATCAGCTTATACGAGGTACATCATACGTAACGTTTTCGAGAGAATTACAAAGAACGTCTAGTTGCACTGGAGGAGCAGGAATTAGCTGAAAGAGAAGTACCACCGATTTCAACTGCATTCAAAGTTTCCGCAGGTTATTACGCTATGAATGGGTGTTGCGGTGTATGATAAAGACAGTCGGAAATCTATAAGATTGTTATTTTTTTAAAGGCTCTGGCGGTGCGAGGCAGCGACGCCGTTAGGATCCAAAATCGATGTACAGCCAAAACAGCCATGCTACAGGCTACAGTCAACTGCTTTGAAGACGCCTGCTGGTACAGCGATCACAAATGCATTCGCTGACTCTGTGTCGTGTCTTTGCAAAGTATTGCGATTGGATTCCATTGGATGAAGTTGGAGTTATTCGGAGAATGAAATAAACAAATATTCTGAAAATTGAGCTAACGAATGCATCGCTGTAGCGTTTCTTCACGGTTGCTCATTTAAAAAATACACAAGAACTACATGAGAATGGGTACATCGATGAATATTTCTGAATTCATTGCTGAGGCAGCTATTGCCATGTTCTGCAGTGTGAAGACTCGAGATGGCCATGAACGAGATGGACTTCTATGTGGAGGCAATCACATAGGAGCCGGCTAACTTGCAACGACTATCCAAACCGATTCAAAGTGCCTTTTGCGCTGTTGGCGATAACAATAGCAAGGACGATGAGTCTGTCGTCGAGAAGTTTGGGAGAAACTGTAATATATTGCTCGCGATTGGTAAATTGCACAGCGAATTGAGTTTCGAGCTTGAACACGGGGAGTTACAGGCTTTTAGGTCCCGTGTAGTGCCAGCCAGCCATTGCAATACCATCTTTCATTATCTTACAAAGAAGACTCAGTTTAATATATCAGAAACTCGGCCTATGGCTACGATCAAGTGTGGTGGGAATGTGAATTTCCCCCAATTTCTTCCCTTGCAATTCTTCCTTTTCTACCGCAAAAAAAACAAATCACTTCGGGTTTGAGTCTATTTGATGACTCACTACCATTCCTATAATTCGCTTTTGTGACGTAAAGACAACGCACCGCCTTGCATTAAGACAACGAAACGGTATATTGTTTCAATTTGGCTATTTCACTGCCTCTGAGAAAATCCCACACGAAGAGAAAGCATAAGGTTTTTGTATTGGTCATCTCAGCTAAATTATAAACCACTCGATCGATGGAAACCATTGCACTGAATGATTTCCTCAGTGATATATTTGCTCACATAATGATTCAATTTCGTGAGAATTCACTGCTGCTGCTAGAGAAAGCAAAGCTTGGGCAGCCAATGGAACTACACAAACCAACGTACGCAATAAGAGGCGTCAAAGAGATTGGAAACGCGCAAATGATCCATGCAACTGCGTACTGGTCAAATCAGGTCGAATGGAAGGGAATCAGTTCCAGCACAACAATTCAAAAGGAGCTTGAAGATCGTACTGCACTCTGTCCACAACTTCGACCGTGCGAAACGGCAAAATGTCGACGGCCATTCTGTCTCTCGAATATTAATGAATGCCAGATAATCTTGGACCGCTTGAACCATTTCGAGTACCGCAGTACAGATGCATTTTTCCAAGATCTTGAGCATCTATTCAGCACACTGAATCTTAAAAAAGCGGAGACGCGTCAATTTATGGTCTGTGATTCATCTTACGCTATCAAATATTCTGATGTTAGCATCTGTAGCGTTTTTTCAATAAAATGCAAGCAGATCGCCAGGAATCACTGCATCGTGATGAAGAGAATTCTTATCAATTGGCTCCTATTCGAGGTACTAAAATCGAGATTTAGGGAATGAAAAAGCGCTTCATGCTGACGATGTAGGAGATGGGGCATCGAAGAAGGCTAGGCCTGATGGAGATGCAACTGAAAGTAATCTCAACTTTGGATGGAAGCAGGAACAAGCTCAGGACGTGTCCGATCTGGAGATTCTGCGTGATGCGGAGGCGTATTGTAGTATACAGACACTCAGAAATGAGCCCGATGCTTCTTGGATCAATACGACTGATTCTGAGAAAGATACACAGAATCGATCTTTAGACAGAGTAAGTGATATTTATCGCTCTCTCGTATCACTCCCACTGACCTTTTACTAGTCGGAAGGAAAGACGGCACGTAAAGAGATTTACGATAGAGTGGTGATCTTACGGCTTCGTAGATTGATACAACTTCATGTGTGTCCACACTTGAACGGCCAGGAAGTATGCGTTCTGCCGACGAGATATGTCGGACGGGATCCATCCCATCCTATTCTCCAGTCCTGTGTACCCACGGGACGTATTCAATATGAGCACATTTACTCCTACACATCCAAGAAACTTGTCAAGTATGCAGAATTCGTGCTGGAACAATTACATCGACAGGCAGTAGCATGCAAACACATATATTTATCTCATTTGCAGCAGTCTATAGACCAGCATCTAGCAGTATGCGACTACATTCCAGCAAAAATTCGCAGTAATCTATCTATCAGCTACAAGCACTCGGCTAAGGAATACCTGGCGTATGTTGATGCAAAGGAACAGGATGTCGAGTTTTCGTCTCGATCCAATTGTTGATACCAGCTTCCACATTGGTCACAACGTCGAGCAGTGGTGCGTGTGCATATCTACACCGTGCTATCACTAGCGAATCTTTCGCCAGTGACCGGGCAAACATCCAATTTGCCGGAGGAGCAATTGTAATGCACAATTCTACCGTTCGGATAGACAGCAAATACGATATCGCCAATGCGTTTTCGACACACACAACAAGTCGTCTGTGGATCGATTTCTACAAATTCTGCTCGCTTTTCCACTCGCGCGCACTGAACTTGAAGATTGTATACATTGGACATGTGCTTGACCAGCATTTTCTCCCGCACGTTGTGACCAGTATGTGGCAGCACCTGGCTAAAGTATTCTCCAAGTTTGGCCACCGGAGTTGTTAATGGAATCAATTCAAGCACAGCTTTGCCATCAATCAGTTTTCCATGACGCGATAATATTTGAAATGCATGATCATTCAACGTGGTCTTCTTTGATTCTTCTTCGGCATGCAAACAAAGCTTCACCAGAACCAACAGAGCAGAATTATACGTACACGCCATTGCAGAAGATGGAGTTTGACGTTTTTTCCCGTACTTTAAAGCATAACTCTCTGCTCCTTTCAAATCGTTCAAATCGTAAATCAAAGACCGCATCGCTTCTTCGTGAAGAGCCCCACGACCACATAATATAATAAACTCATTGTACAGAGCTGTTTTCTTCACTTTTGCAATCAGTACGTGAACATCATAAGCAGATGATCCAGCTCGAATGAAGCGTAATAAACGCTTTCGAGCATCGCCTAAGGCTCCAGGCTCTTTTCCAGGAGAAGATTTCGAAGGCTGTTCTCCGGCGGCAACAAGCTTCAACACTTCTTCGAGATACTCGAGCGCTAGTCGAGTATGATGAGGATCAATATCCAAGGTGGACGTTTCTTCGCTGTCATTCCCACCACCAACGAGATGAGTTGGCGCGTCACCGCCAGGTCCAATTCGACTGCTACCCAACACGCTCGGTTGTACACGATCGCGCTCGCTGTGTAGTAAGCTCTCCAAGTACTTTTGCGCTATTCCTGTGTCTGCTGCATGTCGCTTTAAATGGGCTAAAACGTCATTTGTGTCCAGAGGAGCTTGACGATCCGTGAATATTCGCAATGCTTGCTTTGGAGAACTTTTGACTATCCAAATTGACTCACGAAAAATCAAATCACTCTGCTCGTTCGGTATCGTTAACAATGCGTCGATAGCTGCTTCCATCGCGGATTTCGGTAGATTTTTCTGGCGATACCCACCCGAATGCAGCTGAGAAAACATATTGATTGCTTGTTCGTACTTGTGGTGCGCCAAGAGTAGTAGGCCAGACTCATAGTATAGCTTTTCTTGCATCAAATACGATTTGCACGATTCCAAATCCAAATGACAAACTTCCGCATCGCTATCCTGTAGTAAATAAATCAACTCATTGTGCTTGCCAAAGCTGACATACAGTCGAAGTAGCGCTGTATCCACTGCCTCGCTGCGATGAGGATCTTTTCCACCAGGTGTAGAGGTCGAGGTACCGCCGGATTGTGCCACATTGCGGTAGGACGAACGTGCACGCGCTTGAAACTTTTCTTTCGCGTGCTTTCGATACATTTCCATGAATTTGAGCAGTGCTTTTGCTGATCGTTTCAATAGCTCCCGAGGCTCAAGATTTGCAATCTCAGAACTCAATTGTTGCTTATTGGAGTCCAGTAGCTCACGAATGACCGATAGCATATTCGGAGTCAGCGCTGCACCCCGCGGAAGCACTTCCGATTTCAAATAAGTCGGCTCATAGGAGAAATTCCCACACTGATAATCAGGGTAGAATGCGATTAGTTCGCATGGATCAATACCAGCACGATATAGATGCTCCATTGCAGATTCAAACTCGAGCCTTTTTAATAGCGCTATTCCAGCATGACGATGAAATCTCTTCATTTTCGAGCGCTGTTTATCAGACGGTAGCTTTAAAATTGATTTCTTGAGCAAGTCTTGAGCGTGTTCTACTTTCCCTCTATCCAGAAGCTCTACGACTTGTTGATCAATGGGCATCTGCTCTACTCGTACAACCATCGACGTGTTGCTTCCACCATCTCTAGCTCCTACGATCACGACGTCTTCAGAGTCTCCTGGAGGTCTTGGCTCCATATCCCATTTCATTCCATTCCCAAATATGCACGATGCTTTCTCGATAGCGATAGACTGCACCAGCGACTGATCTTTAACGCTGTGAATTTCGACCCCAACACGAGGAATCAAACCGATCAGATACGGCGCTGTAAACTCAACTGTCGATGGTGGTTGTGTCCATGAAATTGAGTCTTTTTCAATCATTTCACCATTGAAACCTACATAGATTCCAACCTTGTCCATAACTGAAATCAGTATCTCTTCTTTCGGAAGCATTTTGACGACAGGGTACAGTTGTGGCTGCTGATTCGCGTTTGCGTACAGTTTAGAAGGCTCACCACTTCGATCGTTTAGTATGAGATATTCTTTTCGTAACCCAATCACAACTTTATTACGATACCATGCAATCGTAATGGGAACTTCTGGTGTTGCAAACTCACGCAAAAACTTGTACGTCTTATCAGAATTGTGATATTGATAAATTACAATCGCACGTTTTCTTAACGCAGCGACCCCGAGACGAAAGTGAGGTGGTCCTCGCTGATTGATACAGCATAGTTTTACTTTATGAACATTAGCAGCGTTAAAGTCGAACGGTAACAGCTGTAAGTCAGTAGCACCGTGTACGCTGAGTTCCCCGTCCGCGATTACAACAACCATGCGAATATGCGGTACGGCGATGAGTTGTGTGACTGGTTTACGATGCTGAAATTGGTATGAAACTGTTTTGCATGCGTCAGAGGTAGTTCCTTTGCGAGTATCGTACATGATCAATCGACCGTCATTGGTTCCTATCACAACGCGAGAGGAGTAGAACGTGACACACTCGATTTTTCCTGAGAAGCCTGTTATCAAGGGGGTGGCACGAAATGCAACTCGGTGTTCATCATCGTTTTTTGAATTGATATTTTGACTTGTGGACTGGTGCGCTCGCTGAGGAACTTGTGTTCCTCCAGACATCACGCAAAGTATTGTAGCTCGTACACTTACAATGTCGTTTGAAGGTGGTAGGATGATGTGATTTTGCAAACCTTAGAGTGAACCCGACTTTTGTTAAGGTGTAAGCGCTCGTGTATACAGCATATACACTTGGGTTATTGAGAGAAAAGGCTTACAACTCTTTTGTACACTCGTTACTTGTGATATGTTTCATCTTCAACTCAAGAACGCGTCAATGATGCGCTTTTATGTAAATAGCTCTTCTCGATGAAGTTTTAAAAGGAGGTGCGAAGTAGCATTTTTCACAAGAAGCATCGTTTTTCCAGATGATTTACTGACATGTATACATAGTACATTTCTTGATCCGTCTGATGCTTTTAGCGTTCTGATCCGTCAGCAACACCGAAGAGAGGACTTGAACGTATGCAAGCTGCTTAATGACATGGTACAGATAGGATATCCGAGACGACTATACATGCGCAAATCTGAAGGATGAAGGTTACGCAGGATGCTTTATAAAAGCCGCGGGTGCATGATGATTCAAATCATGGATCAACGCAACCTGGCCCTTACATCTTGACTTGGTATGCTTGCAAACATAATACATCACATCAACAGGTCTGTTATGACTGTTATATAAATTCATTATATTCATAACCGATATCAGTATGATAATTGATTTGTCACCAGCCAAAAATGCAAGCTAATGAAATGGAAATTGATGGCGACAATGCCGCACAGCAATATCGACCAGAGTTACCACCTTTAAGCGTGAAGAAAGACGGAGTGACAAATAGTGAGTTTCGTCGTATTCGTGTACCGGCTCATCGATTCACACCGCTGAAGAATGACTGGCCAAACCTCATGAAGCCGATTGTAGAGCATTTAAAACTGCAGATCCGAATGAATACGAAGATACGATGCGTTGAACTCAAAAATTCTACACATACTGAAGATGCCGGAGCACTGCAGAAAGCAGCTGATTTCGTGCAAGCATATATGATGGGTTTTGAAGTGCAGGATGCTGTAGCCTTACTTCGTCTAGAGGATCTGTTTATCGATACATTTGAGATCAACGACGTGAAGATGCTGAAAGGAGATCATTTGAGTCGGGCAATCGGTCGTCTGGCTGGTCAAGATGGCAAAACAAAGTACACTATCGAAAATGCAACGCGAACGCGTATCGTGTTGGCAGACCAAAAGATCAACATTCTCGGCAACTTTGCAAATATCAAACTCGCTCGGGACGCAATCTGTTCTCTGATAATGGGAGCACCACCAGGCAAAGTATACAACCGAATGCGTACCGTTGCAAGTCGTATGAATGAGCGATTCTGAGTAGCTTACAGAAATTATTAGACTTGTATCATGTAGCATAACTATCGTCCTACATTCCAATTCAATACAACTAATTGAATTGTCAACTCATTTTTGAATCGTCTTCTCCATCAATGAATCATGGAAGGCCGCGTGATCGAGACCGATGTGCCTTCAAAGCTCTACGCGCTCAATCTCCGAAAACTGAGTGAAATCTCACGACTTTCCGAACGCGAACTAGTCGAAGGAATGTACAACGCCGATGACGCAGTCGATATGCAAGGAGTAGTTGTAAATCGAGGAGATCAAGTTCCATTCGAAGCCATTGGCAAATCACCCGATTCCGCCGTCATAACCTCCACACCTGCAGTCACTCAAGTCCTAGTCACAGCTGCATCCAGCACAATGTGTTTAGACGGCTCCGACACGCCGAAATGCTTGCTTGTTTTGGGAGAATATACCGTGATTGAGCACATATTAGCGCAATTGTATGTGGCAGGAATGGAACGTATTGTAATTCTTATTTCATATTTTGGATTTGAAATTATGCAAACAATCAAAAATTCTTTTTTGTATCCCAAAATGAACATAACATTCCTCAACCTCGGCGATGAGACGCCCTACGGTCACGCTCGTGCCTTATTATCGGCCCGAGAGATGTTCAGTACTCCTTTTTTGATTCATACAGCAGATCATATTTTCGATAAGACGATTTTGCATCGATTAGCATCCTTTCAGTTGCACGGATCTGTTGCATGCGTCCTTGTCGACTCGGAAATCGTTGGAATATCGGGTCTTCCTGACACTGCAGGGAAGGTGCAATATGGCGTCGATGGAAACGTCCGACGCATTGGTCGACATCTCAAGCAATATGATGCAATTGATGCTGGTTTGTTCCTTGTGACCGACCGTATCTTTGCAGCCTTGGAATTACTCGCATATGAGAAGCCAAAATTCTCACTCGCTGAAGCTTTGAATGTATTGAGACCGACATTTGGATTGAAATATATGGATGTTTTGAATGAAGTATGGCTCAGTGTAGAAACAAAAGAACAACTGGATCGAGCTATCGAAAATGATACAATTTTGTCGTTATCTCCGTGGCCTGTGATTGTCGCAAAAGATATGACTGTAGAGGAAGGATGTCGATCCGCATCCGACACCGGGAAAAGTGTGTTTCTCGCTGTATCAGCCACAGATGATGACTCATCGCTACGATTAGTGGATGCGAGTGACACTGGTGCGATTTTCGAAGGGTTTGTGGTCGGAGTCGATCAGCTGGAGGATGAGTATGCCGCGGAAGGCTTGACAGAAAACACACCACTTCTCAAGCCAATTTCGTCTCCAAAAGGAAGCAGCACTTCACGTCGACAATCAACCAGCAAATTGGTCCGAAAACGAAGTTCTTATCTCGAAACCTCTGAAGAACCTTTTGTTCTCTCCATTCCGGTCCAGACACGCACACAAGCATCAAATGTGCTTTCAATTGATACGTTCGATAACGCTGAACGGAACGCATACATCATCGAGCTAGCCAAATCACCGACCACACCTTCTATCGCCCAGCAATACATTCTGGCCGTATCGGGTGGTAGCGATCCCAATTTGAAAAAGCACACGCTGCTTCGTCAGTTGTCGAGTCTGCCTACAGACGTGACAAATGTCGCGTTAGGAGCAACAGAGCTCCATGATGGGCGATTGCAAGTACAGGTATTGGTCGAGCGACGAGTTCCGGCCATCGGGTACATTCTCCTTGTAATGGCGCTTTTCGCGATTTCTTCGATGGGTGTAGCATTCAATCTCCAGCACGACGTGGATCCGTTCCTGAAATTGTTTTGGCGATCATCAGCATCAATGCTTGTATTGGTCCCTCTATCCGTAGTCTCGATCTTACAGAATGGCTCTCCTCCACTGACAATTCGTCTTGTGCTTCTTTTATCGACAAGTTCGATCGCGCACGCTTTATTCCTCATGACGTTCTTATGGTCACTGAGCCATACATCCATCAGTCATGCGTATATTTTCAACAATTGTCATTCATTACTGCTTGTGCTTGGTCGCGTGTCCATTGGAAATCAAGTCCCCAAGCATGAATTGATAGGCACAGGCATCGGTATTGTCGGAGGTGTCCTTGCGGCATTTGATCAGTCTTTGATTCAGGCGTCCAATATCGTCCGAGTCTCAGCTTCGGGAGACTTTGTTGCTTTACTTGGTGCGATTGGTGGGGCTCTGTACCTCACCAGCGTCAAGCAGATTCGACGCGATGTGGATGTTCCTCTTCTGCTTACCGCTATCTTTGGTCTCACAACACTTTTCCATTTCCCCGTCTTTGCATTACTTCAAATTCCGTACAATTTCTCAACTGACAGCAAAATCGGTCTTTTTGGATGGACAGCAAATGTGCATACCGCTCTCATTGAGCTGTATATCGTGCTCATTTGTACGATTGCCGGAACGCTCGGGTACGTGGGTGTGCTCAAATACTTTGATCCGATTGTGATTTCTATCGTCATGCTCGCCGAACCGATTCTCGCTTGTTTTTTCGGTGTTTTGCTCCACGTCGAAGTGATCCCTGGAATGTATACAATTGCAGGCGCTCTATTGATACTTTTTGGAACGTATTTGGTTGTCAAGAAGAATACCTCCAGCACGGAAGTCATCAATGCCACAGATGCAATGTCGGCTTCCGTCAAAGGATTTGATATTCCTCCGAGCAATTTGGCCGCATCCCACGCAAAGGAGTAAGTAGTGTTGACAAATGAACAATACATTCGATCGCAATTGTGATAGTGTCTCATTACTTTCGTTTAATGATCAAACACCACCGCTACACAACAGCTCTCCGCACTTGCGATATTCCATCACGCGACTTGCGCTGGTGGTAGCACATACAGCTCCAACTGTTCCTCCGAGTCCAAAAGCGATGTATCATTATCCCCCAAGCGAAGCTCCAAGGACGGAAGTCGAAGTGGACCTACATCAATCATTAGCAGAGGTCTCGATCAATCACAATAGATCTCACCAAGTTTCAGCGGTGTAAGACTCAATTGGAAGCAGATATCGTCCCATGGAAGCAGATCAATCACCGTATTCGTTCGCCCTAAAACGAGCGATCAATTCCTTTCCACGAATGTGATGAGACCACATACCTTCGACGAGGAAATCAGAACTGCTTTGAATGGTTCGGATGTACACACTTTGTACTTTGCATTCTTGATTCACGAGTTTTAGCGATACGCATACGGGAAGGCCCATGATCGCATACTGTGGGATCTGGAAAGATGCCATGACTGGAAGTCTGCTGAACGAAACAGACGGCAGGGAGAGATATGTGGTCACGACTGTAGAAGGGATCTCGCCTTTATCGTCTTGTGTGTGAGTCTTGAGCCGTTCCCAATTCACTTGAAGGATTCCCAGCGGTTGATTGTCGATGGGATCTGCTGAGAAGACTTGAAGGATGAAATCTCGAACGTCATTTGAGCTGACGATATCGCTGGTGGGATACTCGCCCGCGATGAATGTTGTCTCGATACAGCTTTGAGAATGCTCGTGGAATCCGATCGATTGGATCTCAAGAGGCTCAGCGGATTGACACACTAACGCGCCCACAAATGTCATCTGCTTACCGGTCATTGCTGCGAGAACTTTCTCTCTTTGCTGATCGTTCTGACTGCTGTGTGGATATATCATTCCATCGACTTTGAATGGATCCAAACACGTGAGAGGGAAATTCTCTTCCAAATTCATAACAACTCGTGATTTTGTGACATATGTCAGCTTGATCGATACGTTGGTGATCGCAGCTTTTGACGAGCGTACGATGATCCTAAAGCGCTGCTCACAATGTGTGCCAATATCTTGGAGCGGAAAGACTTGTTTCGGCTGATTTGTCGCGTCCAACGTCAGAGGTTGGAGCCCTTCTTCGAGCATTTCGAAAAAGAATGCGTCTTTGGGTTCATTCGATGACGGAACCGGATCGCTCGCCAGCGTGTAGAAAGCTTTTTCGAGAGAGTCTTCATTCGATCGGATGAGAAATTCCTGCACTTTAAAGTCGCCTGCAAGCAGAGGTTGTGAAGTGATCATCTCAAGCTTTGCACGGGCTCTCTGTGACGTCACAAGAAGCGATTGCCCATGGTGCACATGCAGATTGTAGTCTCTTTCGAACAAGCTTTGCGAGTTTGTATTTGTCGAGATAGACTCCATACTCTCCGCGCTGTCCGAAAACGTTTTCCGACGTGCAAAACTCGGCGATCCTGGTCCTTTCCCCATCAATGGAACTCGTCCTTCCAGCAGGTACGGCTTGATCGGTTTGAGCATGATCGGCTGCTTGACGAGATCGCTGGTGCAGAAGACGAGTGAGGGATTGGAGCCTTCATGCGAGCCTTTCGATGCGTCTCGACGGATGTGAATTTTCATCCCGAGGTATTGGAGTACGGGTTCTCCCTTTCGAATTCGGAGAGGAATATCAAATTCTTTGGTGGCTCCCATTCCGAACAAAAGCGATAGACGAAATGAATTGTTTTCCGGGTCGGAAGTCGCGGGGGAAGGTACGATCTCTATAGCGTCTTCATCATGCTGAATGATCGTGTTGTAGCGAGGATCACTGAAGAAAATCGTGACACTGGAGACGAGAATTGGTCCTGGAAAAGAAGACTGGATGCTTACTCGCACAGAGACCTGCTCACGAATACAAGCCGCTACGTTGGAAAACTTTACGTGTACGTCGAAAACGCGATGTGAAAGCGATAGAGTGACTTCGTGGGATTGCTGTGGGATGCACTCGAGACCTTTGATTGTGAAAGGACCACGAAGCTTGGTAGCATCTTCCCATGCTATAAAGAGCTTCTCTTGCACGTACTGCCTCTCTTTGGGAAGAATGTATTTCTTCATCACTGAAGACAAAAGCTGTAAGCTGATACCAATAAACCCCAACGTATCGGCCTGATGGAACGAGCAAATAAGCAATTGTTTGAGTACTTGGGCTGCAAGTGACCACCAGTGCTCGGTAACATACAACGCTTTCGCCTTATCGAGCTCCAATCGAGCTCGTTCATAGTCTTGCGCAGCCAAGTTTTCGGAGCCAATATGTACCAACAGCCGGGTCTTGAGACGATTTCGAGAAGCTTTTTGCTCGGAAACGTGCACAGCGACGTGATGTAGCGCTTTTTCCAGCAGCTCGATCGTTTGCTTGGCGTGTGGAGTCGATCGTTCTAAAGCCTGACGATATTTGACAACCAAATTCAAAGTGTTTGGCGTCTGTGAATTCACAAGCGATACGATCGGTTCTCCGCCCACAAATATCGGAGGAAGAACCATAAATTCGCTCAGCTGTACAGCAGTGGAAGCTGTGCTTCCAAGCAACTTTGCAGCTGATTTTCGGCGATATGTCGCGTACTTTGCTGCTACCGAGTAGTAGAGATACGGCTCTTTATACACTGAAGAATCGAGCCCGGCGCTGGTAAGTGTTCCTCGAAGCGCTACAGCCTCCGAAAGCAGCTGTCCGATGAGATGATACTGCCTGGCAACCCATTTCCAGTGCTCATACAAACACATTGGATCCCCATAAAGCTCTATAAACGCTCGAATATGACGATGAAATTGATCCAACGCCGCTTTCACATTGTTAATGGAAAAGAGTAAATGATAACACAATTTGAAATTGATATATTCCGCCACAATTTTAATCTCTGCGAGCGATAGGACTGCATTTCCATACACAAAATGTCGAGTCTCTGTGTCCTTTTGCGAATACGAAACAATCGATCGATACGCATTTTCGTAATGTTGCAATACTTTGGTCGTATACCGTCGAAATTCATAATAATGAGCGATTTTGAAGCTATGACGAACCTGAAGAGCCTGTAAACCATTCGATTTATTCAAAACTTTTTTGTAGCGCTTGACGCGTTTCGCTTGGAGTTTGTAGTAATCGAGTGCGAATGTACGAATCATTAGCTCCAATTTGAGTAATAACTGTGCACCACGTGTGATATCCCGAGAGCGCAAGAGGATCAGGCCTTTCGAGTCGGTATCCAATCGCTTTCGAAGTCCTGATAGACGTTCTTCAGTGATATTGGAAGGCGTTAAGCCTGTATCGTCCAATTGCTGGATCAGAAGGAGGATCACACGGCATTCACGAGCACTCAGCGTCTTGCGCAATCCTTCGACTTGGGCCCGTATCTTGGCTTCTTGGTCGAGCCAATCCTTTTGATTCCATCGCGGGTCGAATTCCTCGAAAAAGAGCACGACACTGGGCAGGGTATCGTGATGTTTCTTGAGCCAATGCGATTTGAGTATACCTTCGACTTTGTATCCTTCAAAATCGCGTTGCGTCTGATTTAAGAGAGTACCGTGTTTTTCACGCAACTCTTTCTTAACAGGAAATCGGTGGGTTACGGGAAGAGCTATAAAATGAAGTTTAGGGACGTAATCCTCATTGATGGCACTTATGTGGGAGATTATTTTAGCTTGGTAGTCAGTTCCTCCGAGTGCAGCGATCAGCGGATGCGGAGTCTTCTTCAGTTCGGCAGGATAAAACTCCATATCGAAGAGGATTGGTATGGTACCGGTGTTTTACCGGTATTATAACATCGTTATGTGGAAGCGTCTTTTTCCATCGATCCATTCGCATGGATTCTCTGGTATATACAGGCAATACGCCACGTTTCCCCAATGCAACTTGGTACGACTCGATAGAGTAAAACATCCTCTATCGAATAAGGTAGGGTATCGCTCGTGTACACACTCACAAAACCCGCTATCAGCACACAAAAAGTACACATCCGATCCTTCGTTGCGTGTTCGTGTCATTCCCATGTTTCAAGACAACTATGGATACCTCATTATCGACGAAGTCAACCAAGTCATGTTCGCAGTAGATCCTGCAGAGCCTGCGCGCATTCTACCCGCTTTAAACGAAGAAGAAGCGCTCAAAAAGCGCAAGTTGCTAGCTATTCTGACAACACACAAACACGCGTACGAGTAACATCATACACACAACTGACACACAATTCTCATTTGCTACATTCTAGCGACCACGCAGGCGGCAATTCCGAACTCGCAGCGCGATATCCTCACGCGATGGTCGTTGGGCCTGCAAACGAGCACGTTCCGGCATGCACAAAGCGCGTCAAAGGAGGCCAAACGTTTTCGATCGGGTCGATTGATATCAAAGTATTGGATGTCCCGTGTCATACACGCGGCCACGTGGCGTATGTGGTCACTGGAGACCATGCTACGCCTCCATTGCTGTTCCCGGGCGATGTGCTTTTCGTTGGAGGCTGTGGGCGGTTCTTTGAAGGCTCTGCCGAAGATATGTATCACGCACTGTATGAAGTGATTTTACAATTGCCCAAAGACACGCGTTGTTATTGCGGCCACGAGTGAGTGGTATGTCGATGTGATTGTGTGATATGACATGTGCGTTGTCGTTGTCTGCAGGTACACAATTTCCAATTTACGATTTGCACTCAGCGTGGATCCTTCCAATACGTTTTTGAGAGATAAAATGAAAGCCATGAAACTGCGTCGATCAAAGAATCTCCCAACAGTCCCATCGACACTTGCTGAAGAAATGTTATTCAATCCGTTTCTCAGAGTGCATACAGAGACCATTCGAAACGCTGTGGGCGGATCGGATCCCGTGACAGTGCTTGAGAATCTTCGACGTCGAAAAGATAATTTCGATTATTGAGAATGGGAATGAAAGTCACGGAAGCGAGCGAGTTGGCGGTTCAATTCCATGCGGTTCGTTGGCTTGGAGTATGAGGTGATGCGCCAACGGGAGTAAAGAGTGTGCATTGGTCCGAGTGATTTCGTGTAAATAAGACACAACGTGCTCATTGAAGACGATACGTTGAATCTCCATTGTCCCTGCAATATTGTTCTTGTGAAGGTGCTTGACGCCAATTTTGAATGCTTTCAGTAGTATATCGAGATAGATGCTTTGGATTGACTCGGGGGCGTCGATAGAAATTTTTTCGAGCGCGTATTGAGCCATCGATGGCCATTTCCATCCCAAATCGAATGGAATTAGCCGTTGGATTGTAATGAGAACGAATACATTCACAGTGGTTTTCTGAGACTCACACGATAGGAAATGTCGTTTGATGTATTGGGAATGCATTTCCGACAAGCAAAAGCAAGTCAATTCCGCCAGTATCGAGATGGTCTTTTGACTCCAAATTGCGTTCGCATTCGGATCCTTCCTGCAGCCACAACACTGATCCGTGCCGTATTTGAGAAGATGCCAACAGAGTGTCGAATGAGAGGTCGATATGCGCGTGTATTGCTCTATAAGCGCGATTGCTTTCTCAGAGACGTGGTGATGGGGACTGGAGGTAAGGAGAAGGACTGCATTCAGTAACGAAGGATCACTCCACGTCACAATATCATCCATATGAAGCATATGCGGAAGAAGCTGCAGGCTCCATACCACAATTTCAACGCATTTTGACTCGAGCAACTTGACGAAAATATTGATAAAAATTGGTTGTGAGAACTGTTTACGGAGAAAGTTCTTCACAGGAGCATCGACTTGCACCTAACACGACAATCAGAACGATTTGAGACGCAACGTGTCAAGAATACATACCAGTGAGAAGATACATCCGAGAGCCTTTACTGTGATTGAAGCCTCCAATTCTCTTCTTTCAGTATCGTTACGATACACAGCCTCATCGATAAAGTTGAAAATGGAAGCACTGTCGAATGTGAGCATTTCCATCATTGGTCGTACAATGACACTCCACGCGAATTGATCGTTAAGAATCTCTCGGGAAAGGAACGTTTGGATGATATTGCCGTATACCGTGCACGCGAGAGTGCCATTTGTGAGCAGTAAGAACTCCAAGAGTTCTGCAACTTTTCTAAGATCCGAATGATTGGGTTCCTTTCCTTTTAATTGGAGTTTGTGTGCGATCAAAAAAGGAAATTCCATCGTTGAATGCCGTAGAACGTCCAACACACTTCGATTCCATTCCGATGTTTTCCGATTTGATTCGAAAACGACAGCTTCAATGAGTGCCCTATAAAAGATCCACGACGTTTGATCATCTCTCCACGTCTTCATCCATAAGCGCAGGAAGCATTGGCTGTTGTCATAGCCGCTGATGGTACACAGTAAACGTGACAAACGCATAGCGACTTTGGACGCTGTCAGTGAGAGAGTATCGTTTTTATTCCGAGCAGATCGGTACCTGAGAAATATCGAGTCTGCATCTATGTCTTCATCATTTTTCAACACGACAGGAATGTACTTGTTCACAATTAGTGATACGATGGGAGGCAGGAGAGCTTCCATATCGCTGGAAGACAATACTATCGGTAACAACAGCTTCTCGAGGATAGTGACGACACCGTTTGCACTCCCATTCTCAAAGATACATTTCGTGATAAACCGTATGCTTAAGAGTAATCGATTCTCATCTTCCTTGAATGAGATTGCTACTGCCAACTTGAGCCAATCTCTCACAGCGCACATACTTTGTCCATGCGTATGCATCACATTGAAAAACACTCTGAATGCCGGTAGAAATGATTCATTATTCATATCAGAGACGTCCATGTGCATCAGCATATATCTCGCACACGCTGATGAGAACGACCTCAAAAGTCGATTATCCGAACTATCGCCTCTCACATTCTCTGTCTGAATGATTCCACACAACTGATGTAAAGGTGCATCGATTTTCCATTGTTTGTGTGTCTTCGCGTCCAATTCGCTGACTTGTGAATGACACGACCACAGCTGATGATCGTAGAATCTCTTCACAAATGACTGCTGGACGTTGTCACTGCAATTCGAAAAGCACGCGGAAATCCACGAATGAAAGGCATATGTGTCGATATTCCGTTCGATAAGACATCGAAGCAGGTTCAGACACGCAAAGTCATGGCGATAAGCGTCCTTCGTGGAGGAATGGACCGGTTTGCATGTCATTGTGAACCGTTCCATGAGCGGGATTTTAAGCCAATTGATGAGAGGGTCTTGTATTGAGAATTTCTCTATAAGAAGGTTGAGGACTGAATCCATAAAGTTTGGTCTTTTGAATAGAAAAATAACAATCACATGATCGAGAAGAGTTGTATAATTGGTTGGATAATATCGATATAAGGATGATTCCAGATTGGTAATAAAATGATTGTCAAAGTTGGTTTTTGTAATCCAGTTCTCCACATGATTTCTAACGATTTCATGCATAACGTTACGAGTTGATGAATCGTCCATTAGATCCATTAAACCTTCTGGTACCACTTCAAATGCATTCACTGCATATCGAGGGTTCTCCGCTAGCGAAGTATCCATTGAGTTGTGTGCTTTTCTATGCGGACGTACGCGTCCATCACTTCCCGGTTTAGTGGAATTGGATGTAAGAGTTCCGTCCCGTCTTCTTCTTTTAGATGTGCGATCATTGACTTCACCTTCGCCTCTCAAAGAGGTACTTCTTCCTTCCTTCACGGCGCATTGTACGGTCGACCCAGCTGCTTCTTGTAGCCATTCCAACAACGTGTGACCCTTTATCTTATTACTTGTTCGGGTGGGTACAGCTTTCGGCCTCTTTTTCTCGGGTTCTGCGAGACCCGTCACATTTGATTTTCGTGATTTGAGAGATGAACGGGTAAGGGACACTGGGCTTGGTGATTGTGCTCTTTCGTCTGCTGCGCACGACTTCTCGTTCACATCAGCGTGTGGTATATCGCATTCTTCGCTCAACTTTATGTCATGACTACCGTTTGTGGGTTTAGACCGCTTGCGCTTCGTACGAGCGGAAGATTTTGCCTTGTTTGGGGCTCCTTTGTTGCGTGTGCCGCTCTCCTCGTCTTTTTTATGCTCTATGAGATTCTTGATCGCATTGTTTGTGTGAGATTCAGGCTTTCTTTTGGGTTGCCATGCAAGATCTCCATCCATTGGATGAAAAGAATAGCGTGGGTCGGGTTTTGTGGGTACGGCAGCACAATTGCACCTGACCCTCGGGCATGAAGAGGGGTAATAGAAATTTGACTATGTAGTTTGCTTGTGCGGTTCGCAGCAAATTCAGAAATGTGGTGGCAAAGATATGGGTTTCCTTGCAAAGATGATTGTACTTTATAATTGTATTCCACTACATTCTTCAAGTCAGATGCAGTTGTGCTTTTGTGTGGTACTGTAACATCTGAATACAACACGGTAACTGGCACCACTTCCAAGTGGCTCATATTCGAATGAAAACAAAACAAGACAATTCAATACCGCCTCTACACAAAGAGCTGAACCATTTTGACCGAACAAAACCTAAAGACTCACTGCACAACTTAATTTATCTCTTGACGTACATCCGGCTCGACAAGTTGGTGGATTCGCTGATAGCTCATAATAATAAACGGATTTAAATATTTGAGACTCGATTGCGTGGACGGATATCGCTCCAGTCGTTTCAATAACACAATTGTGTTATACTTGACACTAATAGAAGAATGAAATAAACCTTGCGCAATACTCTCTAATCCGCCTCGTAAAAACGGTAAATGGCTTAGAAATTCTTGCAGGTCTTGTTCGGTTTGTAATAAGCTCACAAAGTCCGTGTACATTCTTTCCACCTCCTCTTCCGTCCATAATTTATCGCCCTGTAATTTTCGAATATGTTTCCTTACATCCGCTCCACCTGTTTTCACCACGTTCTCCCAATCAAAAAAAAAGTTAACAACTATCGAAAAGAGGACACAGTTGCGCAAAAGTGACTGCACGGGAAAAGGATATATCGAATGCGCTAGAACATGGCTTCTCTGTTCGTTGGAATTCGCTAAACTCTTTGTACGTGTCCGTGCGAGCCCACTTTGTGATGCGTTTATTGTTCACCGCCGTGCGCTTCACGCGTACATCGCTGTCGAGATACTCGGTCTCATCGAACGCGACTTCCACCACATTCTATAGACAAAAGGATCAAAACGAATTGAGGTCAGCAGCGCGATGTATCTCACTTGTGATGTAAATTCCTCAAAGCGACATCGGATCCATTCCTCCGGGAAACCCGCACGCATTCCATCCATTACCTTACAGCATTTATAGTTATTATTATTGCGTGAGCGAGTGTTAAAGACGCACATCTTGCAGAAAAGTCTTATCCACGACTTCGAATTCATCGCGCTCGTTTGGCCAAGACGTAAACACTTCACTGGTGGTTATATCGCATAAAACGTCCCACCATTCTCGTTTACTTTTAAACATGGGATTTGTGACACCAGCAATGTACCCCGGGACGGATAGAAAGCTTAGATCATTCAAGTTGGCATAACTACACATAAAAGTATAAGATAAATTACGAAACGACGTGAATATGGTCATAAATACGGGAACTGGCGGTGGGAGAGACCCGACAGAGGAGGACAAATGAGAGCACTCATTGCGAGCACATAACTGCACACTCTTCCTGGGCGATTTGTGAGGGTTGTACCAACTTGATGATAAGCATTAGGAGGAAAATTACCTGCCGGTTGATTGTACCCCAATACAATAACGCGAGCACCTGAAAGTACGGCGTTGTATATTGACATTGTCTGCTCACCAAAAGTTGCAATGAGGTTGCTCAAAAGTCCATCGTCATGCTGATCCAATGTGCTACAAAGTTTGAACCGTAAGGGAATTTTTATTTCGTCCCATTCCACGACGGTGGAGTGATACAAGGAATCTTCAGTTGCCTTCCAATTTACATTGGAAAATGGTCGAGACGTAATAGTACGCTTCATCAATCTTCTTTCCATTTCGGATAAATTGCGAATACCATTGAGACTGATCGAGTTGATCACATGATATAATTCGTGTAAAATATTCGTACTCGCGGACGAGTCTTGAGCTCCGGTAATTTTTCGTACCGCAAGATCCAAAAGCTGCTTCAATGAAAAGCACCACTACAATCGATGCTCAATTTTTAATACAAGCTCTATGCATAAAAGTGTACTTTTAGTGGACCTTGTATTGCGAACAGACAGCAACCGCTTTCACACTAGCTCCACGTCGGACCATATTATCGTGTGTGGTGCGAACAACACTCTGACAGTACATAAATTCCCTCACAGGTTTCTTTTCAACCTCTTTGATTGAGGAATGGTTTGTATTGAGACAGCTTTTGCGATTGAGGAAAAACACTGTGAAATCATCTTCACGATTATGAATGCCTTCAGGAAGCATGACGTCGGCAAAAAATTCCGAAGAATAATGATCAAATGCATAAGGATATGATTCTCTTAGAGTGCTTCCTTTATCAATGTCAAATTCAGCGTATAAGACAACTTCTGCCAATTGGTTTTTGCTCTGATCGCATGTCGCTGTCATCGCTCAGGCTCTGTTATGAACGCGAGTGGCCAAAATGGGACTCATACAAATTCTAAGTGGGTTATATTCCTGCAAAAGACATGTTTTTCTATTTGCAGATGCATGCATGCAACCGGTTGATTGCGTGTAGTATACAGTGAGAATAGAGAGAAAGAGCTATGAATGTACTTTTCTAAACGATCAAAAGAATACTGCAACGGATATAAAGCTGTCGTGTCCGTTATGTATCAAGCTCGCATTACTATAGTATAGCGTTGGATGAAATGTCATGTCATTGTTTACTACTTGCTCTATAAATTTCCTGTTCATTCTGATATATGGTATGTTTGGGTTCACCGCGAACTCACATAGGAGACGATCTCCCAGTCAGAACAGCACACATCGTGGCTTGATAGTAAGCATCAAATCCGCAACCTGTTGATCGAACTGGAATAAAATAGAAGCTGTAAGCAAAACGGTAATTATAAGCAATTGCATATTTACCAATAGCATACAATCACTTCCTCGAAATAAACCCTCTTTAATTACATACTGTCTATGCGTATATTATAATCTTCCAATCGAAATCTAGAAAAGTTGAGAAACATGTCGAAGTTTCCTCACAGTTTTCACTTTCCGCTTCAGTAATAAAAATTCTATAATCACATCAAACCACTTATGAATCCACAAGAATTCACCGACAAAACACAAGAGTACCTTCAAGCAGCAAAAAGCCTCGCCGAAGACGCAGGCCACGCGCAACTGACTCCAATCCATCTCGTGCAAGCCTTATTCGATGACAGTGACGGTCTTGCAAAGCGTCTTGCAGATCGTGTCGGCGCCAACACCCCAGGAATACTCCAGGAAACAAGGAGACAACTAAAGCTGATTCCAATACAATCTCCTGCACCCGATCAAGTCTCTGTTGATTCTGGCATGACCAAAATGCTCAAATACGCCGACAAACGAAGAAAAGAGATGAAGGACACCCATCTAGCTGTTGATCACTTGATCCTCGCTCTTTTCACACACACACAATGCGGTACAATCTTCAAATCGAATGGTTTTGATGAGAAAAAAGTCAAAGAAGCCATTAATAAAGTACGCGGAGGTCGTTCAGTCACAAGTGCCAGCGCCGAGGAAATGTACGACGCACTCTGTAAGTACGGTCAGAACCTAGTCTCATTGGCGGAAACTGGTAAAATCGATCCAGTCATTGGCCGCGATGAAGAAATTCGGCGTGTGATTCGCATATTATGTCGTCGCACAAAAAACAATCCAGTTTTGATTGGAGAGCCTGGAGTCGGCAAGACGGCCGTTGTGGAAGGATTAGCGCAGCGTATCGTCATTGGTGATGTTCCTGAGTCGCTCAACTGCCAGTTATTCAGCCTGGATATGGGTGCATTGATCGCTGGGGCTAAATATCGCGGGGAATTTGAAGAGAGGCTCAAAGCTGTGCTGAAGGAAGTGAAAGACAGTGAAGGGAAAATCATCCTTTTTATCGATGAGATGCATTTGATATTGGGAGCTGGACAAACATCTGGCGCTATGGATGCTGCAAATTTGCTGAAACCAATGCTGGCGCGTGGGGAACTGCGATGTATTGGTGCCACTACACTCGATGAATATCGTCAGCATGTTGAGAAGGATAAAGCGTTTGAAAGACGATTCCAGCAAGTCATGGTGAAAGAGCCATCGGTGACGGATACGGTCAGCATTTTGCGTGGGCTAAAGGAACGATATGAGTCGCATCATGGTGTGCAGATAACAGACAGCGCTCTGGTCACAGCTGCGAAACTTGCAGATCGATACATTACGGAACGATTCATGCCGGATAAAGCCATTGATATCATTGACGAAGCTTGTGCTAGTGTCCGAGTCCAATTGGACAGTCAACCAGAGGCCATTGATGAGCTTGAACGACGACAGCTGCAGTTGCAAGTGGAAGCGACTGCACTCACTAAAGAAAAAGATGAAGTGAGTAAACAACGTCTGAAAAAAGTACAGACAGAGCTCAACACAATCAATGATCAACTACATCCGCTGATGTTGCAGCATCAGGCGGAGAAGGAACGCGTGAATGAGGTTCGACGACTGAAAGACAAGCTTCAGCAGCTTCAGCTAAAGGTCCAGAAAGCTGAACGGAACCAAGATCTCGCAACTGTGGCTGATCTCAAGTACTATGCAATTCCAGATATTCAGAAACGGATTGCTCAAGCCGAAATCAATAAGAGAAATGAAGATGAAAGCCAGACAAAACTGGTCTCTGAAGTTGTACGAGACGAACAGATATGCCAGATAGTTTCCCGTTGGACAGGAATCCCAGTGTCGAGACTTACTTCCAGCACGAGTGATAGACTATTGCATCTTGAGGAGCGGATCCATAACCGTGTCGTCGGTCAGGAAGAAGCTGTTAACGCTGTATGCGAAGCTGTGGTCCGTTCTCGAGCAGGGTTATCGCGACGAGAACAACCAACCGGGAGCTTTTTATTTCTCGGTCCCACGGGAGTTGGAAAAACAGAATTAGCCAAAGCACTAGCGTTTGAATTGTTTGACAACGACAAACATATGGTCCGTATCGATATGTCCGAGTACATGGAAGAGCATTCCGTCGCTAGGTTGATCGGCGCTCCACCCGGCTACGTTGGTCATGAGGAAGGCGGTCAATTGACGGAAAGTGTTCGCAGGAAGCCATACAACGTCGTGTTACTCGATGAAATCGAAAAAGCGCATCCCAAAGTGCTCAATATCTTACTTCAGCTTTTGGACGATGGACGTCTCACAGACTCTCATGGACGTACCGTCGACTTTACCAATGTGGTGGTGATCATGACGTCCAATATTGGAGCTGAGCATTTGATGGCATTGGGATCCATTGATCTGTCACCTCGACACAGTAAAAAGGCTCGTCTAGATTCTGCAGATGACGTATCACCCGTGTTCGCACGACAACGAGAGCTTGTACTCCAACAACTTCGAGCAACTATCCGTCCGGAATTACTGAATCGTTTGGATGATATTGTGGTCTTCTCGCCGCTTGGACGCGCTCAATTACGGCGTATTGTATCCCTTCAATTCGAATCGGTGGCCAAACGACTGAAAGAGAACCATATTTCCATGCGAGTGGGTGTCGGAGCTCTCGATGTCATATTAAAAGAAGCGTATGATCCTCAATATGGAGCTCGTCCGTTGAAACGATATATTGAGAAGCACGTGGTCACTGGATTGAGCAAATTGATACTTGCGGGTAAATTGCCGGCAAAGAGTCATGTAGAAGTGATTGAAAAGGACGGAAAGTTAGATTTTGATGTGTCAGCCGCGATGGAATTGGATGCTCCATGATGAGCATGGAGCAGCATTTGCATTCAGTGTGTGTGTTTATTATTTATAGCAATTAATATAATTGTAAAGGTTTGACCTTCGTGCAACATACATTCCGATGAGATTGGTTGTGTTCTCGAATTTCTCGAATGGCGAAGGATGAGCTGTCTTTCGAATCGAAAGCGGAGGCACCAGCGGCACTGTACACTGTCGATCTTGACCGCTTAGCGGGGCTTCTCGATATCTCTTCTAGTGAGCTTGTTGCTGGCTTCCATGCGACTTCAAAGGCTCATGGGATGCAAAGTATTCTACTCGATTCTGGTCAAACGTCTGCGCTTGAAACCATACAAATCGACCACACGCATCCAAATCAACCGCTTTCTGCTCTGTCTGAAGCGATCGATCCTTCCAAATCCAATTCCACAGCGTCTGAAGTCGTCCGAACTGCGGAGCACAATTTGATCCGACAAGTTTTACTGACGACAGTTGCTCGGTCCATGCACTTTGAATCGAAAGAAAAACCAAAATGTCTGATGGTATTGGGGAAACAAACGATTATCGGTCATATTCTGACTCAATTGCATGCTGCTGGTATCGAGAAAGTTGTAATTCTGATTGCAGCTGAGGGCGAGCGAATCATCAAAGCTGTCACTAAATTGAAAGTGTTTGCGAAAATGAATGTGACATTCCTCGATCTTGGACCGGAAGCAAACATATCACACGCTGAGTCCATTTTGGCTGCTCGTGAGCACTTTGGACAATTGCCTTTTATGGTTCATACAGCCGATCGAATATATGATAAAGCCATTCTGAATCGAGTGCTCGATTTCAAGTTGGATCAATCAGCGGCATGCGCGCTGATTGAGATGGATACGAGTCTTTTGATTGATTTGCCGGCTACAGCCGTCAGAATCCAAACTGACGGGAAGAGTATTGTTGCCATTTCGAGGTCGCTGGAAGAGTATAACGCTATTGAGGCTGGACTCTTCCTTATGTCGGATGCGATCTTCGCCACTTTGGAGAGTTTGGTGACCACTAAAAATTACTTTTCGCTTGCTGATGCGCTCGGTTGTTTTGTTCCATCCAATCAATTGGCATACCTTCCAACATTGGGACAGACTTGGTTTAGTATCGAGACACGAAGACAATTTGACTTTATCGTCGATAATGATTCCATTTCGCGACTTAAACCATGGAATGTGGTTCTCTCATCTCCAGCAACACGAGGATACACTCTAGAGGATAAGCGAAAGCCGAACCTCATGTTTGTGATCACTGGTCAAGAAGAATCACAGCTTGGTCTGGAAGGCGGTCCTCTGAACAAAATCGAGGGTTTTGTTGTTCCGGTTAAAAAATCGATGCGAGGTTCCACGTCCCACCACAGCTCAGAAGACAACACTTTCGAGATTGTGAATGACCAAACTCCGCTGCTTGGGTCAATTGAAGATGATAACGAGCAATCGACACCCTCAAGCCCCAGAGCAAATAGTGGGAATCACAGTCCAATTTTTTCCGACTCGGTCGTGGTGACAGTTCCGCTCGATAAAGATACCAAAAACGACACAGAAGTTGTCAATAACACCCATCAAGGCTACTTGATTGAATTGAAACGCGAGCCTGAAACTCCTGTCACATGCACAGACTCAAAATATATGCTCGCTCTTCCAACAGCAAATATAGAGACTGGGACAGATATGGATTTAATGGATCGATCGATCCTTCCGTCTCATATCACTGGAATCACTTTGGAAACGAGTGGCCAGGACGACAATTTGCAAATGACAATGATTGTCAAGAGAAAAGTACCAACGATTGGCTATGTCGTCTTACTATTTGCTCTGATTGCGATTTCATCGGTTGGCGTTGCTTTGGACATGGAAACTGGTGTCACTCCGTATCTCAAACTCCTGTGGAGAAACAGTTTTGTCTTTTTGATCACATTGCCATTGACGATCTTTTATGTGCCCAAAGACTCCAAGCCAATTTGGACGCGACATTTGGTATTGGAAATGATTATTGCAGGAATATCATACGCCTTTTTCATCGGATCGTACGTCGTATCGTTGTCTCTGACATCTGTGGGTCACGCAACTCTTTTCAACAACGCTCATTCCCTCTTGATCGTACTCATTAAACTATTAACAGGACGCACAGTTTTGCTTTTTGAAGGCATTGGGGCTGTTATCGGAGTGTTGGGTGGTGCTTGTACCACAATGGACACAGTTTCAGGCGGAGAGATCACAGGGAAAACGTCACCGACGGCAATTGGAGACTTTGTCGCGCTTATTGGAGCTCTTGGAGGAGCTGTTTACCTCATTTACGCAAAGAAAATGCGTTCGAAAATGCACATTCTGGTGTTTCTGAATGCGCTGACGTGTATTTCAACATGTGTACTTTTCTTCACGATATTATTGCGCAAGGAACGCTTGGAATTGTCGATGGATTCGCATTATGGCATTTTTGGATGGATCAATCCTCGATTTGATCGAATTGGTGTGGCACTGTACCTTATTTTTGTATGTGATCTGATCGGTACTACAGGATACGTCACTGCGATGAAGTACTTTGAGCCTATTGTGATTTCGATTGTATGTCTATTGGAGCCAATTGTCGCAACGCTTATGGGAATCCTGACTGGCGTTGACTCGATTCCCGGTACTCTTACCGTTATTGGTGCGTCGCTGGTACTCTTAGGAACATTTTTTGTCATTTCCGCGCAAAACAAACATCACGCAAGAGAGAAGATTGATGCCTCGGCCGCTGCAACTCCAAAAATCATGCGCAATCCGCGCGCGCCCGCGCCTTCGTATTGATCGTGTCTATATTGGTGTGTCAACACATAAAAATAGGTGAGCTCAGACTAGCATCATGCTAATTTTCAATTATAATCATACTTTGTGCTGACAATTTGCGCTGTCTTTCGACGTCTTTTTGTGCTCCAGCAAAGCGATTTCGGTAAAAGAGATCGCTCTTTGCGCTATCTATTGTCAGTACTCTGCATGCGGCAAATTTCCCACGCTATCGTTGTACTTTGCTGACACCATGCGATCGCCAAGAAGCGCCTTTGCGTCGCCACGAAGTCGTCAAGTCCATTCCTCATCGTCGGCTTTGTCACCGTATAAAGGCTCTCCGTCAATGTACTCAGAAGGCAGAATCTCATTGCGCGTTGATCAGCCGATCGAATTGTGCCAAGTCGCAGCTCATGTGTTTTATCGACCGATTGACGGGGATTCAGACGAAAATAAAGTCGATTTTGAGTTTTCTTGGTATCGATCCGAAGTGACGTGTGCATGTACGAATGAAATGTGTCCCAAAAAAGGCGATGGAAACATTTTACTGCTCACTGCAAACGTTGAATGTTTATTGTGTTATCAGCTTGGAATTTCGAGAGAGTTTTCAGCATTTTGCGGTGTGGCATGCTTCAAAATGGCATGGAATAGCCACAAACATTTGCATGAGTCACATCAATTGACAGATTTGGACCGAGGATCTTTGAATCTCGGAGAACTTGGTTTGCTTGACAAAACGCGTCCATGGAAAGCCATGTTGGAGCATAGTAGTCGATTGTTTAGGGCGACAGAGGATAAATGGATTGATCTTAAGCATCATACGTGAGCGTTCGAAAGCGACGACCGAAAGAATCGCTCATATCTTTTTTTGTAGAAAGACGTATGTGCCAACTGCGAACGACATTGGCCACATTTTGCGCGTGGAATGTCGAGTGATGCGACAAAGTGCTGGTCTCATACAGTCCAAAGTCGTCGATACTGGGATTGTTTTGCCATGTGAGTTGATGATCAGGGGGGTAAAATGCGATTGTTGATGTTGTTTTTGCATTTCACAGTTCCTTCTCCGCCACCCAAACGCCAAATGCTTGCAAATGTTCACGAAGAAAGGCATACACCACGTATTCGTCAGATTGGAGTATTTCGGGTACTTTCGTATAATGTTCTTGCGGAGCTATATGCCACGAGGCAACTGTATCCATACTGTCCGATGTGGGTACTAAGCTGGAATTTCCGAAAGGAACTTCTCAAGAATGAATTGCATTCGTATAACGCAGACATTTTGTGCCTCCAGGTATGCTGGTACCAGATCCTCGCTTTCACACGATGACGAGTTCATTTTAACCGTAGGAGGTGCAAGGCGACCATTACAAAACATTTTTTTATCCGATGATGGCTGAGTGGGGATATGATGGATGGTATTTGAAAAAAACACGTGAATCCATGGGTTTAGAGGGAAAAGTTGACGGCTGCGCGCTTTTCTACAAGCGGAATCGGTGATGTGCCAATTGTTCACACCCATCAATCCATTATGAATGTACTTGCATCATGCAGATTCATTCTCAAAGAGCAGCATCCTTTGGAGTTCAATACGGCCGCATGTAATTTTGCTTCTTCAGTAATTGACCTGACGTATCCAAGTTCGACTTCATTCAGTCGAGACGTAATTTGTATTCCGAGGCGTCCCATTCATCACTTACTTGTATCTACAGGCATCTCTATTACGATTAAAAACCCGACTTATGCGGGATAATGTCGGACAAATTGCGATATTGGAAGCTGTTCCTTCCACCAATGAACTTTGTACGTCCAAATAATCCGTTTGTCTCACTTTTTGAATTCACATTTTTTTGTCAAAAAGCGAAAAAAGCTCATTCCGGCCCTTTGCTTTGTGTTGCAAATGTTCACATATTTTCCAATCCGAAATTTCCCGACGTCAAAATGTGGCAAACTTTCACACTTGTAAAGAAGGTACTCATCTATTTTGTGCTTCTGGTTCATATGATTGCTTTTCGGGTATCTGTATATGGTAGATTGAGCAAGTTCTCTCGGCCCGCGATCTGCCTGTCGTCCTGTGCGGTGACTTTAACAGCGAGCCAACCAGCGCTGTTTATGAATTTTTGAGCAGAAATCACGTCTCTGCGAGTCATGAGGACTTGCAGCCACTAGCAAGCGTCTTCGATTCCATAGAAATCACCCATTGTCTCGCCTTGGCCAGCTCTTATGCGTCGGTCTTCCGCTCGGAACCAGAGTATACTAATTATACAGGTATGGTATACTTGTTTTCCATCCCATTGTTAGGGTGTGGTACACAATCTTGATTTATTAGGACACTGGACGGGTGTGGTTGATTATGTGTGGTACACACCATCTAATTTGGCACTCTTTGCAGCGCTTAAAATGCACCCTCCAGAAACGTTGGAAGCGTATGCAAAGACGCCTCTACCTAATTGCCAGCATACATCGGACCACGTGCCTTTGTGTCTGGATTTTAGCTTCAAAGCTCCGGTGGTAAATGGACGTTATGTAACCTGATATGTTAGGCACTGTAGTATGTACACACCTCATTTTAGAAATATAAATAGGATCATGCAGACATCACAAGTTTATGTGCTTGATCGTGTTTATGAAGACTTGAAGACTCCTTTTGTTGCCAAAGATATCATACGGCAGCTCACACAGTTAGATGCTGTAGTACATGACATATTCAATCGCCTTTCTCATAAAGTCATGCACGAAAAGGATCGAATTCGAGCAATCGATTCGCGTATCAGTGTTTGTCAAGCCAAAGTCAACGCAATCATCGGTTGCATTCGGAATTTCCTCAAATGATGTATACACACTAATCGCAATCATACTTGATAAGATCGAAGAATCTCCAATAAACCAACCACGATATTTTCAACCTCCAAGTATCCTGCTCCGAAAGGTTCTCACAGAATCAATGGTTCTCATAAAAATCCTGATAACTGTGTTTCAGTGCTTCCCAATACGAAGACCCTCTTTCATGATAAACCTTACGTGGACAGCTCTCCGCTACTCAATGATGACGAAGATGCACACTATCTCCCAGCGGTACATGACAAATTTACCCTATATCAGCGTAGCGGCTTCATCGTTTCCGTAGAATTCAATTCCTATAGCAAAACGAGCGCATATAATGAACGAAGTTGTGGAAATGTCTGAAAAAGTAAATGTGTATCGGGAACCCAAAAGCGCCGAAGTTGACATGTCTAAAGTATACTATACGATCAAACTTCAATAACAGTTATAATACTAAACCTGGTTCAGGAAGGACTAGGACCTCTGCCTGATTATATCGAATCTGTTGGTAACTTGCTCTTATTCAACTCTGGTGAGAATCCGTATCAAAAGGTAATACTTTATGCTCTCGATTGCTAGATGAGATCTAACACTTGTGGTAGTATACGTCGTGGGATAATTTGCTCGGTACGGATTACGAAGAAGAAGATGACAAGCCCAAAGAATTAGCGAAAGCACCACCAACGCTTGTGCATGGAGACCAATTGGTACGAACGTACAACGTCATAGCGGATGAACTCATCTCCTCCTCATCTCTTGCATTGGCGCTTTTCAGCCTGGCGTCTCTCATCTTGATTACAACTTTCACCCGCAAATGCGGGAGGTCCCAGAATTTTCACCGTTATTGCCCGCCAATTTACCGCTTCCAAATCTTGCCAATTACAATTATGCTCAAACGGATATGGTTTTGTCAATTGCTCCATCAATGTTCCAGAATAAGGCTTTGTTGGATCTACCTGAAATTGCAACATTCATGGATGGTCCAACTGCTTTTGAACCGGTACGAGACCATGGGCTGGACGTAATAAATGCAGATGCTCCTCCATTACCACCACCTCCACCTGCTTTTATCGAACCAGAAGAAGATGAGGAAAATGGTGCACCACCACCGCCTCCACCCGATTTGACTTGGAATACTCCCGTGGAAGACACTCCTCCACCACCTCCCGCCAGTCTGGATGAAGCTGATGCTGCCGACGACGAAGCCGTACCGCCTCCACCCCTCGAAGACGATGTAATCCTTAAGCGCTTTGCATAGTTCTTCTCACAGCTTTAACTCGTTGTGCCACATTTAGAATTTGGCTCCACCTCCTCCACCAGCTCAAGCTCGACTGGAGGCGCAGAATCCTGTCCAATTGCTCCTGGAGCAAATCCGGAATCCTGAATTAAAGCTTCGAAAGGTATGTGGCACTTTCAAAGACTGCACTACTCGACAGGCTGACCTTCTCGTGGTATAGGCAACTGTGACTGATGATCAGAGCAGAAGCAAACAACCTGTTGAGGTTTGAATTGCATTATCGACACAGAGTGACTGCTCATATCTATGTGGTTGATAGGACGATAAAAAGCCTCTGACTATGCAAGATGAAATGAGGAAACGACTACTACGTCGACAAGGTGTGATTAGTGGTAAAGCAGATAAACAGGAACAGCGTGAGGAGCGTGAGCGCTACGCAAAACCTGTGACCGTCTTGAAGGCGACAGAAGTGACACCTCCGGTCGGCAACATTTTACCAAAACCGATGATGGATCAGATTGAAGCTCGAAGTCGACTTCCCAGCGTTGAAATGTCCGATGATGGTCGCAATATTGCCCGCAACAGTAGACCCGATGCATCCGTCGCTGACGGTGATGATAATGACCTTCTCGCACAAATCAAAAACATTCGTCGAAAACAGGAAGAAAAGCCGACGGCTCCGACCAATGCAAGGCCAACAGAAACCAACAATGTGAATTCCGTTGGAAGATTCGAAAGTGTTCGTAATTCTATACGAAAAGTTGTATCGAACCAAAGCTGAATGAACTGATGTGTTGTAGCAAATGATCGGACTGCACGATGACAACGATTCTCTGAGTATGGATTCCGCTTCCGACTGGTCTGATGAATAACAACTTCAGAATAGCTGCGTTTGTGTTGTATCCTTATGGAATATAATTTCGAATGTGTCCGTCTTTGATTGCCTCCATCCGACGTATCAAAGCTTCGATCTCAAAAGTGATGACCTTAGCCGATGGTTTTGCAATGTGTTTCGGAGTGATTTCGCATGCTTGTGGAGCACCGAGGTGTGATCTTCGGACATGTCGTGGCTTCCAGCGTACTCTCTCCGTACGAACAGCTTCAACCCATTCTTTTCTACGCATGACACGTTCCTGAATCGATCGCATCTTGCGATGTCTTTCGATCTCGGCTGTTTCATTCAAGGTGCATTGTTTCCACTCAAGCTCTATACTCTGCAACTCACGCCACACCAATTCTATCTTTCTCTCACACGCTCTTATCTCGATCGAATGACTCGCGATATCTTCCAAACTTTGCTGGATGCTGGCTTCAATTCGTCTCTGCTCTTTACTCAGTACTTGGTCCCATTTTGTGATTCCACCTTCACTCCCACCATTTGCGAAAGTCGACAATCGACGCTCGCATTTCTTTTGAGACTCCTCGAGCTCTTTGCGTCGTTGCTTAAGTCTCCCGCCACGCTCGCGCATACGAATCCAATCGACTTGTCGATTCCTTATATCGATTCGGATCTGTTGTCGACGGTTTTTCAGCCCTTCAAGCAGCTGTGTGGTCCGCAATTCTAATGCACTCACACACAGTTGTTGCATGCGTTGGCGAGTGCGATACATTCGCCACATATTCTGTAGCATGAGTATCGCTTTTCCTCTAACGCCATATCGTTTGATCTGCATCGAAAAATACTGTTTCCGCGCGCAATATCGACGAAATTCTGTTTGGATGATGTAGACCGCGTCATTTTGGCACTTTATGACTGTATTTTGTGCTGCTTGAGCATCCTTTCGCCGCATCTGCACTGCTTTCCAAGCGTGTTGCAAAATCACAGCCGCATAATTTCTCTCTTTAAGCGATTGGAATTTTTTTCGTTGAAGAAATCCGCGAAAAATACGTTGAAGTTCAATTGCACTTGGAACTTCAACTTCTTGCACATACTTTTGCCGCTTCTTAACCACACAATATCGACGTGCAAGTGCTCCTCGTACTGCCGCTCCGATGGTGCTTGCGTGTTTGTGTAAATCACGCGATTTTCTCTGGCGTGCGACACAGCGTCGACGCTGAAAAGCTCGCCAAACCGTTTGAATTTTTCCTGCCGAAAAGTAATGGTTTCGTCCTTTTTGAACGATTTGACGCGATAAGAAGCTACGAATATGTTTTTGTAATAGGATAGCAGCGTCAAATTGTACTGTTCCCTGATACCGCCACAGTTTGATCTTTTCAGCTTCTCTACGATCGATGAAGCCTCTGCAAATGCTTTGAAAAAGTATCACTGCTGGGAATAGTACGTTACGATTGTATGCAGCGATTCGAAGACGATGAGCGTGTTGACGTGCGAGAAAGCATCGTATAGCTCTCTGTAAAACGAGTGTGTCGTGAACAAGTCTGTGAATGTTGTTCCAATGCCACCTAACGCGATAGCGTCTATAAACGCTTTCAATATGTCGCGCTGCGTTTAGAGAGAGCGTCCGAACGCGATCATTGTGTCTTCGTAATTGGAATGAGCGGTACACTGACTGTATGAGAACGGAAGCGCATTCAACGACTTTTGTGTGAATTTTGAGCTTTTTGCGGCAATAGAAACCTCGATAGAGTCGTTGTATCGAAATGGCTGCCCACAGCTGTTTGATCAAAGCTCGAAGCATTCGGGACTGTGTGTTTTTTCGATACACACGCTGAAGTTGGCGTGCAGCGACGACCAAAGGGCGTTGTACCACTCGCATTTTGTCGCCGGCATTCTTAACCGAGGTTTGATCTGATATTGCCAGCAAATCACGCGTGCAGCTGGTTTCTCGTGATCTCCTCATCCGCCTTTGATTGAACGTGCAAAGTCTGGACACTTTTTCCGACGATACACATGCATCTACATCGCTGGAACGCTCACTACGCGTAGTCTTTTTTCTCCCTTTAACTTTCTTTCCGCAATCATTCTGTCTGACAGTCTTTGCGTGAATGAGAAAATGAAATTGCAAGAATCGCCAAATGGGAAGAGAAGCTACACACGATCCACTGTACGATATATGTCGACATGCAATTGGAAGGCTTTTACCGCTTGGAAATGAAGCTGCACAATCTGTATCTGCAGTCAAAAGAACACTGAGAATCACTTGTACTCGTTCTTGCTGAGAAAATTGTTCGAACGCGTCTGAAATCACAGTCACTTTATAGTAGCTGCATAATTGTTCCGGTAACTCCCTAATAAAAGCTGCATCGCGTAGATCGTAGGTGGGCCATTGTACGAACGGATTTGCCTCATCACGTGCACTGAACGCTTCATCGCACGCTTCAATACTTTTCTCTAAACAATCAAAGCGGCCAATGTGACGTAACTCAACGTCGTCGTCATTTAATCGTGGTAACGTCATCCAAGCTGCGTTACAAAGTAGATATTTCAATGTTGATGGACGACAGCGTACGCTATAGATATACGCATTACAATCATTTTGATCGGATTCGACTCGTCTGATTTTCCGGTACCAATAGCGTTTAGGACCCAGCAGCCTCAACTGCACGTATTGACAGCTCACATGGTCCACTCGGAGTAAAGCAGCATCACGAAAATGTGCTGTTAGAAGCCGATGTACTGTCTGGCAAACAAGTGCTGGTGTCGACCGCTGTTTGTTCGACCAGTTGTTGGACGTGAAATCGACCAAGCGCTTCTCAATGAGCGACTTGTCCACTAAGCTGGGAAGCTTGAAACGATCGCGGTACGATAGTGCTTTTCGTAGAGGCTGATGAGGCTCCACATCGTGTTTATCGAAGCGCTCATCATCCTTCCTATAGCGATATTTCTCGGATTCATTTACGTGTTTTTTCATCAAAGTAAGGAATTCGTAGGTATATGTCAATATGTTAAACTTGCTACTTTCTATCGGCCTCTGTCTGCTATTAGAAATCTGTGTTCAGACACAAAGCAACACCTTGGAGGATCCAATGGCTCTCGTGCTCGGTCGAGTGTAAATCAGCTTCAAAAACAGACCCGACACCCATCGCATTTCTTCGGGCTTGTGTGATGTATACCGGAGCTCGAAAGGTATTTTGCAACTTGAGACGATTTATCTCGATGGGAATGATGTGAAGGAGAGGTAATTCTTCAATCAATTGCTTTGGTCGTTGCGGTGCAAGACAGCCTCTTTTTCGGTCCCATGAAGCACCCTCCAAAAACATTCCGTGTACGTAGCATCCGATCTCCAAATCGCTGGATTCGACTTCAGATTTATCCATATAAGACGTCACTTTTGTGTACATAGTGGTCTTATCGAGAGCCCATTTTTTCTCTCTGCAAGTGGCTTGCATCAGCGCTGTGAGATACGACTCAGGAACACTGAGACCGGATAGCCATACGACCTTGAGTTCTCCATCCTTGATCCATTCTGTGTATTGAAGGTGCCGATTCAGCAGATGGCTGAAGTAGCTTGCCAGAGGCTTTTCCGTATCCGGAGAAAGCATACGCCACATTTTCGGGATGGAAGCATCATAAAGCTCATTACCCAAGGCGTCTAGTTCGTCACTCATGCCAATATCGCCAACCAGGGCTTTGCGTAGATCTTGTAACGAGGCATACATACGAGTATGCAAAGCATTCCATCGATCCAGCTCTTGCATCAGGACAATCTGAGTCGGCTTTGGTGTGGGAAACTGTTTTCGAACAGCGACGACATCAAATGACTCGGGTAATTGGCTTTGTATTTCCACTGCCACTTGAGCAATCCGATCTTCTCGAGACTGACCACTGGTATTCTCAGCCGATCTGGGCTGCAAGCTTATCAGATCCTTCCATACCGTCTTTGACATGCTCGTATAATATCCGATCTCAGCGTTTGGATTCAGCCCAAAAACAGCCGGGCTGTTTGTCAGTGGGAGACGATCGACGGTCTCGATATAAGCGTTGATGTTCGATCCCGAAGAAGGAAGACAGTAGTCATGCCCGGAGCGACTGAAATAGAAGGGTTGACAATCATCAAACAAGAAATCGCCCATGTACTCGGACAAATATGTGGTGAGGATTCTTCGGTCATATTCATCACTCACTCGACCTCCGTACATGGCGTCTCCGATAATGTAACGAAGAGAGCCCCAAGGCAGCTGTTCGTCCCCATCTTCTTGGGCTTTATACAAGTATAATCCTAGCAGTTTTCGCGAAATATTAAAGTCAGAATCGTTGAAATCATAATTCACATTCCAGCCGATTTTTCCATACTTGCGACGTTCTAAAACTACAGCATGAAGGAAGCATAGCACGTACACTAGCGAAGGGAAGGCTGGATGTGGACATTCATCAAGCATCGATTGATCGAGTTTGGCGTACACACTTCGCATATTTTGCTTGAGACCATCGGGGGGCTCTGTCACAACTTTGAGAGATCGTTGTAAAATACCGAGAGGAAAATAATCTGTTGGCTCGGTTGTAAGCCATAAACGAAAGTCTTTATGGGGTCGATGCATACAGGCCAGTATCTTTTCCAACGTTTTCAGCCAGCTTGCGAGTAGATGACAGTTTTGTAAAAGTACCCAGTGACCACGAACGTATCCTATTTCTACCATTTGCTCGGCCAAATGGCCTTGACCTTGGCCCAGAGCAAGATAGCGAAATCGATGACCTGAGAAGCCATGTGTCTCACTCAAAGCCTGTATGTCTCCCTGAGGGTCCGCACCCGGGCTCAAAATGCATACAATTGGAGATATCGGAGAGCTTTGACTGTATATGCGTTCGTAATCGAGTACCGGTGGTTGCACATACTTTTCACCCATCACACTGCTTACGAATAACTCCATTGCATTGTAAGCACGATCTTGCCGAAAACAGCGAAGCAGTAATAGTTTTTGTAGCTCTGTGAGACGATCTGAGTAGCCATTCGGAAACGGAATCGCTTCTGGGGCTTCCGAGTCAGCCCATCGCTTCCAGTAGTCTGCGTTCTTTGCGATTTCAATCTCAATATCTGCAAAGATCTTTTTCGATTTGCTTAGAAATATCAAATCCTTCCATCCTATGCTCGATATCCACGCAAGGGAATCTGGTTGAGGCGGAAGCGTTTTGTCGATCAAAATACTTCCTTTTAGGAAGAAATCTAGCTCCGAACGCTCCAGGCTTCCTGCTTCCTGCAGAATCATACACGTCATTTGGAACGCAAATATCAGTTTGTGCCTTTCGAAAATTCCAGTGCACGTGTACTCGTACGTCAGCTCCGTCACAGATTGTATCATATGACGCAGCCGTTTGCTCATGACCGTGTCCCGTTTGGCGTGATTAAGAGACGTATTGAACACCACCAAGAAGGATGACAGAGAGATCTCATACATTTTCATCAGACTGCAGAGCGCTGCCATGGAAAAGTACATCGCAGACCCTCGAGACGCGACTGGGGTATACACAGCTCGTGCCGTAGTAATCTCATCCTTTGTGGAGCTGGATAGATTTAGTTTGGAACCGATTTCTGTCGCCTTGTTTTTTGTTTCATCGAGCAAGTCAATGAGCTCTTGATTATCCAGTACGTTACCCGTGCTGCTTGACAGTTCCCGAAGTAATGTATCTTCTAATTCGACAATCAGCTGTGTGTTTTCAGACATTTCCATCACAAGATGATGATATTGTTCCTCGAGATCGGGTCGTTCATGACCTACAACTACGTCCAGAAGCTGATTTGTCAATCCTTTCTGCGTCACTGAATAATTGATTATCATGGTTTTACTCATGATCTCAGGAGAATAGTGCGGATTCGCTAGTTTGGATGTGAAATAAAGGCGAAAGTTCTCGTCCCATTCAATGTTTTTACCACCGAGTTTGATCAAAAGTTGAGAGCCTCCTACAAACGTATTCTTGTCCAAGATGGGATCGAGAATCGGATCAAGCTCTTCACCAACACTTTCAAACAAAAAAGGGTTTCCAAACTGAATTGCTAATTCTAAATGCTTCATGAAATCGCTGTCACTCAGCGTTTTGACTGTCAAGTTGTTTGCTTCTTCTTTTTTCTTGATCCAGGACACAGCTTGTTGTTGAGGGTCAACGCATAGAGGGAAGCGACTTGCTTTTGTGGTGAGAATACCATTCTCAATCGAGTTTTCGTCTGCTGGAAGTCCCTCTGAGATCCACTTTTGCATTGTAGAATCGTCCGTCAACGAACGCTCAAGCTTGAAGGGATCGGTTGTTGGAATGCCTCGTTCGAGTAAATCGGAGTGCAAGTCTTTGTATATCAATTGTGTTCGATAATCGAAATTGAAAGCGCCTGCATAGCTCAGAAAACTAGCATTCAGTAAGCAATCTCCAATCAAACGACCGCTTTGTTCTTGCAACGATCCGACATCTTTTGTCCACCGAACACGTTCGGATGCCAGACCTGCCAATAACTTGTTTGCTGCTTGCAACCGCTTCGCCATCTGCTCTGCTTGGGATTTAAGTCCTTGCAATTCTGTGTTAGCTTCTTGGTATTGCGTGGAGAGATTCTCCAGCTCTTGACGTAGACTTTTGATCGTGTCGTTTAGATCTTCTAGCTCTTGTTCTTTGACAGCTTGCTCCTTTTCCATACTCTTCACTTTATTACGCAGTGGTTCTACATTCTTTGCAACGTCGTAGTATTTGATCATTGCAAGTAGCCAAACCAATAATCCGGAGCCCGCTTTGGAAATGGACTTCATGTTCTCGATATTCAGGTCTGGATTTTTGAGAAACGTCTTGATTTTTGAGATCATTTTCGAAGAAATCCTCGATTTCTCGTATTCCTTCAAAAGCATGAGCAGATTTGGGTTGCTAAGCATCACTTTAGCTCCTTTCCAGTCCAAATCCAGCTCTTGTCCGGTTGGTTTTAAGATCAGTACACACATGCACACGGACATGACTAAGGCTGGTGGAGATGCAAAAGACTTGATTTCAGTCAAATCTGCCTTGGATAAATCCTGTAAGGCTGCAGCTGCTGCCTCAACTGCGGGTAATGCTTCCAGTAATGCCGCATCTGCATCGTCTTTTTCCTTAGTAATTACTAAGGAAGCCTTCTCACATTCTGCCTGAGCAACTTTAGCGACATTTTGTTGCTTCGTTGCCACTAGTGACTTCTCCTCGATTGTCTGGATCAATGCCTCGCAAGCTAGCGTTTTCTCATCAACGACTACCTTTTTCTCCGATAATTCTATCTGCATTGTATCAACTGATTTGGATGCTTCCACCAACTTGGCAAGACCTCCATTAAGCCTCAGAATGCTTGCATTAACAGTCTGATGATGATCCTTCAGTTGAGCGCGATATGTTGCGATATAGTCAAGATAATTTTTCGGTGTCACATAGTAATGTCGTCTCAGTTCCTCCGTGAACTTGGAAGATAATGATACTACCCTCATGTGCGCATGTACCAAATGATTTGTCACTGCTTCACGAAATTGATCTGGAAGCTTTTCGTGCTGAATACAGTGCTCAGCCACATTGAAAAGAGCGGTCTGAGGCCAAGGGAAGAACCAATCGATGATTGTTCCAGATATGAGTCCAGGAAAATTGCGACAACGAGTGCGTAATACATTGCCTGAAGGTGACATGGCTAGAATAATATGAAGATTCTTCCGACATCGATCAATGTAGTATTTCCATAGCATCTCGGAAGAATCAAGCACTCCAGCTTCTCTAACCTCTTCTCGAAGTGTACAAGTTATTGCGTCTCGTTCTTCTTGATCAAAAAGAGCCTGAACAGTACCGGTCGTTAGCATATTGTTTAAATACTCGATGAAAGCTTCATTTACGGCGTGTGCATCTGTGAACAAGAAGACCACCTTCTTTGTCCCTAGTTTACGATACAGTGTTTTCAGATCTTCACGAAATTCAGTTTCTCCATAACTTCGAGTCAAAAAAATCTCAAATATCTCATACTGCGCTGTGAATGCTGCTAAACGCGATAGACTCTGTTTTCCATACCCTCCTGTTCCAATCAGCAAAGCATGACCGAAATCTGTCTTCAGAATCCGAAAAAGACGACACAGATGCTCCAAAACCATTTCGAATAGAACAAGTGTCATTGGTTTGTGATCCATATTATGTATCTCTATGACTTCCTCCATGATGCGACGGACCCGTTGGTAGGATTCCAAGTCTTCGTATAATCGTGGATCTTCACTATCAGAATTCTTCAGACAGTTTGTGCGCGCAGCAAAATCTCCAAACACCAGAGGGTCTACAAGCGCGTGCTCCACGACTTCGTGTGAGAAATGATCTTTTAGAGTGGTGCACAATGTCGTTTGGATAAAGTGGAGATCAGTTTCATTCGTAAGTCTATCACAAAATACACGCGTGATTTCATTCCGGAAGAGCCGAACTATTTCCTTGGGACCTTGGATCACGTCGGGAGTTGCGAGACAAAGGCCTTCACAAACTCTACCAAGATCGCGAAGATTGAATATATAGTGGAATTTTGCTGGCGTTGGAAGACATTTTTCCCGGATTATGCTGAACAGCTTGAGTAAAACATCCGTGAGCTTGGATCCCGTTTCTTGAACAGAGAGATTAAAGTCCTTCAGGAAAGTCGATACAATCGAGCCGAATATCCCTTTGAGCACGTTTGTTGTTGGTGGATTTATTTTATAGACGTTGAACAGTGCTACAAATCTTGGATCGACGGGGTTTCGACCGCCACTGGGAGGGCCCATGGCGCCGAGAAAGATAACATCTCTTAGAAACCTCAAATCGAGATCTTTGGCACGGTCATAAAATGCACCTTGATTCATCATAAAGTGAAGCAGCGCGATAGGTTGTTGTGTCCCATACATATCCATTTTGGGCATATTGAGGTCATCCACGAAAACAAACAATTTTTTCCCTGCAGCTGGACCATAGATTTGCCCTGTTCTTTTGTCAACGTTTCTTTGTATGTTTTTCTGTACATCCATACTGCTTGTTTGCGATGAAAAGTTAAGCGATAATACAGCAGCTTTTTGCGTATCCATTCCACTGAGAAAGCGATCGATGATGACAGTTTTCGCAGTCCCGCTGTCACCTACAAATAATACTGGACGCTCGCAAGTTTTGCAAATACTGGTGAGAAGAAAATCATACAGAACAGAGTCTGTTGTCGGCACAAAAATTTGACCAAAGCTGAACGGCGAGGGCTGTACATACGACATCACTTGTGATTCCCAAGGTTGCCACTTGTGTGATTTGATGCAATAGTAATACTGATAGATGCTCGATGTAGGAGGTGGCATGGAGCCTTCCGCAATCTTGCGCAAAAAGCGATCAAAGTGATGACGACTTGAGTCAACAAGAGCTGATCCAATGGACCACATGATACTGAATAAGAAGATTCCCTCCATGTCGTTGGTATAAAATGGGGATGCAGCGATTGAAATTGTTTTTTCTTCCGTTTCAGTAGGAGCCACGCTTGTGCGAAGAAACGTATCGATTGACGTACAAAGCTGTTTGCACATTTCCATTGCACCAACTGGAATAACTTGGCGGCATTTTGAGCTCAAGTCGACCGCTTGATCCCCTTGATCAAGGACGTATTCGATACATTTTGGTACGTAAGAATCGAATAGATCCAGGAGGAGCATGGATTCGGAAGGAGATGAGGATGATGTGATTGCGCTGTCTTTTTGATCGCTGATTTGCGTAGGTCCTTCTTGGGACTGCAAATTGCATCGCTGTCGAAGCCAGCGTTCAAAGTAAGGCCTATACCCAAGGTTTTTTGGATCCACCCAAACCATTCCACATCGCGATATGGTTGCTGGTGATGCATATTGAAGATCAAATGCTTCACAAACCATAGAGCAATGCTCTTGAAGCCGTATTCGCTCTCCGTTTGGGAGTGTCAATATCTTATTATCATCCATTGCACTATTCATGTTTTCAACCCAAAAAGCATCAACATCTCCATCGAATACCAGCCATCTTTTCTCATTTTCTTTACCAGCCGGAAGAGGCTGATTCAGCTCACGGAATAGCTTTGATAATATCCCATCGGTCCAGTCACGAGTGACAGTGTCCATAAAGCCATACAGCTCCGAAATTGGAAGAGCTTTCGGATTCAACACGCATACTCGTATATTTGTATTGAATGCCGTCTTTGATGCTGCTACTAGAGTTTTCAGTATGTGCGATTTTCCTCCGCCGGTGGGTCCGACTATCATTGTCGTGTGCCGTACAAGCAGCGTTTCGTACATCTGTATAATTTTATCGATTTGGTCGCGAAATACGCGTTCATTTTGCATTCTGTACCCACCGTCTTCCATTTCCTTGATAATCGCTTCCTCAAAGTCTTCATAACCAACACGAACGTAATCCGACCCGGAAAGTAGATCGTTTATGAGTCCTTTGAATAATGGTACATCTTCATAGACGAATTTCGGCATATTGCTATCACGAAGAGCTCTCATAAGAACAAGATCTTCACTCATGTCTGGGTACTTTCGTTTCAGTATTCCTGCTGTTACAAGCACACTTTTAAGAGCACGAAGTCCAAAATCATAATGGTACTGCTTGGACAACTGTTCTTGAGATAATTTGTACAAAAGAGTCATTTTTTTGGCCAACACAACAGCATTTTCAAATCCTTCGGAAAAAAGCATAATTTGAGCAATCATGAGGGAATCTGGAACAACCATAGTAACGGGTCGAAAAAGAGCTTTCAGATTGTCAGGTAACTCTGTTCGTCCAGCATACCCAGGATTCATAGTAATGAAAAAGCCACACGTTGCAAAGCCAGCAGTGCGATGTATCCGAACTTCAGTCCCGAAACCAATATCAACCGTCGGCTTTTCATAGTGCAGCGCATTCTGTATCGCCCGCATTTGGGCGGAGACAACAGACAATACCTCAATATTAATGCGATTAAATTCGTCAAAGCATCCCCATGCACCGACCTGCAACAACCCCGAAAAACTATACCCCATAGCTTTGTAGTCGAGGCCTTCCCCGCAATTGATCACATAGCATGGAAGGGCGAGAGACTTTGCTAGATCTTTAACTGTCTCTGTTTTGCCTGTGCCAGCCGGTCCACAAGGTGATCCACCAAGTTTGAATGTAAGTGCTTGTGTAAGAGTCATGTAACATCGATCTGTCAGCGGCGTTATGACAAGTCTTCCGCTAAGACTAATGTATTCGTATCCAAAGCGAAAACTCCCAGTGCATTGTGATATAAGAACGTCATTAATATCCTTTTTCCAGTAAAAACGGAGCTGTGACTCCCACGCAAATTCTTTCTCATGCAAAATTGAATTCCGAACAAAAGAGTCGACAATATCGTGAGCATGTACGTCCGTAATGAGCAATGTGTTCACTTTTTTACGAAGATTAATACTGAGAGGCTCACGAAGCAGTTGCACCAGTTCTCTGAGTTGATCAGCCAATTTTGCTTCTAAATTTTTCATTGCATATTTGTTTCCATCGCGAACTCGATGAAATACATCCTCAACCTCCCACGTCCACCATATCTGAGACCCAACGAGACTCACCATTCCGAGAACGTTGTCGAGCCATTGTGTTCGTTTTTCAAAGCGAGCATAGTTGAAAACACCTTCTTTGACAATCGTGTGAAGCGTGTCTTTCATTTGTGCTTCAACATTGCTCATCCACGACTCGACTGGTCCTTCCACATTAGCAGATGCTCGGAAATAAAAGCTTTCTCCTTCACTTGATTCCATCGCAACAACCTTTTTCATTGACGGGTGAAAAACTACCTGTTTCACGTTATCAAAGAGCTTGAGCATATGTGTTTGTATAGAAATTGGATCACTGGATCCCAAGACGCTGAGAAGTTCATCATCGGATATGAAGTAGAACCGCGAGAAAGTATTCCGTTTTGTATCGAGAAAATCACTAAGAGACTTTTGACAATTATCAAGACGATCCGATAAAGATCGCAAATCATCGAGTCGATTGTCTGACGTACAAGCATCTAAAGCATTCGCATTTTTGAATGTCGTAGCCATTATCGACTTCCAAGCTTTATCAATCGCATCAAATATTTTCGCTTCTTCGGGTAATTGCTGTCGGATGTCTTCTGCCGCTACAAAGATCGATTCCAGGTACATCCACTTTTGCTGCACCAGGAACCATACTTTGAGACATTCACCGACGAGATTGAATCGTTTTTCCCACTTTCTTACTCGCTCACTAAAATTTGAAACGAATCGAGATCCTGAGATTGTTTGCAAGTTGAGCATGTGATCTTCCAACTGCAACCGTAGTTCGTCGGCACTACGAAGGACATAACATCCTCGATCTTGGCCATTCTTCTTGTACTTTGTCAATTCCAATATTGCTCGAGACCAGTATTCCTCGATTTTGTTGATTTCTTGCTCAATCTTTTGTTCTTGCATGGAAGCATTCACAATTCCAGCGAGCTTGGACCCGAATTGATGCAATTGCATGGAGAAAAGATTGGTCAGAGTAAACGTGGAAACATTCATGTCAAATTTCACTCCGGTCAGTGCCATCAGCTGTTCCCAATGTCGTGGTTTCATTGCATCGTTCTTTAACGATTGAATAAGCGGAATACCATCTTTAAATGCCAGTATTTGTCGCTCCATTTCAGCAAATGTTGCAGCTTTTTTGCATTCAGATGAGAATAATCGAATCTTTGTCTCCAATTCCTCGACTCCTCGGGTCATAGCGGGGACATCCAACTCCACCCACAAAACGCTACCCATGATCGAAATGAACTCTTTTGCCTCGCTGTAGAGGGAAAATATCTCACTTTGCTTTTCCATTTCTTCCACTACTTCTTGAAGTTCAGGATAGCAGGTCATTGGTAATGCAAATAAATTCTCAGCACTAGAGAGCTCCTGACGCCTTAGCTGGAAAGCCTTCATGCGTGTTTTGAATGTCTGCAAAACATCAAGGCCAACGTCTAGATTGTTCGCATGGATTCCTGGGCCGCATGAGAGTATCTCGTCTTTCAGTTTTTGACAGTCCAATTTGAATTGAATAGCTTCATTTTCGGTAACAGCTCGAAACTTCATTTTGACTTGCACTAGACTATGATCTTTACTTTTGGCTGAGAAAAGTAAACCACTCCATCGCCGTTCCAAATTCATAGCCTGTTCTCTTTCGCCTTCATCCACTGGAATTTCGTACGTTTTTAATGTACGAAAACATTCGATAATGTCGCAGTATTCAAGCTCCATTTCCATACTCCGATCCAGTATTCTCGTTATTGTGTGCAAAAGCTTTTTGAGCGTATCCAGGTCTACGGGATTTTCCGTCAGTTCTTCTTCAAAAGAATCCATCAGTTGTGTGCAACTCTTTGATTTCTTGCTTGAAAGTTGATATAGTATCCTTCCATAGTCGTCTTTCCACAATTCTGCCTCCTTCGCGATTGAGATCGCTACCGGAAGACAATCAATCTGTAAGAACTCGCTGTCTTTTTCTGTAGGTTGCTGACGAACAGCTTCGGCCAGGCGTGAGTATTGAGCCATCCTCGTGTCAAAATACACAAAAGGGGGATTTTTGTCAGCCAATTTATCTAACGCAGATCGTCGCTTTGTATTCCACAGATTGTAAACCATATCGTATCGACGCCATGAGTCTAGATACTTATTAACAATATTGAACCCTTTATGTATCTCTTGATTCAATGAAAGCGTCAATTTCAGCACATACGGATTTTGCGAAATGTCGGAATAAAATGTAAACAAAATGGGTTCATCGTCCTCGTTCCCGACCAAAGGCTCTGTTTCCCGACACGTTCCATGCATCCATCTGATAAAAGCTTTGGCGCTTTCAACAATATGTTTGACCGATTTACTCAGATACTTGTACATGTCTGAAAGAGAAGGCGTGACGATAATATCTTTCCCATTCATGGTCGCTTTAATTTTGCATACTGGTGCGCGTCTCACAATACGCGTGAAAAGTACTCCTTGAGATTGGCTGTCGCTACTGTCAATAGTTACTTCCGATGCAACTACGTCGGAGGAGTCTGCCTCGCTGCTTTGAATGCTGGCAGCATTGCTTCCTAGACGCTTAGCTTTCTGCTGTCGTAGTAGCTGTGACTGGTAAAACTTGGATGACTCGATGTCCTTCATATGCACGTTCAATAATGCTTGCAAGGTGATCATGGAAGCAATAATCATTTGTGTGATTGCATTGAAAATACGACGCTCCCAGTACAGATAATAGGCTGACATTTTGGGTGATGCCCCAGTATTGACCCCAGCAACAAGCTCTTCCACTTTGATCAAAAGTGGGCCAATGGATCGATACTTTTGCACCAGCTGTTCGATTCGCTTAACCCGATTGCGTTCAACAATTTCATAAAAATCACTCACTTCAGTAGTGACACCTTCTTCAAAATCTTCGATTCGAATCAGTAGCGTTTCTTTTATTGTGAGCACAATATCGTCGACCATCTTGCTAGTTTTGTGAATCTGGGACACCAAATTACCGAACTGATTTAGAGCACGATTGCAATTCTCAGTGAAGCTCGTAATTCGTTGGGAGTTCCAGTTCAAAGGCGAGAATCCGACTCGAAGTACCTCTCGTAGATCCTCTAGCTGAATTCGGAGAAGATGTTTTTCCACGGGTGTGAGTGCGAAGAGAAGAGAGTCATAATGCTTTAGCATAAGCGTCAATTCCTGAATATGCTGATGGTATTTCTCCTCCTGTAACGTCACATTAAGAGCACTTTCAGGAATATCAAAGCCGAGTCGATCCAAATACTTTGATTCTCGGATTACAATGATCAAACCCGAAGCAAAATTTGGATAATACGGAGGGTCTGGAAGTCGGTACAAGGATCCACCTGTGTCAGATTTGCCAACTTCTATCAATTTCGGTCCCAAAATGGATTGTCGAAGATACTCACTGATCGCTTGGGGGGTCTTATCCTTCCATTCTGCATGCAGAGCCTTTATGTACGCATCAATTGCTCGGGCAAATACCAAGTATCGTTCTTTTACCTCTTCTCCAAGTGGAGAACGTAAGAGATCATTCATCTCACGAAAACGTAAGATAGTTTTTTTTGCGCGCAGATACAAACTTCTCGCCCATGCGATCGCACCAGCCACGGGCGGATGATGCTTATATAATGGGGGATTATCCTTCCGCTGTTGAAATTGACTTTCAAGAGTTTCCAATTCTTTAGTATATTGCATCAGGATGTCTTGGTATTTCTCCATCATTTGTCTGTTTATGCTCTCGCGTGACTGAATATTCTGAAAGTTTTGCAGTAGGTTGAACGCACCTTCAGCTGATCTCAGTTTTTGGAAAGACGAATCAATGAACTTTCGCGTCAGATTCTCAATTTCTTCGACCTGTTGTTGAAATTGAGCCATGACCGCCTCCCAATTTGCTCTGCGAGAGCGATCAAAAATTCGGAATGATACCGAATCAAAAGGAGAAATCAACTTATTGACCCGACTTTGTATCTCTTCAATTCCTTTAGAATCTCCTGTAACAGATTTGAGCTCAGGCCCAAGAAACTCATTGAATTGGATCAATACTGTCACGACTCCTAACAAGTGATCGCACACTTTTGCCATGTAATTTGTTTGTTCAAAAAGACGTTTGCGATCGAATTCCCAACGATGATCGGTTCCGCTCGTTTCGATCCTTTCACGTACACTCATATATGTTGAGAACCACATCTCCAGAACCAATTTTGCTTGCTCGATCGTTTGTAAAGTTCTCACTGGGTTCTCAGAAAGAATTCTGTGTATGTCGACGGATACCGACACTTTTCGTGCAATCTCCAAAGCAATGCGTTCCATCAGCGGCACGACCCTTTCGTCAGTGTTGTAGTGTCGTGATATGATCCATACCATTCTAATCGCGTTCATCATGGACGGAAGTGTGTCTGCAATGACAGAGAATGATCCCGTTGCGAGGTTTTTGAAATGCCGCTCCAGAGTTGTGAGAAACTTGACATTATCTTTCGCTTCGATATGCAGTTTTGTAAGCTCGGAGAAATGATACTTGAACGTAAGCAACACATTAGCCTCAACGAGGTCGAGCACTTTAAGCATCTTTTGTACTCTTGGCACATTGGATTGCTCACATACCATACTAAGATTCGCGTATCGTTCACGCCAAAACTCAATTTCACCTAGTGGCCCATTCCGTTTTGGGGCTCTTCGACTCTCTTCTTCAACGATTTTGGCGATACTTTTGCACCATTCTTCCACGGATTGCTCCAAAATAATAATGAGAGCGTTATCATTCACATGAGATTCGGGAGTGGAGATTTCCACGTCTGGAATTACCAAGTAGCTTTCTCCTCGTAATTGTTGCATAGTAGTAGTAATTTGGGAGGAGAGTTTTACAAGGCTACTTTTATATTCGTGTCGCATTGCATCCATAACGCGGAATGCGTTGAGACGATCTGTCGTGGTATTTCTTTCGGTCTCATCACCATATTTCATCATTGACTTCGCATTATTTGAGTCTACTGGAGAATTCTGAGGTAGTGATGCTGGAGGTTCTTTGTCTTGCGCTGAGTTACTGTCTTCTGACTGCTCGGGTTCTAGTAAGGGTAAGAAGACGTGACATACAACTCCTTCCAAGCTGGAAAGTAGATCTCCATTGGAGCATGCAAGCTCGATATTTGAAAACTGGAATCTGTCCAGTTGACCTCTTCTTGTAGCGCTGGCTACTCCATCAGAGACCACATTGACACGAACTTTTTCGGAATTTATTTTGATCAAGAATATGACGGGTGAATGTTCAATCTCCGGGGGGATGATGTTCAAAGATACCTGGCAACTTCGTCTTACTTCCTACAGTCTTGTGTGAGAGATTGCATTCAGTTGTATTTTACAAAGAAAGATGGTGATTGTACTTGGACAGATGGCGTAATACACGAAGGATTTTTATCGATTTCCTTGATCGTGATGTTTTCATCCGTGAGATATTGTCCATCACCTGCTCCTTTGTCCTGGTTGTCCTCTGCGCTGACTACATTTGGAGTGTCTTCATCGGGGCTGGCGATTGCTTGAGTTGGCTGAGTTTCGTCATCTGTAGTAGCTCTATGAGCAAATAGGCATGGTAGAGTACTCTTTAGTGCTACGTACCAATTCTCTGAGACACCCTTTCCGTTGTGTAGAAAAATAAAACACTTCCGGCATCACTTTCACTGAAGAATGAGTCAATAAGCGAAACTGCTGGTTTCGTTGACTTGTTACACTAGGAAATCATGCAATTAAAAGTCATTCAAAAGAGCGTTGCGATAACTTGACTTGCATCGACGTTTTGCGGATAGTCTTCTGGAGGAACTGCGATAGAAGTGGACATCATTTCATCGAATGCTTTGATATTCACATCCAACGCGAGGGTCACGAGGCGACTAAGCCATCGGCTAGATACGCTATCCATGTTTGCTTAGAAAGCGGTCTTTTGTGACCTTTGAAGCTCCCTACTTTGATGCTAATTAAAGCATGGTGCTAAGTAAATATCATCCAGAGTCTAGATGATAGGAGTCTTTGCATCATTCAAAACTTTACATTTGCCGCATAGAAGGCCGAAGTTCGCTATTTAAGCAGCATGACACATCCACATAGGGTTTAGCATACGCTAAGCTCATAATGATTCTTAATATAAAACGATAATAATGTAAATCATATTAGACTTAGACTGCTCAATGAAAATTCTGCGTCGACCTTGGATAGAGTTTTATCGGTCAATCCCATGCGGAGAAGTTTTTTATTCGTGCGCATACGTCGGGACTACCAGTAGGTGCCATTGATGAAGCCAGCAGCACGCCCTATGGTAAAAATACGTATGTCAGACGAATTTGTACATGAAAGCTGCGAGACTTGCCAGAAAATCCATAAGCACAATCCAGTGAGAAATGATAGGACGGTAAAAATTCTATATTCAGTCAATCAGCTCAATCAAAAGAATCAATCTTTGCGAGACGTACTGCGCATTTTCTCGATTCAATTTTCCTGTTATTCCCATGACTATTCCTGAAGCCATGGCTAATACGGTAAGCATCAGATAAACTACTGTTCCAGAAACAAAAGGCGGTGGAATCTCCATGGCACTCGATGGTACACTGCACACTAAGTAACAGCTTGATGGCGTAATTTTCACTCGTAGTGGAAAGCTCAATTCCACCACATCGGCTACGGAAGGACAAGGTGACGAGATTTGATTGGATGTAAAACAAACAGCTTGTCATTTTGCCCAATTACATGATATGACGTAAATTGAAATCTTTCGAAATTGTAAACCTGAAAAATTCGATTTTGAAATAGCTTTTATAAGCTTTTACGGTTAGTATCGTTAGTTCATCACAACGGAATCTCATCATGGATGGTTTCTGTCGCTACCTATCCCATTCTGGATTCTCGTAATGGTCTGTAATTCAATGCTGCGGATGCTGCTACATGGGTCACATTCATGCATACAATAGTGTGTCGTCGATAGGTATGAATGACACGCATTTTATTTAGCTCAGTTAAGAGATGTTGGCTTTAATTAATGCTGGAATGTGATACTCTTATAGGCACTGAGAAAACAAGGGGCACATTTCATCAATCACCAAATTGGAAAAGTTGTGAGGAATGCTAAAGCTGCATGGATCTGACGTGACCACTTTCGTCAAAAGCGGTGAATCGTAGCCGAAGCGCACATTTTGGTCAGTGAGCAAGACCTTCCTTTACCTGGCAAATGAGGCTCCCTAATCAGATTCGCATGGTCCAAAACTATACGACATCATTTTGATACGCTGGACTTGCCTGACGAAATTGCGGTACTAGGAAAGCTTTTATCTGAATAATCGTACCGACATAGATACAGCAAGTTCCATAACTCAGATGGCAGAAAAAGCATTCGCCATGAACTAATGCTCATTAGCCAAGCTCTCGCTGTACTCTGCTGCTGATTCAAGTGCATTACGCCACCTTGCGCACGATTGCAAACTCGTTTGACCGCGCCAGCGCTACCTTCAGGTCCTATTAGGACGATCGACCTAACCGATCTGATACAAGAAGTGTTCTTACCTCTTCGTCACTTTCCACTTGTACCGCTGATCCCTGTCAATTCAGTTTACCTTCATGCACAAGTCGTGCAGTTGTACATTATTGCAATCATCTTACAAATGAAAAGCTAATGCTGCAAGTACGATAATCCGGCCATGAAGACACACGAGCGTCGTTTTGTCTTTCATCAGAAGTGCATTCCAGAACCGTTCGGCGCTATTTGCATATTGTAAGTTTGAATTCGGTCGATCTATAATTGAATCTCATACAAGATTCCCCTACCTGGACACCCGTTGTCCGTAAACGAATCAGACGGTGCGTAAGCGTGAGGAATGTTGCAGTGCATCCAGCTCTGATGTATGTTTAATAACAAATATGCATTGGCCACAAAACAACACAAGATAAAGCATTCAGCCTCAAGTCCAAGTACTGATAGTCATCCCATCACGCGTTCGTTAAAAAATCCGTCTTTGATGGCAGATAATCATTTCAAGAGCGACCGAAGGTTTCATGCTGGAACTGTAATCACCACACGCTAAACACTGACATAATTTACCTGTCCTTGACGATTCCGACATTCCAGCATTCTGATAAATTCCCCATTCTTATCGCGAACGTGGATACCAACCCGCAGGAAGTATACTTCTGGTTGGCCGCACTTTATGTATAAAGTAAAAGGGGATTACAAATACGGGGCTTGAGATTGCATGGATACTCGTCATGTCGCAGTTGTTATCTGCATTCACAACATCCATAGCATTTAGCTTTTCACGGTCGTCGGTGGGTCCTGGAATCAAAACAGACTTCATTCACGCAATCGCTTGCTATGCTTTACAATTGCTAATTTCATTCGACTCTCAAGTATCTGCTGCCCGATAATCTTCACACACAATATTAAAGTTCCTACACCGACGAGCTGTCTACCATCTGACAAATTGTCTGATGCATGGAGCTGAAGGTATACAATAAGTGCCTAGGCTAGTTTGTAGGGTACTAATACACGTAAAGTTCCAGGATGATGCATCGAACAATCCTTACTTTGCGACTCAGGCTGAAACTTTCGGCAGGTAAATACGTATTTCTTGATCGTAATACAACCTTTTTCTGACTCCTTTCACCGGTAGTCCTTTCAATCCAACTCGATCAACGTACAAAGTCATAAAAAGATGCCAATCTGATTCGACTGTCGAGATAGAAATGGTAGCATCAGAAAAGCTGAACGGAACCGTAAATCTACAAAAGTCAATAGTACACGTTTGCAAAGATTACTTGATGTAGTCATCGAACCATTCTCTGATCGCTCCTACAATTACCAATGTATCAACACCTGATGACTACATATTATTATTGCTCTGAGATGTTTGAAACGATTCTTGAGAGTTCATAACGCGGAGTAGCTGTTGAGAATACTTCTTCTCTTCGTTTGTACTCAAGTCGGAAATAGGCTTGCCCTTATACCCGGTTGAGCCCAACTGATTAGACATACTGTCGAATGAGCAAATAAGCGGTGCAGCAACTTCTATTCACCAATAACCGATGGATGAGCTGCTCGTCATCGAGACAGCTCTCTACGAACGCTTTCATCGTAAGGCTTGTTGTACTACCTCAGGATTTTTCTAAAATATACGAATGCCGCATGGGAAAGTGCGCGAGAGTGGTCTTCTACCATTGCAATATCGTACTCAGCCATTTTGCGTGATAGGTCTTGCAAAGGAAGCCCGTTTGTGGACGAACGGTATACTTTAGACCACTGCATCCAAGACTTTGCGCCATTAACGAGCGTAAAATAGCGATAGGAGCACAATAGTGTGCAATAAACAACAACGCTGAACTAAAATTTAAGCAATATAAAGTGATCGCTTGTGTGAAGCACGGAGGCAGTACACATATCTCGAATGAAGCAAGAGATTCGGTTGCTGGAGTCAAATTGTGCTTTAGCTCCGGCATCGATGATCACCAGGACGAGCTTTCTCTAAACTATTTACATCACACCAATGCCGCCATTCCATTTTGTATCACACAATTAACATCCTGATGGCACGGTACCCATCCCGTTAGGTCACCTGAGCTCACGCGTATATTTCCATCAAGCAGGCGAGCCGCTCCATTGAAACAGGTACCGAGAGAATCTTGAATGATACATTTTTGCATTTTCATTCATAAGATTCGAACAACCTTGAATTGCAGCGGTTGTAGTAGATGAGACTTGTTAGAACTGAACGAGATAATACATCCTTCCTAAGACTAAATTTTGCAGCGAATTCTCTACTGGTCAGAAGTATAAGTGCTACCATACAATGCAAGGTCATTTGATTGCATGCATGCAAGAGGAAGCCCCTGCATGACAACGGGACGCTCAAGAGCTACTTGCTAACTTTGCCCTCGTTTAAACAGCATTATGCACTTTTGAAATTTTTTCATTAGATTGCAGCAGCTTCCCTGGCTGGAGCTGGAGTTGCTAAAGTGATATTCTATATTCAAGTCATGATCTCTCCCACCTGTCCATTGCGAATGGTCGATGTTCTTTCTCGATTGCTGCATATCCTTGGCGGTAAAAAATGCGCAGCCTCTTTTGATGCCAGCAGAAATGGTGGTATCCTTGCTTTGCGTATGAAAAATTGTATTCTTCTGCAGTTTCCCCCGCTGGCAGCTGCTTCAATTCTTCCAGCTCCGTTCTGATTCATGCTAGAATCGAACAATACTTGTTATTCATCTCTCATGGATCATCTATCATGCCTCGAAACCATGTTTTGCAATTGCTCCGTTGTCGCTATCACCCTGACTAAATGCATGCTCAAGTCACCATCCTGTATTTTCAAGGTAATTTCAATGGCATACAGCTAGATCTGAAGGGAGTGGTGAATGCAAATTTGGTGAATCTGGTCAGATTATGTTGCTTGGATAGTTGAGATACGAGAACGGATCATCCGAAGAAAATCGGTCAGCTTTTACCGCCCATTTTTATTCGCGTTTGGACTGGCCGGTCCACTTGTTTGGTAGCAACCATTTGGTGGTTTCGATTGTTTTCCAATCGTTGGTTGCTGTCATGTTTCCCTAGCACTAGGGACCACGCTGAACAAATGTGGTCACTCCGAAGGGGCTCAAAGCAATTATCCTTTGTAGGGTGGAGTTGGGTCCCGTACGCAATTTGATCACGTGCGTTCTCAACTTTGACCAAAGCAGACTTCACAGACGAACACCACGAACACCTCGCTCAGATGGCTTATATGAAGGCATGAAATACAGCTGACACCCCACAATGTGCAAGGAACGAAAGATGATGATCTGTTCTTCCATCACTCTCACGCCGAATGCATCAAGATACTATTTGTTTCCGAATAGATCGTGGTATAGCTGGTAGAATCAAACCTTATTTACAACCGTCAGTCCAGCTCTCAGAAAATTTTGACATCTTGGCAAATGTATGACCTACCAGTACTGTGTTTCCCGTTGGCTCAAACACGCCTTGGCACTTACATCTTTGACTTTACCCGACCAGTGTATATTTCATCTTTAGCATCGAGATGCCTGATAACCTCAAAAGGAATGCATGCAGTGTTGCGCTCTTACCCAAATCTAATGCGCAAGAACTCTTGCGATTTGATTAGTCTGGCCACAATCGGCGTATTCTTTTCTTCACGCTTCACTCCGTTTTTCACGTGCGTGTGACGAATGACAAAAGCGGTCGAGCATCGTCACTTCCAATCACCCGGGACCGTTCAATAAAGAAAGGTGACTTATGCACAATCCCGCAATTATGTAATCATCCAATGTCGGATGATCCATTGGGTTTGTCACATTGTCGCAATAAATGCTCGGATAGGGTTTGTTCGGCTGCTCTGGCTGGTTATGTAAAGGTCATGAAATTAGAATCACCAGTTTGCAACGCACGTAGAAGCCGAGGCCTTCTTCACGATCTCTATGTCATTCTCGGACGAGACTTGTTCGGAGTAGGTTTAGTAAAGTGATCGCGTATTGAGTAGATACGTTGCACGTAAAGTAAAAAGGAAATAATGCGAAGTTGCTACTTAATTGCATGTACGGCGCGTGTCAATTTGCATGGACAAGACGGACGAGCTTCGCGTGTATGGTATGCTTCTTCTGATGCATCCAAGAATCAATTAGTATGGCAACTTTCTCAAGCCTAGACTGAATCGTCTTCGATGCAACGAATGGGATGGATGATGTGATTATGTACGCTGATGGTAACTATGTATCCGATAAAAGCACCGAATTCTGCGTTGTATCTCGTTTGCGATCGAGGTCTCAGTGTACAGAGTAACTTTGAACGGTTTTGTAGTAGATTTCTCACACATGAAAGCGCATGCTTTCTTCTGCTAGCCTAAATATGACACTATGGGCGAAAAGTCATCCAAAACTCAGTCAAACTTAAACCAACTCATCTTTCGACAAGTCAATAACGGGTCTTTCAACAATCATAAATCGTTGGACACCATCGTCGAAATATGCTTGAGATGCATTATCAGCAATCCTCTTTCCTACTTTGATCCCCAATGGTACAGGGAGATCTGCTGAGGCCTCAATCTGTACACGGGCATGGACATTGTCTAAACCACAACATTTGATTATCCCCTCGACGTTGTCACAAATAAAAAGAATGCTTGTTTGGAGCCTATAAAACTTGTTTATTCTGGTCAGATAACGGCTTTGTACATATCTTGCGTGATGAAGTCATGAAAAATGGCGTGTGTATCGAAGCGAACTCAGTAATAGTTTTCACAACAGTCTGAATCCACTCCTAATTGCAATGTATCGTAAAGAAATGAAAGAATACGAATGCCACTAGGGATTTGAATACAGACAGAAATAAAACAAGCTCAGATTTGTATTAGTGCTCGTACTCATCTTTTTGTAAAGCAAGAATGAGATATTCGGCACAAATATGACATGTTTGCGTAATCTCCAACGAGGGGCATCGCTCATCCATGCGTGATATATAAACAGCAATGTAGGAACTATCTCTAATTGAACTAGGGTTCCTACACTTCTCATGATGAGAATACGCTAAGAGAAGCTCTACACTCTATGATTTTTTTCAGATTTCGTCTCAAATATGCTCGCTGATGACAAACATATTGTGATACGCGATCAAAGCAATTGGTGCGCTTTGTTGACAGGACTGCTTCGATTAAAGCCATCATGCAATAATGAGATTTCTTAGCAAGGAAAATAATGCTACCACTAAAGGTAGGTCTCTAGGGCGAGAGATTGGAGTACAGATGTCAACTTTGTGTACTAGCACATACACTAAGCCGGACGTTGTCTTGGGCAAGTTGGGCCGCTTCTCTATGGGATCACGTTGTTGCTATAAAGTCATACGCGGATGCGAGCAAACGCAATCTAACATTAATTCTAACAGTGTATCAGCAATCGGGATCTTTTCAGATCCCCCCATAGCGTAAAATCATGACGACAGCATCGTTCCTACAAAAAGGATTCACTGTTGAGAGTCCGAATGTGCAATATACGGAACAAGAGATCATTTCTCAATATGCGTATAATGTAAGCCGAGTGGAGGGAACAAAAGTGATTCCTACAAGTGAAAAGTTCACATTTAAGACGCAACGAAAGGTTCCAAAAGTCGGAGCCATGATTGTTGGCCTTGGTGGTAATAACGGCTCCACTTTGGTTGCGAGTATACTTGCCAACAAGCTTGGTATTCAGTGGAATACCAAGGATGGCGTGCAAAATCCGAATTATTTTGGCTCTGTTACGCAAGCCTCAACGGTTCGACTTGGAACTAATTCCTCTGGGGAAGGAGTCTTCATTCCTTTTTCGAACATACTTCCGATGGTTCATCCCAATGATCTGGTGATCGGTGGATGGGATATCTCGTGTTTGAATCTAGCGGAAGCTATGAAACGGGCTCAGGTTCTCGAGTATGACCTACAGCGACAGCTGATACCTCATATGGAGAAAATCAAGCCTCTTCCATCGATTTACTATCCTGACTTTATTGCGGCGAATCAATCGGATCGAGCAAATAACGTACTTACTGGAAGTAAGCAGGAGAATTTGGAAGCGATAAGAAATCATATTCGTAAGTTCAAGAAAGAGCATGAGCTTGACAAAGTCATCGTGCTTTGGTCCGCAAATACAGAGCGTTACTCTGATATCATTGAAGGTGTCAATGACACTGGGAAGAATCTTCTGGAATCGATAAAAGCAAGTGAAGACGAGGTCTCTCCGTCCACGGTTTTTGCTGTTGCATCCATACTTGAAGGTTGCTCCTACATTAATGGAAGCCCTCAAAATACTTTCGTTCCTGGGGTGTTGGATCTCGCTGAACAAAAGAGTGTATTTGTCGGAGGTGATGATTTCAAATCTGGTCAGACAAAAATGAAATCAGTGCTTGTGGATTTCTTGGTTTCGGCTGGCATAAAGCCTGTCTCAATTGTCAGCTACAATCATTTGGGAAATAACGACGGGAAGAATCTGTCCGCACCGCAGCAATTCCGCTCAAAGGAAATATCAAAGTCCAATGTTGTTGATGACATGGTGGCATCGAATCCGCTTTTATACAAAGATGGTGAGCATCCCGACCACGTCGTCGTAATCAAATACGTGCCATTTGTGCGTGACAGCAAGCGTGCAATGGATGAGTATACGTCCAAAATTTTCATGAATGGAACTAATACCATTGCCATGCACAACACCTGTGAGGATTCATTACTGGCAACACCTCTAATTTTAGATCTGGTGATTATTTGCGAGCTTGCTGAACGAATTTCAATTCAGAAAGAAAATAGAGCCGCTGAGAAACTGCATTCGGTGCTCTCACTTTTGAGCTACATGCTAAAAGCCCCACTTGTACCTCGTGGTACTCCTGTTATGAATGCTCTCTTCGCGCAACGAGAATGCATGATCAACATATTTCGCGCATGTGTCGGACTCCCTCCAGAGAATCACATGCTTCTTGAGAACAAGCTGGCGAGTGAAATTGAAAGCCACCATTGACTTTCTCTCAGAACAGAAGCTTCTGAAAGTTCAGAAAAATGAAGAATTAGGGAAAATGGAGATTGATCATTGAGGATTGTCCTAGCTGTAATAGCACGTAATTTGCCCTACTCAAAGTTCCATGTGCTGCGTTTCTTTGATTTTCTTGATAAAATCATCCTTCTCGACACACCCGACACAATCCACTCCACGGCCGCTCAATATTCCTTTAAGTTGTCTCACGCGAAGCTTACTCAGATCTGTATCTTCGCTGACTTTAACATCTATAAAACATGGTTTAGTTACTAGCAAGCTTCACCACATGTATATTCTACCGTAGCGAGTGGCGCAGACATCGTTGTTCGTTTTACTCAGTGTCTTACAGATCTTTCCAGTTTCCTTTCTGTAACTAAGCTGACGGCCAACATCCTTTTGCACCGGTGTCAAGTTGTAACACTGCACGAATAAACAAAATCAACTGAGATCACAGAGTGGCCACGGAGAATGACGATTCATTCATTCCATACCACTTTATCCTCTTTGGATCCGGTTTTGACAACTTTGTTACAGTGATGCAGCAATGCTTCTTCGTGCGTCTTAAACTTATTCGTGGCGTGGAGATCTTTGACAGCATTAATGACGTTGACGCAGACTATATTCAATCGAGTGAGAACTATGAACATTAAGGATGGCGATGATGATTTACCTTCACATGGTGCACCATTCGTGACCGCACCCTGACCCTCGGTCCGACCCTCTATCGCCGTAAATGCTAGCACTAGAATTGAGCTTAAGAAAATAATTTGCATCCTGCGCCTTCGGTTCAAAAGTGTAAATGACACAGCACAACGTGGCTTTTTGATGAAACTCTGTAAATTGTTGCGGCATCAAATGACAAAGGCTATAAATAGAAAAAGCTCTTTCTGAGTACATTTGAAGTGCATGAGATATAACATTCAGTAATTTATTCCATGTCCCGAATTATTTATTGTATGCTACGTATAGGCCCGTAAATGACACGTGGTGAGCTTACGAATAACGAGTTTGTAGATCAGTGAAAAATCCGGATGTCATTTGCTTGAGCTAGTGATAAATGCGTTTTTTCAGCAATAAGTCTCAGACCCGATGTGACCCGTACCTTTGTTGCTTTGTCTGTGACTTTTGACTTGAGCATTTCCAGCTGATACGCAGCTTCATCCGCCACTTGAGCACAGAGGACGCGATTATATACCCACTCATGCATCAAAAGATGACCAAATACCTTCATGGGATGAAGATCGTGAGCGTCCGGTGCCTTTGTTATGATACATATCACTTGAAATAGCTTGTGCTCCTTGGAATCGATTGATTTGATCTCGATCTGCTTCAACTCGCTCAGATGCAAAATAATTATCCGATGATATGGATTTTGAGTTTTTGTACTTCTGTAAAGAGTCTTTCGCCGTGGGTGCATCAGATCGCACATTGGTGAGATGAGTACTTGGTGCGCTGAGTCGATCATATTGTATCTCCCTAGAAAGCAAGACCCCTTGAGCTTTAGAATATGCCTCAAACATTGTATGTACTCTTCGGCTATCTGTAGTGCGCGAGCGAGTGCTTCGTCATCCTCAATTTGTTTGTGCGTGGACGAGACGGTCGATAATGGCTGCGTTTGTGAACGTTGCTGAGCTGGAACCGAGGCAGGTGGATTCTAATTGTATCAGAATTTGTCATTGCTATGACTTTGGGTGGAGTCTTATTTTTAAGTTACCTCGAATGGAATATCGTCAAAGTCGAAATCAGAACCTTGAGATAGCTTGACCGCCCCAAGATTGGTATTCTTTCTTGCTCCTATAGTTGATTTCTACAATGGTCACCTTAGCTTTCGCTCCGAAAGATTTTAGCATGACAAACTTTATGCTTCTGTTCCCTGCCGGATCCCACTGCACCATCATTATTCTTTAGCATCACCGCTGAGCGATCAGCTTGGAGATAACTTGGCTTATTCGTGTCTGGTTTTTCGGCCGCATCTTTTGTTGGTGGGATCGTCTTATGAATGTTTGTTCGGTGCAAATGGCCACTAGGTGCGATTCTGTTGAAGTCTCCATTACTCTGCAATGCAACATTTTTCACTAAAGCGTCGAGTCCATCTTCAGCGCCATTCTCCCTATCCTATCATACATTTCCGAGCATAAATAGGCTACTCCTTCAACATAACTGGGTACCTTACCTCTCCATCCATAGGCTCTGCCGAAATCTGCAAAGTGGATGTCGATACTTTCTTTGCTAAAACCGATTTATAAAGCTGCGCACCCTTTGTATTATATTTCGCGTCGATCTATTGATGAGTGTCAGCATGGCTGTCAGAAGCAGCCCAAAATAAAGTCGTACGCTTGTGACTTCATGGACTCCATACTGCTTGAAATATTTACGAGCTTCAGCGTTCCCTCCAAGTTGCATCACTTTGAGCTGATCTTCTGTCCACTCGTCCATATCAATTGATCGGACGAAGGAGAGATGAACGCCTAAACGGCGATGATACCCGGAGCAATCCAGACAGATAAAGACACCATACGAAACCGTAGCCCAAGTAGGATTTCGCTTGTTGCAGTCAAAGCACATCTTATTTGCCGTTAGAGATCGAATGCGCTGGAAAAATGCATCTCGGGTTTCGTTGGCGACAAAAGCTGGTCTTGATGTCATGTTCGTTGCGGAATATATTTTATAATATTGTACACATAAAACTGATTGATAACGGATGTGTAATAGACACGTCAACTGAGATTATGACATAACAGACGTAGTTGGGTATGTCAACAATGTCTATAAAAGCGCGTCTCCTTTCTTCCATTACGGGGCAATACGAGCAAATGAGCGTAATACATACGGGCATTCAGAAAAAGAGTTCGACATGTAATGTGATTATAGATCGGCGTGAAGCTTTCGTTAGAAGCTTTCATGTAGGCGAAGCAAGTAAATCTGTCAATAAAAGCGTCTGGATGTACGTATACTCATCAAAGGAGATTTTCTATCGAGAGCGTGACTGCGTAAACACTCCAATTTGCAAACTAATTAGCTTATTCCACGTCGAGGAACAGAGAGCATGATGCATTTCCTACTCGCTGCTCATGCTGAGGTGACAATGAAGATCTACTCAAAAATAATGTTTATCATGACTGATAGCGCGTTGCACTTCTACGATCATTTGTTTCTACTCAACACTAAGGAGATATATCGCGATGGTCGTACGCTTCTAGACTTGTGTTTTACATTGCTAATAAAACGTATTTTGAAATGGTACATGCTTCAGTGCGATTCTTCATGTGCTCACTTGCCTCAAGGATGCAGAGGTTGAAAGTGTTGATTTTGCTAATTCCGAATGGAGCTATGCGTATCAAAATGTATATGCAATTTAAAGGATCGTATGCTTTCCCTTCAACGATAACCTTTACTTTGTAGTCGTTCATACTCATCTCGATATTGCAGTTGTACATCTATTGGCACCCGGCTTCTCCTCGGAGTTTGACCGTTCAATTCTATAAAATAGAGAAGGAATCCAACAAATCCAGCTGAACTAATTATAGAATTACGACATAGGAGGTACGGATCCTTTATGCCAACAAGAGAATAGACTGAGCATTTGAGTGAGTATGTTTCCAAACATCACAGTTGCTGCTTGAATGTGATTTTAGATTGTGTTGGTTACATTAATTCAGTGGACAAGATTTCGTAGCCGCACGAAAATGAAAAGCATGATGACCAAGATTCTCTTTGGTTTTCTGCTTAGTTTATTGTCATCTGATGGAGAAGCAACCAATATCATAACATTGGATAGCGATAACTTTGAAAAATTGACACAAGCATCGACAGGTGCAACTACTGGTGACTGGCTGATTGAGTTTTATGCTCCTTGGTGTGATCATTGTAAGCGCTTGCTGCCGATCTTCGAAGAAGTAGCCACTGGTACGTTCGACGCGTTATACTTTATGATTCATATTACAGTTGCGATCTATAGAGCTGAAAGGTACAATAAATGTGGCCAAAGTCGATGCGATTGCGAATCGTGAACTTGTAAGAAGTGAATTCAATGCAAAGATGTGTATTCTGCTCATCGCTAGGTAATCTTAGGGAGAACGATTCAATATCGGCGGGTATCCAACAATAATATTTTTTCGTCAAGGAGAGATGTACAAATACAAACAAGAGCGAACGAAGGATGCGTTATCCCACTTCACAAAAGAAGGATATAAGCAGGTGGAAGGCGTTAAAGTACCAAGTACCTCGACAGCGCTGAAAGAAATGCTACAGTACTTTCAAAATGTATACGCAGATGCTGAAAAGCTCTTTGTGACAAAGAAGCGTGCGGTGTTGACGATATTTTCCAGTGGCCTATTATTAGGACTTCTTCTCGGAGTTTGCAGCACAAAATGCATCACCAGCCGTGATGCTATCCAACCGCGCAAAAAAAAGATGACATGATGGAGCCTCTTTTTTTGCAGACATTCATGTTTCGAGTAGTCAGATGGAAGCGGATAGTTACCGCGCTGTAGCTTGTTCAAAATCTCATTCCTGTTTTTTTGAGCTCAGTCAATCTTTTTGACTCACGTTCTTCAATATTGTCCACCACATTAAAAGGCTTCTTAATTTAAACACTGCGCATCATTCAAATGACTTCCGATTCATACCGATGGAGTCTTGGTATCTTCTTCATCGTGATAGTTGCCTTCATCTGGACATTTGCTAGCGTCCTAGTGCAGTACATATTCCATAATTTGGCATTTCAGAAACCATTCTTCCTCACTTTTGTTGGTATTTCATTATTCTCAGTAAATCTACCAATTTGGTATATTTCACAGCATTGGTGCTCGTTACGTGCATGGAAAAGATCCAATACGAATGAGTCACCTCTTATCTCGCATACACAGATGCATCAGTCAAACACAACGACGAAAACCTCTTGGAATAGCATCCTTAGAGCTAGCGCGCTTATAGCCCCTTTATGGTTTCTCGCGAATTTAACTTACAATGCAAGTCTAGATATGACAAGCGTCACGAGCAGTACGATTATCAGTTCTACATCGACGGTCTTCACGCTTCTTCTCAGCGTTTTGGTGCTCCAAGAGCAATTCACTTGGCTGAAATTGACTGGTGTAGTGCTCTGTATGTTGGGCAACATTGGCACGATATTTAAGGATTCATTGGAGGCTGAGACCAAGTTGTTTCATAGTTCAGAATCAGCATTAGGTGATCTTACAGCTCTGTTTGCTGCATTTATGTACGCAGTGTACACGACAGCGATACGTAAAGTAGTCCCGGATGAAGCAGACTTCAGCCTTTCATTGTTTTTTGGATTCCTTGGAGCTCTCACTTGTCTAGTGCTGTCTCCTGTCGTCGTATTACTGCATTTCTATGAAATAGAGTCGCTATATGGACTCAGTTGGGAAATCTTCCAGCTGATGTGCGTCAAGGGTTTGTTTGACAATGTGTTGTCTGATTATCTATGGGCACAATCGGTTATAATGACTTCACCAACTGTGGCAACCGTTGGGTTGTCTTTGACAGTTCCACTTGCTATTATTTCAGATCTTCTGTTCCAGAGCATTTTACCGGGCTGGAAAACAATATTGGCGTCTGTACTGATGGTCACAGGCTTTGTATTGATCAATATCAGTTCGAAAAGAGATAGGAAGAGTCGAGAGTATCAGAAGATAAATGACTCCTCATAAAGTGATTGCTTGAACGAGGGATCAGCGGGCCCATTGCAGAAATCTCCATTCGATCTATTTGGTGTTTGGTCTCATCTAGTTGCTGACAATGACGATCAATGGCCGAATCCGGAATGCGATAGAAATCAAGGGAAAAGCACAGCACTCATGTATAGACCCAGTTGACACATTATGATGAAACTTAAAAGTATGCGTAGAATTAGTTCAAACCGAGCACTCTGCGTATTGCCCAATAATGCTACGTAATTACCACTTGACGACTTGACCGAACATATTGGCTTGCACTTTGACATAAATATGAGATACTCATCCAGCCCAACTGCCCGCATGTCGATACCAGATCGTAGCCCGTTGCAACAAAACCATTGTCTGATATGTGGTCATGCAATGAAGTATAGCACTCTTTGACCACCACACCAAATTGACGAGCTGATATTCGAAGAAATAATACGTATAATTTCATCATCTGGTCCATGCATTTTGCATCAATGAACGGTACTAGTGCACTATATAGGAATTACCTGGACAAAATTGCTGCTTAGTTCCATGAGGAGAGCTGCGTACTCTGGATAATACGCTTCTAATGCAACGGCTAAGCCAGCAAAAGTGGCGATGGGAATCTACAAAGTATTTGGAGGTCTGGGAGATAAATCCTTCAAAAGGATAAATGACGCACCGTGAAGCCCAAAAGAGGGATACACGCTGTCATCAACGAGCCAGCGAAAAATGGGTGCTTATCAATCAAGAGTCGAGCGTCTTGATATCGCTCAGCGATATAAGATTTTATTGGCTTCATTTTCTTCACATGTTCGGCGGAGGTCTGTATTGTGGCACCAGAATGTTCAGTGATCTCTTCAAATCTGCTATATTTTCCAGTAGCTGATGGGTGCTCTTGATCGCGTAATGACTCAAATAAAGATTGTCCAGCCTGCTTCATTATATAAGCCTATTCATGAGACGATATCGTTTGATTCGACTCACCTCCAGTAAACGTTGTGCGATGTTCAGAGATAGCTGACCCGCCAGGAATATCTCATCTTTCGTGATCGTACTGAGGGCATCCTCCATGACTCTGCACATGCTCCCTGTAAATAACATCGCGTTTCGTAAATTTGTTGTCATATGAACCAAATCTTGCTCTTTATCTCCATGAATTGTATCGACAGTCGTATCTCTTTCTATATTGGAAGCAGTCAATGATGGCAGCGACTTCACAGAAGCTTCATCACGTTCTGAGGATTGAATTTGATTGCAAATAGATTTCATTTTCGATTCATCCGAAGTTATTTCGCTCACATTCTCCTGAACACTTCGTAATCCATTTTGCATCAATGCGATTGCTTGCGCAAGTTTCTCAGATATATCTTCTACAGTCAGATCTTGTATATTTTGATTCGCTTCTTCACAGCACTGAGCAAAGAAATCCATCAGATGAGCCTTGTCTGCTGAAGTAGGTCTCCAATCAGTTCCATCGTCATCGCAATCCGTGCTATCAAAAAGCAATTCTGTAGAGAATTTCATGTTTACACACACTGCAGCTGATAAGTATCAACCGGAACAACGAGCCAATTGGCTCATAATCTATCAGCTCACTGCCTTGTGAGTCAAAAAGGAGCAGCACTCATAAAGGTGATACAGCGATGCGATCAGCACTCAGCACAGGCCAATAAAAGTTATGCACGTTCATGAGCTTAGTGATGGAATTCTTTTTTAATTGCCATTTTGCAGGAATTCGACCAGGACGGCGATAGTCAACCTCTATCCGGCTGTGTTGCCGTGTTCTTCCACCGTTGCGTGTGGAGTAGTAGCGGACCAAGATATAAAACTAACGCAAGAAAAGGAGAAACTCGAAGCCATTTAAAGATGCGGAAAGGTTGGCGTAGAGAAGCAGCGCGTAAAAGTTTTGGCACCTCCTCATCGAAGGACGCCGAGTTGGATTTCGTCATGTGGGTCAGCAACCAGCGTAGTGAAGGTATCATGATATCGAGAATGATTTTGAACTCAAAGGATTACGAAATAGCCAATGAATACGATTAGCATGCCGGTGTCGCCTCCTCCAGGATAAGCTGATTCGTCAGTGTCTTGAGTTAGATCTACGTGCACAGATGCAACAGTGCAGGGAAGTTACTTTAGATCTATCAGCTATGGTCGACGAGATGAAAGTGTATGTGGTGTGTACTGTATTGAAGTCGCAATACAAACGAATTGAGATTATCAGAATGTGTGAATATACAATGCGAACCAGACTGCAGCTTTTTCGTATCTGCCGAAAAAAGCGGTCGGTTTCATGGGTACGCAAATCGTGTGATCTGATGGGATTGAAAAAGAGCTGATGGCTGTCATGCTTATTTTGATGCAGATGGATGTACCATTAGTCATGTTAGAGCACCCTATTCGGAAGAGGAGGAGTCTATAGTGGGAAACAAGGTGTTGCGATACTCATAATACTCTTCGTATAACTGGAAAAAGACTGAAGCCTTTCAGCAAAAATACGAGCCTACACATCTGCGGCAACCCACAAAGTGATGTATTCAGTGTAAAAAATGACGACCATAATACTGATATATCGCTATATCGTAGGGTCGTGGAATGGTGAGCTATCGCTCGGTCCCCGGGTGAACAAAAGCCTACCAGTTCTGCTTCTGTGGGACGAATTCTCGGCTCAATGGTACGAGGACGAACTCGACATGCCGATACCGTAAATCTTGTTTTAGACGAGAAGAAAGGTCCCAGCAATTTTCGAGTAGCGTCTACCGTCCGGTGAATGTGACTTGAATCAAGCCATTTAAAGACGAATTCCGCAACGATCTGGTAGTGGGCCTGAATGACCAGCTTCATGAACGCAGCAATGCAATAACATCTCTTGTGCCTCACCATATTAGTCGGTGGTCGCTAGGTGGGTTCGAGACGTCTCGGATGGAGATAAACAGTTTCTATTATATTTCGGTCTTTGAGATGGTATGAGGGTTTTTCGGAATTGGACCCATCGTCGACTCGCATCTCTACTTCAATTTCAATGCTAGGGAGCTGCGGATTTGATAGCGTATCATCTGCACAGCTTTTCGAGAGTTGCAGCTGGACGGGTGTTTGCTTACAGCAATCGTACTGCCTTGCTCACCATCTACTTGAAAAGCTCGTACTTCTATCTAATTCATTCTTTCGAATCCATTCTTGCGGCCAAATTGTGCAGTTGATCCACCGGTAGACATTTACCTCGTGCTTCGCAATATAATGCAAACGCCTTCAATCTAGCTTTACAATCATCGGAACCACTTGCGATAGCGCTTTGAACTTTTGGGTGAACAATTATCGAAGAAAGAGCTGATAAGAAGCGTCTGGAATAAGGTGGGGCGATGCTTGCCAATAGTACTGTCACAAAATGCCGAAGTAATGCTTGGTCTAGTTCCGGGACGTTCTTCATTATAAAATCCAAAACAGGAAAGACGTAGCCAGCTGTGATCATGAATACCATACATCGTAGTGACTCCCGTCTTAATTCCAAGATCTACAAGCAGCTATGAGAAATCAACGATAAGGAACATTGGGCAGTGTTTTACCTTGACAGGGTCATTCTCTGTTTCCAGGGTCAGAAAGGTGACCAATATACGTAATGCGATAGCCCAATGTAGTTTATGAAAACGGATTGATGCCTTCAGAATCTGCAACAAATTGGGAAAACAAACATGAAGCAGCGTGCTACCGACGAAGGATGGAGATTTCAAAATGATTTCAAGCCAATATAGGACGCCTATAGAGACGACCGGAGTTTCCATCATAGAAATGAGGCGCTTGACAACTCCCGATTGATTCATCTGGAAACGCACAACAGATTAAAAGAAGTACCAAAGATGTGAGTATGCCTGGCCTTACATTATATCCTAGAGTTTTATCCGATTTACAAATCGTCGAAGCATCGGCAAGTACACAAGCAATGATCTTCATCTCATCTTCACCAGTCTGCTCTACGAGATTCTGTTTCTGGTCACAACATGGAACGTCTTGGCAGTGTGAAAGAACACTACGGTTGTCCCGAATCGAAGCAACGTAAGCCAATAGTGTGATACAATTTTCCCTGTAATGCATCGTGATCGCTGTGGACGGGTTGAACAATGGATCAATCATTGCATACAGAACCTGATGTTGTCATAAATCAGAAAACATAGCACGAAAGTAATCAGAAACTTGCCGCTGGGGTGCGAAGGTGGATTGCGGGCGGGGGACTCGATCCTTTATATTGTTCGACTAGAGATTGCGCGGCCTGTTCGGAGCATTTTCGTGTTTTGACGATACTCAATATTGCGTCACAAAACCGAGTATGTCGCTCGTAGAAGCATCGTCGACGTAATGGATGGAACGGTTCACTTTTTGCCCCTAATTTGTTCCTTGCTGCATTTTGGATCTCAAAACTCACACGGTATAGCTTTATCCGCACAAGGTCAATAAATACTGGGTTCTTGCACTCAGGTTTCGTTCGCTGTTGAAAAAGCTTGTTGTCAAGGTGACTGAGAAGTTCTTCTGCATAAAAGTACGAAAACTCGGACTGACAGCATATTCTCAGCAAATTTGCAATGATTTTTGAAATTTCATCTTCCGAGTCGGTCGATATCTAGAGTATACAATATCAATATTGAGAATGAATCCAACAAGAAAAATGTGACTTACTCGCCGAAGTGCATCGATCAAAACACCATTAAAAACGGGAAAAAAGGCATTAGCAGTTGGAAGGGAAGCAACTTCCTGATGATGCCCAGCATCTGATATCCTTCGTATGGCATATTGGAGCAAATTACAAGTCTACAAGACTGTTTAGATCACCAATTAGTCAATGCATCAACAGGTAAGTACATTGTGCGATTTTGCAAGTTTGATCAAGATTCTTCGCCACTTCTTGTTTCCAAGCATTGCCGTAAGCCACTCCGGCTCATTAGTTGATCCATTCAGCACATCGGAAACCTAAGATGTATGCACAGAGTTCAGTTTAGTTGCTTGAGAATGATTTGTGATCTTGCGAACCATTTTCGGATTATAATTCTGCATGATCAAATCCTCTAACCGCATGTAGAGCACATCCTCAGTATACATCCAAGTAGGCTCTTCAGCTTCTCTCTGACTGGTTTGATTGCTAGTAGTGGTTGACAAACTATCCTGCGCATTTGTTTCCATCATTAACCAGTCTAACCAAGTAGCGACCAGACCAATCATCTGTGCATGCCCCCGATACGATGAAGATAACTTCTCTACAAGTACCTCGGGACCATTCGAATCTTTATATGTTCTTAGGAATGCATTGATCGTCAGCATCAATGAGCTATCCATGATGGCATCAGGCTTGCTGAGTCGTTGCAATAAGTGAGTTGCTTCTAAACCAGCTTCAGAATCTTTTTGTTCGAGAGGAGAAGCTATCAGATTTCCTATTTTCTCCTTCTCGTCGCATATGATCAGGAGTTTTTCATCATTCTTTCGAGTCTTCTTTTTCGATTCTATACCCTTGATGCTCTTCTTCCTTTTAATCTGCTCTTTACTCTTCAGTCGTTCTAAATCATTTGACTGATACTTGTTCATCGTTCCTTCTTCTATCAAATCTGCTCCCCTTTTCTTCACCGCCGCTAGAGAAGCATTCTTTTGCGTTTCCGACATCTTTTTGATGCTCTTCGTGTAGTTTGTACAGGCTTTGAAATCGACACCCTTCGGTTTCTCCCATTGAGACTTTTTTTTCTTTCGATTATGGTAGTATAAGCGCTCCGTTTTAGGGTCCCAAAGCTCTTCCCATTCATACTCAAAATTCAATGACTTTGGATCGGAATCCATATTTATGTCGTCTACGGGAGACGTGTTCTCAGTTTCAAAATTCTTTGGTTTTTCCCATCGACTCTGTTTTGTAACGCGATTATGGTAATAAGGGCGTCCGTCTTTTGTAAAGTGCTCGCTCCATGATCCCATCGTCTCGTTGGATCGCTGAGGCCAGCAGTATACGTAGTATACTATACATCATGCTCTTGGACTCTATTGAGAGCAACGCCGTCTACTTCTTTCTCTCATGTCATAAAAAGCACTATATAGACCAACAAGAGCGGACAATCAATAACTGCGGTATATAATTCTTGAAGACGTGCTCGCTGATTCTGTTTGCATGGGTTCCATGCTTGATGATTAGCGCTTGTTGGCACAGTGCATCCTTGAATTAGCTTGATTTCTTTTATCAAACTTCATTATAATAGGCGGGCACAATCAGATAACGACTCAAAACATACTAAAACGATATTTAAGAAACGTCTACATCACAAACTAGACAAACTTCTCCTTGTCACAGCCGTTGAGAGTAATATATATCAATATATTCATGTGAAGAAGATCAAGTCAACAGCTACTTTGAGCAGTGCCGCCCGCATAACCTTGACAAAGACTTCTTTCAGCAAAGAGCTTCAAGTATTGGCTAAGAGAATGTAAGAGAATGCTAGTAGCAAAAGGAACAATTACACAGCACGTCAAAGCAGCGAATTCCTCAGCTTCTCTCAATCATTCAGTAACACCGCGAAAGGAATCGATTCTCGGGTCGCTGAAGCCTGCAAAATGAGCTATTTGTGTGCCATAGATGCTTCGAGTTGGGTCACGTGAGCGAAATATTGTCTAAGAGGGGAACTGATTCAACAAAACGCTCAAGTATAATGCGTGACACATCCACTTTGGTTAAAAGATTTTTTAACTCCCCATACGTGGATAAGAAAAAATCCAGAGCACTGAAATACGAAGTATTTTTGGGTCGAATTATTCGCTAGATTTGCTGGCGTAAGCCATCTTTACGCGAGGCAGGACCACAACAAATAGCTCATGCAAACTTTCCTTTTGACTAATGGGATGACTAGTCTTGCTGCAGCTAACTCGAGCTTCTCATGGATTGAACACGACTCGCCTTTATCGAACAAGGTGCAAAAGTATCGCACCAATCTCTAGATAGGATAATATAAAGCAGTTCAGCGGTCTAGCATTGCATGAGGACTCGACTAGCCAGTCGACTCAATATATGCATGTTTTGCAGCTTCGTACAAATATCATACATACCTTTTTGATGTTCAAATAAGCAGCTGCCGTCATAAACTTATCTGCAATGATAATGTCCACATGACCCCATCTTTAAATTTCTAGGCCGACATGAATTACGAGACCTTTTCAGATTGCCAGCCGTATATTTATGAGCCATGATGCGTCCTGGCTTCGCTGAAAATTTGATAACATGGATCTTGATTGATTTGATTGAAATTTCCATATTCAATGGAACTGACATGATCGAACGGAGACATCCGAGGGTGTAAGAGAGATCACATGGACATGTTGTATGCAACTTGTGTAAGCCGCGGACGAATGTAGAGCTTTACCCAATGCACGAGACTCTTGCGCTATTGCACGGTGACTTGCTTACATCAGGACTGCATAAGGTGAAGAGCTCGCAGGTCGGATTGATCAGATGCTATAGAGATCGGCTGATGACGTGACGTGAAGCCGAAGGTGATCGATTGAAGTAAGTATCCTTCAGGGATTTGAGATATGGTAAATGGATGGAGCAGAACAACAACGCATTAATGGTCAGGACACATACTCTCTCAAAATACATGCCTGTATTTGTAGGAAAACAGTCCGTAGATAAATTATACTGTCATAAAGAGTGTAGAAATACGATCTTCTCGGTCTTGATGAAATGCGAGTCGTGTCAGCATAGGAACGGTCTGATCAATGACTAGGCGGATGATAACGAGGATTTCAGTCGCGCCTGAAAGTGGCAGACTCGGTTTAGTAGCATAACTGCAGTAGGAGCACTGATTCTATCCAACTGCACCTTTCAACATGATTGATACTGTCTAGACTAGCAATGTCTTCAAAGCACGGAACCAAGCTACGAGATACCTTTGTAGCTCAACTTATATGACATGAGTGAAGCTAGGTAATTATTGTAATGCATCTGCTGGAGGGTCTTCTAATTTGAGCACAAACATGCGGTATTGGACGCACGATTTATGTGCCTGGTCTTTTTCTTGTAACAAGCACGTCGAATCACGCACGACGAAGGCTGCTTTTTCGGAAAGTAGATGAGCTCGGCTACTGGTCAGGAAGTGTACGACTATACCACCTTCCCCTATCAACCTTACGGGGTTCCTTCTGCTAGTAAAAAATTTAACGCGCCACTATTGTTGCAATTACTCGTGCGTGCGGCCAGGCACGTGCGCGCCATTTATGCGAAAGCAATCACTGCTTTCAAGCTGAGTCTAGTCTGTCCAGTTATAAGCTTCCTCGCAGCGCAAGAGAAAATTGATCACCTAGTCTAAGTCTTCCAAGAGATAGATTGGGACCAGAAGTCTTCGGTCGGAGTTTTGTGATACATTCGACTTACTGAATCAGAGTTGTAAACTTCACAAACGTGATAATGTAAGAGAAGTGACCACTTAGAACAAGACCGGAGATTTTGAATACAACTAGTAGACTCTCCAAGACTACATGGACCTACATGAACGTTCTGGCTTTTGCTGGATTTATTGGCATTCTACAAACCTGTATCGCGTTCAATTCGTCTCATTCTTCAATTTTCTTGTCAACACAGCTCACCAGTACGATGAAAACTCACATCTCGATTGCGTGTATGCTGGTATTTGCAAACTCATCTCATGGGATGGCACTGTGAGAAGGTATTGAAGGAAGAAAGGATACTAGCAACACTTGGAGTAAAAATGGACTCCAGCGCAAATTTCGTGAAAGCTTACCCGTCTCTCGTCGAAATTTAATGGAAGGCAGCTTGCCTATTTTTGATTATGAAGATCCTTCTGCATATTCAGCAGCTGGTGTTTCTCAAGCAGCAAAACAAGTATCGGCGCCTTCAGTGTTTCCATTTGTACCGAGCACGGATACTTCAAGTCCTACTGGAGATACTCGTTCATGGGCATCCAAAATATAAATAAGAATTTTCCAGATGACTTAGGTATAAATGTAGATCGAACTGCGCTGGGACAACTTAATCAAGCGAGAAAACATTTTCTTGACGGTGGCACGATGCAGCCTCCGGGTCATTCGTCTGAAGTATCTGCAAATTTACCTAAACCAGTTGCCTCCCCCAAACATGTTTCATCCAGCAAGAAAAAATCCAAGTCTGGAAAACTCGAAAATTTCAAGAGAGCGAAAATAAAGCAGAAAACGGATATATAAGGGACAAGTACAAGAAAAAAACGAAACAACGCTTAGTCGTTTATCCCTCGAATTCGAATGAGCAGCCTTTTCACCCATCTTCATTTACCAACTCTTCCTACATACTTTTTCTTTCACCCATGAGCATTTCTCAGCTATGACCCTATCAAGCCTTGACAAATTCAGTACATCAAAAGGACAATAGAGTAGTGGAACAGTTGGGCTGTCGGATCAGCTTACTGTTTGCATGTGTTGACAAAGTTTTTGGAAGTGACAAACTTTACTGTATGCGCTATCGCTTTTCGTCAGTGCTCGGTTTTCTTGAACTCCATGCCCACTATTCACCACATTTGGGTTCAGCCTCTGTGCACATTCTCAGTCTTTCTTTGGCAGCATCTACTGCAACCTCGTGCAACAGATTGCTTCGTGACCAATCATTGCCCTGGAAACGGTTCATGAACTGCCAAGTATATCTTCGAACTTTCTTCTCGTTCCAAAGGAGCAAATGAAGCTCGTTTATGATGTGGCCTTAACGCGCTTTGAATCTCGATTGTTTCTGCCCGCAAAATCTCAGAGTCTGAACATTCCTGAAGCGCTTAGGACAATACTATGTTTTTATCTTTGCTATTTCCAAAACGGGCTTTCACGCGTATGGACTTGAGCCACAAAAACACATCATTTCTCGCATAATTTAGACGAGTGAGTTTTCAAACGGATCTTGCCTTCGTCACGGCGGTCACTTTTCCTCCAGTCGGTTCGATAAAATACACAGAGGCTTGCCCAGCCACACGCCCAGCCACACTATCCCGTCCGAGTAGAATTGAATACATTAAACTGGCACGGGAGGTGCGTGTGCTCTGGCTTAAGCAAGATTTAGCAAGAAGTGATCTAGCCACCTCAATCTCGTCGTTCTCCCATTCAAGTTTTTGCAGCTGCAAGAAAGATCGTTCGCTGCTTGGAGGGGCCCTAAATGCTGGACGTAGGATCAATCAAGCGTTCTGAATAGAGCCATTTGTTCACGCTTCTTTTGCTGATATATGCCACAGAGTTTCTGTATTCTAAAAACCTACTGGTGGAACAAGTAGCTGAGTAATCAGTGCTATCGCCACTTCATCAGAACTGCGGTTCGCATAGGATTTTTGCCACTTCGGTATAATCTTTTCTTTTGTGCGATCGCATGCAACTATATTAAATGCTTGCCGGGAATATACTATGAGCACACTCTTAGTTACTGGGCTTAGCACACATACTGAAAAACGCAAATGTCTTTTATTTCTCGTTATGATGGCATGATTCTCAGGTTAGTGATACTTCTTCTAGCTGACAGGGGCCCTGAAAGACGCCACAGTACCGATGTAGGCAAGAATGAGAGAAATTGTAGCTATGAAGACATTAAGCCACTTTTCTGCTTCACCAAGTGCTGACCAGAACAATTTCAAGTAGCAAACACATGGGAAGAATACAGACACCAGCATTGCAAAGAAAGCGCCAATAAATGAAGTTATCCGTGCGAATTCTGGGACAAACAAAGCACACATAAGTGCTGCTGTTGCCAAAGCAGTTCGGATAATAACTCCAATTGTTTGTGTTTTGCAAGTGACTGGCGCTCTCTCGGATGTATCGAGAATCAGCTCCTCAATAGCCAATGCTACTGGGTTCAGTGTTATGGCAAGCTTGGACATCGGATTGAGCACAATGGTCCATAGCATCAATTTTACCAGGTGACCTTCGAAGCTGTCCATCAGATTCAATGTGATCTCCTTCTTCGTCTTATCTCCATACATCAAATACCCACAGAGTTCAACAGCTCCGTAAATGACCACTACTATGCCGTATGCAACATTTAAGACTTGCGGAAATTCTTCTCGACGTTTCATGGAGCTACAAATTGACGGAAAAACTGAATGCCCGCCAAAAGCAACCATTGTCAAACCGATTGAGAGTGGAATACGATCATATGATGCTATCCACCGAACCGGTTGCGGCTCCAATAGACTTCCGATTTCTCCATTTTCTGCCATTGACCCAACGTACAGAATCGTGTACAAACAAAAGATGGAAGAGAGTATGCCAATGATACTGAAATACGAAAGCAATGACAAATGGCGTGTCCAAGTCGTCGGCAGGACGATCAGATAACATATAATCGTCATTTTTGATTCCGCAGTTGAAGGTACTAATGCTGCCAAAGTGTCTCCCACTATTTGCATCAATGGTTTGAGTATAGATATGGGGTAAGTCGTCAAAAATGCATACTCAGTATGTAAAACATCGACGCGGCGGTGAATAGTTCTGTGAAAAACACAACGCTGATGAAAACACGACCATATATTCCGAACGCGGCTTGGCCGATATCAGGATATGTCTAAGAAGGCGAGTGAGACAGGTCAATACTCAAATTGTAAGCACTGGACACCTGCATGCCGGTCTGATAACCCAGACATTTTCCAAGTAGTTTTCCAGTGTAATTAGTCACACCTGCAAAAAAGATAAAGAAGACACCGCCTGCAAGTATACCGCTCGAACGCAATGCAAAAGGACCGGATAGTATACCAACGCCTAACAAGACGTTCACGGAATTAAATACAGCTGACTGAAACGAGGTTTTCATCGCTAATGTGACTTCATAATGCTGATGAGACTCTGAGGCTTTATGATCGATTTGTGGTGATAATATGCCAAAACCCTCAGGTGAAGGTGTATCTGGTGGAAATGTAAACGTCTGTTTTAATGCTGGTGAAGGTAATCTGCCCGGTAGTTCATTAGGTGTTGTTGGCACGATTTCTGTATCTAATTCTGAACCTACCTAGAGTCCACACCTTGTTCGAATGTTTGCGGCCATTTGTTCGGCAAACGAGAACGTTTTCGGAAAGATCCGTTTTCAAGTGTTGCGTACGAATGAGTCATCTATACTTTATCAAAGTGTACTTTCGGCCGACAGAAAGATGCCTTTTTGTCGATCTTTTATTTGTAATAATTAAGGAAATAGGCGCCTTCGACTTCAAGATGCTAACTTAGAATATTATATAATCACGCATAGGACGTTTCTAGAGCACCATTGCACAGCTAGAAGCTTTGAGTAAATATCATAGAGGATGACTGCAGTGGATGTTGTTACTTTATGCCTATATCAGCTCGTCTTTTTGAAAGCACCCCCATTTTGGTACAAGCCAGGATCTTGTTGCTCTCAACAGCTCGATCAAATCCGACCTTGATCGGTATTGATGATGGATATCCTGCATACCATGCAAGTAATAATTACGGTGTTCTAGCAGCGCAAGCAAGAATCTTTCATTTTTTTTAATCGCAATCCGATTTGATTGGAAGGATCGGACAGGCTAAGCAAAGATTGTGCCTCAGCTCGAAAAGAATGATGCTATGAGCTCTTTGACCGACCAGCCTTTGAGCAGCTATGTTTCTCCTTTTTGCATACAAAATGGCAGCCTAATCTTTCACTGTGGATTCACAACACGCAATGCATCTTTATTGAACATTATGGATTGTTGGAAATGGGTATCTTTTGGCTATCTTTGTGACGATTACCGCGCGGGTATAAAGTCCAACTGATACAAGTCCAAAACTGTCTGCATCCCGCTCTAGTAGATAAGACACGAACTTGATAGATCGAGCTTTTATCATTACAAAATCTCCGCATTGCGTAAAGTCTCTGCTGGGGAGCCACAATATACGTAAATACACTATGCGATTTATCGCGTTACTGCTGCGGATCAATGCAGCTGAGAAAATGGTTTTGGCTGAAAAGAGTAATTGTCGGACTCATAAAGATCGTACTCAATGCATTTCGATGGTGTACAAATCGTCGACTCGGGGACACTGCTTCGGTTTGGCATTGCATTTAAAAAAAGGCGTGTCTAACTTAAGGTGAATCCGGACCGAATATTTACGCCTAAGCCGTGTGTAGCGAGCTTTATAGCGTCTCAAAGCCTTATTCAAACATGAGAGCTCCACCTCATCGTCAGAATATGTAATCTGGACTACTCACTTAATTACAAGACAAGGATGGGTTCTTCAGTTCGTTGTGTGAGAATCCCCGTTCGAGTCTTACCCTCCTCTTATGAGAAGTGATGAAGCCACAAAGAAAAATGGATCATACTTTTCTAATTTCACTCAAAGAATCGCATCTGAAAAGCTAATAGTGTAGCCCTACAGTGGCATTACGTCTGTGATTCCTGTGAAAGTGGATGCTTCGTGGCGTGATATTTATTCTAGTCTATCCGGCGATCTAAAGCCAAAAATGATCAAACTGATGGCCACGAGTCTACCAATCACCGGTGAACGCTGCGCTGCTCTCCCTTCCTTCTCGTTCCTTCGCTTTAGATGCCAAGAGTAGCGGCTTGAGGAACTTTCTCTCGAAAAATTCGATATGGTACTGTAGACTTGTATGGTTGAGTATCGACTTTGAGTCAGAATCTGATGTCTTATTTCCATTGAGTTCTTCTTGCAGTAAAGCAAGCGTAGGTGCGTTGGCTGGGTTAAATTCTTCAATGGTCTCGGGATCGATCGGTACACATATGCGACCAGTCTTGGGATGCACTGCAAACGGACTCTTCAATAGATGGTTTCGCTGTTTGCTCACATTAACATCTAATCTGGGATACAGATACGAGCAAACAATTTCTTGTAGACATCCTTTAAGCTGTTGAAGATTCTTTTTGCGTTCGGAGTCCTCTGAATACGCCGTGTACGTCCGCTTGTTGTTCTGGCCTTTGTTTACTAATGCAGTTTGCACTGCATTTTGTACATCATCCCATTTCGCTTTCGGACTTTGAGATTCTGCCAAAGGAGTCCTCCACTTTTCGGCCAGAGCATTTCGAATGTCTTCGTCAGGGATCATATCGAGTAGCTTATTATATTCTTTTTGATGATGCAGGATGTCCTGTCCGTTTTCGGATAGAACGATCTCATAAAATAGGGGCTCAAGTATCTCATTGGCCCGATGTAAGGAGGGATGAAGAGGATATCTCAAATGCACCTTACGTTTAGAATGCTCGTTTCCTTCCACGAGACTAAGATAATGCACAATAGATGTCCGAGCCTCATTTGTTAGCACGCGGGCCTTGTCATCAGCAACCCAGCAATGTACACCTCTTCGTCCGCTATACACCCATAGGATATGCTTGAATCCGAAATCTTCGCGCAAAGCGTAATTAAGTACTTTGACTGCTGCTATCATAAAACTCCAGCAGCGAGAACATGTAGATGCTTCTCGACAACAGGTTCGAGTGTCATCATAATCAGTCAAATCAATATCGAAAACCAGTTCTCTCTGTTCTGCAATAAACTCATTCGGATTTACTTTTCCCTTATCCGCAGGGGAGATCGAGAATACGGCTCCGATGTCGACTTTAGAAGGCAATTGTTTGAGCATTGCATTACGAAATTCTTGGTCATTCTGAAAAGTTTTATATCGTATATAGGTCCCGTTTTCCAATGTAAATGAGAATTCACGTCGCCTCAAGTATTCTTCACCTGGGAATCGATTTAGCATATTTACAAAGCAATAGGAGGCAGGTATTACCGCCATCATACGAGAGCCATTTCGTAAGCAATTCATATGGAAACAACCGTTCTGAAAGCACAGCAGCATGAAAAACGTCAGATTTGAAGTATGAGATGCCAATTTGCTATCCTTACCATAGTACACATGCAATAATTCCGGTGAAAACACTTCATTCTCATTCATTTCGAGTTGAATTGATGCTACCGCGGCTCTTGCTACCAATCACATCCACTTCTTGAAACATCTAACTGCAATTCAAATTTTCTGTAACTCAAAATCATCATATACTTGTTAGAAAGCAGCCAAAGAAACAGCGCGTGTTTTAGTCGCACGTTTGCATCCAACGAGAGCACTGCTTTACGATATCACTAAAACTATACCGATAACATCAACGTGAAAACTTCAAGCGTGTATTTGATCGATTAAATTGCCCTGCATGAATAGTAATCAAAGCTCCGGTCGTAACAATAATAATAAGCCCGCAGCTCGCTTGACTCAATCCTTTGCTCGTCCACCAAGTATCTCCTCTGCTCCGTTACTCCATCCACAGCGGTGGGTCAATAACGAAAGAAGTGATTTCACAGAAATGTCGGCGCATTCCATATCGTCGCCTGGCAGTCACTTTCCAGCAAAGCAAAAAGGTACAGCGCGACCGCTCTTCCCTCCACCACCGTTAAGATCATCTACTATATCATCTATTCAGCATTCAAGCCTTGCAAATAGCGTAACAAGAACGGATAATAGTTGTCAAAATCAAAATGGCTGGAAATGGAGCAATGGCTCAGCTTTTCTTCAAGAGAAAGCCACTCCTCCAGCTCCCATTCGATTTAACATCACCCGTCCAAATCTGCTGAATACATCTCGGTTGAATAAAGCGATCGCATCGTCTTCTCATGCATTCGCGACCACACAACCACTTGCGAACTCCACTCAAGCACAAACCAAATGGCCAGAATCGCTCCAAGATTATGTGAAAAGAGCTTTTGCAAGATGCAAAGGAGCTACTGATCAAGCTGTGACCCAGAATGCATTAAAAGAGCTGATTACAGAGGCTATCGCAAAAAATCACCTATGGACCAAGGATTGGATTTTCGAGCCGTTACCTCGTTTGGTATCTGATGGGAACAATGTTCAATCAAATGTAGATAAAAGCTCACCAGCTGCATGTACAGCGGCCATGAAGAAGTCACGTTTTCACCCAATTTCTACTCCTCTTTGCGCAAACTCTAGAACACCGACAATGGAACAAAGCTCAGCCATCCCGATTCTGAGTACTACGAATGAAAATTTACCAATCTCAATAGCACCAACAGTGAATTCTGTGATTACGAAAGGCAACAAAAGAAGAAAAAAGTAAGCGAGTCATGCTTTCCGTCCGTACCATCTTCCAACAACACTCATTTTGTCTTTGCACGTAGGAACAATAAACAAAAGCAAGCTGTAGTAGCAAATCTTACACCAGAAGAAAGCATGCGTAAAACGCAACGGCAACAGCGGTTTTTGAAAGATCAAGTCGAAATTGCAAAGCAAAGAATTTACACATCAATGGAGACGAAACCATCCAGGGTTCTTAATGTTGAAGGTGATTTAGATTTAGAAGCCATGACGATTAAAGGAACTTGTCAGAAAGTAGAGAAGGAATATTTGCGACTCACATCACCACCGCATCCATCAACCGTGCGTCCGGAAAATATATTGCGAAAAGCTTTGGATCTGATACAAACAAAATGGAAAGACGGATCTTGTGACTACATTTACGCATGCAGCCAACTCAAGTCAATACGCCAAGATTGCACGGTTAGATCTGCAAAGTGTTGCAGCCTATCAAAGTATGATCGTCATTTGTGACCAAATGCATTTTTCTAGGTCCAGCGCTTGAAGAATGCTTTCACTGTCAAAGTGTATGAGTCACATGCGCGAATTGCACTACAATCGGGTGATATCAATGAATTTAACCAGTGCCAAACTCAATTGCATGAGCTGTACGAAGAGGCAATTCCAGGAGAGGCAATTGAGTTTCTAGCATATCGGATTTTATATTGCATTTATGTTGGTCTACAAGCAAAAAAAGCAGATTCCAACACTGGTACGTTAGGTATGTATAATGTTCTGTGTTTGCTGTCTCCACAGCTGCGTCAAGACAAGGTCGTTGCACACGCATTGCATGTGCGTGAGGCCGTCGCCTCAAACGATTATCATCAATTCTTCAACCTCCATTCGGAGGCACCCAATATGTCTGGATACCTGATGAATGCTATGGTCACAACAGTTCGATTACGTGCTCTACGTATTATGTGCAAAGCGTATGCTAGCTTCCTACATCTACCTGACATCTCATTCTTCTTTTTTAGATATCGGCCACATCTCTGTCTGAACTTTATTAAGCGAGAATTCAGGTTACGTGGTCTTGAAGGCAGAAGATTTATTAAGGAGTGCGGCATTCTACTCGTAAATGATAAAACAGGCGAGAAGAAACTGGTGGACACAAAAAACTCGGAAATTGTCTCAGTTCTTAGCGATCAATCGTCTCTTATTTAGTGACGACACTAACACAAAAACCGAACAATTCTCGTCATTTTGCTATTTTGTTTTAGTCAGTCAATTGCTATAAGGTGAGTCATGACGCAAATTAGTCAAGCTTCAAGACTCGGCACGTGCAAGGAGGGACCCATGAATTTCACAGAAATCTCCCAAACACTCAGGATTGTAATGGGGATAATTGAGTAAAGAATTATCAATCTGACTTATGAGTTTGCATGCGAGCAACTAGCACAATGTGACGTCAAGATTTGCTGATACGTTATTTGAAAGTGGGTTCTCGGGAATTGTTTGCAAGTCATGGCCCTAAGTTTTGGAAAAAATCCACTCGATTGCCGATTCCGAAATGAGCTCGTATCACATCGATGCATCTGCACGGCTCCTATTCTGACGCTCGAACAACCGGATACTTTGCGCATATACAGCTCCAATCTGCTGTTTCATCGATCAGTTCCTTTACTGTGCATACGACATCTGATATCGGAAGTCGCACTTGTTGACAGGAATCACGTTCTCGAAGAGTGACTGTTTCATCAGTAGAGGTTTCAAAATCAATAGTGACGTTGAATGGAATTCCAAGCTCATCTGCACGGGCATACTTCCGACCGATTGCGACACTCGAAGTATCAACCCGACACTCAACGCGGTTTTGTGCAAAAGCGCTCTCTAGGTGATGGGCGTAGGCATGTAGGCTTTCTTGAGTGCTAAGAGGAAGCACAGACACCTTGATAGGCGCAATGCAAGGTTTGAATGCCATAACCCCTCGTTTCTCATCGCCTTCGCGAATCGAGAAGCTATGTTCAAATACTGCCGTCAAGATACGCCCAATTCCAAAGGATGGCTCGATGACAGACGGGAAATATTTCTCTTCACACATCGTCACTTCCACCAGCTTAATCAGGATCATTTCTCTTGTGATGATAAATTGTTTCTCAGCACACTTGGATTTCAAGACAGCTTTACCATGAGTGCACAATTCTTGCTCAAAGGCTAGGGCTTGATCTGAATCGCTTCGCAATTCCTCCAATATTTCATTCACGCATGCGACATCAGACTTAAAAGTACGCCCAAGTAGTCCTTTGTTACTTTTGATGTCAATTATAAGACGCTTCTCAGGCTCTGGGTATCGGTGCGTGCCTACCAGCTCCACTTTACTTTTTTTCGAATGAACTGTCAAGTCGTAGCATGATCGATCTGCGTGGCCTGCACACTCTACCCAGCCAGAGACTAAGTGAACTTCAAGGTCCCAGCAATCGGAAGCATAATGCGACATCTCGGTATCCAGATGCTGTCGAAATCGCACTCGTTCCATATCGAGACCAACTTTGACTGCAAACAGGCTAGTACGTGCCAAGTAGTAGGCCAAACTTTGATTTGCAATTATTCCACTTGCAACTGCATGTTCGCAAGTGAGGTGGACAATCTTACCATCCGTGAGTTGATGCGCCTTTGTCAAAAGCGGTAAGACGGTGTTAGCAATAAGATGGAATTTTGGATGATTCTTGTCTTTGGGATTCACAAAATACTCGATTTCTGCCTGCTGGAATTCCCGCACACGTAAAAGCCCTCCTCGTGGCGAAATTTCATTTCGGAAAGCATTCCCTATTTGAGCGCAGCCAAAAGGAATCCTGCCAGCGTTATATTCCAGCAAGCGTCTAAAATTTAGGAAAATTCCTTGCGCTGTTTCTGGCCGCAAATAACCTATTTGATTTCCTTCAGGACCAATCTGACACTGGAACATGAGATTGAACGGGATCGGGTCGCTCAGATCAGCACCTGTCCCGGGTGCTTTGATTTGGTACTCTTGGATGACGGCGCGAATTTCTTCCGGAGTGTATGATTCGGCTAATGAAGCAGTTAGGCGATGTTTTTCTTGCTCTTGCACACTCATCGTGGTATTGTTTTCGATCAGTTGGTGGACATGATCCTCGACGAGTTTGTCTGCTCGATAACATTCTCCGGACTTTAAGCATTTGACCATGAGATCTGTAAAGCGATCGACATGACCCGATGTTTTCAGCACGATTTCCGGCATCAAATTAGTGCACTCTAATTCTAGTAAGCGGTCTTCGAAGACAAAATGGGAGCGCCATATTTCCAAAAAGTTTGCTTTGAGTGCACAAGCGGGTGGCCCGAAGTCGTAGAATCCACCGATACCTCCATAAATTTCAAACGAAGGAATGATAAACATTTTCCGAAGCAGCAAATCATCTAACACTTTTTTCTCAAATTTCGATAAGCCCATACTGGTAGACTTTTGTTGCTCTATTGTCTCGCGATTGAGTTCAATTTTTAGTGCTTTGAGTGTATCCACTGCTGCTTTAATGTCGTCAGATCCACCACCATCTTGCTTAAGCTTTCTCACAAGTGCACCTTGGCGGGTCACTTGCGCACGAAGTGCGTCCAAATCTCTCTTTGGTGCGATTGATTCTCCTACGGATTCCATAAAAAATAGATTTCTAAACGTGAGGCGAGTATCACTTGTGTACGTCTACACAAATGTAAAAGTGCGGCTACCACCCGAAGGCGTTTATCGATTCAACTTGGATGCTAAGATTGTGGCAATACATTTATTTAATCGATATCGGCTACAAAAAGTGCTCTAATCCATTTCTCGTGTCGGAATGGTCTATCTACAGCCTCCTTATGATGACTCATGAAGTTTGGCATCGATATCTGCGGCGTGTAAGAGGATTCGCTGCACAACAAGACTGGAGACGGTGTCGAGTCCTTTTGTCAGAACATCCAAGTCTCTTTCACCTTGCCAGATTTGTATGGTTGCTTTCTTGATATAAAGATTGTTCTCTTCAAACTCATCCAAACCATCTCCTTCTACGTAGTGATTTTTTATATCGGCATGATCTTTGTCCAAAAATGGGATCGCCGCAACCACTTTTAGAATCTACAAAGACATGGTGAGCCTCATTAAAATCCAACATTTGTAAGATGTGCAATCAATTCTACTTGCATCATTCAGATCGTCGATCTCCTCTGTCGACAGTTTCTCGAAGACAGTTGCATTATGTTCGACGTTCGTTGATGTTGTTGAAATATTTCGGTCAGCAACTTCACTTTGTTCTCTTCCTTCTACATTATGCTGCTCGTCATACTCCATATTCACATCAACGATCGCATCTCTAGTCTTTGGCTTCCCCCAGCTTCCTTCTTCCCATTTGAATGCCGACGGTAGATTACATTGTTTGAAAAAAGTACTCAGAGCTTCTTCTACAAGAGTGTGACACGCTCCACCTGTCATTCTGAGTTTTAACTTTACCTCTTGGAATGATCCCGGAGTTGTAGTCTTCAAGTAAAATGGTAGCACGAGATTTCGTGCGGAAGGGTACTCATGACTGCTCTGAATTGCACTTAAGATCCCCATCAATTCTTTGTAGGATTCTTCATTCACGCGTTGCTGTTCGGGATACTGTCCAAATAAATCGGGATGTGTGCGTAGATATAATTTTCGTAAAGTTGACTTCAGCATGGGAACCTCCTCCAGGTTGTCCTTCTTCATTTTACGCAAATTCTTGCGTCGTAAGGCTCGTTCGCTCATCTTTGTTCGTACATTCATCTGCCAGCCATATGTAGCCGTAAGAAAGCGACTTCCATTTGCTATGCTTTTTCGGGTCTCCTGGACGTATGCATTTCCTATTTGATGTAATCGCAGACTGCAGAAGTTTCCGGTAAATTGCCTCAATGATCGAATGGTCATAGGTTGAGAGGTTGACTTTTCCGAGATGTGCAATCTCGAGTAAGTACAGTATTATCTGCAGGAATCTCACCGAATGTATTGATTATTTTTCGCACCGCATCAAGTTCCTTTTCTTCAACCAAGTGGAATAGCTTGACAAAGAAAACGAATCGCCTAAAGCAGAGATTTAAGCACATATCCGCGTGAAGAACCACAAAATTCTCGTTGTGACTGTGATACAAATGAGCATACACGCGAAAAAGTCGTTTCATGACCGTGCAACATAATTCCATAAAGCTTTTCTTCGCAATCTCATCATAGCGACCAATTTCAGGAAAAGTTGCTGGACCGGAAAATCCTTTCTTGACCCATGAGAGTGAACGCGAAATGTACTGGCTTGCAGGCAGCGAGATAGGAGCTCTGGCACTGCTAAAGTGAGCGTTTTGTTGCTGAGGATCAGTCCATAAGTAAGTATAGCATGGCCCTGCGGACATTTTTGGACAATTTCGTGTGGTACAAAACTCCGAGATAGTGTCATACAATAAGCTGACATCGTCAGAAAAATCAGTGACATGTACAAATACCCATTCATCCAAGCTATAGCCCTCGGGAAGTTGAACACACTCGATGACGTCGATACTATTCATCATGGAATGTTCAATCAGTTCGTGCGGTGCTTGCGTTTGTGTCCGATATGAAGATCCGTTTAGATCCTGAATACATTGAGATTCACCACGACCACTTTTTGGCATCACCGGTAAGGTATTGAGATTGACCTCCGTCTTTAAGAAAGTAGGTGGAGCCAGCGGATTGTGTGTGGTCGAACATATGTTGGTGACGACTGCTGTTCTTTCCTCAACATGGTATTGCTTTTCCTGCAACGCCGTCTCCAACGTACCTCTGTGGTGTATCACGGCCGAATTTGGGGATAAGCTCCGATTTACACTAATAGTGCTGTAATGATGGTCAAAAGTATCTGTTTGGAGTCGTAGATGCACACAAAGCATTTGTTGCGCCGTCAAAAGCTTATGAAGAGCAACTCTGATAGAAATGTGATCATGGAAGAAGAGATTTCTTACCTTGCTTATCCCCGGCTCGATCACACTGTTAACATCTTTTGTCAATATAATGGAAATGTCGGATCGAAGAGAGTCATCTAATGCTTCGTGACGAGCTAGAGCGGCCATATACTTGATACGATTCTACCCATATAAGATAACACAAGGCGTTGCAGGGCAAATGATACAGTATACTCGATGTAAACGAGCTGTCTCGCATCGATTATCACACTTTATCTCGCCGATTTTCTTTTGATAACGATATATTCTGTCAAGTGCACTTTTACGATGCTCGTTTCGAAGCTACAAACTCAATCAAAAAATACAATGATACAAGTAATCGGCTTGAATTGGACTGACTTTCAGAACTGGAATTTCCAAAAGCGTCGCCTGCAACGAGCCGATGACATTGTTCTGAATCTGAGATATCAATTGCTCTATACCATTTCGTCGTTCTTCAATCTAGATGTTTTGTTCAGAATATAATCAATGCGGGTAACTTGGTGCAATCCAGAGCATACCTCAACGAGTTCTATGTTTGACTCAGCGAGATCGAGCATGCGGCGAATATTACAGCTCGAATCAGTCATATCTATCTCAATCAAGAACATAGAATTTTTAATGGCGTATGCCACGTGCTTGAATTCTAAGACTCTAACCCAATATGGCCTGGCAGTATTTTGACCAGTTCTGAATCATGCCACGAAGTCGTAACTCAAGACCATCCAGTTGTGTAATCAGCACCAAAACTCCAGACGCTTTATTCAATGACTCATTTCCATGATACTTTGAATCTAATTCTGAGTCGCTTGTCGATGTATTTTTTGATTCACTTGCGCATGCTGCCGCCGAGCCGTGCAGCAATTTTCGCAGCATCGACTTTGTGTCCCTAAAAGATCGATATTTTACCGGTACATACTGTCGATTTAGACCTTTTGGTAGAATGAGCATTCTTGGCCACAGAGCACGCAATACGCATGAGAGCGATGCACCAGAGAATTATGTCCCTGGTCTTGGCCGAGGCGCAGTTGGGTTTACGACGCGATCTGATATTGGCCCCGCACGAAACCCACTTGCACCCGAAGGACTAGCTGCAGCCGTTGCGGGAGCTGGCCCCTTCCCCCCCATTGCAATGGCTCGTGGGCGAGGACGTGGGATGGACGTCGCTCCCAATGATTTCTTGCTTCCCATCTCAGCAGGAAGAGGTTCCGGGACGGCAGGAATGGGAGGATTTGGTCGAGAAACCGATGAGAATGAAGATTTCGGAGATTATAGTGAGAGTAATTATGATGAGTTCAGTGGGTACACTGGTACAGGTCTGTTTCAGGATACACCATATGATAAGGACGATGAAGAAGCTGATACCTTGTATGAAATGATCGACGAACGCATGGATTCGCGGCGAAAACGGAGACGAGAAATGAAAATACTACAAGAAGTGAAGAAAGCCCGACAAGAACGCCCAAAAATTGCAGATCAATTTCTAGATCTAAAGGAGTCATTGAAAACAGTAAGCGACGAGCAGTGGGCCCAAATTCCTGACATTGGAGACCGATCATTGAAGCACAAAACCAATACGGCTATACAAATAAGAAATCAAATGTTTGTTCCGACACCAGACCATTTAATAGGATCAAGCGCTGGTCTTCACCTGAATAAGGATGTATCATCGGGGTCTATCACTCCATCTATTCTGGGAGGCATCGAAACACCAGGAACAAGCACCTCTGTGACAGGATTAGCAGAAGCTCGAGGAGCTGTACTTTCTCTGAAACTAGATAAAATGTCTGATTCGATAATGGGTCAGACTGTCGTCGATCCAAAAGGATATCTGACCGACTTGAACTCTTTGAAAATAACAACTGACGTCGAAATTGGCGATATAAAAAAAGCTCGCTTATTGCTCCACTCTGTGACAACGACAAATCCTAAGCATGGACCTGGCTGGATTGCTGCGGCAAGACTTGAGGAAGTTGCGGGAAAGATTGTGCAAGCACGAAAATTGATACGTCAGGGATGCGAGTCTTGTTCCACTCAGGAAGATGTATGGTTAGAAGCAGCACGACTTCAGAGTCCAGAAAACGCAAAGGGTGTTTTGGCGAAAGCTATTCGTCATGTTCCAGCCTCGACCAAAGTATGGCTTCAAGCAGCAAAGTTGGAGAATGATATCGACCTAAAAAAGCTCGTACTGAGGCGTGCCTTGGAATTTTTACCCACCTCTGTGAAGCTTTGGAAAGCATTGATTGAACTTGAGGATACGGAGGGAGCACGCTTGCTGCTCGGACGTGCTGTGGAATGTGTTCCACAATCAGTCGATCTTTGGCTCGCTCTGGCGCGACTAGAAACATATGAAAATGCAAAAATGACGCTCAATAAAGCTCGTTTTGCGGTCCCTAGCGATCCTATGATATGGATTACAGCCGCAAAACTAGAAGAGGCGCAAGGGAAATCTATTGAAATGATTGAGCGAATACTCCGAGCAGCAGTCAAGTCGTTAAAGAAGCATCAGGTAGAAATGAGTCGTGATTCATGGTTGAAAGAAGCTGAAGCATGTGAGAAAGTGGGTGCTATTTTAACGTGCGGTGCAATCGTTCGTACGTGTTTGGAAATTGGTGTTGAAGCCGAGGATAGGAAACGAACATGGATGGATGACGCTGACACATGCATTACGCACAATGCTTTGCATGCTGCAAAAGCTATCTACGCGCATGCTCTGAGTATATTTCCTGGTAAGAAGTCAATCTGGTTGCGTGCGATTGCACTTGAAAAGCAAATCGTATCGGAGAGGCAAACATCCGATGCAAATTCGTGCTCCGATAAAGTGGATACAGCAGTAATCGGGCAACTACTTGATCAAGCAGTACGCTGTTGTCCGAACGCAGAAGTCTTGTGGCTCATGTCAGCAAAAGAAGCCTGGACAAATGGTTCTGTTGAGAACGCGCGGTTGATCTTACGTCAAGCATTCAGTGCGAATCCAAACAGCGAAGCGATCTGGCTCGCAGCAGTGAAACTTGAATGGGAAAACGATGAGATTGAGCTGGCTAGAGCACTTCTTGCTAAAGCTAGAGCACACGCACCTTCCGCCCAAGTCTGGATGAAATCTATTTTACTCGAACGTGAGGTAGGCACTGCACGTTTGGAGGAAGAAAAACTCCTGAAAGAAGGTGTAACAAGATTTCCAGATTCACCAAAGTTGCATATGATGGCTGGGCAATTTTATGAGCATAGTGACCCACCTGACTACACTGAAGCAAAACGGAGATATCGAACAGGAATTCAGCAATGTCCAAAATGCATGCATTTGTGGATTCTATCGAGTCGACTGGAAGAAAAAGTGACCGGCGTGACAAAGGCAAGATCCGTATTAGAACTTGCACGTCTAAAATCTCCGAAGAACGATGTATTGTGGCTGGAGTCCATACGCTTGGAAGCCCGTGTTGGAAATAGCAAAGGTCAAAATATGCTATTGTCCAAAGCGCTTCAGGTTTGTCCAGACTCTGGGATTTTGCTGGCAGAATCAATCGAAATTGCGGCAAGGCCTCATCAAAAACGAGCTTCATTTGCTGCACTGAAACGAAAAGACAACGATCCTTCAGTGTGCTTGGCAGTTGCTAAACTTTTTTGGCAGGAACGAAAGTACACCAAAGCTCGGAAGTGGCTCGAAAGAACAGTTCAACTTCAATCAGAATTTGGTGATGGTTGGGCATATTACTATTTGTTTGAAACAAAGCACGGAATTACAACAAATGCTCCCGAAAAAATACTGAGAAGGTGCATCGAGGCTGAACCCAAATACGGAGAACACTGGACACAATTTTCCAAGCAGACCGAGCATCGACGGAAGCCGATAGCGGATATTATAAAGCTTGTTAGTTCACGTATACCTCACCCACATATATGAACATTGAGCTGATCCGGCTGGTTTATCAAGTCGATGTTATTTTCTACCATGCAATGTGATCCGTGAATACTGGAGCCATTTATTCTATAAGCCATTTTAGATCTCATGGGTGCTTACATCAACGAGACATAGCAGGAGAATGCATAATCTAACGCTAGAAAAGGTTTGAAGCATGTATTCAATTATAAAAGCATAAGAAGGGCTTCGGTGACCGCTATTAAGGAACTAAGCGATAACGTCTTTTTTCCCGTTTTCCTTCACTTAATCAGCAGAAATCTTTTTAAGGAACACATTAAAAAGCAAGAACCTCCCGCATGTTTCGGTGAATCAGCGGAATCATCCTGTTGCTCGGATTTAACAGGCACCTGAACCACGTGCTTATCCTGCGGCTTGGTTTCATCAGGCTTACTAACCACGTGTTTATCCTTCCGCTTGGCATTACCAGGCTCACGATCCTCACTTTCATTATCAGAAGGAAAGCCACCAGTTATAGGCTTCTTTGGCCGGACTCCCAACCCATAATCATCTTCCCTGTAAACTGTGTGGGTAATATAAGAATTGTCGTCATCAGACTCCATTAATATACGATTTTGGCTCGGAACCTCGATGTGATTAAAGATCGTTCTGGGCTGCAATTCCACTCCGTCCAAAGTTGTTCCCATTTCTTCCCGTCCTTCCCTTTCTCGCAGCATTGCTCCGTGTGATGAGGCCACAAGTACCAACGCATTCGCAACCAAGATGTGAGTTTTCATCGTGATTTGAATTTAAGAATAGTCGAGGGATGAGTCTGACTTATGATATGAGGAAAATAAGAATGAGACGAATTACAGAAAGCCAGAATATCGATATGGCTATTATGATCGCAGAACTACATTCTTAAAGACACGTAGATGAGATGAATTTTTGGCCTAGTTCCAAGTGACCAAAACTCGTTGATTCATTACGTTTGGCGAGTTTTAAAAACGTAAAGTGGTATACACATATAAAACAGAACCGGATCAGATCGGCGTGCGTGATTCTATATGCTATATTGATATTAAAGACCCTAAGACGACTGTAGATTAGGGTGGATCGTGCTCGTGAACTTGTGGCGTTTGTCGAGTTCGGAAATGTGAAGTGGTATACATATAAAACAGAACCGGATCAGATCGGCGTGCGTGATTCTATATGCTATATTGATATTAAAGACCCTAAGACGACTGTAGATTAGGGTGGATCGTGCTCGTGAACTTGTGGCGTTTGTCGAGTTCGGAAATGTGGAGTGGTATACATAGAAAACAGAACCGGATCAGATCGGCGTGCGTGATTCTATATGCTACATTGATAGTTTAGACCCTTAGACGACTGTAGATTAGGGTGATCATGCTCGTGAATTTGTGGCGTTTGTCGAGTTTCGGAAATTTGAAGCAGCATGCAAGCTTGAATCAGAAGAGGCATCACTGTTGCGTGCGTGATTACGACGTGCTAACTACAGGAAGGAAGTCCAGCGGGCAGAAATAGTACACGACGCCTCATTTGTGTGTATTTATTTTCGAGGACTCTGACACGATGTTGATTAGGATGATACTCAAGGCTCATAATGCCAAGAAGTAAGAATCCGAAAATTAGGCAGGGAAGCGATCTTCTAGCTCGCCTCTCGATGATCATACCAATCCGATACTTCACAGTGCTGCGAAATGACTCAGTTCGCGAGGACAAAAACGCTCTTGGTGTTATTATAGCCAATCATATCAAGCTTGCCACTTCCAAGCCGACTGGATCATTCCATCTCAAACGTATACACTGGTCGAATAGAGGGTTTACGTTCTGAGAGTGTTCACAGTATCAATGAGCGAGGTTGATATTCTATAGAGCATAAGATTCGTTTGCGCAATGCAGTCAGTAGTTCGGTAGATTGTGTTGTGTGATGACAATAAAGGCGTTCTTATTCTACTGTATTACTTCTACCTGCATCTAATCTTTGACGGATATTTCATTTGTACGCTATCGGCTCGACATTATGATAACTATGGGGAAATCTGTCTGCTCACAAGTCGTGGGATCGCGCCTGATCAAAGAAGCTATCAGCTGGTCTCTATAGCAGGTAAGTCCGTCCTGCATGCTCAACAGCTCATGTACTCCCAAATATGTTTGTTACCACAGTATTCTATCACTATGTCACAACGTGCTCGTCAAAAACACTACGAAAGCACAGCATACCTTGTCTGCAAGTTTGTATGTACACTCGTCGTCGGCTAGCATTTTCGGTTTATGAAACGTCTTTATAGTGTCGCACGGATGCGTAGGTTCAATCCCATCCATTCTTGAAAAATTCCAATCTATTCGAGCTAGATCCACGTTTGTGTCTCAAAACCTGGCCGTACTCTGGATTTTATGAACATGGCTCGGTAGTATGACAAGAATCGAAAATACTTCTAGTCTCAAGGTATATATATGAGTCAGGTGGACATTATGCACTTGAAACAAAATATAACGAGGGATATAAGCAAACTTTACTTCAAACTACTACTGCATTGTATCGTAGCAGTGTCAAATAACACATTGCATCTGCGGATCACGATGATGGAAGCTGCAGATACAAAAAAGCGTGCATTAGGTCGTTGTAAGTTATCCGAGTTCAAATGGAGAAGCAAAATCGTTGTCGCACTTTTATGCTGTACCGCTGAGCTGCTTGATGAAAGTTTAGTTCAGAGAATGATACAAGGCTATAAGACTTGTTCGACATGACTGCAAATTCTTTTCATCTTAATAAGATGTCGATTTAGTGGCAGTAAGAGTATACAGGGCTATATATACGCAACTCACAACTTTTCCCTTTCACCAGTCCTTCGTCATATTTCAATCTCCGTCAAAAATTGACAAAGAAACGCGAAGTAATGCACACCAGCATATATTGTACTCAACGGCTCTTGAAGTTTATTCTCCTGCGTGAAACTCTGCGAAGAATGTATCAGATTGGAAGACACGAACGGAACACATTTGTTGCTTGGACATGCCGTGAGATATGAATTCTTTTCACTCGATGTTTGCCTTTACCTGATGTAATCCAAAAGTTATGATAGTGCAACCTAGACATTTGGTACGGCATGTCTCTACTGATCGTATAATAGAGCGAATCATTCAAGCAGCAGTTAAGACCTTGAAAAGGCATTCGATAGAGAGTCGGGACTCATGATTGAAAGAAGCTTCAGCATGTGAAAAGTGGATGCTATTTCAACGTGCGGTGCGATTATTGGTACGTGTTTGGACATTGGTGTCGAAGCTGAAGATATGAAACGAATATGGATGGATGCTGCTGACACATGTACTACCATACAATGCTTTACAAGCTACAAAAGCTATATAAGCGAACGCTCGCTTAGAGTATTTTTCCTGGCAAGAATGACCTACTTGCCAGGAATCTCCGACATGGAGTCCAGCATTGAATTTCAGACAGATCGGTTTGCCGACTGTAAGGTCTAGAGAGTTTACAAGACTCACTTCTTTGAGTCTTATAAACTGTCTAGAGAAGTTTGCAGCTCTTAGAGGAAGGTGATAGTGAAACAGACAGAACGAGCCAAGAATTAGTCAGGTGATACTCTATATTTTCTCTGCTACATCACAGCGTTAATGCTCGAGACGAGCGATTTTGGAGTTTGGTTAACCAACGATCTCTCTAGCTCACTCATGCGTTGGCATATGATCTCCATCGTACAATGGATGACATCGTTTTTTAAGTATGAGAGGCGTTCATCGATCGAATGATTGCATCACAAGTCGCCTTATCGCTATACCTAAGTATAAGTCGAGCTCACGGAAGATGCAACGCGAGGAAATGCATGAATAAAGCCAAAAAGACCGGAAGCAATCGCAACATCGGTCTTCGAGGACTTCGATGGTAGCAAAATTCATGATTTAGTGTGCTGGAAGCCTACTCAAGAACGTTGCTACTTTCCTTTTCTTTTGGTTGAAATTCAATAGAACTGTTTCTATGTAGATTTAGCAAAAGCTGTTGGTAAAGCTGGACAAATTAACGAGTGCGTTAGGCTAAGATGCAAAGGAACAGCATATGGCTACTTGAGGAAGAATCGGTGCAGCGCTCGAACACGCAAACGGCTACCAGATCACCTGAGTTAGCTGTCACAGCTGTCGATAACTGTTGCATGAATCTGATGCCAAACTGCGAGATTTCCCATCCCTGAACACTCGGCATGGTCAAGAACTTGACAAATTTGGTCAGGAACAAAAACAATCTTGACCGCAGAGAATATTATATGGTAATCGCCGCAAATTTCGTTTTCTAATGAAATAGCTCTCTAAGCATAGCGCGTAAGACTTTGCGCAATCGGAAGGGAAATGTATCAATGCAGCTAAATCAAGGATCACACAAAAAATACAATGTATTGAGGCAAGTTTACGTAAACGATGGAAAAAAGTATTGAGCGTTTGCATGACAGTTTGTTCGGAAAATTTTAACGACCACGGTGGCTTGTGTCCCATTATGTAAGGCTAGTCAGCTGAAATAGATCAAACATGGGCCTAGGTGCAGTTAGTTGCGCGCACACCACAAATGGAATGAATTGCATTGCTCGAACCAAAGTAGTGCTGGGCTCTAGTATAATATGGTGAAAGCAGATGCCTCATGTAGGTCGTATTTACGGTCGTATTTACTTGATTTCACATCCGCCAATGAGACATAATCTATGCGCACGAGTTGGTGTAGGTAGGAGACTGTAGCATCTCTTCAGCTAAAATAGTAAGGATCTGGTCAAACAGAGCTGTGTAAAGATGTCACGGAACGTCGCATACGGAAAAATTCCTTGCTAGCCAATTAACGGAAACGACATTTGGAGGATTCGAGACAACAACAAAAAACAACTTCATTGCATGCGAGTTGTGCAAGCCTTACACGAGCATGCCATACATGCATACAACAACGTTACGCCCTTGGTGGGAGAGTTTCTGACACCATGTACAGTCGCCAAGGACTTGAGCAGGTACTATCGAGATCGGCTCTTGGAATTGCGAGGGTATTATCTCCCAATGCTCGAGCAAGTAAGTTTAATGCTATGCAGTTTTCGTGATGTCGGGTCATTGCCATTAAATAGCCTACGACTACAATGCCAGTCAGAGATTTATAGTATGGAAAAAAGAATCATAGGAATACGAACACGCTTTTTGTCACAACACCTTTTTCTACATTTTTCAGCGTTGGTGTCAATAATCGGACTGGTAGCATGTACAAAGCATAGAATAAGCTCTTAAAAAGAATATTTCTCATGTCCGGACACCAGGTCCACAAAAGCCGACCTCGGAGAGCATTGTATGCACTGTCATTAAAAAAAAATCTTAATGATTACGCGCATACGAGACCTGAGGAAGGATGGTTTTAGGTGCACAAAAATGTTCTTCCCGCAGTGACACGTCGAATCACGATGACAGTGAGCTTTTCGAAACCGGTAAATGGTCAGCAACCTGGCCGGTAATATATGAATATTTCACTCCCACGCTCATTAGGTTCTTTTGAATCCCTCATCAAAAAGTACTGGGGACATCATCATTGCAATTATCTGTGCGTGCAATCGAGTATGTGTGTGTTTGTTACGCTGTAGCGTAAGTTTGACAGCTGACTAGTGGAAACTGTACGAGCGAAATGTCGGTCGAGTCAGAGCCTAGTCGTTGAACGTGTGGTTAAGATCGAATGGTGTCGGACAAGGCAACACATACTCGATTCACAATCTTGATGAACAAGATGAATTTTTCCTGGTTTAATTGCTTGTTGTGGATAGGGATCGATCTTTTATCTGAATATGTATACTTATCAAATTTCTAAAAGTTGACAAAAGTGTAGGATTCACAAATACTGGCAACTTGGAACAAGGCCGACAAGCTCTTTCTGGTCGCGTGCGTTCTAAGAGAATCTAATTCTGAAAAGAAAGGCTACATCAATATTTAAGCTTTATCAGCACCGAGCCTTTTCTTCCATTTCTGTTTTGTGCAAGTCGGTCTCATTCCTCAATCACTCTGTCGACTGGATATCTCGAGTACGATGAAAGCGTACCTCTCTATTGCGAATATGTTGATACTCATGACCACATTATATGGAGCAATACTGCGAGAAGCTGGTGAAGGGAAAAAGGACACGAAATTCTCCTTATGCGGACGGAAAATGGACATCAATACGAACTTGAACAAGATCAATCAGGTTCCTGGTCGGGATCGCGAATTGATGTTGCCCAGGAGTGGCTCAAGTCCCGGTACCAAGCGTGTATTTGAATTGGAAACTGTAACGCCCTCGAAACGACATGAAAGCTCGAAAGCATCGTCGGACGCTGCTGTAGCTCCAGCGCAGACAAGGAATAATGAAGGCAAGAATCCACACGATGCTAGTCAAAATGCTCCAAGCGGCAATGAAGGCCGCAAGTCTTGTGTTGATGGGTAAGATTACTGTATATCGCAACAATTTATACCAAATAACAATTGTCCTCGCTCATACAGGCAGGAAAAGAAAAGTGGGGCTTGTGTTCGCGAACCTGATTATGACGCTGATTGTGAATCTGATAGAATTTGAACACAGGATAGCCAGCAGGTAAAAATGCACGACAAAAGTCGGGTGCGACCAATAAAGCCTTCATAGATGCTAAGCAATAAAGCAAAATAGCAAGGGAACATTTAGTATTCACTCACCCCCCCCAAATCACTGCCTAAATTCATCGCTTATCACTAATTCATTCGCTAAAATTCATCACTAGTGACGCTCGGTGACTCACTCTCAACTACACCTCGGCACAAACACACTATAAAATTGAAGTCAACTTATTAATCATATTGCTCAGCACAATCACCATAAAGTATGCTTTAATATGTGTATTACCAAAAGTGGCTTTTATTTAGGACGTAAAGAATTTGCAATTATAGACACAACTGTTTAGAAATAGTAAAAAGAGCTGTTTTTATATATCAGAAAAACGACCTTAACTTTTCCTCTGTGAGTACTCGAGATTATAAGAGATTGGCTGATTGATCTAAAAAGCTGAGAACCTGAAGGTTTTTTCCTTCTGAGTGAATTGAGCGGTAGTAGTTGTTACAAGTGAGTATATATTGATTTCCGTCTAATGTCAATTTGAGTAAAAGTTTAGCCAATAATTCAAGGGGTGAGTGAATACTATTTAGAGGGTGAATGAATACCAAAGGCTCTCAATAGGAAACGCTATATTTTTCTTTCTTTACAGCCCTTCTCCTTACTTCATAGTTTTGCATATATGCTTTGCTAGAGTCGTAAGCCTTTTCCAACTGCGCCGCTGTTATGTGATCAAATGCGTCCTTACAGAAAGGATACATCCAAGTAAGGTTGGTCGGAACTGACAAGCTTCGCAGTATGTGCTGTCAGTTTCGATGCTTGCTTTGCTTGCAATTGTTGTCCATATTAACCGTACTTGGATTCGGCCTCTATCCATTTTTTGATATGGTTCCCAAGACACTTGCTGTAATTCCGTGCTTTGATTCAAGCAGATATAGTACAGTAATAAGATGCCCATGCACTAGCAAACTCTGATTGAGACACATGCGAATCTTGGTGTCAAATACGTTCAGTGATTATTACGCGCACTTGGAAGACCATCGCCTCTCCCATTTAATGCAGCGAACAAAGCTCATTCTATGAATTTCTCCTGTATAACACCTCGAAAATATCATGTTAGGCCTCGAGTCGCTAGGCTAGAAGGCCCACTTGAAAGTGACAAAATAGACTAATGTCCACACGATTAAGAAATCTGTAATGTCTCGATAATCAGTCTGAAACTGCGTCACGATCGCATCAATGGATGTTGCTTTTGTCATGCGAATACCTTCTCCTCTAATCAGCTCAGATAAAGTCCACAAATGCATGCTTTTCGGAATTGCCAAATCTCAGTCATATGTGTTATGTCTAGCTTCGGAGTAGTCGGTTTGATTAATATATTTGTTAAATGTCCGAGCCATCATATGCACATTTGAGAAACGGAAGATCTACCTATACCGTCTCTCGGAACCTGTTCATCTACAAAGCATGCAGTACCAACTTCACGACTAGTCCTGCTTGCAAGAGGGATCTGGCTCTGTGTTGTTATGCTGGATGAAAATTAGCCGGTTAATATCACAATGAATTACCAACCTTCTGTTGAAGAAATATCTCGTACCCTGCAAGCAAAGAGACTGTATTCTATAGAAACATGAAGCAATGGATGCCTCATCAGTGATAGTAGACGAGTTTAGGCAGAGGAGATTAGATCACGCTGAAGTGTTTATCAGCTTCGACTCTGCAAAAACATATCACAAATTCCACTTTCATACGGATGCAATACAATAGACAATGAGTGCTAACCATCAATCATTAAGCGCAGGTGAATATTCGATAAACTCTATGGGAGAAGGCTGAAAAGACACTTCGAGATGTGGCAGCAACGTTTACCAGTCCCACCATTGTATTGATAGTAGCTTTGAGTTCTCTTCTTTTCATCAATGATTTTCTATTTTGGAGCTGCTAACATACTCACTAAATTCTGATTCGTGAATCAGTATCAGACGAACGGGTGTCGCTATCGTACCGTAACACACAATTTCTCCTCCATTCTTGGCTATTTTAACTGACAGTAAAAAAGAACACGACAGGTGGAAGCGATCGACGCTGACTTGAGGATGGAAAATGACCACACGACGCCAACTAACGACCAACTAATCATAACAGAGTCGGCAGAAACTGTCTATGAATGGAGAAAGATGATTCATCAGAGTATAAGAGGACAATTGGTTCGAGGAATCATGTATGAATTATACCGAATTTCAGGAAAGCGAAATTTAAAACGTCTACAACAATGCGCTACTCGCGTGGAGATGATTATTTGGAGGAAGAGCTCAACAGAGGTATGCTAACATAGCGTCTGTTTTATGCTTAATGGAATGATTGAGTCGATATTAGGCAGAGTATCGTGAACGCATCGAGCGAAAAGTCGTATCTTTGCGTCAGCAAGCATCTATGTATACGTATACAACTAAAGCACGAGCCTTAAATGTATCACACGGGATGAGTCAAAAAAAGTCTCATGCTTATAGCTACAAAACAAATGTCACTTCTTCTAGCGACGATGTTCTACTATCGAGGACTGATTTGGATTCGGAAGCTTCCTGCACTGCGCATTGGGATTCCGAAGAGCAGGATGAAGCGTATTTTCAACGACTTTCAAAAATGAGGGAACAGTACCGGGATACAGTTGCATTGGTCTATCGCGAGCTATGCCGGGTTAATTCGGTTATTGGAAACTCGATGCATTTTCCAAATCATGAACCTAGCAAGCTGTGCGATTTCATATTAAATCTGAGGAAGATCAAATATTTGCTGGAACAGCGTCAAGATGAAATGTGTGGATTGATACCCGTCACAAAAAGAAATTTGGAATACTTGGATGCAGTGGAATCGCACATTGAGCGAAAAATTCTGCCTATTTTACAGCGATTATGCCATACTTACTCAACAATATTGCGTCCGTTACTAGGCGTACGTTCACACACGCGTTATCGGCGTAGACTGTAACAGTTCTACAAGATGGCGCTAGTGTCTATAATCTGTATAGAATGCTGAAGAATATCATGTCCTTATGTTGCCCATTTATCTTGCTGTACTTTTTTGCAACACACCATGGTTTCCCAACGATTCCGCACTCTATAAAATGTGCAATTATCCAACACATATGTTGCCACGAACGCATTACTACCTCCGCATTGCTTATCGGCTTGGAAATGCAGTTGTTGGCGCTAAATGCATTGAAGTCACTCTAGTATGGCTAATTTGCATCTTGTAGCAAGAGCGAACGCTGTTCATAACTACGACGTGTCAGGCATGTATCTGCATTCAAGTTCGCGATTATCGCACAGTCTCGTCCTGCAGACATTTTTTCATGTCTGTAAACCGGTTTCTTTTGATTTGCGTCTCACTATAATTACCAACGATTATACATGATCCGAACTTGTCGTACTTTGCGAACATCAAACGGTCCTTCAGCTAACCATGCGAGCTTTGAGATGGAAAAGCTTGCTTTCGTGTTTCTTCATTACAATCTCAGTGGCTTTCGATTGGCGAAAAGTAGTTGATCAAGCGCATACGTCAGTGCAGAATGCGATGGACTGGGCCGGTTATCACTCCGGATTAGCAGGTAAGGGAACTTCATGCCATGATCTCGTGCTTTGCGATAATAGTATGAACTATTCGTCAAGAACAATGCAGCTATGTAGAAAAACCTTCTACAGCTGCTAAAAATCATCTCCTGGAACACATCATTGCCCAAGACTTGGCTGTCGAATCGATTATTGCGGCTATAGAAGCTTGGGAATTCACGTATCTTGCTCATGCTTCCATCTTAAAGCTATTGAGAGTTAATTTTTCTATATAGGCGTCCAACAGCAAAAGATCGAATTCCGCTTGTACTTGCATTCACTGGGCCCACGGGTACTGGCAAGACGGAGACATCCTATGTGTTGGCTCGCAGTATTTTCAAGCACACTCGAAAGTTGTACAAAAGCGATAAGAAAGTCGCCTCCGGACTGCTGATGATTCGGTCGGTTAACCTTGGCACCAACATGCAACAGCTTAGATTGTCTGATAGAGGCGAAGACTTCAGTGATAACTTCACCAATCCTGTGACGGCGTACCATCGTCTGATCAAATCAATGTTTGTTTGGCACCAAAAAACCCGTATGATTTCATTTTATTCGATGTTGCATGTAGGATCGTCGATCATTTGATCCATTGCTCCGGTAAAGCCATAGTCGTATTTGATGAAGTTCAAAAAGTTATCCCACATACATTGGATGGTGTAACGCACTCGTTTGAGACATCGATGTTTTCAATTCTTTGACGACTCGTTTCGATTAGTGCTGATGGAAGCGATGAGTAGTTCTGCTAAGCTCTCGTACACTGTTGGTGGCGTCACAAGCACACTGGATACTAGCAATGTGACTTCATGGAATACAGATTCTGACTGAATAAAGACTTTCAATTTATAGGTCATATTCATCCTCATCTCTGATATCGGAGTCTCTCAGATGATGGATGTGATACGAAAATATCCCTCACGCAATGAAGTATCTGCTCTTAAGCTCGAACAAACTGTAAAAGCCGCTCTGGATGCTCAGTGGAATCGACTTGAGTTCGGCAAGATAGTGAATAAGGTATGCATACAACTTTTTTTGACAAAAGTCACTCAGAAAGCAAGATCTTGCACAGGTTATTCCATTTCTTCCATTGCAACAGCCGGATATTCAGAGTATTATCGCGTCCAAGCTCGACATAATGGACCGCACTTATCGTGGAAAACGATGGCATCGACTTTGGATCGATGTAAGCCATCCGCTAAACGTTTTTCTATAATTTTTGACCCTTCTGCATAGCCATCTTTGGCTCAACGTTTATCCTTGCTAGATTCCATCCATTACGAGCAGCGGAAACTGACAGTCAATGGTGAGACAGCAGCAATTCAATTATATGCAAAATATGGTGCGAGAAATGTTGAAAATGGTCCCCTCCAACAGCTCAAGTCAAAGCTGTTTCGGTTTCTTCGGCCATGGAACCCAGGTCTTGAATCGTTTGAAGCAGCAACTGTTCAATACTGATTTCTGCTTCAACTTCTAGAGGCTGAAGTACAAATCACGATAGATATCGAAACGAATATTATCAGTATCATATCTTGTTCTGCGGATATAAACGGAAAACGCAATACAGGACTCATTCCTGTGGAATGTGTCACGCGATGGAAAGGCATGATCGAATGACTTTACATTCTTACAATAAAGAATAGATCCTGAGTAAAATATAATCCACTTACTTGATTATAGAAAAAATACATCTTATTGGTGAAAATCAAATCACATAGCTCCTGATCTCGAAAGTAAAAGATGAGTGCTTTGCAAATGGCAGACGACGAGCAGGAAGTGCTTGAGCCAGAGATTCTGTTGATGTCTAATGAAGAACTACGACAGCGTATTCGTCTCATGGATAATGATATTCGTATAATGAGAAGTGACATGCAACGCATTGACCACGAATCCAATTCCCAGCGTGAGCGGATAAAAGAAAATAATGAAAAAGTGAAAATGAATAAACAGCTACCATATCTGGTCGGAAACGTGGTAGAAATTTTGGAATTGTCTGATGATGAAGGAGACGAAAACATGTTAGACTCTTCTCACGCGGGTGACGGCACTTTGGGTGATAAGAAGGTGACAAGTGCCGTCATGAAAACTTCGACGCGTCAAACGGTCTTCCTACCGATCCCTGGGCTTGTGAGTTCGGAAGAACTCGTACCCAACGATCTTGTTGGAACGAATAAAGATTCGTACTTGATTCTTGAGAAGCTACCCGTTGAATACGATTCGAGAGTGAAGGCGATGGAAGTAGACGAGAAGCCGACGGAAGAATACAGCGACATTGGAGGGCTGGATAAGCAAATTCAAGAACTAGTCGAGGCTGTTGTGCTTCCGATGACTCACAAGGAAAAATTTGATGCACTTGGTATCACACCACCTAAAGGAGTGCTTTTACATGGTCCGCCTGGTACAGGAAAGACCTTGCTGGCAAGAGCATGCGCGAAGCAGACAGATGCGATCTTTTTGAAAATAGCGGCTCCCCAATTAGTACAAATGTTCATTGGTGACGGCGCAAAGGTTTGTTTTCGAGAAGCATGGAAGTAAATCACATTTTTGAGTCGTCCTTTTAGCTTGTTCGTGATGCGTTTGCTCTGGCAAAGGAAAAATGTGAAGATGGTAAACGTGGTGGTGCAATTATTTTTATTGACGAGGCATGACGACTATTTATGCGTTACTAGAGTGCGCATTCAGTGTATTTTTTTCTGTAGTTGGATGCAATTGGCACGAAGCGATTTGGTGGGGATCAATCGGGTGATCGAGAAGTACAGAGAACCATGCTTGAACTTCTGAGCCAGCTAGATGGTTTCACCAGTAACACCAAAATCAAAGTGATTGCAGCCACTAATCGGCCTGATGTACTTGACCCCGCATTACTACGCTCTGGACGACTCGATCGCAAGGTAAGTGAAGCATAAACAACTAGCGTACTTGTTTATCTTCTAACCTATGATCTCGACAAAGATTGAGCTACCTCATCCAACAGAAGAAGCACGAGGTCGAATTTTACAAATACATTCGAGGAAAATGAATGTCGATCTTGATGACACCAACTTTGATGAGCTTGCACGTTGCACGGACGACTTTAATGGTGCGCAATTAAAAGCGGTACGTTAGCATATTAATGCAATCATTGTTATAGCTTGCTCAGAAGATTCGTACAGGTCTGCGTCGAAGCTGGAATGCTCGCCTTACGGCATGATTCGAATGTGATAAAACATGAGGACTTTATGGAAGGAATTTCTGTCGTTTCCGCGAAGAAGAAGACAAATTTGCAATATTTCGCTTAAAGCGCAAAGCTTCAAGCTCATAACTCTAAGTCAATAGCAAATTGTTTTAAATCTCGTTTTGTATTTCGTGTGGTAAACTTTCGGTAAAAGAAACCATTGAGTCACAGTTTGGCTCCCAGATTATGTCTGGTGACACACAACTTTGAAGCGTACATTGATGGCAGCCCGCAACATTATTCGGTTCCTGAAGTCGGCTAAAATCTCTTTTTCAGAGCTTGATAATAACGCAGCTGGGGCCTGGTATGTGTACATCTAACGAGTTTGTAATACGGTGACATCCATTTTTGATTGCAGTGAGTTTTACCGCCATATGACAGCAAGGAAGGTACTTATTTTTAGAGTTCAGTTCGTGCGCCAAATTGCTTACATACTCGCGAAGACGCATGCTATCAATCCAAAATGCAAAGTTCTTTTCGAGCCAGTTCTTTCTGGGACAATACCAACAATCGACCTCCAATTCAGTTAGTTCATACGCTTCGCACGCATGTTTAGACGTGCATTCGTGCGTCAACTCACTTTATTGATATGTTAGTTGACGATGAAAAGCGTACTCTCGAAGCCAAAAATAAAAAAATCAACGACATATTTGAAGAAGTGGAAAGCTATTGTATGCGTATTGAGACACAATATGAGATAGAGGGCAAGTCGATTGAGCCATGATGAATAAGATCACTGGAATTGTTCGCTCGATATATGTTGGACTTACCCCAAGTCCGCGTTTTGTATCTCTTTCTCCAAATCAAAGTGAAACTGCTTGACGTATTCGGGGCCAAAGCTATCCAAACGCTTCTGTGTAAATGAAAGCATTCCTTTACGACACGGATCAATTGAACCTTCTCAAAGTGAAATACGACATCAGTCGCGCATGTAAATGTCAAAAAGCCTAAACGCACCAAATACGCGCACTACTTGTATTCGAATGTCGTGTCGTAAGCCTGAAGTAAACATTGCCATCGTGCTTTCTAGTAGCTTTGTATGGATTCGCTCACATCGTAAGACCGCTAAACCTGTTTCTTGTCTATAATAAATGACTGCGAGAGTACTTAGATGGGCAACATTGTAAAATACTGTCGTTACCTTTGAAAGACCATTGCAACAAACCCGCATGGAGATCACCGAATAGTACTCTCACCGATTCCTTCAAGCGTTCTGTTATATCTTTACCTCCTGGGATACTCATTGCAACCTTTCCTTCGGCATCGATTTGGAGCAGTAAGTATCGCTGTTTTCGGCGTACCATTGGCGCGAGTTCGATTTGAGTTGATACTGATTCTTACCAGTATTTAAATGTCAATACTAAAGTGAGTTCCATTCAACATCGTAAGGGCTTCTCATAGGTGTGATTTGATATCATAGCTAAGACAATTTCAATGCTGCCAAGATTCTCGATTTTGATCGAGCACTTCGTCAGACGAGCTATGCACAGGGAATAGAATAAGACTAGCCTTGATCAAAGGAAGTACGAGTAGTGAGAAAGAGTAGGCCATGCAGGGTCAGATGCAGTAAGTAGCCTACACATAAGACATCTTTCCACATAATGCCGGATGATACTAAGGTCGTTTTTTCAGGAATTGTAGTTCTTGTGAAAAGGCTTCCAGCTATCTCAATGTCGTCAAGCGGTGACTAAGAGGTGTCAAGAAGGCTCGTTGCATGTCACTCGATGGCTTTCGAAGAAACGCGGAAAACTCCAGGTGATTAGCGCAATGTTCTCAGGTTAAGCAAATCATGCAAGCCAGGCTGTGATACATTGTGTCGCTGGTGAAAAGTCTTTACTTGATAGATGAAGTCTATAGGGACAGCAAGTAGAAGGTGGGTCGATGTGCAAGACCATCTTCGCTAAGGGAATATACAGCATACATCTCAGAACCCTGTAGGCGTGCAATTAAAATCAAAACAGACCGACCGTATCATCAACTTGGGATGTGCCTCATAAACGACAAGAATGTGTTGTTCAGGATTATTTTGCTACCAATTTGTCGAAGACTCTTTGTACATGGCGTTAGCTGATAGTGCATTGCAATGCAAGGCATAAAATGAAGAATATCATAATCACTTGGAAAACATAGCGACAGTCCGTCTCTCATTCTCGTTCATGTAAACAAAGAGCGTTTTCCAATTGTCGGAAAACAAAAACGAGATTCGAATCATGACCACTTGCGCAGCAAAGAAGCAGAGGCCTTCGAATAGCTCAGATCATTACAGCTTATTTCAATATCTCGTGTAAACATTATTTTGGTTGGATGACCACTTCGATGCATTCGCTGAGTACACACCTGACCACACAGCAAGCTTTCTAATCTACCTTGTGCAAGACTTCGTTTTTTAGCTAACACAGCTACTTGACACCCCGTGAAGAGCGCACGCGCCGATGACAGCATCAAAACATTGACTTTTCTTCCGCAATGGTTGACTATCTCTCCATATCGTCGTGAGGAAACGTATAAATGAGAATAAGTGGAAACCGAATGACTAAAGCGCATACGTCATAGAGCTGAGTGGGCAACAGCAATGTCACTATTACAAAGCTGCAACCATGTGGTTCTTACTCACTGAATTACAGTACTGCTTTACGAAATTGCTAATCGTACTTCCTTGCGCTGGGCAATGGTCGCATGCAGACCTACCTTAAATAAATCTCGGAATATTTATTGCGAAAGTGTAAGGAGCTCGTACACATATTCTTTCCCGGTGAAGAGCTCAACTCATCGGAGAAAGAACCGTTGCTGGACCGAGTTCATATGTAAGCTACCCACTAATTGCGCATCCGCTCAAAGATCGCTGCCATCACTTCTAGCTCTATCTAATCTAGCACAAGTTCAAGATCGATAGAAGGGAGAAGTATAGTTTTCACAATGCGTCTCGTAATAATCGTTTGATTCCCGAAGATTGAATAAGTATTCTTACGGGTGGTGCATTGCTTGTCTCGAAACTGTTCCGCAGGTGCAAATGTAGCACCAGATCACACCTCCATGGAACTTAGACATCTTCAGTAACATCTACACTCAATCTCGAACGTGTCGAGTTGAATTTAATGCTCCAGATACCACCAGCAGAACCAACCTTCATCCTAATGGTTCGCAACCCGAGAATGTGTTGTGCGCTCGGTCTCCGCGCGGACGAGTAGAAGCAAATCACCATCCGATTTCAGGTGACCACACAGTTCATAAGACGGAAGGGAAATTCGCGGGTTGTGTAGTAGTTATGACTTATCCTACCGACAGCGACAATGCACTTCATCTGGAGCGATCGAGGGGTCGTTATTGTTCGACCAAAGAATTCGCAACTTAGACAATTCCATCCTTCCTGTATGTGATACCTAATTGGGGGATCTTGGATCTGGTCTGCTAGATGGTTCGGCATAGAAAATATAATTTGATTGCAAGGCAACGGGACGTGCGTGCGACCATGCTACGAGTTTCAATTTGATGGCTGCATACAGTGTATGGGGAAAATCAAGTTTGGATACAGTTATGAGTTGATGTTTTCGTACTATGCCGAGTTTCTCGAACACACTAACCATCAACTTGTATGAGGGTCCTGTGTACGTTTATCTCGAGGCACATGCGTCAATTATGAGCGAATGGCTTGCGTAATGCGCCTACGAAATGGATTTTACTTTCGAATACTTTTTCAATGTTTATGAGACGGTAAGCGCGAAGATCAAGTCTTTGCGACATGACTTTGCATAACAAGCTGCCAAGAAGGTCGAACTAGTTTGATCGGGACATAAAATAGTGACGTACATACGTGATTGGATCGCAAATTGATTACAACTCGTGAACCAATGCACCAACTCGATAGCATAATTACCACAAAGAGAATGCAACCGCAGATCGGACACAAAACCAGCAGAAATAACTTCCTCAAGAGCGCTTGACATCTAGTTCTGTTTTGCTGAGATGCACACATGTCATTTTTACCCTTCGAACTTCTCTTGGCAGCAGAGTCAGGTCAAGTAGCTGTTGGCGCAGGGGTCTCCAATTTGTGCTTGAGAAAAGGGCTAAATCCTCGATCCACCTCGAGATAATGCCATCGTGCTGTATATACTATGATAATTTCAATCAGTTTCAGTATTCGACAAACGACTTCTGCTCTTTTAGCTGACCATACTTGTTTCCCTATAGATCGAAACACAGCTAAAACCACGAGCACCGGACATTTTTATACTTGATGGTCATTGGCCGTTGCTCAGATACTGGTTTACTCACCAGCAGAAATCGGTTTCCTAGCTGCAGCTGTTGGGAGCATGTGCAGCATGATCTCTGGACGATTCCCAATGACTCGCGAACACACCGTTTTGTTGTCTAAAGTACTGAATATACACCGGATTTGGTATTCCAAATTAATTCCATCTCCGAAAACCACCGCACTCACAGATATGTTACGCGATCTAAAAGCAAGTGAGCATTATGATTTGATTGTTATTGGGAGTGGTCCAGCAGGTCAGAAATGCGCCATCGATAGCGCCAAACATGGTAAAAGCGTTGCAATAATCGATAAAAATGAAATGCATGGTGGTGTCTGCGTTCACACTGGCACAGTTCCCTCAAAGGTGCGTATTGATTATATATCTCTGCTTGATGAAGATCGCTTACATGCCAATCCTGCAAGACTTTTAGAGAGGCGATATTGCATCTGACAGCGCATCGGCATCGTAATTTTTACACCGGATTATCCTCACCGAAAAAACGGTTTGGAATTGAAGACATATTGACGCGTGTGCGAAAAGTTGAGAATGCAGAGACCGATATCACCCGGCATCAACTTGTTCGAAATAATGTGGAGCTTATAAATGGAACAGCAAGATTTCTTCCGGATCCTTCCAAAAAGATGGTAGCTTTACTATCAAATAGCTCATTTGAGACAGCAACGGATGGAAATCGCCATTTTCGAGCTAATATTTGTCAACGGCAAGTTTTATTATCGATCTTCTGGATGACATTAACCAAAGCTTTTGTAGAATTCTGACCGCTGACAAATTCCTGATCGCTGTGGGAACCCGACCTGCTCGTCGTGATGACATCGTGTTTGATGGACAGATGATCTTCGATAGCGATCAAATTTTATGGGGTGGCGTCAAATCGGTACCAAAGCGATTGATCGTTGTCGGTGCAGGTGTGATCGGCATGGAATATGCGTCAATGATGAGTATCATCCCTGGAGCGCAGGTAACTGTAATTGACGGCCGTAAAGAGATACTGGAAATGGCAGACAGAGAAGTCGTAGAAGCTTTGACATATGCCATGCGTCAGACGGGATCACGCTTCTATATGGAAGAGACGATCAAATGTGTTGAGCTATCCAACAAAGATGAAGTAATCATACATCTAAATAGCGGGAAAACGATTGTCGGCGATGGACTCCTTTATACTGTTGGACGACAAGGTAATACCGAGGGACTTGATTTATCAGCAATTGGTCTACAGACAGACAAGCGAGGGCTTATCAAAGTCAATGAAAATTTTCAAACTTCTGTTCCACACATGTAAACTCACGAATAACCACCGAGATCGAAAATGACATGATTCTTCGTCTCGTAGATATGCGGCTGGAGATTGTACTGGTTTTCCCGCACTAGCCTCAACCTCAATGGAGCAAGGTCGCCTGGCGTCCGTCCACATGCGAACTTCCATGCCGACTAATACTTCAGGTCATGCTGAGCCAACCGACCCACAACATATGCGCACTCGTATGCGCTCCGGTGATTTTTTTCCCTTTGGCATATACACTGTTCCAGAAATATCTATGGTGGGCAAAAATGAGTATCAGTTGACGAAAGAAGGAATCGCTTATGAAGTGGGTGTCGCCCGCTATGAAGAATTGGCAAAAGGCCAGATGCTAGGAGGTGTTCCAGGATTCCTTAAGATTATATTCTGCCCAACTACACTGTATATTTTGGGGGTTCACGCGATTGGAGAAGGCGCGACCGAGATAATTCACATTGGTCAAGTGGTTATGTCAACTGGCGGAACACTAGAATACTTTCGGAATGCCGTGTTCAATTACCCTACCTTGGCGGAAGCTTACCGTGTTGCTGCTTTGCATGGGTTAAGTAAGGTTGAATGTCTACGATTCACACAGGCGGTGATGTAAAAAGCTTCATGCGATCGCGCGTACTTATTCTCTTTGTTGCCTTTCTATAAATAATTCCATAAGCTGAATTTTACCCAATCCGAGGATTTGATTGACTCGCCTTATTGCTTGCAACGGAAGAGAAAGTTGTCCTTCTCCTCGCTCGATTCGAGGTTTAGTGGGCATCATTCAGCAATATATAATGCGAAATTCACCGAATTATCATGTGGAAGAAGGATTTAATGCAGCAGATAATGTCAACTCAAACACATCGATCTCAACCACGTACGATACGTGGAACACGCCAAGCAATCAAGAAGGCAGCTCCAAAAGGTCAAGTTCACGAACAATGAAAGAAGAAGAGAGATCAATTTTGAATGGATCTTTCGATATGAACACACGCTTGGAAAAGTTCCCTCTTGACGGTCAGATTGCAGATGAGAATGAGGTGGAGAAACAATCGCAGTTGGATGAGGAGGCTTTCGCTGATAATGATTTATCCAAAGACTTGATGCACGGGATTAATTCATTCTGGGCAATCATACTACCAATCACTATAACCATCACAGTAGCGAGGTACAAAAAATATGCAATTTGGGTGTCTGAGATGATAAAAGGTTTTTCTCAGCATTGTAGTGGTCAACTTCAGGAACGAAGATATGAAGGAGTCTATGAAGTATGTCCTTACATGAAAATGCAACTGGATAGGATGTTTAAAATGATGCTGTGGCCACATAGGAGCTATTTGGTATACGGAGATGCTGAGCAGAATTCTGGGTCGTCGATTTTCGGACGATCATTGATCAATGCCGTTGTACTAATAGGTGCAATTGCAATATTGACATTCGGAATGGTGCTCTTGTACAAATACAATTGTACTAAGGTATATCTGTATTTAATACTAGAACATGACTTATACCTAATACTCGAATGAGCAGTTCCTGGCAGGCTACATTATGTTTGCTGTAGTCTCAATATTAAGTTTTGTTGGTGGTCAGTTGATGGACACAATACTCCAAGCACAAAGTGGTTGGATTGTGGATTGGCCCTCATTCATCTTCATCATGGTCAATTTAGGCTTAGTGGGAGTGGTTGCAATTTTTTACCAAAAAGGTGTTCCGAAGGCGATCCAAGGGGCATATCTAGTACTTTCAAGTATCATTCTTGCATGGCAATTCTCAATGTGGCCCGAGGTATGTTCTCTATTATCGCGCTTGGATAATTTGACTAGGTATGTTTTTGAACAGTGGACGACTTGGATTTTCTGTTTTTCATTTGCATGCTACGATCTCTGTGCCGTGCTGACACCATGCGGTCCTTTGAAATGTTTGATCAATTTGATACAAGATAAACAGACACCCCTTCCCGGCCTACTTTATGAGGCTGATGTGGCGGATAGAGTACGACACAGTCTAACAGATCCTCATGTGGAAGATGGGCAACAACAATCATCGGCCAATGCAGCCAGAAAGCCAACTCGATCTCATTCTAATGCATCCTCCGAAGCTCAGCGTCCACCATTGACTGTGGAAGAATCCGATTTCTCGCCTTATCATTGCGACACCATGGAAAATCTTGTGCAATTGCTCAAGCTATTCTATCAGACCTTCAGCGCAAAGGATTTGTGGAAGGTTGATCAAGTTGCAGAAAAGTTTTTTGAATCGCAGGATCGGTTATGGATGCTGATATATCATAAATATAATGTATGCTCTTGTGTCGTGGGGACCCTTTGTCCGGTACAAGAACGCGCAGAAGCGAAGAAGCGTTCGGAGAATGAAGTGCATGACGATAAGGAAGGTACATTACCGGCAAATCTTCCTCTTGGATTCCCACTAATGATCGGTCCGTTGTAGCGAACACTATCAAATTGGGCTTGGGAGACTTTATATTTTACAGCGTCTTGGTTGGACGTGCTGCCATTTACGATTTTTCGACCTTTGTGGTCTGCTTCCTCAGTGTGTTACTGGTAAGATATCGAAAACCGTTACCGAAGCTGATTGTTGATCTTCCTATATGTAGGGGCTGGGAGGTACATTATTCCTGCTTTCAGTTCTCCACAAAGCACTCCCGGCGTTACCAATTTCGATCTTTTTGGCGATTCTTGTGTACTTTTGGACACGTTACGTATACGTGGACTTTGGTGACTTTCTTTTTATGCGCGGTGTTTTAATTTGAGTTTCATCGTGAAGCCAATGCATTCTGGATAGGTTAGAGATATTCAATGTACTGATTAGATATAAGGTTACAATACTTAAGTTTTTTATCATCCAATATGAGTCGAAATGTCGAAATGGGTGGGTATAAGTACGGTCTACTTTGACCCATACTCTCTAAATTTGATATCTGCGATTGCAAATTCGTGCCCGAAAAGTAGTGACGCGACGGAGAGCTAACTGTGCACGCAGCAAACTACACAAGATAAAGGTCGAATTTAGGTAAAATAGTGTATTGACCTGATCCACAGTCATACCATGCGAATTTACAAGAGCTCATGAAGAATTAATCCCCTACGATAGGAATACTTCGAAGAAAGTCGACGAAAAGAGATCTGGAAGGCACGAGCAAAGCGATAAGATTGGTTTCGTGATCAGAGTATTGGTTATGTCAGACGCGTCCAAACTAGGGTACTTGAAACATATTTCCTTACGGATACCTCAATATTTCAATAAATTGCTAAATTTGATTGATTCTCTTCCCTCATGCCGTTTAGAAAAATATTTATTGGTGGCCTGTCTTATGAGACTACAGATGGTATCCTCAATGATGCTATCATCGTGTGCTTCGTACACATAGAATCATGTTACTTGCGTCAATAGACAAGCTGAGGACTTATTTTGGCGCTTTCGGCTCAGTCACGGATGCAGTTGTCATGAAGGATCCAATTTCTCGAAGATCCCGTGGATTTGGCTTCATTACATACGCGGATCCTGCATGTGTGGATAGAGCGTTGGCGCAACCGAGTCATGTATTAGATAGTCGACGTGTACGCTATACTTCTTTTCACTTCGCAAAATCTAAGCTGTGGTTAAATTTTCCAGGTTGAGGCAAAGCGTGCAGTTCCACGAGCAGATAGTTCTCGTGAGGTCACCAGCACGACAATCAAGCCTACTGGCCCCATTGTACTCCCAACGCTTAATACTACTTCTGCGGGTGGAGGAGCGACAAAGAAAATTTTCGTCGGCGGTCTTCACTATGAGACCAAAGATGGTATGTAAAGATTCCTTGCAGTCGAATACATTTTTATCGTCACATTTTGAGTAGCAGAATTCAAGAAATATTTTCAGAAGTACGGCAAAGTCGTATCAGCAGAAGTAATGTTCAATCGAGAAACCAACAAATCAAGAGGATTTGGCTTTGTGGTTTTTGAAAATGAGCAAAGTGTGGACCTGATTCTGAATGAAAGAGACCATATGATTGACGGAAAATTGGTACCAAACTTTTCAATTTTTCATTCAGACGGTCTAACGAGCCACCGTGTTTGTCTGATAGGTTGAAGTGAAGCGTGCAGTTCCTCGGACAGATGTACCTCCTATCCGAGCGATCCCATCACGGGGAGCACCATCAAGCGGGACGGGTTCTGTAGAAAGCAACGAAGATGCTAATGTGAACTTAGTGAAAAGTGCCTCAGGCACTACTAATGCGGTTGTGCAGCCAGCTACAATGATCAAGTCGAGCTCATCCTCAGTTCCAACAGCCAATTTATTACCAAATGGGATCCTTGGAGGATATGCTGCAGCAGTTCGGTATGGTGGCCGCGGAATACCTCGAGATTCACATTCAGCATCCTTTCTCAGTCCGGCCTCTGTGTCGGCGCTTGAAGGAGGAGAATTTCTAGAGCCTTCTTCGATTGTTTCATCACCTCATCAACCCTCAACGAGTCAGTTATCTTCGAATTTCTCTCTAGGTGGTGTAGCTGAAGCTCTCAATAGCCTCAATATCAAGGAAGAAACCTCACCGCGGACGTCCAAAGCATCCTCTGATGAGTCTTGCGACAAATTGCCTGAGTCGTATTCTAATGAATCCGTGTTTGAGGGATTCAAGAACTCGTTACCTTCCTCCCTTTCCACGCAATGGCACATCCCATCCAGCGTAGCTCCTTCGGTTCGATCACCACCACCAGCCAATGGGCACTTGGGTTCAAATGACTTGGAGCAACCTTCGTTTTTGAATTCAGGATTATCAGATAGTAACAGTCATTTCCCATGGCAATCATCGTCATGGCAGCACGCATCCTGGGGCGTGATACCTCCAGCTCCATCCGACGATCAAATCGACCCTCAAAATCCTCGATCTCCATCCACAGCATTACCTTCTATCGGTAACCCTCCTAATACAACTACATCATCGCTTTTCTCCATGTTTTCTTCGACCGCGGACGTATGGCCTCGATCGCAGCAGCTTGGAGATGCGAATGGAAGTTCCGATTGTGCGGGTTTCGGTGGAATGATGGGAATGAATTTGAACCTTGATTCTACCAGTAGTACGTTTGAAGAGAGCTTGGGTATCGGTGCAAAATTGGCCACGAATCCTTTGGCTTCCCCTGCATTATCCGGTATATTCTCTCAAGATTCGTCTGATGTAGAGGTTCGGTCAAATGGAGCGCTTTCAAACTTGGACAATATGATAGGAAGAAGTTTATGCACCCAAGAAGGTAACTCAGGGTCGAGGATGTCAAAGCAGTTTTATTATATGGATCAGGATCGCAGTCGCGGCTCGAGCTCTAGTTTAGGAACAAAGTTGCAGGAGTCGGCGCCATTCTCGTTTCAGGATGAGCATTCTAGGTAAAGAACACCTAAAATAAGGACGGCTCTAGAAACTTTTCAACTTCCGATAACGATACCAATCGAAAGCTTTTAACCAATTGAACCTGATCATTCGCTATGTTCTTACTGTATTTTATCCAATCTATGAAGCAATAACACACGGTATGATCCAATGGGTTGAAAGACAAAAAAATCGCAATAAATTCTTGGAAAAATGGATGAAGCTTCGAGTCGCAATGAGAATTACTTGCGTCGTACATTTTGCCAGATTCCTTTCTCTAAAATCAAGAGAAATGCAGAAAGAAGTGATTTGTGTCTCGATAAACTAATAACCTTTTTGGAGCATAAAGCAAAAGCGGATCGGCTTGCCAACGAAGAATTAGGAAATTTGCTCCATCCTAATGAGACATCACCGGATTCAAAGCTGGAGGAATTTGAGGAATATGGTACAAGTATCAGAAAAGCAATCATTGAATTAAAATCGTATGTCGAAATGAACTGTTATCAGCATTTGCTGCTTGCCAAAGTACTTGAAGATCAGGTTGCGCTACCTCTTCGAAAACTGCAAGATCATGCGAAGTCGTACAGGAAGACACTTCAGCGTGAAATCGCAAGCGTGAGTGAAAATTACACCGAATCTTATCGAGTAATGATGCAGGTAGCAATACGTTTGATACTTGGGGGAAGTGTACTTGCTGGATGACATACGACTCTTAGGCGAATGAAGAGATGGGAAGAATCGAGAGAGAATTACACGAAGCGATAGATCGTCAACAGAAAGCGTTCAACGTATGTCTCACTTAATTTTTCCGGTTTAATTCGGTAATGGTGCCTGTAATAGTGCGGAGGGATTCCAGCATTTGAGTTGCAAAGGTTAGCAATGCGGGTTTCCAAGTGTAAAGAAATGCATGAAATAGCAAAATCAGAACACTTGCAGTATAAAAGAGCATTGTTCGGCCGTATTGTCGCCAGAGATGAGATGGGAATGGCAGTAGCGGTGGCATATCAAAGGAATGAGGAAGAGAGAATGGATCAAATAAAATCGAGCTTGGAGCGATTTGTTCATGTAGAAACAGAACGCATGAAAGCTGCTCAGGTGCAACTTGAGTCACTAAAAATTCATGTTGAGAACATCAATCAGGATGAGGATATTCAACTTCTGATACATGTACTTCAAGCTTAGGCTCATCAAGTCAAATCTACATACTGAGCATGGCGTTTCATGTGTTATGTAGAACCATTCCAATCCAGATAATATGCATTTCCAAGGGAGAGCCTTGTCGATTCTGGATTGGAAGCGACTTCGAAAACAGACAGATTCCGACGAAGATTCCAATTCGGATGATGAAAGCATCGGAAAGACCAATGAAGAATGCTGTAAAGAAAACGATATCAGCGATTTTGCTGTTTCAGAGGAAGAAGCAAGAAAAAAACATCAGACCCCTACGTCTGTGAATCCCGTTGCGATGGGTGAAGCCTTGAGATCTTTTTTCGAAGCCAACCCGCCAGATTTGGAGCAAGCTTGCTCTACTATTGAAGCCATGTGCATGCGGAAGCGTGGTCGTACTAGCTTTGTCAAATGCTTGAGTCATCAGCGAGGCTTTGAGACGAGGATAAAAACGGAGCATGCGTTTGATGCAATGGTGAGATGCTTCAACGCTTTTTTACAAAGATGCATGCATCAAAATCATGTTCGAGCAGCTAAAACAGCGATTATCCTTGCTGAGACGTTTTATATTGCCAAGCAAGATCTCTTGAGTGCAAACATGGAAGGGATGACAAGCTCGATGGATTCTGTCCAAGTATCTGATGCAGCCGCTTCCCGCTCGGAACCTGTGGAATCTCCCCGTATCAATCGAGTATATCTTCAGGTCAAAATCAAGCAGCATCCTATTTGGAAAAGTCCAAAGGTAAAAGCGCTCGACTTTCTTGCTACCTCTCGATCTTCTCACATGACGATCATAGTTTTGGGAGAAAGCCTTATTACTCGCGATCGGAGAAGAACTGCAACGATCATCTCCGTCCATTCCCTGGGAGTGTCTCCCAAGCGGCATCCCGAAAAGTGAAAGTATGTTGTGCTCTGTTTTCGAACAAAATCTCACCCAATACATCGATCCCAATTTTAGATGTGTATACCCGGGAAGAAGCTGTTTCTCACGTCCATAATATCATATTCGGGCAACTTGGCTCTTTCACATTGAGCATGCTGGAATTCGGTGTTCCCTTGGCCCAAATCGAGTCGTTTATTGAGACAATGTGCGATGCAAACGAGCTAACCGAAGAACAGCGTTTTCAGTTGCGCAAAAGCTTAAGAGAAATTAGAATCGCTTTACAATAACAGATATCCAACTTTCGAGGATACTATCTCAATTCAGAAGCTCGATGATCATGGCTCCGGCTCCACCGCCTCCATTACAGATGGAAGCACATCCAATCGTTGCATCCTTTTGTCGCAATATATGGATCAGTGATCCAACAACACGAACACCCGACATGCCAATCGGATGGCCGATAGCAACAGCACCGCCATTTACATTCACTCGACTATGATCAAGATCCATTAACCTCATGTTAGCTAATGGAACTACTGAGAAAGCTTCATTTATTTCGTGATATTCGATATCGTCCAGCTGCAAGCCAGCTCGATGAAGAGCCACAGGAATGGCTTTCGACGGCGCAATCGTGAATTCATCGGGCTTTTGGGCAGCATCACCGAATCCAAGAATTCTCGCAAGTGGCTTCAAATTCATTTCTCTAGCTTTATGAGCCGACATGAGGACCATTGATGCGGCACCATCGTTCAAAGGTGACGCATTCGCTGCTGTTACCGTGCCATCTTTCGTAAAAGCTGGTCGTAGCTTTGGAATTCTTTCAGGATTGGTATTGAAAGGCTCTTCGTCTCTAGCATAAACTTTTGGATCGCCTTTACGCTGTGAAATTGAAACTGGAACGATCTCAGCGTCGAATAATCCCTGCTCATTGGCTTTGATTGCCCTCGCATAAGACTCAATAGCATAAGCATCTTGATCCTCACGACTAAAGTTAAAGTTTCTCGCGCAAATTTCTCCACAAATTCCCTGCAAAAAAATAAGAATTACGAGATTGCATGCTCCGATCGACATTTTGTACCATGTGTTGATTGTCGTAAGGATCCCACAGTCCATCATGAATGACCCCATCGATGAGCTGAGAATATAAAAATATAAGCTCGAGTATATTGCAATAAAAATACGTGGCACCTGGCCGTTCCCCAAACGATAACCTCGACGAGCTTTTGCCAAATAAAATGGAACATTTGACATGCTTTCAAAACCGCCGGCAAGAACTACTTCTTGTGAGCCACACTGGATAGTTTGTGCCGAAATGGCAATAGCTTTCATTCCAGAAGCGCATACTTTATTGATCGTGGTGCACGGAATTCGCTCTGGGAAGTTAGCCTTAAGAATCGATTGACGTGCAGGAGCTTGACCGATGCCCGCGCTAACAACGTTTCCGATAAAAGCCTCCTGAATATCGTTTGGTGAGATTCCTGCTCGTTTCACAGATTCTCTGTTCGCGATGACACCAAGTTCCGGCCCAGAAAGATCTTGGAAAGCTCCATTAAGCGTTCCGATTGGTGTGCGCGCGTAGCTGACAATCACGACGTCCTACACCAAGCGTGATGATAATCATTTTATTATAGACAGCGTAAGTACCTTTTCATTTCTGATTCTGGTCGAGAGGGCTCTACAGACATGCGAACATTTGCCCGAGGAGTAAACTTGCTTTAGGATCTTGAACATGTTCTTAACCGTTGAGTGAAGGTAAATTAATGTATGAATGTGACGCGAATGTTGTGCCGCCTGGAATATGGTGCTCGAGCATGTCCTTGCAAACCGATCGGATGGAGTCGCATTTCCGTCAATTTTTGACTTATTTATGCAAGAAAAGTTGAATAAAAGCATGCGATCGGCTTTCTTATATATTCTGAAAGTGCTCAGCGATACGTATCCGTCGAATATTTCTCTCACACGGCTTCTTTTGTACTCTGAAGAAGCTTATGCTGTCAGCAAGCTCTTATTGGAAAGATACTGTCTAGAATTGCACGACAGCACCTTATCAGAGCATTTTTATGGAATGAAACGCGTTATTGCTTGTGTCCCTAAAGAAAAAAACCAATCATTTTCTTCGCTCAACAGTGAAAGAAGGAAGAAGGCAATTCTCTTTGTGGTAGGTGCATCATTGACGACCAAGGTTGTAAAGTTGACCTCATCTATCATCACTCTAGGCGTTATTTCCTTATATGAAGGCAAAATTAGATCAATTTTATGAAAGATGTAAACAGCCAGAGAACATTGAAAGAAGGACTGCACGCATTGACGACGAGCGAAGCGATTCCACAAGCACTGTATGCGTCAAGACTATACTATTTTTTAAAACATGGTTCCAGTTGCAAGAATGGAATCGGCATAAACGAATCTATCAGCGGCTATATCCGCTTGTCCATTTTTGCCTTGAGAGTACTTATGTACTGTATCAGGTGCGTTCAATCAAGCTGAAGTAATATTTTCACGTGGTCAATCTGCTTGATTATGTAGTGGCTGTATCTGCTTGGGAATACACGGTATTTCTCGCCGCTATTGCACAGTTTGGGAATCGTTCTTGTGGCTCGTACGCCACAAGATCAAGTAAGAAACCTGTTCAAAGCGTATGATATAACTATGTCTACGGTGTAGGCAGCTTATGAGAAGATACGAAGAGACTATCGTATACAAATCCTCGCAAAGCTTAGTGATGGTGGTCCGTGGAAGCAGGTTTCACGAATTTTGTATCGATTGATATGGACTCTGGCAGATCATTTTTACGTATCCGTGATGCTCGGACTTGCTGGATATAAAATGCTTGAGTGGATACACTCCGAAGAAGGCGCAGCAGCAAGCACATCGGCTCGAATTGGGAGCGATGGACCAGTTCCTCCACCACCACTTGCACCGCCTCTTACTGGTCCAACAGCCCATTTGGCTCTCTTACATCCATCCTTGTGCTCCTTGTGTCTGAAAACTCGCACCAATCCGGCAGCATCGAGCTCAGGACATGTTTTCTGCTATCCGTGCATTTACGAATATGTTAAACGACATCAAAAGTGCCCACTCACAAACATCAAGTGCGACATTTCAACAATTATCAAGGTTTACGATGAAACACCGCACTTGGCGTTTAAGTGATGCTGTTGTAAGCGTATTGAGTGCAAGTGAAAAGTGTTATGGTTGCTATTGAATCAATTCTCTCTATTCAAAAGACATGAAGCTAAATATGCAAGCAATGGACATTGACCACAGCCGACAAGTCTCTTGCAAGTTGACAACACTTGCGAGGATGTGGCTGTTCACTTTTTACGAAAGATTGTCGATTTAACACCGAAAGAATTGTTTCCACCAGATCTGGGCCCACCACGATCATTGAATAGGACTAGGATGACACTCATATTGTCACGACTTCCTTTAACCAAGCACTCGTTGATAAGCTCTTCACAAATGTCTTGTGCTGAGGATTTTGTTCCTTGTCGAGTTTTTTTCTGTATAAACTTTCGAATCTGCTCATTGGTCATGACGTCGTAAATTCCATCACACGCCAAGAACAAAAACTCATCGTCGGCAGACCGTCGGTGCAAGCGTATACACGGTTCAGCCGTTACCAATTGTTGATGTGGTTTCATGGCCGCATTTCGTTTAAACCAGAAGTCACCAAAGCTACGAGATACAGCGACGCCACCACAGACACGCCCACGAAATACAGTTCCACCGGCACTCAAGATTCGCTGCTTTTCAAAATCAACATCCGGTTTATGATCCATAGAAAGCTGAATCATATCAGTACATTTTGTGTTGCTGAGAATACATCGCGAATCTCCTATAAAATGCGTCAGTATAGCCCGCATTTGATCTAGTAATTGTCTGCATACCAACATTCGCCACAACGATATCTGTTGGTGTGATGATTGCTACTAAACCTGTTGATCCAACCTCATCACACACTGGACCAATATCCGGATTTTCCCGCAGAGCCTCATCCGTGCTGATAAAAGCTTTGCATAATGCAACTGTGAGCGATTCCGAGGTCTACAAACAATAGAGTATTTAAGAGATGTGGCTAATCAAGTCGACAATTAGCACCTGAGGATCATTTTTGAATTCTTTGGTTCCGAAAAGCTCTTTAAGAATTGTGTTCGCACTGTACACGGCCGAACATGAAGATTGTATACTCTGCATACATATGAATACTTACGCTGCCTTTGACACTGCTGAGCCTCCATGACCATCAAATACACCGACACAGCAAGTTTCCGGTATGGAAGGATGCAATGAAGGCTGGATGATCTCTACATCCTGCGCGAATTCTTGTCACTGAACGTTCAAATGATAAAGCAAAAAGAGATGTTACATACTTCCATTGTTTCACGCCATCCTTGCATACAAGAGGTTGCAATGGTCATGTTGTTCGCGCAGATCGTTGATGACTTTTTCGTAACATTAGGCTCTGAAAGGAAGCGCGACATCAAAAATCGTGTTATACGGAAAAAAGAACTGTACGTATGTATACCAAAAAGTGAAGTTTTATTATCTGTCAATGAGGTCCTGTCCGATTTCATCCAGTACTGTCACTGTTATAACATAACTTTATGCTGTATAGAAAAGCTCACGAATTTTAAGGACAGACAATTTCGTGCTAAATGCTGCACTAACGATCGAAAAAACGACAAATTGAACGACAAAGAGACAAACTTTTGGCAAATACGATTCAGTCCCAACGGTGTGTTTTTGGCGTTGTATATATACGCGAGCACCATTTAGCATCCTTTTAGCACCAAGCATGAAAATTGGTGCTGTAGGCTGTATCTCACGCATGGTTGTGAATATAGTTCCTTGTAAGGTATGAACTCATGCATCTATATTTATTGGATAGCACGCAGCTAAGTGAAAATCTCTCTCGTTTCTATAACGACCGAGTCAGCAACGATATCACATATGTTTGCACATCACATATTGATCATCGCGCTGATACTTTTGATCGCGACCTTGTGACTTTGGCAATGTATTAGGTAGACGTCAGTAATCCGTGTCTTCGCTAGCGGGGCGCCAAACAAATGATCTCGTTCCTCTCGAGGTGTCTCAAAAGAATATACGAGTTGAGCTTGTGGTTCTAAGAATTCGTCTTCGAATTTTTGGTACAATTTTGTTCGAATCGCATATTTATCAATTTGTGTCCGCGCTTTCTCCTTTTTCTTCCCTTCCTCAAGGCTGCATGTTGTCAGTACAAGAAAGTAATCAAAGTCAAAAATGTTTTGTCCGCCTTGGTCTGAATTTGTTATGGCCCATTCAATATCTTCATGCAATGCCGAATGTAAGGCCGGAATAAGCTGGTATGGAAGATTGTATAAACGTTCGTTCATAAGGAGCCCAACTCTTTTCGTCTCAAAAATCTCCTCAAATTCGTCCTTTTGGTCCAGCGGACAATGCTTTCGCACATAACTTAGCAGTTGTTGAATGCATTTTTTATCCTCGTAATGATGCAAATTCAGTGCTGTGATGAATCCATATGCATCGGGCTCGCCGGCGACACACACTACTGTTCCAACCTCTACTTGATTCACGATGATATCAGCCATTTCTGCCGTGTCAAAAGACAAAGATGCTGATAGGAAGGATGACAAAAGCTGCTTGATACTCTGAAATTGGGATTGATTTGGATCAGAAAAAACAAATTCGACATGGACAGAATTTTCACTGTCAAGGTTTCCTTTGTTTTCTTCAGCTTCACCAGTAGGCTCTTTCTTACGTGCTAGACTTAAAACTTCGCTCTCAGAATCATCCTCACTGCTTTTGTCGTCGCTTTTATCCTCCATCAACGAATCATCTGATTTTGTACTGTATTGACGCTCATTTTCGGCCTCATCCTCGCTTCGCTTCCTTTTCGAATTGGAAGCGCATCGCATACTTAAATTGATTGGCGAGAATTTATGTCAGGTCTACTAATTGAACGCGAAGGAAGGAAGTTCACAAATTGAACATGTTCATGGCCAATGGGTCCTCGTAATCTCGATTGTGTATGATTAATTCGATACAAGATTGTCTCTTTAGGTATGGTGGCGCAAAATCGGAGATCTGGCTCATCTCATATTTTTCTACCGCAAGCGTTGCGTACGGACATAAAAAATGAAACAATGTTTGAGGACAATGCGTTAGTTTGTAGCACTTAATGCGACTCTTGCCAGCAACCGGCTATGTGAAATAGTTGAGTTGTACTCGAAGGTTACCCGATTATCTATATGCTTCGTACTAACGTACGCTATGCAACTCAATAATCCTGGTATTATCTGTTCACAATGAATTCTCCGTCTATATGCTGTGGTGAGGCAAGCAAACAAACCAATCTATTGTCGCAGGAATTCTTCTCTCCAGTTGGCCAAGATCTCACGTAGCTGACCTTCCCAATTTAAAATTGCATCTTTGGCATCTCGCGCATGTGCCGAGCATTCTTCCGTAGATACCGTCACTTCATAATCCTCGCCGTTCATGTCATCAAAATCATGGATTTCAACATGACCTTTCACTTCATCGAATCCTTCCGAGTCATCCTGTCGAGTCGATTTCCATTCGAATTTGACAGAAATATCGAACCCACATCGCTTCACTCCACGACTGTAAACAAGCTAACACGAGAAATTCACCACATCAGTCAGCATGTCGATATAAATTGTAGTTAAGCAGAGCTTCGTGACCTTTGCTTCGCCGTCGCATCTTACAATGGAATCTACGACAAGTGATACGTTATACTTTGCGTCTTCAAATCTGAAGGAATCGCGAAGGTACTCCTTCAAGCGATCGCATGCCCAAGCAGATTTGTCTTTTTCCTCCCTTCAGTTGACCAGACAATCGCATTAGGTTTGTCGAATGCGAGGTAGATCAAGCAAACAACGTACCATGTACCCGCAGTATTCCAAGCGGATGTTCCCTGTTTACTCCCTTCCGCTGGCTCTATATCGATCTTGTTGTCAATCCGCAAAGGGGTAAAGTCCTAGCAAAGACCGATAAAATGTCTATTTCGGTCGATTTATTGTAGGGCTGATCGATCACCTGCGAAGTTTTTGCAATCGATTTCATCCATCCGTGATATCCTTCATGAAGCTTCTTTGCGGCTGGCAATTCGTCATCGCTTCCCATTGGTTCTTGATAGTTTTAACAAATCAGTGGATACAGTTTTCCAGTGTTCCAGAAGCTTTTCGATCGAAACTTTTGGCACTTTGGTCAAACGGTACAAAGAGAATTTTAAAATTAAATCGTCATTACTAGAGTTCAAATAATGATTTTACCAAAATCGTTCTAATGAGCTAAATGCGCAATATTTTTCCAATGGATGAGTTTTCGGTCCGTCATTCGAATGGGTAGTGTACATAGCTCGCCGAAGCGAAGAACGTCGCGTGTGATGTCACCTATAAAGCTATACTATTGAACTTAAATGTCTATCGCTATTACAAGCTGCTCACTCTTGTACCGACTCTTCAGATTTCATTCTTAAACTCGAAATAAGCGATAAGATATGTACTGCAGTACCCCAAATATTACGATGCTTCTGGGGATGTGATTTATGCAATATTTCTTCGAGAGGCTTAACGACCGCATCCGAAAGCGAATTTCGTTCCGAGATAAACTTCTCATGTGATGACAGCATGCTTGTGAGCTGTGATTCCACCAAAAGCAAGGATGCTTTCACCAGGGCGCGCTCGTATAAATCTGGTTTGGTGTCCTTGATATCGACAAAAAAACCTTCGGAGCACTGCGATACATTGGACATCCAAATTTCGATGCACAGCATGCCGAAATGACTACCCGAAATCTCCTGAAGCGCGCTACTTGACGACGCTCTCAAGCTTCCCTCAAAAGCCTCTACTATCTCTTTGCAAATATCATTAGAGACTGCAAAGGGATGTTTGTACTTGTCTATGATTTCCTTCAGCTGAGCAGCTTTGAAAGGCGCAATATCGTCTGACCAAGCCGAGGTCAGCGTAGTTTGTATCCGACGTGCCAAGCTGAACGAGTACATAGGCTTTCTCATTCCACTTTCCTGGTACATTAAGTGATAATGAGCGATTGAAGAGGTGGCTAGCCAATGCGGAAGCAGTCCCAGCGTTGCAGTTGTGATCTGATCTTCCACGGTACGCTCCAGAAATGTTGTAATTTGGTTTGGCTCACTTCCCCAGTAAGTATCAGTAATATGGTGATGATCTGAAAACAACGAAGCACATCGTGATTTGCTAAGTATACTTACTGCATGAAGCAAGATATCGCACATTCTGAACCGCTGTGTCAAGGGTATCGCGATAGCGGGATGACTCGAAAACGCTGGTGGGCAGCATAGAACCACACGGAAAATCGATCGTTGATGTGGGGTCCAATGGTCCGGACATTTTACCATCACCAGATCATGTAGAATCTGTATGGGTGGCGAATCATTGGACAGTATATTAGGAACACTCAATATTGACAACAGTAGCTTGTGCGTCGCTAAGCGAACAGAAGTGTTGGAGCAATGGTTCAATAGAGCCACTGCAACCCAAATGATTTGGGGGCATAAAGCCAATTTCGATGCCGGTATACCAGAGACCATGGAATCTAACGTGGAGAGGCATTCCATGACAAGCGCCTTACTTGAAGCACGTAGTAGCGTAAGGCTCATATCTGGCGGATTATTAGAGACATTTATCTGTTGATTTTCGCAAAGTACAAATTGATCCAGTGACTTGTGAAGCAACTCCAAAATCGTAAGCACCATTTTTGCTTCAAATGGACGTCGTAACATTCTTTGCATCCGAAGAGCAAACTGCGTCGCTTGTTTGACCTGTAATTGCGTAGATTCGCTATTCCTCACGCTAATTATCTCACGCGTGGTCTGAATGACTTGATTCATGCAAATTTGATTCCAAATTAATTGCGTGTGCATCGGAATGACCGCAACCAAAGAACGTATGAGCTGATCAAATCGATGATCAAAAGCGTTCAAGCCTTGGCCCTTCGCGTCACATCGGTCACTAATCAAAATTTGAAGCGATTGTAGCCAGTTACTCTGGGACCTCATCAAATGGCGAAGCACTAGCAGACATTCTTGCAGTATCGTTTCGCAATTATTGCTTAAACTATCGCCTCCGAAATCGCTGGATTCGTGATTTTGTAAGTTGCAAAAATCGGATAAAGTTGCTTTGCGGCTTCGAGGCTTTTTGGTTTGCGATGTTACTGGGTAAGCATCTGATCCGAAAGTAGTAGCATTCTGCATTATCTTTTGATCCGATTGTAAGATGAAAAACAAGACGCCAATTATCGAATGCAACAAGAACACTCCAAATTCCACTTCCACAGTGAGCTCACCAGAAGTAAAATCCGCAAAAAAACAATTGTTGTTAACAGTCATCAGTCTGATCAAGGCCACAGCATCGTCAAATATACCAAAAAGTTCTGGTCGTTCGGGTATATTATCACTTTCGTGTTGCCAAGACTTGGTCTGCCTAACTTGAACTATTGAGATTAGACCGATCATGACATTCTTTGCATTATCTTCCACCCGTCCAAGCCAAGCGACAAGTTCTCTGCCTATGGGAAACTCGTCCACATTTCGAGAACGTTCAAATAGAAACTGTAGAACGATAATTAAATTGCTTGAAAACTCCGCTCCCGTCCCATTCATTCGCTTAGGAAAAGCAAGGGATTGCCACAAGTCCTGAAGTTCTTTGACAAAGACTGTGCCCAGCTGTAGTGTTACCTGAAGAAAGAGCCGTAATAACACTCCTTGTCTCGCCTGTTGCTTCATAGCGATACAATTAGCCCAACATGGCAAAGCATTGAGTAACTTTCGCTGCTGGCAGGAGTCGCAACACAGTATAAATTTACCGATTGCACGGCACATATCATACGCATTTTTTTCTCCGAAAGCGTCACAAAGGAGCGCTGAGATACTTCTTGTCTCGGTACAAGAAACTATGTGACTAATCGATGAATCGACATGTAACGTTGCTGCTGAGCTTGACGCATGAAAAAGTCCTACAGACCTTTGATGTTGTATCAGGAAATCCGCCATGTTCCAAGCTTGCTGCCGTATAATCCAATTATGCTGATCTCCTGCGTGTAGTATACAGGCAACTTTTATTACGCAATGCGTGTCATCTGATGATGAGAAAAACTCTGGATCGTTCTCTGTTTCAGGCTCAGAATTGTTTGGCACAATCATTTGTGATAGTCTTGTCAAGGTATAGAAATACTCTATTGCAATCGCATAAGCTTGACTTGAAGCTTTGTCAAATAACGGGGATGCTGAGTAGAGGCACTTTTTTGTCGCACTATTTAGTATGTGATTTGCCTTTGAATGAACTGTGACCAGTTTTTGAAGCATGTAATGGCAAAACCATCCCTGCTGGGAGCAATCATAGAAATGACACGCTTGGTCCGCGAAACATTGGTCGATTATCTCTAAAAGCTTGAGAAGATTCTCCGATCCCAACATATTGTCCCCGATCAGCTTCCTGACTCGTTTCTGATTGCTTACCATTCGAGCAAGAGAAATGATAACCCACTCATGAGTCAAAGCACCCAGAATATCTATTTTGTTGCCAAGGCGCACGGAACAGCTGCTATAGCTGGTTGGGGTATTAGCGTCGTGAAGTTGATTCTCTTCCAATCTGACATCTAAAACTATCCAAGATAGATAGAGTCGAATATTCTGGCCGTCTTCTATTGTTGAATCAACCCATGTTTGTACGATATAATTATCTTGATCTTTATCAGAAGCTTTGTCTTGTGACTCGTTCATTGGAAGTCGTTTACTATGTTGATGCTGTGCAATAGAGTCTCCGGCATTTCGGTGGCTGGATGCTGACAGCTTTGTGAGCACGGAAAAGCAGCCTTGATAATCTAATGATACTTCCGATTTGCTTGGTCCATGGTCGACTGCAAGTCGGTCCTCGATTTGAAGCAAGGATGACAAAATCGCACAAAAGTCCTGTCTTATCATGGACCGAAGGCAGTGAAATTCGGCGGTGTCATTACTCTCCTCTTCTAAATGAGGCGGGGGGATATCGTGCAGCCTCTCACAACATTGTGTCAGAAGAGTTGAGTAACGATCTCGAAGTTGTGAGCTCCACATTTCTTTGACCACAATCCATTCTTTCGGGCTACATAATAACTTTACGAGACGAATAATTATAAGGCGAAACGTTCGTATAAGAGCCCACCGCAAGCGGAGTTGTTTTTTAGTAAGGTCCTCAGTATCTAAACTTGTTCCTTCCCGGTCATGTCCTTTTCTGCGGGTCGACTGTCTCTGATTGCCTAACGGTGCTGCGTTCGTGGCGCCTGATGTACCGCCATCAAATCGTGTATCAAATGCCGGCAATGCTTCTGCCTCAACTTCAACAAGACAGTCCAGAACTCTGTGCGTGAGCGGTATACTAACGTTTCCAAGAGCCAAAATCGCCACTCTTTGTATTCTCGCGCTGTCGCTCTTCAATACCTGACAGAGTTCTCTTATGCAAATAACTTGACAATGCATCGTTTCACCACTATCTGCATGATCCTGATTGCCTGCACCATATGTGTCCACATCCTGAGTGTCGTAATTGCAGTCTACTCTCAACGCGTTCGTCGTCGCTAGCAAGACGATATTTCCCCAGTACCTGACCTTATCGTCTCCTAGTTTATTTACGATTTGAGTTGAGCTCAAACTCTCATCCTTGAGCATCGTGGATACTCTGACAAAAAAGCCATGAAAATGATCCCAAATAATCGATGAGATGGCTGGCTTCACAAGACCAAACAGTGCGAAAATATGTCCCATATATTGAGATATGACAAAGTAGGGAATTTGACTGCCTAAATCGCGTAAAAGGTGCTCATAGTTGTTTGAAGAAACTACAAAGCGACTTAAATTGCAGAAAAATTCGTTGGTTGGAATCGGATCCAAAAGTACTTGATAAATGCTTGTTTTATCCCTGGTGCTCCACGTGCAAAATTGTATCTGGGCAATTAGTCTAAGAAGCTTTAGCGTAGATCTTCGCAATTCGACACAATCGGCCATGAGTAGGAAGACTCCAAGTGCTTCAATGCGGTCGAATGAACTTGAGAGGGAAAAATGGTCGGTCTTACTTTGATGTCGGGTGAAAAAAGACATGAAATTTGTGTCTTCCAGCAGTTTCACAAGTAAAAGGACCAAAGAATGTGCAGCATGTGCATTCAAAAAGAGATCTGCTGTCAAATATCCAGATAATTCCTCGACCAATACTTGGTATAGCACTCCTAAGACAGTAACTATTTTCTCCGATGATGTGACCGAGCAAATTTCCTTGGAAATGGTGCATACTGCACTACTAGCTTCCGTTCGAACAAAGGCGTTTTGATTACAAGTTGCACGGACGAGAATCTGAACCCACACTCTCTGAGCAATACGCGTCTCCCGATACAAACTTGTAAAACACTGGATCGTTGTACAGAACAATTTATATCCTAGCTCCAAGGCTCCTACCTTGTTTTTGGAATTTGTGACATACAGACCATAGTGCTCGATTGTGTGTCGTAAGGGTTCAGACACCTGCTGCCCTCCCAAAGTGTTGTACGAATTGTTTCCGCAATGGGTGCTGCAATCCATCAAAATTTGATCTACTTTACCGGTAAAACTAGCCTGGCAAATCTTGTGAGCGTTCGCAAGCGCACGCTTTTCTAGCATTCCTGCCCATAGTAAGGGTTGAATGATGGTGTCTTCAGAAATTCGATCTGTGTATTGCCAAGACGGCGAATGCATGATTTTGTGATATGAGTGTAGGCTCTGGAGCCCAATAAGTCTTCTCTCGTCAAGTGGATTTATCGATTCGGCTACAAGCCGGTGGACATGTTCACCCGCACCTTGATAGCAAATTATCGCACACGACATCTGCGCAAGAATCGAGAAGCTTTCGTGATTCAAAGTAGTGCCTCTCCATACTCCATCACATAGCCAACATTGCATTCGGTTGAGGCACTCTATGCACTCCTTCTCAAAAGCTGGTTGATCCAAAATGATACTTCGCTGGAGAACCTGAACAAACAGCATCCCAGTGCTCCTTATCAGTACTGCGGGATCGGAAATCGCTTCAGCATTTTTTTCATGAAAATCATACTCCCAACTTGAAAAGCTGGCTGATGGGTCTGAGCTTGCAAATGTCCGCAACTGGATGCGTGTAATCTGATTGAAGTCTTCGTTACAAAATCGTTCAAAGACATTGTTAGGTGCTAGACACATCACTGCTGCGCGCAGAGCCCAAGCTGGGCCTTGCAAAAGCCTTTTCTTTTTTGATAATCTTAACCCAATTGCGTTTGAACAGTGCTGCCTTGCAAGAGAATGCAAATCAAGCAGACACACACACCACTCAGATACGTTCGCTGATACATTAAATATAGCTTTGCAATACCACAACGTTATTTGTCGGTGATTTGAAGTTTGGCAGTACCACTTATAAAGCTTTTGAGAAAGCGTTTGTGATTCATTTGTCAGAATTCTTGAGAGTAATCGCAGTGCAGCAAGTCGAACAAGATAGCAGTGCGATTTCAATGTTAGGCTCTGCAAATCACGCAAGAAACTCGCAACTCTTTTCACTTTCCCAGCTACTCTTGGTCCATATTCTGGTCGCTGTGCATCGAGTGCCCAGCAATCGTTGACAAGAAATGGATCGAAATTGATGCTCGAAAAACACTGAATCATGTAGCACAATAGGTATGAATCACAAGTCTGCACAGTATTCAACAGTGGCTTCAATTGTGCACCTGAAAAGGTCTGTAAACTACAGCCAAAAGTTCCATTTATGGACTGATAAAAGCGATCGTGTATCAGTTGTACTGAAAACTGGGAAACGTAGCCAAGAACTTTTTTCCACATAAGAGCAATGTTATCAAGCAATCTCTCATTCTGTGTATCTTTGTATCCTGTCCGATCAACAAGCATCGATCGTGATGCTTTGACGCTAAACAGTCGATTAAATGGGCTACTTTTTGATCTACACCGTGCTTGACAGCGCTTTATCATGTCGTAATGAATGCAAAATACTCGGAAACAGGTATCAATGATTGCCTTCAGCATTCCTGTTGACCAAAAATCGCTAGTTTCCATCGTTTCAACAGAGGTACTAACGTCATGGTGTCTTTGACCTACATAGGATTCGAAGTAAGCGATCAAAACCTCCGCCACGATATATTTGGCAATGTGAGTTTCATGTAGTGAAGGTTTCGATTTCCCTGCATGTACGCTCCACTCCAATAGAAGAAGAATTCCATTTTGCCGCTGTTGTTTGCTCATATTCATCAAAATGGTAAGAACTTGATCCAAGGCTTGACGAATATTATCACATCGAGGAGGAATCAGCTCATGAGCATGATTTGCAGTCAATACTTGCAATTGATGCAGTAGGAGATCTTGGATATGGAGCTCCACTTGTGATGTACTCATCCAAAGGGATCAATTGATCGCTTCCGACCAGTTTGTGGATAGATGGTGGCAGCCTCCTATTTTTAGTTCTGTTTACTGCCTTCCGAGCCGACAGGTACTAAAAAAAACACGAGCTTCGACGTTGACAATAGTCGTGAGCAAACAATACCGGTCGGTTCAGATAAGTGGCGCTAGTTGTCATGTCGATATCAAGAAGAGGTTCGAGGAAAAAACGTCAATTCCAATAAACGAAAGCTCTTATCGAGTTGTATTGTCTATCTCCGTATAATCCATCAACAAGGCTGCATCAATAAGTTTTCGTATTTCGATTGTGAGCCACTACTGGATCCTTTGAGTGCTTCCCATCAGATACGATATAAGGAATCGTGATCTCAGAATCTTTTACATCGTCTCTATTCCAGGTCGGTGGCATTTTCTCAGCGCAATGTACTACGCGAGCCATTGAACTCAAGTAAAGCACATCAATGAAGCTTGGTGGAACTCTCGTCTTCTCAAGTCAAAACGTGAGATATTTCCGCATCAGATATCGAGCAAGATCATTTGCTCCGCTACACAGAGAGAAGAAAACCTCAGGCATTTTCGAAATGGGTGCAGCCCGAGACGCTTACCTCTGTTTGTAGATCAAAGACAAGTTATACGCGGTCTCTCTGGCAAGATCGTATTCAGCTGGTATCTGTTTTGCCTCCTCGCATGTGCGTAAAACGCGTTCGTACATTGCAATGGCTAGATGAAATAATCCCAATTGGTGATGTGCACGTCCCAAATTGTACCAACATTCCAGTCGCCGGTAGATTGTATCAATTCCGCTGGGAGTATTTCCATTTTCATCACTTTCTGCAGTCCGAATTTTCTGATATTGTTGAAGCAGTGCAAAAGCTTTGGCCACCGTGTGCTGTCTATCCTTGATAGTCCGCTGCATGGACGCTGCAAGAAATGCCATACCAAGACAGAATAGCACCAGAGGATTCTCTTTATCGTGTTGGTATGCTAACGTGAATTCTCCCGCCATCAATGAGATGTCCCAGTAGGAGGACTGGTGACCAGCTAATATAATTGCCGGATAATTCGTTGCTTCGTGCTTGAGCACTTTGGCCAAAAATTTCTGGTGGAAGGAAAATGTGCCAGCGATTGTTATCACTCGACCGAACAGATTCCAATAGGCGAGGTTGTTTGAATCTTCAAGGATGTTGAGTCGTGCGCAATCGTACGCCATCCGGTGTTCACCAAACTCCAATGCAATGGTTAATGCAAGAAAACGCAACTCAAAGCGATTATCGGGCTCAAGAACTTTGTCAGATGCATTCACGTCTGTGAGAAGCTCAATCGCGGCAGTGTGCTTTTCACATTCGGTGAGTGCTCTTGCCGTCCCGACTGCCAATTCGTGAAAAGCTGCTTCTCCGATCACACGTGATACGATTAGTTGTTGTGAAACTCTCAGCGAAATACCTTCCACCGAATCACGTTGTTTGCTGTCTGTCATATCAATTATATATTTCGACTTCAAATGCTCACCCCGTACCGATGAAATATGTGATGTTGTCGAGTTTTGATGCTTTTGTCTTTTAAGGACGAGTGGAGCCTGATTGAGAGAGGTCATGATAATAGGCACACCCACGTTACAGAGTGCGTCCGGATCGCCGAGAGCATACTTCAAATGGCCCCACTCAACGAGAAGTTTTAGTCGAATCCGATTGTCCATGGCGTCTACGCTCAGTGAAGGTTCCTCCTCTGCTTCTCCATTATTGAACTCTTCATCTTCATCATTCATTTCGGAATCTTCATCATCATCTTTTGTGATTTCATCTTCATCCTCTGCATCGGACAAACCTTTTTTGTCACTTCCATAACGAGACTTCTGCTTCCAGTACGGGCAGACTGCAGACTTTAAAACTTCGGGTAACCATTGCTCGATCATGTGTAAACCTCTATTCTCCTCTTTCAACTCACGTGCAATAACTACACCTTGGAGCACGATGGCCGGGCTAACTAAAAGATTATCCGTTTCGTACTGATACGCAATCGCTTTTTCATAATATTCCAAAGCAATGTTTTTCATCCCAATTCGAGCATTGCACTCGGCGTATCGAAGAAAAATGTCGTCTTTCCATAAGTTTTCGTGTGGCAGCAGCAATTTCAGAATGTTGAGAGCTTCGACATCGTTACCACTTGATGCAATGTACGCCTCAGCGACATCCACAAAAAGATCCATGTACGATTCCACATCCTGGGAATATCTAAGTACAAACCATATGTTGAGTTTAGTTCTAATTGCGGGAACAACGCTTACAGTTTGGTGAAGATGCTTTCTGCCGTCTCGATTTCATTCATGAACAAATGACAAATGCCATACTTGATGACGATGTCGAGCGGTATATCAGAGCTTTCCACGATATTTTGTTCAGTTTGACTCGATGTTGCTGATTTTCGAGCATGGAAATCATCGATTAATTGTACAGCATCTTGATACTGTTTTAAAGTGATATAGAGATCAGCCAGCATGTTTATTGCATTTGACTCAGATTGTTGTGCATCGGCGATCGTAGGGTCTGCAGTAGCTTTCTCGATACATGTTTTGAGTGCATCGATGGCTTCGTCATTTTTTCCAGCCGCGTGATAAGCTTCAGCAACTTGCATCCACATGGAAAAATCATTTGGAAACTATGCGAAATGAAAAAGTAGTGTTTGAGAATAGAAAAGAGATGACAGACCGCTTCCATACCAGCAAAGCCAATTTCTTGTACGCGACTGCAAGCTTGCGCTCATGCCCCTGCTGCTGACACATTTCTATGTAGTTGTAAACCGCATCCTTGTCCTTTGGATTTGCTTTGCATGCACTACAAAACCAGTCAGCATTGTATAATTTTGACGCTATTTTCTTACCTCTTGAAGCAGAAAAGTGCTTGCTGCATATTTTTTTCTTCTTTAGCAATGTGACCCACATGCTTCCACAATTCTGCATCGCCCGGTGTCAATGTACAAGCTATTAGAAAAAACTGCAATGCTTTTGCTTTGTTATTCCGATCTTCATAAATAACTCCAAGAGTATGGTAAGGATCCGGAATTGTTGGCGCTTTTTTAATAAAGTCTTTGAGCATCACTATTGCTTGATCATATTGATGTGATGCATACATCATGTTGGCCTCGCCCAACATTGCCGACAGCTCTGGTGATAATTTACTGGGAACCACGCTGGATCGACGATTGGATACTCTTTTTTTACGTCGGTGCTTTCTTTTAGCTCGAGATGCTCCCCAGAGCTAGCATGGGTTGATTGGTATGAATTTGACCATCATCAAAGCAAATAAGGCGCGTTTACCTGACGCTCGACATCTGAATCATCTTCCTCTTCATCATCGTCTTCTTCTTCTTCTTCATAGCTTGAGTCTTCATTGGATTCATGAGCACTTTCACTAGCTGTTTCCATCTCGATATCGCTGTGCTGGTCCGAATTTGCGATCGTTTCTTTTCGCGCTGCTCCCATCGAATCCCTACCTCCATTTACAATGCAATAATTTTGATCCTGAGTGTCTTGTAGCAAATCATCTTCATTCAGTGCAGCTTCCAGCAGCGATTGAAACGACATGCGAAGACCTGATCGATTGGCTAGCGGTTCCGAACTTTGCAATTTGCATCGAACTTTTCATTCAACGAGACGACAAAGATGATGTCCATCGATAAACCTACAGACAATCACATGGAGATCGACAATATGGAGGATAATACATTAAGCGGAGAGTATTTTTACAGAAGCAGGTTTACAAATCGTCTTTCCATGTCAAACAAGCAAAACGAGCTCTCGTGGAACGAAGTGAAAGACATCCTGAATGATGTGGAGAATCTGTACCTCCAAGACGCGCAAAGAGATTCACAGCAGATTCAAAAACTCGTCCGTAATCAAAATCAGATAGAAGAAACTTGTTTCAAAAAGCAAAATGAATCAAAGATGCGCTTACAAGGTTTGATTTGCATCGCAAAGTGTCTCGGTCACTGATGTAATTGCAATTCTGTAGAGCTTTTGAGTCAAGTGCAGCAAAGTGAGGAAGAAAATAACAAAGCAAATGCACATGCAGAATATATCCGTAATAAGATTCAAGAAATAGACAACGGCAAACGAAAACTTATGGCACAGTTAGCTGGCATTCAGTCAGACGAACAATATCCTTTTCCATTATGCTTCAATATTAGGAATTATTATTTGGTATCTTCTGATTCCTTAACCATGTTGATTCTTGATCTTTATGTCAGCTCAGGAACACCAAGCAAATCTTTTAACAAAGTATGAAGAAGCCCGAAAAGAAATTCTCAGCTATTGCGAATTGCATCAAGCAGATATCCCACGAGCTAAGTCAGTGTGTCGACATGAAGCGGAGGCAATTTGTACTACCTGAGCTTTTTTAGGCATCAGCTGAGTCTATATGCTTCTATAACTGGCATCAAATGGACCCTCACAGCGCCAATTGTCGGTGGTGGTACGTGAAGGGCTAACTTGATTCGTGAATCTCTGACGCAAATTTATTCAGAGATTTATGCTCCATCGAGACAAAACATGTTCCATTTTGAGTTCAATATCGATGACGACGAATTCGAAGCAGCAAACGCAATTTGGGATAAAATTGATGATCTCTTTGACGATGGGGATCACGATCTGTAACATAGAGACTAGAGTACATGTAAAAGTTTAATTGCAATGCACACAAAATTAGGCGCTCGAACACTTGCTCGTGATTGCTTGTGTAAGCTGCAAGCGTTTAATCCATTTTGAGTTGCTGCAATGAATAATGCGGATGGGAATCAATGGCAACAGATGTTACGAGATTCGTCGGTGAGGAGTAAAATGCCATTTGTCAATTTCATCATAGTAGGGGACCCAGGAACGGGCAAAGAGTCATTATTGGCACGAATGAGTGCTGCCAGTCGAGCAACTTCGTCCAATTCGGAAAATTGGAATGCGAACAAGCAGAATGGAGTTTCAACCTCTTACAGGGACGCTCAAATGTCAAATTCGCTGCAAAAATCCGATGCATTGCTTAAATTCACAGCAATTCCGATCTCTGATAAACACGCAGCAGTTGAAGCAGGTAAACTGGGAAAGCGATGAGTGCACCTTTAATGAATGATAAATGGCGTTGATATAGACGACTGTGTAGCGATGATAAATGCATGGAGCTTGAATGATCTCAACTTACACGAATTGCTGCAAATTGCTATCCAACCCAGCACTATTGAATTTGTTTGTGTTTACAAACTATGAATCGATGCAAGTTGTCATATTTCCTCTTTAGAGCGTGGCCGCAGTCGCTGTAGATTTGTCAAGCCCGTGGTTGATGCAAAAGTCTATAGAAAAGTGGACTTCGGCGCTTGAAGGCGCCATCTTGCAGCAAATGAGTCAGATAGATCCACAAAAGCGAAACACTTTGTATCAATCAGTAAAAAATCACCTATTGGACTACGAAGAGCCGGTAAGATACTTGCAACTTACTTCTGGTCGCACTGACTCGTTATGTTTACGGTGACAGTGCTTGGAAGGTCAGGCTTTCAGGGCACACGGTATTGCGGAGAAGTCTTCACGGAAAGAATTTGTATGGAGATTGAAATGGACAAAGGTGGCAATGTCTCTAATATTTATCGTGTAGATGGAGGAAGGAATTTTGGACAAAAATCTTGGAATTCCGTTTATCATCATCGTGACGAAAAGTGATGTAAGTAATCCGAACGTGGTCAATTATCCTGGACTCATTGAGTGTTTTTGACCCAGTTACGGCCAGAAAGCTCACTACAAGTGGACTATTTGGAGTACTCTATTCGCATGTTTGCCATCCGATGCATGTCTTATTTCGCAATTGTGTCAATTCGGGCTCAAATACAAGGCTAATAATTCTCTGATGTTGCAAAGATAGATGGCGCGGCAGTCTTTTACACCTCCGCTAAGACTGAGAGCAACATTGCACTCCTTCAAAAATACATAATGCACCGAGCGTTCCCGGCACAATTTCCGTTTATTGAGGCACCTCAGGTAAGCTGAAGAGTTTGCAAATGAGTATCAATTACAAACATGTTTTGAAAAGCTGATTGAACGCGGAGCAATCTTTTCTCCTTCGGGATATGATTCAGTGTCGCTCATCAATCAGAGTTTGGTGGGATCACACCCTCGATGGCAGCCCGACACTCCATTTGAAAAAATCATTCCAGACCCGAGTTCGTCTACAATTGGCCTCGAGAAAGAAGACTACAGCACGTCAACATCGAACATCTCTGATGTACAAGTTGAACAACATGAAGCTTGGCTGGAGAGACTGGAGCGGGCTGCAGGAGCTGGTCTGGAAGATTTACAAAAGCAGAGTGTTGAGGCCAGTAAGAAAGCAGAAGCAGCTTCCTTAGCTCGACGTACTGCAGCAGAAAGGCGAAAACGAGAAGACAAGGTACTTTGGCAAATTGCTGTGAACATTTGCAGCCAATATTTCGTTTTGTAGGATGTGAGCTCCAAACATTTGGCAAACTTTTTCAACAATCTGCTTAGCCGGCCAGAAAAGTCCAAAAGTGCGCGCTCATTTGGAGGTGACACCAAGAATTCAGGATAAAAGTGTCCTTCAGTACGCGTTCATTTGCATCGAGGCAAGAACTGACGAGATTTGATACATTTTTTCGATAGAAATTGTGAGATTTTGATATCACGTTAACGCACTTTCATTTGTAATTTGTATTCACATTTCTAACACCAGTAACACTGGACATGCTGCGGATTTTCACGCTCAATGTTTACTTCGACAGCGTCGCTATGACCTTACGCATGCGAGCAATTGGAAAGTGTGTCGAGAGACTTCGTCCTGGCGTAATTGGATTCCAAGAAGTTACAAGGGAATCGTTGGCGATGTTGAAGAAACAACCATGGAGTTGCTATTATGATTGCAGTGCAGATTGCATCGCACCTTTCGATAAACCATATTTTGTAGTACTATTTACTGCTCTTCCTATGCTTTCAATTGAGACGTATCCTTTCAAAGAAACAAAAATGGGAAGAGAATTGATTTGCATGCATCTTCGGGTTTCTGAGACTCAAACACTTTTTGTCGGGACAACGCACTTGGAAAGTCTCAAACAGAATGGAAGCATTCGCGTAAAACAGCTACAAGAATGTTTTACAATTCTCGAGCATCATGTGGAAAATCAGACAGCTACAAAGCAGAAGATCGGATCGTTGACAGATTTCAAGCAGCCTCAATCTCGCTCTCACTGTTTAGGGGCAGTCCTGATGGGCGATTTTAATCTCTTTCCTGAGGATACCAGGTATCTGGATCCAATGGGACATTCCCCGTTAGTACTCGAGCCTGCACGATCTAATAGAGCGCTTTGTCGCGTTTGCAATACCAAAATCGACAAAAATGAGCTACGCGTTGGAAAATCACAGGAAGAAGCGAGGGATAAAAGGGAAATGATGCATTGGTACCATCCTCATTGTTTTCAGAAGCAAGCTACCAAGACGGAGAAAATCAAAGTTGAGCAATTGCTTCAAAATTTCGTCCCCATTCAGGTGGAGAGCAAGGAGACAGGAAAAAAGCGATCGATTGATTCCTTGGATCGTGAAATGATTGGTATTCCGACGGGATGGATTGATTGCTGGCTATGCGGAAAAAATGGAACGGAGAAGAATGGATTCACTTTTGATGGCCGCGTTAATAAATTGATACCCAATCCTTCCTATCAAAGTCGTTTCGATCGGATTTACTTTTATAAAGGAGCAAGATATGGTGATGGAGCTGATATGATTGAACGTGTTGATATAATCGGAAAAGAACCTATCGCGGAAAAAACGTGGATGTCTGATCATTTTGGACTGCTTTCTACTTTTCGATTTAGTTTGGACGATGATTAGGCTCATACAAGAGGCGACAGAGTGCACGTTCGAAAAGTGCAGAGTTACCACCGTATCACCGTTTCATTCTGTTGGGCGGGAAGGTTCAGCACCGGTAAATTACGGTACTTGTCGGCAATTGACACAATAGCCGTCCGCACCGATGAGATCGCTGTGTTGCTTTCGGCGACATCAACGGGACTCTACGGGGAAGCGGTACCGTGAGCAATTGAATAAAGTAAAAGAAGTTTTTCCAGGAACATCTTACGTGTGCTTACTGGATGGAGAAAATGGAAATGTCATGTAAGTGGCTCTCAATAATAGATCGAGGAAACGAAATCGCTAACGTCACTTGATTTAGTGCTCACTCAGAGGAAAATAATCCAAACACAGAAGAATTTGCGCGATTTGTGCGTATGTTACGCAAAGCAGCGATGCAATTCGGTGCGTGCTAGTGCTTTGCGTTTCCCATCGTCGTTTTGTTCCCGAGCAAATATCGTGCTGATCGCAGCTGAGACATTGAACCAAATGGATTCTCAAATTTTGCATATAAAAGGAGATGATACAATGTTTTCGTGTTATGGACTCGAACGAACGGTACCACGATAATTGAATGCGCAATAACACCATTTTGCTCATATTGCTGTGGAAGGTGCTTGCATTTTATAGTCAATTACCAGACGTCGAAATGGAACTTTTCGATTATACTGAAGCAGACAAGAACTTGGAAACCATTAACCTTGAGCTCGATAAGCTTGTGAAGGATGCCAAAACTTCCACTCGTCGACGGAGGTAATTTATGATGTCACAACAATACGGACAGTGACACATACACAACGCAAATTTATATCAAAGAAATATAATTCATAGAACTATCTTGCCCCAGGCCAAAAGTATTCGTTAATTGATCATTCGGTAGGAACAATTGCCCGAAGAAGATCAGATTCATTGAAATAATACAGAAATCATTCACATACTTCATACTTACGTCATCGCTTCTCAAACTCATCTGTTTGTCGGCCAGAGTGACCGCTTACAGCATCATTTAGATCAGCCAAAAGCTGAGGTATATCAACGGATTGCAAGATATGATCTGTGATCACAGATATTTGGTTTTGCTCTTGTTTGGTCAGCTTGAATCCGTCCGGGTTTAAAAAACATGTCGTTTCCGAGCTTTCTTGCACGAAAGTCTCAAGATTCATTTCTGACATAAGTCCATATACTTTTTTCTTGCCGTGAAATCGATTAAAGTATGCTGTAAGACTGGGTCGACAATTTTCTAAGCTATAGTACCCTTCCGTGGGAAATCGATTGAAGATTGCGCCAAGTACGCGCACGTTGTGGCTCTCAAAATAGCTTGCGTCCAAATTGAATGAGTCAATGGCATCTCCTACACCCTTGTTTTCCACCAAAAGAACTGGAGCATCCAAGAACCTTGCAATCACCGCATTGGAAATATCACAAATGGAGCCTACTGATGGATACCCCACACCATCGATGATCAAAAATCGCTTCCCCTTACCAATTGCATCTACTTCTTTCTTTACTTTCTCGAGTAGCTGATCGCTTGTCTCCGTACTCCCTTGCAGAAATTCCCTTGTAAATCCTTTGTAGAAAAGGATAGGACCAACGTCACAGCAAGTAATTCCGGTTTGATGACAAAACTTCGTGACTAGCTGTACTTTTTCACATTGTGTTGCTGGTTTTATGTACCCTATACTTTGAGAATCAAATCCCATTCGCAGCAAGCTGGCCATAATACCCAAACAAGTTGTGGATTTGCCAACTTTTGATCGACTTCCGCTCACAAATACTTTCATAGGATCTTTCCCGTATTGTATAGCCGGTGGATTATGTCTGAGTTCTCTTGATGTTTGTAGTGATCCTCCAAGTCCTTTGATTAAGACCTGAATACTATGTAGTCCTTTAGCACTCAGGTGAATGGTAACTGGATCCGTCTTTTCGACGAGAAGCTCTGGTAATGGCAGAGATGATAAGCTACTTCTCTTTTCAGTATCAGATTGAATGTCACTCTTTCGTACACACATTTGGAAACCGCATTTGATGCTGAAATCCCTCACTAATTTGTGCAGCAAGTTAGTGTCAGAAGATTTTTCACTTGGATCAAGAATCAATGTGACTGTGTTCATGATCGCGATTATTATAACCAATCAATAGGGAGAAATACTATTTTCTCCAATAAGACACCGGTGATATCTTCGATCAAAAAATCGACTTTTGCTCAGGAATTAGTGCAAGCTAGCTTTCAAAATGCGCTTACTAGGGCGGTCGAATAAAGAAGGGGCATCACGACCTTGATAAAATGCGCTGAGCTTTTGAGCTTCTTCCACGACACTTGCAGCGTTAAATCCGAATCGATCTTTAAGTTGTGCAATTGTGGCTGAAGCGCCAAAGCGATCAAGCCCGAATTGTGCATGTGAATACTCGCTCCATCCAAAAGTGGCACTTGCTTCGATGCTCATAATCGGCGTACTCTCTCCAAGTACTTTCTTTTTGTACTCGAGTGTTTGCTCAATAAACGTATCAAGACATGGCATGGAAACGATACGGACCTTAAGGCCTTTTAATAAAGATGCTGCTTCAACAGCAAGTGCCACTTCTGAACCAGAAGCTACCAATACAATATCCAGCTTGTCAGTAAATTTTGGCACCATCGTCCCATTTGCAAACTCTTGCAAAACATAACCACCTTTAGCGACACTTTCGGCATTTGAACCAACAAGTTGGGGCAATCCCTGACGAGTGAGAGCCAATACACTTGGTTGCGTCGAGTTTTCAAGAGCACATATATACGCTCCTACTGTCTCATTTCCATCAGCCGGACGATACACGTGCATGTTTGGCATTGCACGTAAAGAAGCGTTCATCTCAATCGGCTGATGAGTTGGACCATCTTCACCCAAAAAAATACTGTCGTGAGTTGCAATGTACATGACACCAAACTGAGACAACGCACTCAACCGAACAGCACCAAGTGCGTAGCCTATGAAGTTGTAAAATGTAGCGCAGAATGGTCGAAGCCCACCATGCGCAAATATTCCATTGCTTATTGACGCCATTCCGTGCTCACGGACACCAAAACGAATATAGCGGCCAATGGGAGTGTCTTTCTGGAAGTCACCTGACATTGCCAATTTGGTCAAGTTGCTCGGGGTGAGGTCTGCAGAGCCTCCCATCAACTCTGGTAATGCAGTCGCGCACGCATTCAGCACAACTTCAGATACTTGGCGAGTTGCCATTGCTTTATCCTCTGGAGTGAATGAGGGAAGATTTTTCTTCCAGTCCACCGGCAGCTTTCTTTCAAATCGACGAAGGTACTCACGAGCTAATTCAGGATACTTGAGTTTGTACTGATTGAATAAATCGTTCCACTTATTTTCAAGCTCTTCCCCTTCAACAGACTTGTCATAGTAAGTCTTAACTTGATCAGGGACGAAGAATGACTCGTCTCGGTTCAGACCAAATCTTTCCTTGGCTTGTGCAGAATCCTCAGCTTTAAGCGGTGCTCCATGTACGCCATGAGTATTTTCGTTTAATGATCCATACCCAATTGTCGTTCGAACTTTGATCAGGGAAGGCTTTTTCGTAACCTTCTTTGCTTCTGCAATAGCTTTATTGATCGCCTCATGATCAGTGTTCCCATCGTCAACAACTTGTACGTGCCAGCCGTATGCTTCATATCTTTTACCGACATCTTCCGTAAACGATAAATCTGTGTGTCCATCAATAGTGATTTTGTTGTCATCATACAAAACAATCAATTTCCCAAGACCAAGATGTCCAGCTAAAGAGCTTGCCTCTGATGAGACGCCTTCTTGTAAACAACCATCTCCGGTAATCACATACGTGAAATGGTCCACGATCTGGAGACCATCACGATTAAATTCTGCTGCCAAATGTTTCTCAGCCAAAGCCAATCCAACCGCGTTCGAGATCCCTTGTCCTAAAGGACCCGTAGATACCTCCACACCAGGAGTACAAAAGTTTTCCGGGTGTCCCGGACACTTGGACCCAAACTGGCGAAATGCTTTCAAATCTTCCATAGACACATCGTATCCCGTCAGATACAACATACTGTACTGCAAAGCACAAGCATGTCCGTTCGATAAAACAAAGCGATCCCGATTACTCCATTTCGGGTTTTTCGGATTAAATTTCATTGTTTTTCCGAATAAAACATGAGCCATCGGTGCACAACCCATTGGTGCACCAGGATGACCAGATTTTCCAGCGCTTGGCTGATCGGCTGAAAGCATGCGAACAGTGTTTATACAGAGATCTTCACCGGTTCTAGCTTTCTTGTCAACGTGTTCAACCATTTCCAAATGTAGTGTTCCGAATGCTTTGCTGCTTTAGGTGCTTCTTTTTTTGTGGCGAATCTGACTCCCTTGGAATATAATTTGGCATGATTCCGACTACTCTTTTCTAGCCAATCAAAAATGATCTTCTATTTTATCAAAACCTCGAAGGTTTTTTACGCTTGCGCGCAGAAGAATCTTCAACTAAAGGCAGCAGCAACTACGCACTTGGATTTCTTCGGCAAAATGACGAATAATTCGTCAATAGATCTGGTTCATTCCATTGAATCTCTTCATTACCTTGTAGATGGGACAGTTATGGACTCGGTAAATAGTCACTTGTACAACTTTCGTACATCCGTGCTAGTTAAAAGTGTATATTCAAAACCCGGATATTAGATAAACTCAAACTTCAGCCACGCCTGGATCGTCGCTTTTCATGTGTGCTGTATTGATGCCCGTTTCTTCGATTCCTTCAGATCTTGATGAATTGCTCTCGATTCTCCGTCTTTTGACAATTTCTGCTGCAAAAAGAGTGTCCCCACCTGCTACTTTGCCATTGGCGCTTAAAGCATTCGTTTCCATACTATCGAGCAAATCTTCCTCGTCTACGCCAGCAAATCCATCAGTGTCAGTAAGGCTTTGTCACATGTAGTTTACTCACAAGCAAGAGAGGATGTTGTGTCGAGGAATGAAGGTTCTTCGCTGTCACCTACCTGACCGCCTGCTGTGGCCAAATCATTCGAGCTTGGCATTTTTCCTCCCAGTCCAGCAAAAGCCCCAGTGACGTCGCGACATGAGCCGGCTTCCTCGGTCATTCGCTTGCATGTTCTCTTGTTGTGACCCTTGATTCCACATACGCTACATGCAAGCTTTTCCTGCTTGTTGTCTGCAAATTGTTGTATTTGTTGAATTTTCCGTGGGCGACCCCGAGCTTTTGGTTGCGTCTGGGGAACTGTCACATTGTCGCAAGGCACAGTATCCACATCGATGGGAGTGATGCGGCCAGAGTACAACGCTTTCAAGGAGCTCATTAGGAAAATCTTAGGGATGAAGTCTGTTTGAAGCATTCCCGCGTATGATATGGCCAAAAACACATGAAGACATGGAAAGCGAGACACGCAATACTCTCCACATGTGCATGTCTGTTTGGTAAAATCCACGATTCTTTGCTTCCCAGTGTGTTGATCAACTACCTCAAATCCGTTTTCCGATATTCGAAGAATTTCATGATGGTCACTTTCTGCTTCATATTGCATCAGTAACGTCTGGAAGTCTTCTGGATACTCCGAGCTCATTTTGGAATAACGGTCGTAGCGTTGATATAACAAGCTTGCCACTTTGGAGACCCAGCCGACCAAGATCATCAGCGGCGATTTTGCACAAAGTGCTTCGAGCCACTGAAACGAAGAGGAAGCCTCCTGTGGTATAAATGTTTCAATGTTTTCTGATTGCACGCAGCTCGGGAAAACTTGACTGGCAGCATGTTGCAAAACTGTACCACGATTGTGAACGAGTGAGGTTACGGATGTTTCCAACTCGGGAATAGCTTTTCGAAGCTGCTGTAAGAAGAAAAGCCAGTGTTCTTCAGATTCCGCAGGTACGATTCCTATTGCAAGTGGAACAAAGTCGCCCATCGCATCTTGTGCAGTGGCTGTCAGGACGGCTCCTCCATACGTGGATGTCACCAACAACACTGTGAGAAGCAGTGAAGATCGACAATACCGAACGGCACTATGAAGAGCACCAGGACACAAAAAAGCACGTGCAAACGTTTCAGTAGTGCACCCTTCGTACTGCCCTTTGGCTACGTGATGATTTTGACCGGATGTATATGGAAACGCTACCGACGCATGTTCGAAAGCAATTGTCGTCCCCTCGTTGGTTCTTTCTAGCCTTTCCAGATACCCACGAATCTTCATGAATGAGGCACTTTCTTCTTTCATTTTCTGCTGACGAAAAGCGCTAAGTGCTCGCCACGCCGTCATGTAGGAAGCTGATACTCCAAACTGCTCTCTCATCAAATCCGCCATGTGCTTTGGTTTCAATTCATTCCCATCTTGCTGCTGTAACATTTTCTTCATGTATGGCTTTGCTGTCTCCATCAGTGCTGCTGCAGTAATGTATGGGGACCCACTTGACATCGAATTGGGTGAAGACGACGATGGATCTAATTCGCCTCTTTTTATTGCAGGACAATTGGGTTCGTGCATTATATTAGCTCGTGTGACGTATACTCTACCATTGGTATGGCGGTTGGCTGAAACCACATATTCACATGGTGTTGGGATCTGTTTACGAGTCTTCCAAGTGACGCAGCGTGCTTCTAGTCGCTGTGGACTGCTGTGTTGCATGTAGTATGGTGCATTCATACGCACCGAGATAACTTTCAGCTCTCGTCTCAATTCATCCATGTCATTGTAACTTTCACGAAATAATGAGAATCGAGATGAAGGAGAGCCGCTGGATTGATCCATAGATGCTGCTTTGAAAGAATGATCGAACGTCGCGTGTAAGGGCACCGATACAATTGACGCCTCTTTTGGTGGTGGGTTCACATGTATTGTGTCTGGAATGGTTGTGCCGGTCTTTGTCTGACCTTTTGACCGATGGACATCGGAATCGGCTATCTCGTTCCAGAATTTAGCGTTTTCTGTTTTCGAGCTCCTATGCTTATCTGCCTTTGCTCTAAGCACTCTGTCTGCAACGGGTGCATACGTATCTTTGACCGATTTTGTTCGATATTTTCCGGCCGGGCTGTTTGTTCCCTCAGTTGACGTATCAGTGTCTTCTTTATGAATTTCGGTGTTTAGATTTGAGATAGCACTTTCATTTTGGTTCAAAGTTTCACGATGTCGAACCATTTTCGCAATTGTTGATTCACTTTTCTAAATTCCGGATCTCGTCAGGTTACTTACGCAATTTTTTTCTTGGATTTTAATGGACGAGTAGCCAGCGGAAAGGCGTACTATGAACAGTTAAATAAAAGATCTTCAGAGGGCGATGCACTGATTGGCTAAAATATACGCAATGGTTGCAAAACAACGCAACTAAATTGTTGATAGCGTAGCTGTTCTATACAGTCATTATTGGATAAAGTATCAAATTCGATTAGATGATGCCCGTGCCGTGCAAGTTCCTCTACGAAGTTTATATACAAAAAGAAGATTTATCGAAAGTTGAAGCAAGCACATTTTTTCTTTTTTTCTGCTCAAAATCTTAGATCAAGCCGGTCTGACCTTGATGTATACTTCATGAAATAGAACGCACTGAAGCGAAATTCAGATAATAATACTTTTTGAAAGCTGTAAGAATCACTTCGATCGTACCATGGACCGCATTTCGATCAACTCATATACGTGCATCGAAATTATAACGGTCACATTCATTTAACTCCGATTTCATCTCCATACTTTATGTACGGCTATTTGAGGGTTGACGTGTATTGCAGCAAATCGAACCCTTGTTATTTGAACCATAAGCGCACATGTTTTTCTTGCTTCTGCACTGCTGGGAAACATGGTGTTTGAGCCATCCTATATCGTTCGTCGCCCCATAAGCATACTCACTGGATGATAGTGACGATCGCCATATGGTGCAGACATGTTGAGGCTATGCTAAACATGCGAAAAAAAGCAAATGGAAAAATCTTCGGATTGGCAAGAGTATCGTTGCTTGTTTGATCCGATTGAGCTGTACCAATTCGTAAGCGCGCGGTGAATGATCCATTCGTATATCTTCGTGCATCAGGACCATGCAAGACATGAACCAACCATGTGCAATCTACTAGTGCGCCATATTGTGACTCAAACCAAGTCTTATGACCAATTGGAAGCTTCTTGATCACAGCCCGAGCTGCATTACCCTAATGCCAGCATCTAAAACCCGCATTGAACTCGCGTGAGATTCCGAATTCGCCAAAAGACTTTGTATTGGATGTAGGGTACTTTTGATACGCAGAACGAGCACTCCTGGCACATGGGTGGCTATCTCTAGACTCATTAGGAACCCTTGCTTTCAGAATGGATGTGCTCAGTAAACAAATTCATGCATTCGATTCCTGACCGTACGTTGATCCAGTTCAAGCATGACTTTGCTCACAACAATTCCATCTCTCGATATCCTCGCTCCAACTGTGCGTCAAACTGATTAAGCCATATCATGTCTAAAAATGAATTGGATCGTTTGCTCTTCATTCCGTCCTCCAAAACACGAATCAACTGCCGAATATGAAGCTTCCGATCCTTCCCGCAGCCTCGACTTTGTTCCACGATTGCATTACTGTACATCAACATAGGCATGGCTAGAGACCATTGCACCAGCTCATGAATCATACTCTCACGACAATCTGGAAGCTCGAGTTGTATCAAAGCTACGTACAATTCAGTCGCATCGACAATCCCCATATCATCCTTATCCAGTGCTGTGAAAGTTTCGTAGATGCGTTTGCGATGTTTGTGCAATGAAACAAACGGTAAGCTCGACTTTGTCTTTTTGAACAACTGAGAACCGGCTTCGAGATACATCGAACCTCTACAATGACTTTCATCCTTTTGGGCCTGCTCAGGCTGCGAATTTTCTCTTTTAGCGATCCGCAAGATCTCTCCTAATTCCTCAACATCGATTTCACCATTCCCATCGTGATCAACATACGCACAAAAGGCTTGGCTTTGCTCTGCGGTCAGATATAAATCCATTTGAGCCAATGCGTTGACCAGCTCTTGTGGAGATATACTCGAGCTGTTATCGGTGTCAAATAAGCGGAAGAAATCAGCAATTTGAAGCTGTCTCTGCTTCATGAATGTATCAATATGACGAGCAACCTCGTTGAATAAGTTGATTTCGTCATGCTTCTGTCTCTCCTTGCTTTGTCCAATTGCGTCAACTCCAAGTAAGCCATTTCTCCGTCTTCCGTCACAAGCAACTAAAAGCTTCCTTTTCGTAATTGTCTTCTCGGAATAGGCCTTTTGGTGGACTACCGAAGCAGCTTTGATCCCTATTTTGCCTACATCGTTCTGATCTGGTAATTGTGCTTTGGTGATATCTGATGTTTTGGGCGTGATCTTGCAAAGCGATCTACTGTTACGCGATAGTCTCGAAGAAGATGGTGGTAGTCTCTTGTCGAGCGTCCTGATCTTGTCCTCAATTCCTTGTCCGGTTGTGTTTCCAGGCTGTTCGTGTAGCAGTTGATCGTCACATCGGCTTGGTTTTAGTCTCGTGCGTCGTTTATAGACACTTTGTCCTTTGTCACGGACTGGATGGATTTCATTCTGATATGAAGCTTCAGTTGTCGGGCGCACGGAATCCCTAAAAACTGGATCGAGATCGATTAGAGCCGAATTGTTGAGCTGAATTCGTACGCACCGGATATTTTTTTTGATGTATGGCTTTGAGGTCGGATAACAGAGACGTCACCCCCGAGAGAAAATCCGATCTCTTCCTGGTGCATTAAATCATTCAAACAGGCTGAGGCTTCCATTACAGCATGCATTCGACTGCTGTCTGAAGCAAAGACTTAGTTTTGGCATGAAATTGTCGCTAGAAAACGTACCAACTCTTTCCATCCTTCTTGGGTATTCATTATAAACCAGTTCATACATTCCATCATCCAAATCGACGATGGTTCCTGCTTCTATTTTTCCATCAGTTGACTCGAACCAGAATTTGGTGCCTACGACATCAGCAGAAAGCCTGCTTGTATCGTCCAGAACCTTGTTGGTAAACGTAGAGATCGGTGGGGTGTCCGAAGCCTCGATCAAAGAGCTCTTCGATAAGAAAAGAGCCGATTGAGACAGCCGTCGACGATGAATAAACCCGCGAGCCAACGCTTGTAACAAAAGCATTCCTCGGCGGAATGCAACTCCTAACGTGTATAAATAAGGTATTCCTGCGTGTAAAATCTTTCGCGAAGCCTCCGATTTGATACACTGATCCGCTGATAAATGCACCTCACACATTTGCCGTAAAAATAACAATGTAAATTCCACTTCCACACCTGCCAATACTTTGATTGGGCTGATCCACAGCAAGCAAGAGATTTCTTTGGAAATTGTCAGAACCAAGTCGACAAAGGCAAATGCGCAAACAAGAAACGCTGCTTTGTCCTCCCGATCCACTAAATTTGTGATCGATAGCTGCTCCTGCGTGAATACACCATACTGTCCCAGGACTTCCACGAGTAACTTATGGAGAAAAAGAAAGGGTGGTCGTCGTAAAACCCAGCGATCCACAATGGTCGTATGAACTACTTTCAGTAGAGACTGATATGTGTGTTCGATGGCCAGATCGAATGCGTTGCATTGCTTCATGTGGATGCATCAACGTGGACTCATAACAAGTGATGTTTCACCAGAATTTCGCTAATTTTAGACACGGAATGGAATTCGCTGTCGAGCGACTTTCGCGGTAACTCGATGCTGAAGGCTTGCCTTGGTCGGTTCCAGGAAACGCTGCTTGAACGCAGCTTGTGGTCGATCCGCATTGTGTTTTTTTGTACCCGGATTGATTTTCAGTGCTCTATTTGCTCTCGTTTCTGCACGTTGCTGAGAAGATTCTGTGATTTGAACACGTATCGGTAGTTTGCCACTAAAAGGGCCTGAAGTCGGACTCAAATTGATTCCACTTTTATTCGATTTGCCTGGTTTTCGGATAGTCTCTTTCGATTTGAGAGGAGATCTCACCTTTGTACGCGAATCTCCTTCCAACCTCTGAGATGATTCTTTTGAAGGTTCTTGTTCCATGGTACCATTCAAGCGGGGCAGCTCAATACTTTGTTGCTCACAGATGGAAGGATTCTCCAAGCTTCTATGATCTGATGGTTTTATCTGAACGCTTTTGGATGCTACGTTTTTCGCTCTAGTTTCCTTCGATCGCAATTTCTGAAGAAGTGTCTTTTGCCGTACCCGAATTCGTTCTGATAATTCCAAGGACTCCTGCAAGACAGAGCAGTGCTGTTTTAACGATGCGCACACTTCTTTGTACTTTGTGAGTTTTTTTCTCTTCTTTTCTGACTCGGCGAACTGCATTTTGACCTAAATAAATCGTCACAAAAGATAAAATGTCATTGAAACGGGTACCATTTTCACGATGTAATTGTACAAACAACCTTTTTCAGCTCTGCACGCAATTGATCACGCTGCCTCCGACACTCTCGAAGCTGCTGGAGAGTCGAGCTCAGTGTATCTTTCGATTTGGATCGAGAAACACCCGCAAAACTATCTGATCGCCATACGTAAGAATCACTCGACACATAAGCTTTATCACCTCACTTGCCTCTTTGTACCTGTTTCCTCAGTCTTCTGTCTCCACACGCAATATCTCTTGTTCGATTTATATCGCAAATTTTAGGCGATCGTTCTCCATTGCAATTGCGACGAACTGTGTCGTCTTTTCGTGCGTTTCCCGATTCTTTTATCGCTTTCTTCACTTTGATCGATGCTTTGAATGAACTCTGCTCTGTGAATCCAATTTCCGGCTCAATTTCAAACGCTGAACCTCGTAATTTTAGTGTCAATTGGCTAACGTCACGTTGTAGCTCCTCTAAACGCGACTGTAGACGATTATTTTCACGTTTTCTCTGTTGTTGTTTGGCTCCTTCCGCGCTTTGAACGTCAATAGAGTACTCTTGTGATTCAGAGAATTCAAGGGGTAAGTCAGCGACTTCGTCTACCGAATGGATACGGCATTGGTGAGTTCTTTCTTTCGGTAAATCGCAATTCGTTATGGAGGATGAAGTTTGGCCATTATCATCATTTTCATTGCAAAATGATGGCGAGCTCCGTTTACTATGCGCTGCCGAATCGCGCATCAGATCGAGGATATCCGCCTGGATTAATGTGCTGACACTCCATCAGCTCATGATTGATTTTGCATTTGATTGAAATGGCTTCAATCAGCGTAATTGATAAAGATCACAGTGCAGTGCGTCAATCGTCTCATCCCTAATTGTATTGCAACAAGAGGTGAACTCATCCATTTACGAATCTAAAGCAGTTTTTTTCCATCTACTTATCGCCTTGGTTTTTCTCTATTCGATGTGATGCTCCAATCGCTTGCGTCACGTGCTCATAGCCGTCTCGTTGAAGTAACGCGATAAGATCCTTTTTTGCACGAGCTACCGCTAGTGGTCCATCATATATCAAACAAGAGTACATTTGGACCAAGGTTGCTCCAGCTTTGATCTTGTCATAAACATCCTGACCCGTGGAAACACCGCCGACTCCAATGAGAGGTATTTCACCTTTGGTCAAGCTGTACATATCGCTTAAAACCTTTGTTGATAGTTCACGAAGGGGAGCCCCGCTAAGACCTCCTGCTTCGTCTTTATGCTTACTACAAAGAAAAGAGTGTCAATCGCTTTGAGACGGAAGGATGATGAGGGAAAGCAGCTCGTAAAATCACCTCTTCAAGAATGCAGGTCTTTGCAACGTTGTATTGGATACGATCAGTCCATCCACATTGAGATCTAGAGCTACATCCGCAATATCCTGCTTGTCTTGGTTGTTAAGATCGGGTGCTATTTTCAATAGTAATGGGATTGCTCGATTTTCTTTTGTTGCTATTGCATCTCGAGCTTCATGAACACGTCTCAAAAGCTTTTCAAGTTGTTCTTTTCCTTGCAGAGATCGAAGTCCTGGCGTATTCGGCGATGATACATTAACTACCATATAATCTGCGAATTCGCCTAGTGCTTGGACTCCGGCGACATAATCTGCTGCAGCATCCTCCGTGCTTTTATTCTTACCCAAGTTGATTCCCAGAAGACCCGGCCGATGTCCTCGATACTCTTTTTGGTCCCTTTCAGTGCCAAGTGATAGCATATTGACAGCTTTACGAGATTGATATTTGATCAACTCGCTTCGAACGGATTCCATCCCATCGCTATTAAACCCATATCGATTGATAATTCCCTTATCTTCCGGTAAGCGGAATACACGAGGCTTGGCATTCCCACTCTGCAACATCACGAATATGAGCTTTCATATTTGTATGCAAACGCTATTGCCAACAATTGTACCTGCGGATTGGGTGTAACACTTCCAATCTCTACAAAACCAAAGCCGCAATCCAACACTCCTTCAATCGATACTGCGTTTTTGTCGAATCCAGCAGCCATCCCAATTGGATTTGGAAACGATTTTCCAAAAGCTTGTATCCGTAGTATTTCCGGGTCGACTGCCGCATCCTATCAATCGATGTTTAGTGAGTCATCACTTCTTGCTGCTTCTCACCTTTGGAATCAGATTATTAGAAGTACAGAAAACAGCTAATTCATGAGCTTTTTCAGGGTCCAGAAACGTACGAATGAGTGGCATAATGACCGAATCTGATAACTTTGCAATGAGCCAATGATGTATTTGGAACCCTTTATAATCGGCAAATGCAACAGCAACTGCACTTCCTGATAAAATTAAGGTACTGTACGAAAGCCATTTTCGTTTAGGATTGTGATTGATGTGATTTTGCGATGAGAATTTCCGAATATCCGCAGAGATCACGCATGCTCTCCATTTCCGGCTACTTAAAGCCACCGCACGAAGCATACTTAACGAACGCATGTGTAGGTGCGCTGACTTATCGAGAAGTTCGCTTTGCAACATTGGGTCATGGGTGGGAAGACTCGCGTCGCATACTTCTATCATCGTACGTTCTTGCGCCTCATTTCACGTATCGTGATTCAGAATTGATCGAGCTTCTTGATTAGCGGATGAAGGACATTTTTATTATGGCCCAGGTCATCCTATGAAGCCTCATCGCATGAAATTAACACATCATCTTGTTGTAAATTATGATCTGTATCGAAAAATGGATGTATTTGTACGTTTTTGATTGTCATATTTGAGTGTACGAATAATTTGAAACCCTCCATTCGTACTCTTTATGCTTTAAGGAACCGCATTGGGCTTCTCCTGAAGAGATCAAAGCATTCCATAGTCCAGAATACATTGATTTTTTACAGCGCGTCACACCAACAAATCAGAAAGAATACGCACAAGAGTTGCAGAAGTGTATGTGTGCGCATACTCTGAGAGATAAAAACACTGACATAGGCGATGTACAGTCAATTGTGGAGAATTTACAGATTGCCCTATTTTCGACGGAGTCTTCGACTTTTGTCGGATTTACTCTGGAGGCACACTTGACGCTGCTCATCGATTAAACCATGGGCTATGCGACATTGCAATCAATTGGGCCGGCGGATTACATCATGCAAAGAAGTCGGAGGGATCAGGATTTTGTTATGTCAATGACATAGTACTTGGAATTTTAGAATTGCTGCGGTATCATCCGCGAGTGTTGTACATTGATATCGACGTTCATCACGGAGACGGAGTAGAAGAAGCTTTTTATGTAACTGATAGAGTCATGACGGTCTCCTTTCACAAATATGGCGACTTTTTTCCTGGTACTGGTGATATCAAGGACTTGGGAGCCAAAAACGGAAAGTACTATGCAGTCAATTTTCCATTATTGAGTGGTATGACGGACGAATCCTACACAAACATATTCAAACCCGTCATTGCGAAAGTTATGGAAACATTTCAGCCTTCAGCAGTGGTCTTACAATGTGGTGCCGATTCTTTGACCGGTGATCGATTGGGATGCTTTAACGTCACGACCAAAGGTACGTTAAAGCTTAGGGATTCATCGATTCTACTAACGTTCGGTTCAGGTCATGGGGAATGCGTTGACTTTGTCAAAAGCTATGGTTTGCCGCTTTTAGTTCTAGGAGGAGGCGGGTACACGATCCGTAATGTTGCGCGTGCTTGGGCATATGAGACAGCAGTTCTGTTGGGTGAAGAAGTCTCCAATAACATTCCGTACAATGACTATTTTGAGTATTACGCTCCGTCTTTCAAGCTTCATTTGGATCCCGATCCTGAGCTCGAGAATGCAAACTCGAAAGAGTACATGGAAGATATAAAGTAAGCATCCGTTCTCCGATGAATGATTTTTGATTGGTTTCAAATCCTGCAGAATCAGAATTTTTGAGAATTTGAGAGCGCTGGATGGTGCGCCTAGTGTACAAATGGCACAAGCACCTCCATCCATACTCACACGAGAAGAAGACGAAGATGCAGTAGATCCAGATACCCGAGCACCCGAACATGATAATCGTCGACAACCTGAAGCAGAGTTTTATACGAATGAAAATGATCAGGATCAATGTGAGCCTTCCAACACAGAAAAAGATAGTATTCAGATGGACGCAGATCGAACATCTGCGACATCAATGGAAGTCGATTAGTCGGAGAAGGAGGTGCAACCAATGCATCTGGTGATAGTGGCGACGTGAAGATCCCGCATTTATATAGTGTCAATTCGGGTTACTAAGTTGCTGAAGTCTTCGTTTCCGCTCTCGGTCCGCTTTCTCGATCTCAAACTGTCGCTGGTCAAGCCGTAGCAGGAAATTCTGCTTTTCCAGATATCCGTCTTTGATCGAATGACTAAGCTCGTCTGTAAGCTTGTGCTCTTCTTTGTACTGGTCCCAATCCAAAGATGTTTTTTCCATGGTAGAAAGCTTCTTGGTACCGTTCAAATTTGCAAGCACACGATCCAAAGCCGTCATCGAATTGTTTTCATTCGCTTTAACCCGCTTTGATATCCTGAAAGAACAAAATACGTATTAGAGACACTGATGTGACGTTGTTGATACGAAATAATACTTGTATTCGACGCCAGCAAACTCAACGACCTGCTCTATTCGAGTCTCCTGATCAGCATTTTGCATCTCGTGCCGTCGCTTCCTTCTATCCAATCCCAAAACAGGCATTGTAAACTCCTGCAGCTTGTTTTTGTTCAACTTTTTTTTCGACGGCTGAAGTATCGACTGCATCAACTATGACAGCAACACGTTTAAAGCGCAATTAATCGACTAAAACAGAGTTGAGCATATGTCGCAAGTATTTGCCTTGTTCGCCTTTGTAGCGGCTTTTTCTGAAACGGCTGAATCCTTCTGCAGTTCATCCCACATTTGGGATGTTTTCACATCGCTTTGCACAGATGCATGTAATTCCTTCTCTGATTCTTCCCCACCACTGCTATCGCTTTCATTTCTGTTCGGATCCACTACACAACATATAATGTGAGTCTCTCAAGCATAATGGCGATGTCTAAAAGCCTCAATATTGCCCTACATTCAGGAACATAATCTTCATCTTCTTCTTCGGACGCCGAATTCATAAGTTTCCTTAATAGTGTACATTACACGAACCCAGTCTATTCGCGACTTGATCTGGACACAAGTTCAAGCATCTCGAAGCGCAGCAAATGGATCATCGTCTTCTGCTTCCTTTGACGCAGTTTGAGAAGGTATTTCACACAGAGACTGAATCTCATTGATACTGTCTGCTCTTGCCACAAAATCACGTAAATCGTTTCCCGCAAAAGGGTCGACAATGTCTCGTTCTTGCGCTTGTAACCCACTGATTGTCGTATTTCCTTCCGCGCCAATTGGAGCCAAAAAATGCTCTTCTTGGAACGGTAAATCGATATCAAGAAGATCAATTTGGCTTGAGCGATTGTTGACGTCACTAAAGAGCTCGCTTTCTTCCCCATTCAAAAAGTCTAATCCTTCCATATTGTACTCTTCCGTCTGCATGGAATCCACATGCTCTGCGTCCGACGCAATGCATCGAGCTCGAGTGCGCGTCACCATACCCGCGTTCTTAGACTTGAGCTCTAATACAAAAAGATGAATATCACCTTTGACTTCCTCGAGCACTTGAAGCACACGATGTCGTGCGACTGCCATTACTCCTACAACGACGTCAATGAGAGTGATACAATGACATTCCTATCGACGTACTGGAAAAAGATCCATAATTTGCATTCATTTCTTTCCAAAGATAATCAAACAGCAAAAACACTGCGTAGATCCAACAGCTCAGCGAGAAATATCGACAAATGGACGTGTGGTACCTTCACAAAATATCATATAAAATGCATCCATTTCAGTGAAAAATGGCCAGTTGACACTTCGTTCACGACTCAATTCGCCATCCGAATTCCAGAAAAATCGAGCGACCAAACATGTGAGATTGATCCCTACAGGACCCCAAGGATACGTGTGCTCGTGGGAGCCTGGAATCTGATGGGCAATCATGCTGGTTGCCTGCAGAGAAACGTCAATGGAATGATCAATAGGTTGGAGTCGTACCTGATGCTGATAGTGAGTGACGAAATAGAGCAAGCAATACAAGCTCAGCATGCCGCCAGCCCGAAAATCCGTGGTGGGATCAGGACGCTGGAAGCCCAGTCGACTCCAACTTTGTCCAATTCGTTCAAACTTTTCTTCAGGCGGTACGGACATGTCGATCAATACGTTTGTCGCTCTTTTCAAATGGTTTGCTTTCTTGTCGAGATGCATGGAAGCGTCATAGATGGCGAGCCAGAACTCGCGTAAGAGCTTCTCGTACGCTTGGTCGCCGCTGATACACGGCTGCTTCAATTTGATGAAGCAGTATTGCATGCTGCAAAGTATCTCGTTTTCTGGCATATGAAGCTTCCCCGATCGGATCCACAGCTGCCCTTGGTTTCTTCCTTTCCCGGAGCGAACTTGACGTGTAAGAGCAGTCTGAATCGGCTTCTTCGCTCGGGCTAATGCTTCAGCCACTTGCTCACGAGCTTTTTTGTTCATATCGTTGATACTCTTACATCCATCCGCGATACCAAAGTGGAAAGCATACGCAATCATAGTGCCATCTTGGAACCCACAAACAACACAGCGCTCGTCATTGGAAAGACACATACTCGTGAGCTTTGATTCGCGTTTGCAGTCGATCCGTCTGGCTACCCTGGAAGGCGTCCGAGCATCACGCATCTCAATGGCCGTATCTCCGTCGGCTGTGGCTGTGATAAAGTACTCTCCGGAACGAGTGAAACACATGCCGCATTCCAGCAGAACCGAAGCACTTCCATCCGCTTTTTTGATGCGATCATGGCTGATGATCGTGCCATTCATCGACACAAGGAATAATTCCGAATGTGGGAGTTCTTCGTTCCTTCCAAATACGTCGGAATGCGACGATTGTGTGGCCAAATGAATCATCGTATCACCATTTGATGAGATAATAAGCTGTCTCACTTGACCGAGAAAATCAGTGTTTCCAGGCACAGAAATAAGCTCGAGACGATGTAATGGGACTTCAGAACGCAATGAATGGATCAGCACTGTTGTCGCAGAAGAACTTGCAACGATATCGAGATCCACATTCAGCGCAACCGCAGATACTGGAGATGTATGTCCACATAAAAGCACCCAAGGCAACCCACCAACCGGATACTCCTTCTTGGTGAACAAACGTCGAGGTCGTGTAGCAGCCAATTTTGATAGAGCCCACACCGAAACCGTGCAATCCTCACTTCCAAATGCCAATGCCAAATCCCCAGTGAAGTCGTCCTCACTACGCGACATACAAAGTATTCGCTTCTTATGGAACGCAATCCGTTGTAATAACTCTCCATCCGCCGACCAATGAATCCTCCAGCTGCCGTCCCAATACCCGCAACTAATCATTTGCTCGTAAAACACCATACCGCCACGAACAGAGCATCCTTCCGGAAGCTTCCACCATTGATCAATATCCACAAACGAGAATGGACATGATCGAGTTTGATCCGGAAGATTGTCGACATAACGTCGTGCCAGGACAAGTCCCGTATCATCACACGTGTACATGACAGTGCTGTGCTCGCTGCTTGTGCTACTATGAGCTCCCATACCAGTTCCACTGCCAAGATTTGGGCTCGAATGACTCACAACACTTGTGATAAGACCATTCAGTATGATCGCACTGGAGAACCAAATGTTGGAAATCATGCTCGTGTGTTTGGACTGTAAGTCACAACGACGGATTTGCAGCCTGGAAGACAGTGACGCCATCGCATGCGACGCTGGATATCGGGATTCAAGAGCCTCATCCTGTGTCATTCGTCGAGGATGAGGCTTTTTGAATAATTGGAAAGGAAGCACGCCACGTTTCCATACTTTAGCGCGTGAAGGTGTATCAAGAGCCTCAACATCCAATCGATCGGGAGAGCATCCAATGTGGTATACATTGCACGAACTGACAGCCGCAGGACCTGCTTGCTTATATCCGAAAATGAGATCGATCCAAGGATGCAAATTCGAAGAAACATGATCGCTTTCTAGCGCGGCTCGATGCTGATGGATAAAGTCGTACGCCGAGGATGCCCACAATGGCAATTGGACGTCGGGAAGAGTTCCAAAGCGCTCACATAACAATCGATTTCGACCACTTGTGAGAAAATCCGGCAGTGTGAAGAATTCAGGCGTCAGCTCAAAGCAGCAGTCTTCGGAACAAGTGGAAAGGTGAAAAGCTTCAGAAATCGAATTGAACGACTGTGTGGTCTTCTCCATGGATCGATTTCTTGCCACGCGTGTCAATGGCATCAATCGAATCAAAAAGTAGAGAATGGATCGAGTGTGTGAATACGATCTGGAAAAATGATACGGCGGTGTCCTTCGCTGTGTTCCTGCTTTGGCGAATGCTGTCGATTGGCGATCGTAGAGACTTTGTATTTGCTGGATTCTCGCATGAGATTGAGCTCCAATTGGTTTTGCTAAATCTCTGAAGCTGTTTGGATCCTCTAAATCCAACGTTGTCGACTGATACTCTTTGAGAATCCACGGGAGAATTGGATACTGAGCAATATCGTTGTACGATCGACCAGCGGCGATATTGAGAAGCATCAAATACTCAAAGTTACTGATCTCACGTCTTCGCCACATATCGGTCCATTTCATCTTTGCAAACATTCGATCCGCAGGTAAGAAAGCCTTGCTTGTTTTCACGAGACAAGGCGGCTTCCGTTCTCGCACGATCGCATAGATCAGATCAACGTCGTCGTCACGATGCAGGCCGAAAAAACAAGAATTTCCATCGACAAAGTAGAATTCCAATCCGTTCATTCCATCGAGTAGAAATCGTCGACGATACATTGAGCGGATGACGCGAATTCCCCAAACTCTTCGTTTGAGTTGCAGCGCGTGCGTGTCTGAATGCTGGAGGATGACGAATGGATTCGCTTTATTCGCAAGCTGTTGAAGTGATGTGACATGAATTCCTTCAAAGACCAGTGTGGATTGACCCAATCGTAAGATTCCTTCGATCAGTAGACCGCAAGGGAGAACCAGATATGCTTGAGTTCGAAAAACGCCAGAGAGATTCTTCCAATGCTCATTACGCGGATGTTTGTTTCCTCGACGTGATTTACCGGAGCTACCGGTGCTCGATCGATTCGTTGGCATTTTCAACGTCAGTGTGTCGTGCTCTGGCTCAGGACTCTTTGCTGGAGTCGTACCGGTCACAATATCGTCCGACATGGAGACAGATCGAGCACGAGATTGTCGCGTAACACCTCTCACTTGGTCGATATCTGTTGTGGAATGCATTGATCGACGATTCTCGACTGGTTCTTCTTCGTGATTCTGTCTTTTCGAGTTGCGTGAAGAGGTAAATCGTCTGACTCCACTTGAAAATCGAGTGGAAAGCGTCGTAATTTTCGATCGCGTATTCCTTCCATCGCGTTTCGTGGATGTCGCTTTTGTTTCGCAAACTTCAGACGTTAAGAAACTCACATGTTGCTCCGAGCTTTTGGGTGCCAACGCGTCGTTCCCAGCAGCATCTATATCCAAAATCACTTCGTTTCCACCCTCGTCGTTGGCTTCCTCATGAATTCCCGTGTCCTTCATACCAATGAGATCTTCATCGACGTCTTCGATCATGACTTGCACAGAAACATCGCTGGGCTTCATATTCTCTGTGATCGTCGATGTGTACCGGCAGCTTTCATCAGTGTCAGGAACAAGTCTTCCTCGAATCCAGTTGCTCGACGTATACGTATCCACCCGCCAAGACTCTTTGATCGTAATAGAGTTTTTCTCATCTTCCATAGAGCCCCACATATGCGCAATTCCCCATTTCAATTCCACAACAAGTCTCGTCCAGTCTTGAATGTCCAAAGCACGGACTCGTTGGAGCCACAAAGGTGGTGTATTCTTTCCAAATCTGTGCTCCATTTTCGCTTCCAACGACGCATGTACCATTCGCTCGATTTCAGTCGCAGCATTTCGCATCTCATTTTGTTGGTAGCGTACAATCGCATTCGCTTGTACCATGCGATTTTGCTGAGAATACGACAGTTGCTCGTGGTAAAAGTCATCTCGACGCTGAACTTCGATACCATTTTGCACGAAATCATGTTTCTCCATCAGAATCTCAAGCTCTTGAAACGATTGGAAAGGAGGTGCCACCAGAGATTCGATAATTGTGCTTAAATGTGTGACTTCTTCGACCCAATGACTTGCCTGCGCTCGCTCCACTACTTTGACGAGTTCAGGTACGACCCACAACACCAAAGCCGTCTCATTTCCCGGTGACGCCTTTACCAATTTGCTCTGACTGATGAGACCCGATGACACATCGTCCGTGAACGCGGACTTGCCAAATCGATTGGAAGGAGTAAAAGACGATTCAAAATGCGCTCCTTCTTTGCCAAATCCCAATGAATGAATGAAATACTCCAATTTTCGTATTTGTTTCATAAAATTCATTGCCGATAAAGAATTGGCATTTGAGAATACCAAAGCTTTTTGTGTCGCAAGTGTGAGTGCTGTATCCTCTTCTTCGGAATTGCTTTCGTCTTCTGCCGAATGAGACACTAATGTTCTGGGCTCCAGGAACAGCAGATAAAAGCTTCGTAACAGAAGCTGTAAAATCTGACGCATGGGTCCGCCGGGATGCGGGCGGAGATAACATAGTTTCCCACACGAAGAGCCGATACTTCCCCGTGACGAGAATGAAGAATGTCCCGAAGGCGATATTGGACCCGACTCAGAGGTCGATCGATACTCTCCAGTTCGACGTGTACTCGAAGTCGCTGTTCCGCCAAACGCTGCGTCTCTTTCTGCATGTAGAAGAGGCGTCAGATGCTGCCAGATACTCAGAATCGCATCCAATAACTCGCTTTCTTGATCCAATACCCGCTCACATTTCCAATACACGGAATCATCTGAATGATCGTTCTCTTCCTTTTGGGGATGGAGAGATGGTTTCTCCCCACACACAAGCACCAGAGACGATCTTTGTTCCAGCGAACGACTCGGATCAATCGCACCCAAAGTGTCTGGATCGTAATGCAAAACCACAGCTGCACAAATCGTAGCGATATTCTCGGCATTCCGAATAAGAATGGAATCTCGCGATAACATATCCAAATTCGTTCGTAAACTGATCTCGTTGCTCAAAGCTTTGTCCAGCTTGAGCAGTGTCATTTTCAACAGCGTCATCACCACACGTTCATGCTCTTCTCGATACTGAGTCGGAGATATTACACAAGCTACAATGGACAACGGATCCTGCAAAAGCGTCCATGCGATATCGTTTCGTTTCGCTTCGTAATGCACAAAAGACGATAATAACGCGATGCATGTGCGAGTGATAAAATCGATACATTCCTTCGACGCCATAGTAGCGAGTAATTGCACCAAAATGAACTTCATTTCTTTGGAGATCGCTTTATCGGGCAGAATTTTGCCTCCATCTTCCTCGGAATTCGTGAGTAACGACCACAAAAACGTCATGTCTTCCATCTCCACTACGCCGTATAAAGCACTGATCCGAGTTTCTTCATCGAGCTCTTGATTCAGTACCATTTCACGTAAACGACTTAACGGCGCGTCGGGAATGCCTGAGAATCCATCCGTCCATTTACACGAAGAGGATGTGCATGCGTCCAATTCCCCACGAAGATTTAAGAAAGCCTCTAGGATCGGTACACTGGTCATCACGACGCTGACTTCACTTGACAGTGTTGTTTTTGATGGATCACTGGCCCCACCGCTCTTTTGACGCTGATGGAACAAGATGAGCTGACGATTGCTTGCACTTTCGGTCGTGTCTGAGCCGAACAAAACCTGAAAATGACGAACTGATACGAGCCGTAGGGCGATCGGTGCTGTCCGTAATGACGCAAGGAATGGGAAAATCAGATTGGAATGCCAAATGGTTGCCTTCTCGAGCGCTTCGTCGTCGAGGAATGACTCATATTCCGAGTAATTTTGAGAGAATGGAGCGTCCAGGAGAAATAAAAGTATCTCCGTGTACACAGTCATATCCATCGGAGATTCAGAGTGCAGTAAAGCATTCACAATCAAATACGACTCGGTGACGGAAAGATGGACCCTATCGATAGACTGAAGGGCGCTCACGACTGAAGCCTCGACGATATCACTGACGACTGGATGACACGATATGTGCTCCAGGGATCGGAGTAGACGCAACGTCATAACTTGAACAGAGATGTGCTTGGAAGCCAACAGAGGAAGCCAAAGTCGAAGACCCCCAAGTCGATTCAGCGTCTCATACATTTCCTGGCGTGTGCTGGACTCATGAAGAAAATGAAGCAGGACTTTGAACAAATCGGGAAGTTCGCTTGATGGAACAACATCAACAACAGCGCCTGCTTCCATTTCGGCCTCGGAGGCTCGCTGAGAAGGTTGTCCGTCCGCACCCGCGTCGAACGATCCATTCCAAGTAGTTGACGAATGTGTCACGCCAATTGAATTTGTAGCTTTCCCAACCATGCAATACACCAAGACTCGAGTGTTTTCATACGAAAGTAGCGCTTGTGGGGAATGAGCCTTGGGGTTGCTCGCAAGCCCAAGCAAAAGTTTGGAAGCAGAGGTACTAATCTCAGTGTTCGATTGACACAAAAGAATTCGAATTATTCCAAGTATCCGGCCTCGAAAATGCTGAATCTCGGAGGGTGTAAAGTATCGATTGCGAGGCACTGAGAGGTTGTCTACGGGCGAATCCTTCCAATATATCCAGGATAAGGAATGTACAAAGTGACGGATCGATAAGGAAATCGTAAGTCGGCTTTCATCGTTTCGTATCGCTGTCTCCAATTTATCAAAAATTGTGCATTGTAATGGGAACGGCGCGTTGACCCAAATGCGGAAATTGTACAGCAAATGTTTGGCAATTTCAGTCGATAACGAACGATCTGACAAAACAGCTGATCTCATGCGTTCCAATGCGATATAAATGTCCAGTGTGAGGTGAGAAGGAGGTAGGGAACGAAGCAAAAGCGCCATATTACGAACTCCAGAGTGTCTTCGAAATGTGAATTTGTTGACAGGAGAGTGACGTAACAACTCAGCTATCAAAATGATGGCTTTCGGAACGCATTTTGGCGGAAAAGGTCGGATATGCAACCCTGCCAAATGCTTTAAAAAGTCGATTTCTTCCTGGAATTGTGTTTGTAAAGAGTTCTCATTCGCAATGTCTTTACTTTGAGCGTCCAATACACTCCAATTGGCAGGTGAGAATAAAAAAGGGAGGCAGATCGTTGGGCCTGCAAGCTGAGCGATAGCTTGTTTCAAGTGTGTGGTATGACGCAAACGAACTCCAACGCCAGCGGCTTGCGCATGCATTCCATGTCCACTCGAATCAAAGCAGAGGCCCTTTAGACGATCGCAATTTCGAGCGTCATATGCGAATAGAAGCCCTTCAATCGATGTTGTGCCACTTGTCGAAGCTGTTGATGCTACTCCCAAGGAAGCCAGTGTCCCAAAGGACCCAACACTCGGCGTATTTGCGCTCGAATTCGAGCTCGTGGACGACGAAATGTACGAATTGAATTGTAAAATGAGAGCATCAAATTCTTCGGCGCTATGAATATTCTCAATCACACTTGTCGAAAGCGTTTGCCCAAGTAATGCAACCGGACCTAGAAGCACACGCAGCGACATCGCGCCTGTGATCGAATCGGAGCGAGATGATGCACAGGAAGCTGTCAGGTATTCGCGATGTCGGTGCCGCATACCGATAAATGCATTCACAATTGGATTCATTAGCGATACATTTGGGTACGAAAACTTGCTGGAATGAGACAGCTTTTGGTCGGCGTATACATCCACCTTTGATCCGCGAATTTGACGATGAGTGTGTACGATAGAGATCAGTTGCCATCGTCCGACCACCACGAGATCCTTAACCTCAACTAATGCATCATTCTTCTTTTTGTCGAAACAAGTGAGAAGCAGTGATGCACGATGGAAAGAGCCCATGACGCCAACGCCTGTGGAACCACAAAATTGGAAGAAAGGAGCTCGAATTTCCGGTAAAACTTCAAATTTAACCCATGCACAAAAGGTGTATCCTTGTGCAGGGAAGACTTCCCATTTCGGAATGATCAAGCCTGAGGCTTCTTCACTAAGATCGAAATAAGATGACGGGCCGATAGAATCGCGAGCAATCATTTCCAATGTGGAAAAGTAGACTCCAATTGCCGTCTCATTCCACGTCGCGTTTTCTTCAGACTGCGTGCAATATATCGACCTGAACATTTGTCGGACGTCTTCAATTCGGACGGAATGACGACTCAGATACACCAAAAGCCTTAACAGCTTTTCAGTGACGGCGAGTGAAGGCTGCTTTGTCGATTGTGCTGCTTGATTTTCCTGTGAGTGGTCATCAGAGACGATAAATGCTCGATTTGTGTCGAGATATGATAAGATTTGGCTGGGAACGCCATATGTGATGCAAAGTTCAATATTGAAGCAATTATTTTTGACCAATTCAATTGCTTTTGTGAGAATCGCAACTGCAGTTGAATCCGAGACAGTTGCAATTGATTCGGAAATTAAATTATGCAGTGCGGATGGTTTATCGATCCGAAGTTGCGACGCATTTTCCGACGCGGAAATTGGATGGTTTACTACACAATAAACAGCAAAGGTGATTGAGAGGTAAATGGCTTCAACAAAGAAAGCGAAACGAACAGATCTTCGAGAAAAAAGCGGTGACTGCCGAGTTTGTATCTGAATCTGATTCTGCTGATGCATTTCCAGAGGTCTCCATCAATTCGAAGGCACGGACTACAAATGAGATGAAAATGGATCGAGACGTTATCAGCAGATACAGAAATCGTTGCACTCGAATTTGCGGCCAAAGTGATGAGCGCTGGATAAAATCCTCTTTGTATTTATACAGCTAATCAAGATGTCTCCCACAATATTATAAACGGAGCGCGATTATTATCTCTAACAGGATCCGACTCGATCAGTAACGGAAAAGCTACCAAATGATCTCCGACATCAATCAGTCGCAATTCGCCACTACATGCTCCATTAACAATGCTAAAGACCACGTCGTGTATAAAACCGTCCAAGGATGGAAAAGAGATGTACAAATTCTACTTTGTATTTTCTCTGCGTGCACTATATCCCTCGCAATGATCATCTATTTTCTCATCATTTCGCAATTGAATGACGCGGAATGGTCACAATTGCGCTTTCCATCGTCATTGGAGAATGCCAAGCAGATCGGATTCGTTCTCACTTCTTTTTCAGACCACGCCAAAGGATCCGTTCTCTTCACTCACATGTGCTGTTATTTGTATTGGCAAACATTTGCGATTCCAGGAAGCATTTTCCTCAATCTTTTAGGCGGTGCTCTGTTCGGTTTATGGGTCGGATTCCCATTGTGTGTGATGTACAATACGATCGGATCCGTTACGATGTACCTGTTATCATACAAATTCGGTGAGAAAATCGTCTCGCGCTTTTGTAATAACCGATTGATGCAACTGAAGGCGATGATCGATAGCCACACACAGAGAAATGAATGTTCATGGAGCGATTTGGCGCTGTATACCATTTTCATGCGTATATTTCCATTCACACCCAATTGGTTTCTCAATATCGCATCACCACATCTTCAAATTCCCATTCCGATTTTCATACTTGGGCCCTTTTTTGGTTTGCTTCCATACAATTTTCTCAGTTGTCAAGCTGGATTGATGCTGAGTATGCTCAAGTCGAAAGAAGAGATTGTGAATAAGCAGACCACCTTCCAGCTTGTCGTCGTTGCAATTCTCGGCGGTATTTTGTTGCCCATACTGAAAAAACGATTCCGACCGAAACAGCGAAAAGAGTAGACCTATCAACTGTGCAAATAGAAAAGCTTCTCATTTATTTTGATTTTGTTTTGAGCGTTTGTTCGTATTCCTCACGAATGCGCTCAAGCTGATGACGTTTGATAGGGATACTGAATGCCACAGCCAAGACTTCCTCAATTTGCACCTGGAGATAGCGTGAGCACTTGATTCATACAATCGATCCACACGCACCGTTGTTGGCAAATCTCGAAAAAATTCCATAATGGACTCGAATTGGATGCTCAGTAGCTGTTCTACACGCAGTCGGTGAGGTCAAAATAAGCTCTCGGAGACACACACTTACTCTGAGATATTTTGATGAGCGCCAGTGCGACACGATAGATGATCTTCCATCCTTCCAGCAAGAAGATATCCCACACGCGCGTGACAAAGTTGAACGGGAAGCTGTACGTGAACAGCGTAATGAACCACTAGAAAGCCTTCGTGAGTTGTGCGGGGAATCTCTTTGCAGAAGCGACTTACTTGAGAGAGATACGTCGTCGGATGCAGGCCTTCCTCACGCAAATGTACCGCCACTCGCGGAATGTACAAGGCCATCAGTCTTTCAAACACAAACACCAACTCGCCGACTTTGGGCATTCCAGGTCGATAAATATTGGCTAAATCGTATCGCTTGTGATTCAGACAAGCGACCAAATGCCAGAACGATTGCTCTTCAGGAATATAACTGAGGAACATTGCGGACAAGAAAGCCATGCCTTGGCAGTATCCCACATCCGGATCGTGCAGTGAGTAAGCCTTCAAGACGTTCATGAGTGCACCTTGACCGAGAGAGTTTTTCGCGTGGAAGAGATAATGTTTGGGAAACGTTCGACCAATATCTCTGGCAATCGAATCCTCACACGGAATATCAATTGTTTGCAAGAGTTCTCGATACACTCCGGGGTTATGCATCGCCATTTGTGTCGAAGCGGCAAGGTGACACCAAACTCGTCCTCGTAGTGCTTCAGGAATCCCTTTTCGAATGCGTTTTTTCAACAGCGATGCGTGCTTGAGCCTGCAGCTGTATTCAATACAAATGTGAGTATCAAGTGACGGAAGCGTTAGAGATCGTGAAGAACGCACACTTCCCAGTCTTCGAGCTGCTTGCCGATCATCCGAATCCATTTCTGTGTACGCGAGTTCTCCAGCCATACGGCGCTTTTGTTTTCGAGGCCGATGCTGAATCGTCTGAGAAAGAGAAAAGTATGTCAGTATTCCGTGCGTATGATCGTATGCTGAGGTACTTGTCAGTCATAAGAAAGCCATAGCGGTCGATCGGACTCGTTGGGAAGGCCACTGGGAGCTCTAAATCCACTTGATAGCTAGACTCAATCTCCACCGTTTTGTTGCCATTTTTGGAAGGCGAATGTGCTCGTGCAGCCAATTCGGAAGCCATTTGGATAGTAAATAAGGTAATGTTTCCTGAGAGGTGTCAATGCTTATGGCAGTCGCTTGTCAAGTCGAAAAAATACGGTTTGTAAAACGCATTATTTCCAATTTGAGCGAAAGAATAAATAGCTTCACCAAAATAGACGATGATGAGTGCTTGTGTTGAGAAGTGTCAGCTGTCAGCCATCGTGGTGTCTTCGTCTGCGTAATTGTCAATGATTTCGGTGGCTTTGATCGCAATATCTACAGAGTTTAAGATATGAGTTGATATCAGGAAGAGATGTAACGCACTTTTATTGGGATGATACTGCAGACTCTGTATCGTGTTCTGGCTGTCCATTTCATCCAAAAGCACGTTTTTGTGAGAGAGTATACATTTCAATGTGTCCAGGCAGAGATTTAGTACATCAACGTCTACGGTTTCCAACATCTTGAAGAAGATTGGCTCACAGCCTACGGAGATGTCAGAGAATAATAAGAGTCAATGCGTAGACGTACCATGCTCAATAAGGATTGCGACTTGATCACGAGTTCCATGACAAATCGCATTCGATAGAGCCCAAATAGCTTCCCTTTTGACGGAGAATTCATCTTCTGTAGAGATATGAAGTAGAATCGGAATCAGGTGAGCGTCGATGACAGTCTGAATCTCTATTTTGGAAACTGCTGTTACGTTGGAAATCGCCCAGCACACATCTCGTCGTATGGAATCGTTTGGGTGCTTCATCAATGTTGGAAATTGCAAACAAATATCCAACTCGAGCATTGTTTTGGTCACATGCTCGCTTTCGGCTAATACGTTACCCACAATTTGTATTGCTGCAGATTGAATCTTCTCACAGCAATGACTCAATAGGTCGATAACGCGCTCACAGATTCCATTTTCGATGATACTTTCCACGATTTCCGAGCATGTTGAGAAAGCGAGAAGCGTGCAGCACGCATCAATCAATACTTCTTGATCTGTAGCGTCAATCACAAGCCTTAAAATTTCCATTACTGGACCAACAAGCTGTAAGTCTGGTATGGTACGATGTCTGAAAAAGTTGGAGATTGTCCACATTGCTGTGCGTAGAATATATTCGTTCTCGCGGCTTTGCTTGACGACGATCAGCATCGGCATCATGACACCAGCATCGAGTATATAATCTCTCAATGTTGTCGATGCTCTTGCGAGATACCCGAGCGACCAAATTGCTTGCTCGCAAACATCATCGTTCCGACCAAGTGTCAGCTCACACAAAATTGGAATCAAATTAGAGCAAATATTTTTTTGAGATGAATTTGAAACAATTCGGGTGAGTGCCCAGGCAGACTGGATCTGGATTGGTGGATTGTTGTATGCTTGTAAGAATTCCATCAAAAGGGGCACAAGGTCGAGATCAAGCACAATCCCAATGAGCGAGTCTGGATCTACAAATTTCGATCAGATATGGTAAAAAAGTGTGATTAGATGAGTTTTACGGCTGAAGAGGAGCTCTCGGAGATCGCTGACGCCATTGAGCTGTTCGTTTGTATCAAAGGATAATATTTTTGCGGCTAGTCTCTGCACATCTCGCCTCTATTGTATAGAAATGTATCAGGTAAAGAAAGAAGCATCGAGACTTGACATACCATAGAAGTCGTGGATTTTTGATGATTGTATGTGGCTGTGGTTTGGAGCAGGGGTGGTGGAATGGTCTGGTAGTCATATTAGAGCGATTATTAAAAAGTTGTTCATCTTACGTGATTCATTCGTCGGCGTTGTTGTAATTTATGTTCTTTTGAAAGTTTTCGTATCTGTTTGGATACATTCTCTCTTCTCTCTCGAATGCTCTCACTATCAATACCTTTCTTGTAGCTGCTGCGGCGCCGTTGATCAATAAGAATTGCCATGTTGCATCGATAAAATTGTTCCAAAAAACGGTACCTACGGATTGGATGTAAATCCGCAACACAATATTATGATTGGATTGAATTATGACGTATCAGATATAAGCCGACATACACCTAAAAAGTAAGCTTGGAGACGATAATGTTGCAGCAAGTATCAGGAGGTAAAGGTTGCAGCAACTTTGAAGGACTGCTTATTCCATCGTTGCGGTTGCCACAAAAAGATGCCGCAATAAGTAGCTTTATCAATAGCCTCTTTTCATATAGCATGAGAGCAAAAGTAATCAATCCTATCGAATTTTTACTGCTTCTTACAGTGAAATGCATTAAGAATCGTCTATAGACTTTCGTCCGATCAAAGCTCCAATCCGAGCCATTCCACGCGCAAAACATGAAAGCTACCATAACGCCACCCACTCGACCACAACTAGATTTTATTCCATGCTGAAATCTACAGCTACGTGCACCTGCATTGTGTATTTACAGCGTGGAATTCATTCGTTTCGATAACGAGTCAATGGAAATATTCAAATACAGCAACAGCAAACGAAATGAAAATCAATACAAGTGACGTACAAGTGACAAGTGAAGCGAAAGACAAGTACAAAGGCGTTCATTTCGCTTGACTCTTTGCTGCATGACATATATGAATCAAATTCCATTCCTATCAAACATTACACTATCCATCTCATCAAAATGGATTGTTGTGATTGGTAAACTGCTGCTGTTGTGATGCGTTCCCATAGCCACCCATCATATTGGGACCTCCAGGATGTTGATGCTGCATTCCCATCACATTCATATTCGGATGGTGCTGAACGTTCATCAAATTCATTCCCATAGGCATACCTCCCATATTGCCATAGCTTGGATGCATACCCATGCTCGCATGTGGCATACCACCATGCATGTTTGTCATTCCCATGGGGCCACCCATACCCATTCCAGGACCCATACCTCCTGGTTGCATGTTTGATGGTCTGCTTGGCATTCCTGCTAAAGTATCCAATCCTGAAAAACTACTCAGATTCCTCGATTGAGAATTAGACGATTGACCAGAGGCACATTTATTTCCTGAGGAGCCGAGATTACTCAAATCGAAAAGCGATGAGCCAGCACCCCAGGCATCATCACGTTTTGTCTCTCCGCTTGTGGTGGTAGATGGGTGGGAGTGCGATGTTGCCCCGGAAAGATTGGATGAAGTTCTGGATTGTACTCCACTTTGCGCACTCAATTGCCCATACTGCGAGGGAGTGTTCGACAAGCCAGTAGATTGTGTTGCAGCGTGCGCAGACGGTGGTGGATGAGAGTATACACCTCCCATCATCTGTTGCTGAGAAAATGTTGGGCGTAAGCCTGCTTGAAATGAATTCATTTGCTGCTGCTGTGGTGCTTGATATTGAGCTGTATTCGCAGTAACTGACGCGTTGCCACCAAAAGGATCAAATGTCATGGATTGTTGTGAAGCTGGAGGCATAGGTGCAGGTGCAAAGGACGACGAAGCCGATGACGATGCAAAATCACCAAAGTTTTGTGTGGAAGCACTAGAGGCCCCGAAGGGATCAAATGTGCTTAACGGAGTCGCTACAGACATAATTTAGTACAGTGGGGGGAAAACGAACAGTATTGAAGAAACACGGACCTGCATTAATGTTTGTTGTGGATGGTGAAGCCGCAAAAAAATCATCATCGAGCAGGGAAGGTGCCGGGGTCGCAACGGGTACTTTCTTGCTCTCCGCTTGTATAACACCCTGATAACAACGATAAGTTATCTGAATCTTTAAAGATGATTGACTCTACCTCTCGTGCTTGCTTGACAGTTTTGCTTTTTGGAGCTCGCCGCCGAGAAGTGGTTCGTTCCTAAAACACATATAGGTACCGATAACCTATGATCTGTTTGCTCGTACCTCTTCCTCTGATTCGGATGCTTCATCTTTGCTTTCCAACCCGCTTCTACAGTCAAAATCGATTGTGACGTGATTTACTCCGAGATAAAAATAGCGATTCGTACTCGTCTCGTTCGCTGGAGAATCGAGAAGAATATCCTCCTTGATCATCGTACTTGCTGGCTTGTGCAGCATACCCTCCATTATAACCATCACCTCCGCTTTGGCCTCCTCCACCATTATAGCCTCCTCCACCACTGTAGCCTCCCCCACCACTATAGCCTCCTCCACCAGTGTAACCTGCTCCTCCGCTGTAACCTCCACCTCCGCCACCACTGTAGCCTGATCCTGCATTGTATCCTTCCCCTCCACTGTAGCCACCGCCACCACTATAAGATGCCGAGCTCGCACTAGCCATTCCGCCCACGGCGCCAATGCCAATGTATTTGTCTCGTAGACGCCGTGATTTCTCACGTTCATCACGTATTCTCTCATTATCATTGAGTAATTCTAAAATCTGTTTCGCCTTATCACGCACTACATAAGCGGTTTTATCCATTAATTGATCACAAAATGGAAAAGTGGATCATGTACTGACCTCCTGCTCCTCTGTCTGCAGTACCATCATGATAGGAGAAATCTGTGAGCTGACGAAGCTTGAACATGTGATCTCTTCCATTTTCAACGACGCGTTCTGTTGCGTTCTTTAGTAAATGATCCAGTAATGTCAGCGCCTAAACGGTCATGTTTTTTGTAAATCCAAGCGGAAGAATAGCTCAACTGAATACGAACTTTGAACACTGTGCGCCATTGACGAGCATGAGAGTCTGCTGCCTCCCAAATTTTGCGCATAATCACATTGTACGACTCACTACCACAAAGATACTTTGAGCGACTATAGCGAAAATATTGGGCTTTTCTTCGTACTAATCGAAGGTCAGTTGCGATATTTCGTTCAAAAGAGTACTGGAAGCTCCCCAGTTTTTGTTCGAGAGAGCATCTTCCATCTTCTTTTCTATGTCGGTGCCTAATTTCGCCTTTACAGCGTTCTTCCTGCAAGGGCAGACTCAACATAGGCCTGAAAGCTGTGGTCACACTTACGCTTCATCCATTGCATTTTTAAGCTTATCTAAGGCTAATCGATCCATTTTGTATCACTCGGACTGAGAATCTTTTCGCAGAGCTTTCAAGTTTCCAACGGACGCGCTTTTGGTTCCCTCAACCAAGTAGAGAACAGAAGCTTATGGAAAAGGTACGATTTCATTATGACCAATCAGGAAGATGACTGCAGTATAATTGTCACACGGATCACAAGGCAAAATGAACTCGCTTTTTTTCCTTGGATTGTGCGGTACTCTTTTGCTTAAATGCGTAGGAATCAGTCCAATAGTCGTGTATTACAATCTGCGGAATATCTGCATCCAAAATTTGTTCTCGTCGTAATCGATGTTTCTGAATTTTGACCAAGTTTTCAAGTCGCTGTTTTCGTATGAACACGACGCAGATAAGCACGATTACAATCATCACAATCACTCCGCCATAAATGTAATCATTGAAAGGGACTTTGAGTTTCTGCATTTAACGTTATTACTCGGTCGATAGTTGTGATTGTATGCTTAAGTAGCGGAATATGACAAATTGAAAAGTTGATGCGTTGCAAAATGCCTTGGCTACGCAATCCCGGTAAGATGGTCACGTCTATAGTAACTAGAGAGGTGACGAAAGGAGTTTTGCCCCAGCGCAGTGTAATGAGATAGTGGTTAAGGCAAGTACGCTAGAATGCAAGTCAATTCGTATCTATAACTGCCTTGCTGGACTCGATTACACTCATGTATAGATAGTGCTACCCAAAAAAGAAAGAATTTGAGCTTATTAGGTACCATAACTTCCGCACTGGATGACAGATTGATGGCACATTTCACATACATTGTCTCATACAAATTCAGCAACTCTCTGCTCGACAAAGGCTTTTCTAGTGGACAAAATCAAATCGTTCGCACGAAAACATGACAGAAGGCTCTTTCCCTATTCCTGCGCCACCGCCTGCCAAATTGCTATCTCGCACCGATTTCTCAATCACGTTGGCGATCCCGGAACCGCATACGAGTTTGTATCGTTTTCAATACAAGAAGGCTGGACCTAATGTCGACTGGGACTCGCACGGAATAAGTGTAGACACAGAAATGGGACAGACGGTTGTTGTTTTGGACGATTTGGAGCCAACCTGCTCGTATGAGGTACGAATTTACGCAATAGACGGCACAAAACATACGATTTGCTCGTCTCCGAGCGCTGTCGCGGCTGTGGACACTGATGTACCTAGTTGTGCTCCTGATTCCAAGTGTGTTATATTATAACTATACTATATGATGCTTCGTTACTTGTCAAAGGTATTTTTTAGTAATTTCTCAGCTTTTTTATTTTTCTAAAATCTCAAACAATTCGTTCCATTTCGAATCGAATGATTGTCCCTCCGCATTGAACACAAATGCTTTTGGCGTCTGTAAAAAATCTTGGTCTCTAGTGTGTTTTCTCCACCAAACAGCGATATCACCCAAAGACTCTACTCCCAGATATACTTGGAGCGCCTCTAGCAGCTTCACAATCACTTCATATCCAACGTCAGATTCATACTGAGCCGCGGAAATGGTAGAATACAGCCAGTGTAGCTGTAAGATGTCTCTGCTGAAAAGTGGAGCCCATAGCTGTGCCAGTTGCTGGCCAAGATTCGGAATATCCAGTCGAGTATCCTGGTACTCTGCCAGCACACGTTCAAATGCTATTTTAAGCGGTGAGGAATGGATCAAATCTCGATCAATCAAAAGCATCATCATGCTGGATACTTGCCGGCATATTTGTGCCGTCCCATGTAAAGCCTCTAATATCGCAATTTCCACAAAATACTTCCATGCATCCGTTTCACCTAATGTAGAGTACTCGTTGACACACAATTCGAGTTCGTCCAGGTCGTTGACGTTGAAGTATTCCTTCAACGAGTTTCTTAGTTTGGCGACGTTTTCTGGATCGAGATCTTCGTCCACGAATAAATGCGTCAGATCGTTCTCTATCAGATACCTTTGCACGCATGCGTCGCTGATGTCTTTATCGTCCGGCAGGACGCAAGCCACATCAATTCTTTCCTCTTGGATCATTTGTATAATCGAGATTTCCCCAGCTTCTGCCTCCATCACATGCAGTGTTTCGGCAAATACAAGTGCAGCGACTCCAGATCTCCGTGTGGACACCAGTGCTGTTTCCATCGTCCATGAAAGACTTAGGCACCCATTAAGTATCATTCGACCAAGTATAAACGCACAATGTTGAGTTGCAAGGGGAATGTCGATTTTCAGGTCGTCTAAAGTGGATGCAATGTGAGTCAAGGCCCGCTGAAAGACGATGATTTCCATCACATTCTGCTCATAAAGCGCTGCCAGTAATGTCACCGCGTGTTGACGCTGGTCCTTCTTGCTGTCCAACGCTGTATTGATCAATTCTTCTGTGAATGCAATATGGCTGAGCTCCTTACTAGGCACCTGAGGAAGCTCACCAATGCACAAAATGGCTTCATTCAGATCTAGAATTGAAAGGTATTCTTGTATAATGCTTTTCATGCGGCCAATTTGCACACCATCCAGCTTCTTTGCATCATCCAATTCGGTCTGGGATGGATCCGGAACCAATCGAAGTAATAGATTTCCGCTAGACTCTGCCAATTGTGCGCTTGTTATTTGACATTTCTGCCGACGATGAATCAACTGCCCATGTTGTGCATTCTGCCCAAGTCTCTGTAGCTTCTGTGCTTCACGACGCACTTGGTCGAGAGTCATTTGTTGCATCGCTTGACGTCGAGGCTCCCACATGTGATCTCTCATTTCCAACACATCCTTGAGCAGGAATCGCAGTCGTGAGGATACATTCAGCGAATCTTGTGCCAATTCCATTATTCGAAGGATAAATACATCCATAATGCTCTTCGTCTCTGGTCGATCAAACTTTTTACCGACGGTCGACAACATTTTGCACAGTGCTTCAATGTCTTCTTCTGCAGGCACACGAATTATTTGACCGACCCAGCCACTCTTCTTATCTTCTCGAGCCAAAAGTTGAAGTCCAAGAAGCTGACAGAAACAACCACACACAGCTCCTTGCTACAAAAGTCGAGTAAGCATACATTCCCAAAACGCTAGCAATGTTACCTTGAGCATATCGACTTTGAACAACTCGCCGATAAAGCGGATATTGCCAAGCATCAACTGTTTCGTCCGTGCGCTGCCCGCGTCCAAAGCTTCTTTTTTGTCGTGAATACACTGAAGAATGTGTCAAATCTGGAGCAGAGACGACAATGACCATGCTTACCGCTTTCTCAAATCTTTCCTGACAGCGAAGTATCAATAATCGCTTAAACAGCGTGACGTTCTTTGCTTCTTTGAGAGCTCCTTCGGCTAAGTAAATGATATGAACAAGTAGTCCTCAATGATAATCACAAGCACGTACGTGATGTGAATGTTCCAATCAACAGCTCATCTTCCCCCGGCTCTCTCAATGCTTTCTCTATACACCGCATCAGAAAGAGTTTCGATAGACAACTGTACACTCACGCGTATAGTAGTATCCATCGGGTCTTTTGCGAACGATGAATAGTAATTTGGAATGCTGAGCGTAGTAAATGCCTTTTGCATTCTTTTGAACACCCGAAAGAGAGGACGTTTGTGACCGTTGCAGACTTTGAAGTATATCTGGTAGCAGCGCCTCGTTTCCGTTGCGATGGAGACACTCCTGGATGCTTGGATGGGGGCAATGTATCATACATCAAAAATACGTCAGGAGTTGACTCTACCTTGGGAACGGCCCGTCGAGATCTTCTTCCATGCTAGAGATTGTCGTCCAGTAGAATTCTTGCTGTACAGTCAAAGATGACAAATATGATGTCAAGCCTCAAGGCTTTCCACGTACCTTTTGTCCAATGGATTCCACGACATTGACAAATGGCCATAGCGTATCTTTCGTTCTTAAATGAATCTCTTTGCATAAGTCGGCATACACGTCAGCAAAATTGCATTCTTCTATTGCTTTATCCATGACAGAGGCTACCAAGATGCGCAATGTGTGGAAGGTTTGAATGGGAATATCGCACAAAATTTTGGTGAGTTTCTCAAATTTCTCGCGTGTGAGTTTGTTCAGTACGGCTTTGATTTGACTTAATGGTGTTCCTATTGGTGTATTGGTGTCTGTAGAGAACGATTTTGCGCATTTCCAGCTGTTTTCGGATCGATGAAGAGGTGATACGGGCTCTTCCATCACAGGTGCAGCAATTCGATTGCTTCGCTGACTCTCTGGGCGATGAGATCGGCTTTTCTTGGGTCGTTTTTGTAGGCTCTCATGTCGTTTTTTCATTTTGTTTGCGTCCTCCACTCGCGAAGATGGGGGTTTACGCACTTGGATGACCTCCGTTACTTGTAATGGTGCCAGATCGACTGGTGCGACGGCAAACGATATGAGTTTGCGTAGTTGACCATTTGTGTATCGGACTTTGCTATGCCCCATAATGGGTATAGCTTTTGGCAGAGAATTTACGATGGAAGACGTGAACGGTTCGGATATTTGGGATGTCAGCTTGCTATCATCTTCTCGTAATTTGGCGTAATACGCATGAGTACGCTTTTCTTTGCTCAGTGGGGACTCGGTTGAGTGCGTATCAACCTCGGTTTTCTCCAAGTCGAGACATTTGTCAGAGGTGTTGGAAATTTCTGGCTTTCTAGACGCTTCTTTCGAGGCTTTAAGAGAGTTTTGAAGTGGCTCTTCGTACAAAGTATCTGCAAGCGCGTTGACCGGGTCCGAGGATCTTAGTGATGAGAGAAGCGACGATTTCAATGCTGAGTTTCCATTATTCTTAATTGAAAGGTGGCCACTGAATGATTTCTTGATAGGTTCATTTTTCTTTATAGTTCGATTTTCTTTGTTGGTAGAAATTGGCAATTGCCGTTTTTTTAAGCTTGCAAGAAGAGAGGATTCAAGGGCCGGCTTTGTATGACTCGATGAAATTTCCTTGTCTTCAAATAGCTCCTTTCGAGGTTGATTATCATTCAAGGAGATTTTTCGTACGATCTTTACATTTTTTGGCTTACCCACTGAATTTGGAGCCCGCCGCTCCCATCTATTTTGCCTATCGCTTGTCCGCGATCCTATTTCTTCAAAGCAAGAAAGTGTAGAGCGCATACTGGAATCGCTTCCACGACGTTCACGATAGCTTTTTCTACCATCATTTTCGAAATTACTCTTCTCTGCCTCCACTGTTGGCCTATTACTTCTATCTCCCGGCTTCCCACTTATTGGTGAGGTGGGAACCTGCTGTCGCTCATCTCCAAGAGCCGATTGCTCAAATATGATAGTACGATTTTTATTCGTGGTAGCGCTTGCTTTACGACTCAATTTTTTAGCATTAAGATTCTCTTGCAGCGAGGAATGGAACGGAATCGTTAGATCCGACATCTGAGTCGTCTGAGCCTTAATCTGAGTGGAAGGGGATCTTTTGCTCGGTCGAGTCTCTTCCCGACGTTTGTCTGAATCTTTTCTCTCTGACTTTGTATTCCGACTATCTTTTTGTGTCGTCGAATGCACCTCATATCGAATGCGGCGATGCCCACTAGTGTGCTCTAAATTCTCACGCTGTGCGAGTTCTACAATAGTTGTAGGAGTAAGAGAATATTTGGATCAGTGTCTTCTGTGATTATTACTGCGAATAAGTAAAGAAGTATAATGTACCTCGTTCTTTTCGTTGACTGGAAGACCCCAAACTCGATGCCATTTTGCATTGCAAATGAGAGCAAAAATAATGTTTCAATAATTATAAAAGTAGCCATTATGTTGATGTATATTACTGCTTGAAGTTGCAGTGACCGGGCAATCAGCCCAAAGTGAGAATCAATGACGCGCATTTGTACCAAATCGTGCACTATCATTATTTCTATGCGTATAGAATCATAGTTTTATGTGTCGATTGCAAACATGCGCATAAACGTAGCTTTTGTTTCATGCATACAGCAAATTTGCTCAGATTATACTTCTTGCACCCTTCATTACCGCTATCTAGTTCATTGCAATCAGAAGAGCAATAGCTATTTATAAACTGATGTTCTGAAAGGGATAAGCTGAATACCTCATAGAGCCTCAGAGGATTGATATTATGTTCACAAACATCTCAAAACTAAATGTACATCTGATCGATTCCATTAAAATCACGAGGTCATCCAAACTCCAGCTATGTCGTTGACGATAACAGCTGAAGAAGTATGCAATGACACTACACGGCTGCTGATTTTGCATTCGGATTTGGATCTTCAGACGATCCGTGATACGCACGATACCCAATGTCATTCGGCGATTGTGGAATCGGTAGCATCAATTCCTTCGGAATGTTTGCGAGTATATACTTACTTCGAGACAACATCCATCGACGAAAATTCCAATAGATCTTTGGTTCTTGGTCATAGAGCTGTAAGGAATTACTCAACGCGATTTCCCAATCGGATTGCTGCAGAAGCGGATTGTCTTGCATCATCTTATTGCTCCAACGACAAGCTGTTTGGTAGTCATGGACATCTCCGTAGTATCGAATCAATTCGCGATAACAATCTGCTGAAAATCCCAATTGATACCCATACAGCCGCAACTGCTTCACAGCTAACTGAGGATTGCCCATCTTGATATGCGCGATAATGATCAGCTTTCGCGTGTATTCGTCTCGGCTCACACCATCAAGCTTCATCACTTCAAGATGGTCAAAAAAGTCGTCAAACTGGTCGAGATTCATATGTGCCTTTAAGATGACATTATGTGTGAAAGTGGTCATTTTCTGACCTCGTGCTCGTCTTGCACGGTACAGCTCTAGTACACGAAGATATGTTTCAGGTTCTTTGGAGACACTCGCATACGATTGTAATACGGCCGAGAAATATGCGTCAACTATCAAATCTTGCTCTTGTGGTTCCATACTCTCAAACATTTCAATGACTTTATGCCATTTGCGTCCTTTAGAGCATGCTGATATCACGGATTTACATATCGTCGTTGTGATTTGGAAACCAGAATCTACTAGCGTCTTATAGGCTTCCAGTGCGAGTTCCCATCGACCTGTTTTGCCTCCAATGATAGAAAGCGAATGGCATGTGCTTGATGTCAATGGTATTTTAAATTCAGACACATACCGATGCAGTTCCATCGCAAAATCTGCGTCTCCCACGCGAGCACAGCTGCTCAAGACATTGTTGACGATAACGATATTGATCTCGACTCCGTTTTGCACGACATCGTCAAAAATTTCTAGGACTAGCTCATGATTGGACACTTTATGCGCAGCAGACAGAGCGCGTGAGTACGTGACTTGTCCAGGAACATACCCATCGTTACGACATACTTCGAAAACGCGAAGTGCCAAAGTGAAATCTTCTTCCTCGTAACTCGCTGCAATGATGCTCGAGTACGCATGGATTCGAGGCCGAATGGAACGATCACGGGCGTACTTGAGAAATTTTACAGCTTCTTGGATAAATTTCAGTGATGAAAGGATTTCAATGAGTGCGGTCGCGACATTTTCGGTCAATAACTTTCGATTCTCTTCCCGTTGGACTTCTTCAATCCATTCAAGCGCTATAGTCTCTAGATTTGGATCGTTCAAATGCGTTTTTATTCGATTCAGAAACTGCTCTTCCGATCTATGGTCAGCACCGATTGCTTTGAAGCCATACGATCGTGCCCAATTGCATGAAGATGGAGCTAGAATTGGATTTATTACAAAAGGAATGGCTGCAGTACGCCTTCGTAATGTATAATACGATCGATATCGGAAGAGGCCATCCTGCAAGAGATATTGAGCTCCCTCAATTCTTTGCACTAATAGAAAATTGAAGGTCGAAAGCGTCCGCATAGACAGCATTTCGCAGCCTTCAATTGGACGCCATATCCGCATCATGGACGAGTTGTTTACTACTGGACGTCCGAAACAGTGTGCGCCACATAAGCACATTTTTAAGGTTGCCACTCTGTCGCATCCTCAAGAACAAAACCACCGACGCGATCATTCTGGCAAAAATAACATAGCGAGCGATATCTTCAGATTGTGAATCGCTGGTCAGCTTATTTTGGCTAATTTGTGGCGTGTTGAATGGGGAATTTTATACCAAGTGGATTCATTTTGAGCGATACAGACGCCGAGTTTCGTACAAACTACGTGGAGCGCCTACCGCCCAAGGACTTGAAACGATACTTGGAAGGATACCGTCGAATATGCAACAGCGAAAAAACAGGCAATACAGAATTGAAGCCTCTAAATTTGAACAATACGACGGAAAAGGCTTCCGATCGCATTGGGAAGTCCAATGAACGAAGCCAAAATAATAGCGATACGTCTAAGGCCACATTCAACGCCAATCAAGGATCCATCGAAAGGCAGTATAAAGGTTCAGGAACCGGAAAAGAAAACAACAAGTCTGCATCCGCAAAGACAGCTCCAAATGGCTCGAAAAAAATTGTTCAGGACGACATATCAAACGAAGAGATTGGATTTACACAAACAAATATAAAGGCAACGAATGTCACTTTCAATTGGAATTGTGGTGTTTTGACAAAGCGGATGTTCCGAACCAAAGTGCTGTCTTCGTTCCCCATGATTCCTCACTCACTTGCCGATCGATTGTTTGATGTTTTGGACGCTGACCGTTGTGGGACGTTGACTGCGGAGAAGATCCTGAGCGGTATCTCTTGGTTGAAGTATGGAACACAAGAAGAATTCGAGCAATTACTGTTTATAATTTACGATCTCGAGAATGAAGGCCGTCTAACGCGAGATGTGTTGACTCGATTCATTGACGTTATCTATGGAAAGATAAGAGCACGAGATACAGCTACCATTGCATTTGTCGATTCCATTTTCTCCCAGCATTCCAGCCTCTCTTTCCAGGAATTTCGAGCAGTAGTACACCAACGAGACTCGAATGGTGTGGCTCTTTTGACTCACTGGTTGCTGGTATTGGCAGATGGTATCGGACTCGAAGATGACCCAGCCATTATGATGCTCGAACAAGAGTATAGTCCAGTCGTGATACGTCATCGAATAGCGGAAGAAACATTGTTTTCAGTGAATGAAATTGCAAGTTTAGAGCGGCAATTTACAAGGCTTGAGGCTATTTTGATACGTGCCGAAGCCGAACAGCTTCTATCAGAATCCAGGACCCCCCTCTGCCGACACGACAAAGACTCTCAGCAGAATTCAAACGCAACAGCGAGGGTCAAAAATACGACTACACGAACTTCCATGACAGGAAAAAGTCGAGTGGATGCGAATTACCTGGTCGAAAACATGGGTCGATACTTTCCAAACGATTTTCTGAGGCGATATTTCGAATTGAAGTCACCAGATATATTCAATCCCATACGTACGCAAGAGGATGGACTCTCGTACGGTATCATGCAGTGCAATTTTCCAGTCACATTGGAAGATTTCTGCTTGTTTGTATCCAACTTTTGCCGTGGAACCACAAAGTCAAAACTTCAGCGAGTGTTTGAACTGTATGCAAGTCCTACAGAGCGCATGTCTGAGGGTGGACACATACCATTGATTGGAAACCGTTCTATCACAGCTGATGCAATTCAGCTTTTGGAAGGAGTTGTCAAGGAATACTTTGCCTTGTTCTCTCCGGACGCGTTTAAAATTACTCGAGCCGAAGAGGAAGAAAGTGTGAGTGTCGCCATTTCCTGCGCTTTGACACTTCTGATTTTTGGAGTTTGACGTTTTGCAGCGCGCAGAAGCTTCTCTTATCGATCGTATGGACTTGAACACGTTTCTCCAATGGGCAGAAAGCTCGTCACAGCTTCAGGAATGCGTCCATCAAATGTCATTTGTTGCATGCGTCGTGTTCAATTTGAAGCCAGATTCAGGCGTCTTAGAACGAAGAATCGTCGAATGGCTTTGGACGCAAGCGACAAAGTTGATTAAAGTTGGACAGGTGCATGACGACTCCGACAGCGATGCTGACTCTTACTTAGCCTCATTTCTGTAGGAGTGGAATTTGGTTGGAGGTACTTGGTGGCGGAAATGGTGTCATTACACAGGGACGAATGTGATGAATGGAACTCGATACGGAATTCTGGCTATTCCAAAGCTTCCACAAAGTGCAGAGAATCGTCATATCAAAGAACACGAAGTTTTTCTACTCGATCATGACTCTCGCTACACGCAAGCACGTCGAAGACCCGGACCAATTGCTAGTTGGGACATACTCAAACGCAGCGGAAGTCGTCGGCTCAACGAACGTATCGCTGTGGGTCGCGATGTGTTTGTACGTGTGATAACACTTTGATACAAGCGCTGTTCTAAATTCTATTACGATCTAGCTGGTTCCTTCCACCGTCTACGGGATGCTAGCGATGTGGTACAGTGGTGGTCCTGATCTGAAGCGAAGTATCATACCCGTCAGATGTGACGACACAGAGCGGACTGAATCCCTGGAACTAGAATTATTTCCATTGGTTTTACGGATTGCACGTGTGGAGCTATCGACCGGAAATGTGGTCATGTCAGGCGAGGAAGTGACGTTGAGTTATCTCAGTTCGTATGGCTCACTATTGGAAGCGTCCTGCAAAGTATTCCTGTCTATAAAGGAGATCGAAAAGGCTCGTTTATGGTACTTTCACGAACAACACCCTACACATCGCTTCCCGTTGTGGCGAATAGAACGTGATCACTGCCAAGATCGGACAGTGACAGGTGTGAATGAGTATTTGTTTCACGCGCTCACCCAGCAATGCGTCCTGCTTCTCGAATTGCAAGACTTGGATGGAAGTTGGCCGCTGTCACAAGTCGACACAAGCAGTAAAACTCCAGCGGCGCTTACCAACGCAAAGGGCTCCACATCATCGCAGAAACCGGCAGTTGCCAACGCTAGAAGTGATCCAGGGTTTGAGAAATCGCAGACTTCAGCAAACAAGAGTCAAAACCGTTCAGGGGCGTCGGATTTGTGTGCTCGTAGCAACTTCGAAGCGTTCATTGGTGCACCACATCGTGATCCTAATCCCAGCTCGAGCGATACCGAGTCCCAATGCAGTTCTCTACGCGAAGAACCTTACAATTTGGCTTTGGATCCCATCACACAGCGCCGATTTCTCACCGACGCGTTTGGTGGTGATGGTTTAATTGGTCTGGAAAACTTGGGCAATACGTGTTACATGGGAAGTGCGTTGCAGTGCTTAAGCCACACCCGATTACTGGTCGAGTATCTTCGTAAACAAGCATACCTTTCGGATATCAACGATCAGAATCGAGATGGGCATCAAGGGCGACTGGCTACGGCATTTGGGGAATTGATTCGCGTGCTGTGGTCGCGTCAAAATGGCAAGAAGCGGCACTTTGCCCCGGCTGCATTCAAACGAATGATATCGAAGCTTCAGCCTCAGTTTCAAGGATCAGAACAACACGACGCACAAGAGTTTCTTGCGTTTTTGTTGAGTGGACTCAGCGAAGATTTGAACCGCGTTGTTGTCAAACCGTACGCTGAACTCAAAGACAGCGAAGGACGCAGTGACGCTGTCGTAGCGAATGAGTGGTGGGACAATCATTTAAAGCGTGAGGTATCTGTCGTCGTTGCCTTATTCACAGGACAGTACAAAAGCTTGCTGGAATGTGAGCTTTGTCACTATGAATCCGCACGCTTTGAGCCATTCACATTCCTTCAATTATCTCTTCCGGAAAGCTCCTCACGCTCAATTGTTGTCATTGTGTTTTTCAACAACGACCACCCGCCTGTGCGTTGCTCTGTACGCGTCAACAAGAAGAGTCTTGTGCACCAGTTGCTTCAGCAAGTAGCTGTTCTCATGTCGAAACAGGGAAAACACATTCAGAAGCAACAAGCAGACAACTTTGTTCTAGCAAAAGTGACGACTGCCCATACTGTCGACATGCTTGTGGATGAACGGAATCCGGTTTCAATGATTCAGGATAACGATTCCCTCACAGTTTTTGAAGTGGATCCCCTTCCAATTCCCAAACGCGATCGAAATCAGCCGCTGCGCAATGCGAAGAACGCTAATCCACAAACGTCGAAGATTGAAGAAGACATCGATTCCAGTCAATCTGCAGGAATTCAAATCGGATCGTCAGTGTATATCCGTCAGAAATCACGAGAATTGCAAGCCGCGCGGGTGATTGATGTCCACGGATCCGAGACCATTGATATTGCATTCCCAACAGGCTTGAAGCGATACGATTTCCCTTGTACCGGCGTTCTGGAGCATTATGCGGCTAAAAAGATGGGGAAGAGATACGAATCGATCAAGAACCCAATGATGCGCCACGTTTTGTACTCAAGTGCATTCTTGTTCATGGTACATCGTCGTGTGGATCGATCTTCTCATTCCTTCACAAGGACGCACATCCCACGATTGTTCGGATCACCGTTGGTGGTGCGGGTATCTCTCCAATACACCACCAATTACGACCTGTATCTGCTCGTTTGGACTCGCCTACGTCGAATTTTCCACTGGAAACGACCGCCTCCGCCGTCAGAATTCCCCATCACATCGAAAAATGAGGCTACATGCCGATCTGATGTGAGAAGTATTGCATTGGGAAGCCATTTACAAGTAACGAAATTCGGGTTTTGTCTGCGTATGGTGACATCTGCTGGTCATTCGTGTTCACGTTGCGATTGGTTGGACGCGTGTTTGGGCTGCTTAATCATTCCTTCTCAAGATCGGATCAGCGTGACAGCTGAAGAAACGATTGCGATGGATTGGGACACAGCGAGTCTAAAGGAAGAATACGATCCACTAGAAGCAAGCACGCTCATAGTCGATGCGTCGATCGAGCATAATCGTCAGAAAGATCAAGGACCTCTGACATTGGACCAATGTCTCAACATCTTCACCGCAAAAGAACACATCAATGAAGCGTATTGTGGACGATGTAAAGCTCTACGTCCAGCGAATAAAACGATGGATTTCTGGCGACTGCCTCCGATTCTCGTGATTCATCTCAAACGATTTTGTTACACTCAAGTTTCTCGTCGGAAATTATATCATTTTGTGGATTTTCCGTTAGTCGGATTGGATATGACAAAGTTTGTGGCAAAAAGACGACGACCAAAAAGACTGTACGAGTCGGGAATGACCTATTGGCGCTTCCTCGGCGGGAAATTACAGCATGAAGAGGATGATGATGTCGCGGAGAATGAAGCTCAGGAAATGCACGAGCATCACGTCGACCACAAAATATCAATTCCCATCTCTAAAAGCCATTCATCGTCTAATTGCAAGGACACAAATGGAACTACTTGTCTTAATTCTCCAGCTACTGCGACAGTTTTGACGAAAGTACGCAATGAGTCGTTTCTGTATGATCTCTACGCAGTGGTGAATCACGTCGGCGCACTTGCAACTGGACACTACTTTGCATACATTCGGAGCGAGATTGATGGTCGATGGAAATGCTTCAACGATCATCAATGCAAAGAAATTGACGCGAAAGAAGTAGTCTCATCTAGTGCGTATATCCTCTTTTACATTCGAAGGGATATGCAGTATCTGTCGATTGAAGATTTATTCCCACCCGTTATCCGATCGACACAATCACAGACCGAGACTTCATTCAGCAATGACATACCCAGCGTGAGTGAGTTGCCACGTGCTTCAACTGGACCGCCTGAATCAGCTGAAAGCCCGAGATGCGAGGTCATGTAGCTGACATTAATGGGCGATCAGTATCACGCCCAGAGTTCCTGCACAAATCGACCACAAGTCTGCCAATTCGAGAGCATCAATTTGGCTTCGGCTGCTGTCTTTTGCCCGTGTCGTTCAATGATATCGGTCAATGTCTTGAGCACATCTTGTCCCATCTGAATCCCTCCACACACATAGACATAGGCGCCTTTATCGTGAAGCTGTGTCCATACTTTAGTTCCTTGTTGAGCAAGAAGATGTTGGACGTAGACTTTCTCAGCAGATTGACGTGAAAAGGCAACATGCAACTCGCTCAAGATTCCCTGCGATTGGAATAATTCCAACTCGGTCCGATAAATGTAATCATGTTCGTGACGACAACCAAAATACAACACTGTCCGCCCGATGGGAAGACCCATTTCCAGCTGCTTGGAGCGTTCATGCAAGAAGGCTCGCATTGGAGCGATTCCCGTTCCTGGGCCGATTAAAATGATTGGCGTTGTGGTATCTCGAGGCAACCGGAATTTGGACTCTCTTACAAACACTCGAATGTGAGGCCACTGACGCGGTTGTTTACTGCCTTGCTCACCAGGCCGACTCTGACGTTTTTTTCTATCATCATGACGGGATTCTGGAATCGCCAATCGTGATAAGTAAGAAGAACAAACGCCATCAAAGATGCGACCATCTGTCTGTGGTGTTTGGAGCACCGATACGGTGACATGAATACGATCGGGATGAGCCAGACGAGAAGACGAAATTGTATAAAAGCGAGGATTGATATAAGGCACAATGTCCAACAACGCTTCGAGGGGAACTTGTATCGACGGAAACGCTTCCAATATATCAACAAAAGATCGATGCTCCTTGAGGATCCAAGTCTGATACAGATCTTTGCCATTTGTCGATGCCAGATCAAGCAGCTTTTCCCTCTCTACTTGGCTTTGAGCACATTCTGCTAGCTTCTTTAATGCTCGTTTCCGTGGGGCATTTGAAATATCGAGGTACCGTGTCAGTATCGTGGCGACTGTGCAAGGAGAAGGGAATGGAATGTCTTTACATGTTGATCGTTCGTTGCAAGTATTTGGCTTGACAATGACCCATTGATCCAAATTGTACTTTAGTCGACACGCAATCCGCTCCACATTTGACCAAGCATTCTCAGGCAAAATGGCAAGATTATCGGCCGTCTGATATTCCAGCTCTGTTCCTTTCAGATCGATTTCCAGATGGAGAGTCGATCGATTGGCTGTATCAGTGCAAAGTTCTTGCTTTTGTATCACTTTGGCTAAATCCGATTGGAAAAAATATTTATTTGCCGCTTTGATATTATATGAGTGGGTCTCTGCTTGCTTTATTTGGTCAGTTTTCAATGGAGAGCACTTTGAGATGGAATAATCGCAGGAAACCACTGCTGAATTAGCTTTCGAGTCTTCCATTGTGTCGTGCCCATTGACTCGTAATCGTTTGCATACTTGCATATTTTCGAGCAATGTGGACCATAGATTTTCCTTCCATTCCTCGAAATCATTTTCAATATTCTGATCGTCATCGCCTTCTCCATAGCGATACAATCGTCGCGCTCCGGCCGCTTCCATCTGCTTGTTGATGGATCTCCCCATTGCATTATAATGCTCGTATTGACTATTTCCTAATCCAAAGACGGTGAAGAATACATTTTGCAGTGGTTTGTGGTCGACTTGCTGTTGTTTGAGAAATCGTGCGAATTCTACAGCGTTATCGGTAGGATCTCCTTCACCGTACGTCGCTACGACCAAAATGACAACAATCTCTTTCGCCAGACATTTTTTTGCATCGTATTCTTCCAAGTCGTATTTCACGATAGGAATTTTTTTACTTGTGCCTTCTTGATGCAAAGTGGCTGCAAATGCTTCCGCTGTGCCTGTTTGTGAGCCGAAAAGAACGACAACACGAGATGTTGAGGAGTGATTTTCGCTTGGAATGGTGGCATCTGCGGGAACTATTTTTGATGCGTTCTTCAAATTTGTTTGCAGTTGTTCGCGTAATTGCACTGACTTTTTGTACTGCTCCATCTGATTGTTTATACGGATCATTTCCGTACTTTCAGAAGAAGGGCGAGAGCGTTTCCAGCATAATACCATGCCACCGATAGCAGCCAGAATAGTGCCAGCGATGGAGTAGGAATCTATCATTGTGATTGAATGCTTTTGCTCCAAGTAATGCACCACGCTATTTTAAGCAATTGACTCTATTTTGGTTGGTATGTCGTGCGGTTACGCACTTCCAACGCGTTTTATGTTGATTACGAGAATGGGGATAGCGTATGTACCGCATTGCATAAGATTGTGTGAAATCAAAGATTCAGAGTATAAAGCGGTCAGTTTTTGTCACGGTAGATATCTGCCCATAGTTTTTTATATCAAACACCCATTGTTGTTGATGATGCTTGTTAGAATAATGCTCAAATCAGAGGTCTTCTATCTATATTCCGGTTAAATGTCAGCTAAAGCGGTCGAGTTCATTCGTCGATTCCATATTCAAGTAGAAGCTACAGAGCAATTGACCCTATTTTAAAGTGAACACATCATTCTTATGACCAGAATTCCGTTTGTCGACATTGGCGCTAATCTAACGGATCCAGTCTTCTGCGGCGTATATCGAGGAAAACAGCGTCATGTGGTACGTGACACGAATTCACACCTTCTCACCTCATAGCCGAAGAACAATTTGTAGAGTGACCTGAAAAATGTATTGAAGCGAGCTCATAATTACGGCGTTGACAGAATTATCACAACAGGTAGCATATTAAGATCGTTTCTTCTTCATTTCACAACATATCGGCAAAATGTCTAGCTGGCTCTTTGGATGAAAGCAGAGCAGCTCTGTCTCTGTCGCGTGAGGCATATCCCTCCCCGCACACAAAGCTCTATTCGACTGTCGGTGTACATCCAACACGTTGCAACGAGTTTTTAACCGCAATATCCGACCAAGATTCACTACAGCAGCCAAATGAAACTGCTGAAGCTCATCTTTCCAAGCTCCTTAACGTATGTGAAGATGGAATCAAAGACGCAAAAGTTGTGGCCATTGGCGAATGCGGTTTGGATTACGATCGGTTGGAATTTTGCAGCCGAGAAACTCAGAAGCGTTATTTCGAGAAACAGTTTGAATTGGCAGAAGCGACAAAGTTGCCAATGTTTCTGCATAATCGAAACACACAAGGCGACTTTTACGGTAAGGAAGAGATATCCGTATATGAAGTTCCATTAATACTGCTTAGAGATCGTGTCGAGAAATCGTCATCGATTTAGACATGGTGTGGTTCATTCATTCACTGGTGATCGAGATGAAGCGGAAAAACTGCTTGGGTTGGACCTATACATTGGTGAGAAAAAATTATTGTAAACGGGAGCAATAAAGTCTGATATTTTGTTCAGGGATTAATGGATGCTCATTAAAGACGCAAGAGAATTTGGAGGTGGTGAAAGCGATTCCAGCTGCACGGCTGATGTTGGAAACTGATGCGCCTTGGTGTGATATCCGTTCAACTCATGCTGGCTTCCAGCACGTGCACACAAAGTGGCCATCCAGAAAAGCTGAAAAATACGATCATGACAGTCTGGTCAAAGGGCGAAATGAACCTTGTACAATGATGTGAGTCGCGTCGATATATATACATGGCTGTTTAATATCTCCATTTCTAGACAAGTTTTGGAGGTCTTGAGCGCGGTTCGTGGGGATAAGATGCAAGAACTTGCAGATCGCGCGTACCAGAACAGTATGCAAGTATTCTTCCCTGACGGCTAAATTATATCTGGTACCCATGTGCCATCCACTTCGAACGAAGCACTTGAGCTATCACTACCCTTTTTTGAAAAACGAAAAGAGCGTTTTCTGCTTTCCACTTCCACCACTTGAAGCTGAAGCTGAAGCTTTTCCCTTACCATTTCCTTGCGAGCGCGAGACCGGCTTTTCTTGATGCTGTCGCTTATTACTGTTTTCTCCCTCCTCTCCATCGATTTGCTCATAGTGTTTTTCTGTCACCATATATCCGTCTTCGTTGATACGGGTTTTCGTTACCACTTTTTGATGCTTCTCTGTCACAGATTGTGTGACGTTGTTGTCGGAAGGTACAGCATCGGTCTCAGCAACACGAGCGGTAACATGTTTTCCGGTGAAGTGATAAATATCGTCGTCCAACTTTGCTTTCTTATCTTCTGGAGGAGCCATGCTAGCTGTCTCTGCGCCTTCTAGGTCGTCATCGTCTTCATCCTCTACAACTCGTTTCCGACCCGTTTTCTGGGGCACAAATTTGAATCCAATATCGTCACCGCTCTCCTCGCTGCTTGAATCAACGCTGAGCACATTTTGCTGCTCTGGAGCTTTCTTGACGACGCTTGTCCTCGCCGGTTCGATTGCGCTCTTTGTTATTTTTTTAAAGATATTCTTATTGGTTTCTGGCTTCACTTTGGGTAATGTTGCACGAGTGAGAGATTTGCTTTGCTTACTGGAAGGAGCAATATTCAGCTCGGGACCCGCGGATTGATTGGACGTGCGAGTTGTCCGTGTTTTCTGTTTGGTGATAGATGAACAGGTTATGTTGCTACTGTGATAGTATTCGAGCGCCCTTTCGGTCTCCGTATCGACGTGATCGAAAAAAGCATTCCGAATCTGACTCTCTTCGTACATACAATTGTTTACGTGTGTCTGGCTATCCTCATTTTCCATACGGGAGGGGAGTAAGCCATATATCTCGTTTTGATGTGCATCAACTATATCCTTGCAGGTTAAAGAAATGATTCGTTCGCGAGCATCATGCACGATCGAATCTGGCTTTACGATTTGTACTGCCACAGGAACAACGTTTTGCGCCTGTTTTACATCGCCGATGAATTGCAAGCAAGCTTTTTTAGCTTTTTGAATATCAATCTGTGCTTTTGCGCAGAGCGTATGCACTGTTATCGCGCGACTTGTATCGAGCAAAAAATTGGAGAGCACTTCCTCGCAGTCCATGAGCTGCAGCACCGTGACCTCTGAATAGGAACAATTTTAACAGAGACGGTCTTATATTCAAATCCGCTTATTCTCGGTTAACCGCTACAATCACGGTTTCTTAGAGCAGTGATCCAAAATCCATTCGCTGGTAATGGATTTTGGGCGTTCAAGAGGCAAGCCCAACGCACGGTCCCAAAATAGCTGCGAGAGCACACCGATTGCACGGGAAACACCAAATAATACTGTGTAATAATTCTTCTGGGTCAGTCCATAGTAATGCAGCAAAACACCAGAGTGTGAGTCCACGTTCGGATATGGATTCTTTGTTTTGCCATGTTTTGTCAAAATGTCGGGCATCACTTGATAAATTGTATCGACAATTCGGAAGAGTTGGTCATCTGGCATATATTTTAGGCCAAATTCACGTTGACACGTGTATCGAGGATCTGTTTTTCGAAGCACTGCATGTCCGTATCCTGGTATGACTTTGCCCGCATTCAATGTGTCCCACGCAAATTGTGTGATCGTTTCCTTGTTCACTTGCAATCCTTTCGACTGAAACTCTGATTGAAGATCGAGAATCCATCCGAGAACTTCTTGATTGGCCAAACCGTGCAACGGACCAGCAAGCGCGTTGAAACCAGCGGCAACAGACAAATAGGGATCTGAGAGAGTACTTCCCACCAAATGTGTCGTGTGAGCGCTAGCGTTGCCTCCTTCATGATCGCTATGAATGACAAGATACAGACGCATCAATTCATCAAATTCGGAACTTTCAAATCCAAGCATACGGCAAAAATTGGCCGAGTAGTCCAAGCTGGAATCGTACGCCCGATTTTTCTCACTGAAATAAGTATTGCGATAAATCAATGCAGCTACTTCCGGCAATCGCGCAATAAGGTTCATCATGTCTTCATATGTATGATGCCAGTACGTTGACTTGTGAATGCCATCAGCATACTTTTTCGCAAAGATACTGTCGGTATTCATCGCCGTCACAGCACAGGACAGCTGCGTCATTGGATGAGCATTCTTCAAACTCACAATCAGATCTTTAACGTGCTTTGGGAGGCGAGCACGAGAATGCAAATCTTCCGTTACCATATCGACCTGATCTTTCGTTGGGATGTCTCCGGTTAATAGAAGCCACAAAAGACCTTCCGGTAAAGGTTCGCCATTCGTTGAGTAGGTGGGAAGCTTTTTCTGCAACTCAGGAATGCTATATCCCCGGAAGCGAATACCTTCTTCAGCATCCAGTAGTGAAGTCTCCCATAACAGACACTTCACACCACGTGCACCACCGATAGCTTGATCCACAGTTACTTCTCCAAGTGATTTCGATCCATGTTCTGATTTCAACTTTTTCAAAGCTTCTTGACGACGCGGAACCTGCTCCTTTAACGTATCAAGAAGACCAGTCGACGCGCTTGCGAAAGTCTTGACACTTTGTGCCTTAGCTTTGATCACAGATCGGCGAAAATTTTGGATGAGTGCGGTCATTCCGATGGATACTTTCGATAAAATAGGAATATGATCGGGACCCCCCAAAAAGTATCACCACTAATAACAACCTAACTATTTATATAGCGGTTAGCAGTGGAATGGAATCAATTCTAGCAGGTCACTATATAAACAGAGAGAGGTACTGCCCGGGTGTTGTAAGACAGTCGAGTGTTCTAGAAATTGTCAAGACTCTTTGTATTCGATCACATTGTGTTTGGTAGAAGGACTCGAATACTCTGACATTGTTGCTCTGTGAATATCCGATTCACACCAACCAAGAAGATCCTATATTCATTGTTGTGATTGCCTCGTGTAGACAAGTCGTCGATACTAAAGCTGAGTTACTCAGCGCAACCCTGCTCGGAGAAATGAGAATGAATCGGGGTCATCTTTGGTGTTACGTAAGCAATGAAAAGTAGGATGGTAGGATAATCACTTGTTCGCGTATAGTGCGAAAATCTATCGCTAGGATTCCCATATCTTTGAAACGATGGCTTGAGAAAAGGGCCGCACTCTCACTCCAACGATACAGCTAGCAATATTGCTAATAGAGAGCTTGTGAAGCGTCCCCTCCGAGCTGATGGTGACGTACGAGAGCACATTTCGTCACCCAAAATTGATCGGGCTACACTCAATTTAGTCTGCATCCCTGTTTTGCCAATTGTAACGAAATCAAGAAAAAAAATTTTTTGTGGTAGTTCAAGTAGTATGATCAGAGAATATATATTCCTCGTATGGACGAATCTGACGGCTTTACTTGGGAAATCGATCGCTCATGGCGATGAAAGCCCGAATTTTTATCAACACATTAGTATCATCATATCTCGGTACAGGTTTTAGGTGTGAAGAAGATCGGCTGTACATATATTATGTAAGTACCAGATTTACTGCATTTGTTCACCTAAGCTGGCAACGTATCTCTCACGTACGTGTATGCAGGGATAAGCACGACGAACACCGGTAAAGGATAATTCCAGAGACGGACGAAGTCGGCTCAATCGTATTATGAATTATCGCAGCTAGCCCAATCGATGCTGCGACATGCACACACTGCCTGGTAGGGCAGACTATCGATTGCGCAGATGACGGTCTTAACACGTCTTTGTCATTACACTTTGCACTTGGACATGCTAGCAGAGACCAACTGACAGTGGCAATAAATGCTGAGTCTTGGCCGGAAACACCTCAAAGCTGAAACGCAGTCTTCAGATAGGAAATTAGAGTATTCGTTTCACAGCGGAAGAAAGGCAGTACTCTATGCCCTATCATTACCGATGTCATTTTCCTTTGAGCCTAATATATACAATACCTTCGAAATCTAGCAATGAATAGCAGGATCCCAACATGAGCTCGATCGAAGCTGCCATATCCGTCAAAAGTAAAATTACCCCTGTTTCCTCATGATACGCAGTATAACAGTCGCTGGGTTCGTCCTTATCCCCAAATATGTCTCATAGCACATTTCAACAATCTTTTGCTAGAAGCGCTTTTTTCATTGTACATTCATTGCAACAAAGAGCTTATACAGCTGGATAGTTGGGTCCCGTCACTTTGCCACAAGCACCTTCGTATTTTTCAATACGCCCGCAGTACACTCCTAATCTGTTTAATATTTTTCAGCGACGTCTAAACAGTTTTAAGCTTGTGACTGTGATTCATGCGTTGTCAATAGCTGGGGCTATTCTCTAAGAAACTCATCGATTATCTTATGTCTCCTCTTCAATCCTTGCGGGCCTTCGTTACGAAATCTTTGCTAGTTTTACCCTACTCCGCTTAGTAACACGACAAAGCACACACATGCATACCTCTGATATCGATGGTCCACACTGATGTTGTGCACGCGTGTTCCAAAGCAATGCAGTGACAAGCAATGCTCACATAGTACTTAGGGCTCGTACTATTTCACATTTGAACAGCGAAGCGATTGCTTTGGATTCAGTAGTAAAGATCCTGCGTAATCAAGGCTGAAGGCGCAAGTCTTGGATTCATTTGTTATTATTGGCAAAAGAAACAACGTCCACGAGAATCTATCGAAATAGGCCCTGAAACAAGCCTACACCAGTGGGACAGCCGCTCATGTTCACGAGTACACAGAGAACAATTCCGGTGTACCGGGAAATCATTGTAATCGTCTTAGGATTCAGGATGAAAGATGTATTTTACAGCTCTCATTCTATCTGTTGCTTTGACGAAAGAATATGCTCGAGGTTTCCAACTAAAAATGATGTTGTTGCTTCGAGCATTGACACCTTTACGAGAACAACCGCATTGAAAGGATCACAGATGTACGGTCTCAACGTCCTCACTTTGCATGGAAAGATGGAAAGTCAACGTTTGGATCTAACCTTCAACATATTGGACTAAAATGCTGTTCGGCCCCCCTGCGCCAGGATGCAAGAATCTGACTCACCGCGTCAAAGAAGGCTTTCCTCTTGATTAAGTCGAGAATACACTAAATTGGTGAATTAATCTGTTGTCGGACTGTTGTTTACCACTCGACCCGCGATCGTGCATCCTTTCTTTGCCAATTGTCTCAACATGTAAGGAACACAAGTCGTATCTGCACGACTTCTGCGAATTCCACCTTAGTATTCCAAAAAAAGTTACGGTATTTTCTCGAATTACATCTCAATCACCCGATAATGGCGTCGCGTCTTATAATTCTTGGCTGTTGATTAAACTTCCTCATGCTCGCTCTAATGGTATGCATGACTGTGGAGAGACCATACTTTCTGTCAAGAGATTTTGCACCCATGAAATTTAATCTGTACACCGAAGAATTCGTGGCCTCCATAAGCTCACGTGCACGAGCTAGTGCGATTAATTACATTATTTGGTGATGCTAGCTACTATAACTGATGCTGCCGTAGATGTTGCAGCAGATAGTTTTATTTGTCGTAGCGTTGGCATAGCACGAGCCAGAAAAATCCGTGAACAAAAACAGACCACCATTGTGTCGTTCGAACGATCTCTTATTATCCTTTAAAACATCTTGGTTGGTGTCTTTCCGATGGAGAGCATTACAACGGAGGCTAAGACTTTGCACTTATTGTACTCCAATATACAAATGATATTGTTGCTGGGTCTTTGTGCCTGGGTAGTCCTTCTATCTTGTTTTCTGATCAAAGAAAGTCATTGTCAAAGCACGGGATAACTTGCTATATGTACGATTTCTGGAAGTATTAATGCCACGACCCATGTATCAGGTCATTGCTTATGAGAACTTAGCAGGCTTACTTGAGGATCACATTTCGGATCCGATGCAAGCATTTTGGGTGGAGGTGACTTCTAAACTGAAGAAAGTATCCAAAGCAGCTAAGAAATGCGTCTTCGTGCTGCCTTTATACTTTACAGGCAGTATGTATCTCATTGTAACTAGAGATATATCCAAGATTACACCTTGCTTACTGTTGTTGCATTAGATCTTTATCTCTTTCTGCAGTGTGTGGGACGTGCTTCGAAACCACTGGTCGTAGCTGTAGTATATATGCTTAAATATCTGCTTCAGGAAAGTGGCTTTATTTTAGCAGCTTGTGCTTGTTGGATTGTCGAGCAATAAAATGATGCAGGTGTCCACGGTTTGCGGAATAACATGTCGATTCTTAATCTAGAGAAAGTCGTTCCACGTTCGTAATACGTGTCGACTGTATAGAGAATAGAATTCTTCGTCTTTCCGCATTATATTTGTTATCGATCGTACCGAGACAGCACGCTGAGGATAAGCACATGAAAGACAAGGGAGAGCTGCAAATGGGTGGGAGCATATACCATCGATATTTGTCGGTTGGCCGGATTCATTCCACTGCGGCCAATTCCTTATTCATTCATCCGACAATTACACACTTGAAATTCGTCGGGTGAAAAAGGATGTGAATGACTTCGACTTGTGCGTTCCTCGCGCAGTCGTGTCTACTTTGGAAACCGATTAGTTCTCGCGTGATTAGTAACAACAGTACAAGGTACGGCTGACAGGGCGCTTTGTCTTTAATTATTTGGCCCACTCGGATAGATTGACAAATTCTCGCTGGTAGCGCCATTTTTTATGCGTAAATTTAATCAAGGTTTCAGTTGCATAGTCCAATTTTGGATCATTTGCATAATCGCTACATTTTCAAGGTCACACTTCTTTGCGACATCGGAATTGTAACTACAGTGCGTAAAGACAGGGGAGGTGGAATCACTGAAGGGGCTGTGATCGACGCTGCTGGATCAGTATCCTGATATTGGGCAGGCTGACTACTTTTAGCGCAGGCTACAGATATCACAGACTGCGTACTTGTTATTATATCCCTTCAGGCAGCTGACACACAGTTGTGCAGCGTTTGCATAGTGAAGAGTTCGAAACAAGCAACTTTACCCCGTTCTATAAGATTCTCTACATCGCTCTTCTACGCAATGTAGCGGCTTCAGATCATTTCAGTGTACGCGGGTCCCGAAACAGATTGACGATGTCTCTCTCATCCACACATTCTGTGAAAATGGAAAGGATAGAAGGAAAACTGCTTATATTCTGCTTTTGCTTGATGCATTCGTCAATATGTTACCACATCGATCATATCTGAATGTAATCTCTATTGACCGACCAATTTAATAATAGTAGCAGTGTGACACAATATACTAGGACTTGAGAATTATGACACTGTCTGTGTTTCGGAATCGTGCGCAAACGAAACTGCGTCTTCTTACCACGTGTTCATCTTGTAAGTGGTCATGGTATTCCACGAAACAATCGAGTAGTTTGGTTTCAGCGAATTCAGGGAAAATTCATAAAATGGAGTTGATGCCTGAAGAAATTGTTGCTGAACTCGATCGACATGTCATTGGTCAGAAAGAAGCCAAACGTGCAGTGGCAATAGCTCTTCGCAATCGCTGGAGAAGACGTCATATCCAAAATGACAATCTCAGGGCAGAAGTTTCACCAATGAACATTCTGATGAGTGGCCCCACTGGCTCCGGAAAAACTGAAATTGCTCGGCGTCTTGCTAAGATGACAGATTCACCATTTCTAAAGGTAGAAGCAACAAAGTACACAGAAGTAGGAATATATGGCGCAAGTGCTGAATCGATGATTAAGGTTTGTCTCAAATGTATTATACGATACTCGCAACGCTCATTTTACGTGTAGGATCTCGTGAATGTTGCAGTCGACGCGGAGCGCGAAAAAGCTCGAAAGCACTGTTCTATGGCAGCGCGGGACCGAGCACTCGATAGACTGGTGAAGAGTATAAGTGAATCGTCATCGAGCCTAAAATCCCGCCCAAATTTACGTGAGGATATCGAATTCGGGCGACTTGACAATGTTATGATAAGTATCCAACTGCGCAATTTTTCCAGTCGACCTAAAGGAACTAGAGGAAGCATGGTACGAAAAAATGACAATTCGCGGTCTTGAAATGGTACTGGATACTGCGTTTTCATAGGATATGATGATGGAAATGCCTCCAGAGTTTGAGCAAATGATGAAGAGCCTCAATTCAATGGTGCACAAGCACGCAAACCCTTCCTCGAATGAGGAAAGCAATCCTTTCTCAAAGACTGAACGCCTGAGCGTTAAAGACGCATTTCAACGACTGGAATTTGAAGAGGCAGAGGATATTATAAATGAAGACGAGGTGATTGAAAACGCAATCGAAAATGTTCAGAATAATGGCATCATATTTCTTGATGAGATCGATAAACTTGCAGAAGGAAGTGATTCGTCCATAGCAGGTCGTGGAGGAGGTCACTATAGAAAAGGTGAGGGAGTGCAGAAAGAATTACTGGCTTTGACAGAAGGATGCGTGGTGAGTACAAGACAAGGATTGATTCACACGGACCACATCTTGTTTATAGCCAGCGGAGCGTTCCATAAATGTGATCCGTCGGACCTGATACCAGAATTGCAAGGTCGACTTCCAATTCGCGTCACGCTTTCCCCACTAGGAGCTCCTGAATATCAACGCATTTTGAAAGATACCGAGTACAATCTATTGCAGCAAACACAGGCGCTTTTGGAAACCGAAGGTATTCAGCTGTTTTTTACTGATGATGCGATCGTTGAAATGGCCGCTATCACCGCACAAATCAACTCGCAAAGCGACGATATTGGTGCACGTCGATTAAGTACAGTTGTGGCAAAAGTCACCGATAAAATCTCGTTTCATGCATCAAGAATGGATGGCATGACGCATCGCATCGATAAGGCTTATGTCAGGCAACGCTTGAGTTCCGTCATGGAAAAAACGGATTTGAGTAAATACATTCTCTAACTGGATACCAGTCGACATTGAAGCATCCGCGCACTAGCAATCTACGTATTTGCTGACTCTGTGGATTCCGTCTGATTTGTAACTATCCGTATTGAATAGATTATTCTCATCGTTGCAATGTTTCAGCTAAATTCTAATTACAACATACATTTTGGCAGAGTGGCAACCGGATACATTATTTTATAAATGCCAAACGTGTTGCCATTGAGATTTAAACGTATCTGCACATCCGACACTCGCTTTCGTATCGATACAAAAGCTACACGATTCCTTTGATGGAGTAAGGTCAGCAGTAATGTAGACCACATCAACACACTTGATCCACTGGACTTGATGCAATCGCCACAATTGAACGAAGATGTCATCGGACCAATTCCCAACTCAATGTGGGAAATCCAAAACAAAGTGATTGAAGAAGGATCTCTGGTAATCCTGTACGAAAACCACACATCTTTGGCTTATTGTTACGTAAAGCGTCAAGAGATATTTCAAAATCGTCACGGTGCATTTCACCATAATGACATGATTGGAAAACAGTTTGGCAGCACGCTTGTATCACGAAAAAAAGACTGTAGAGGATACATGATACTACTTGCACCTACGCCAGAGCTCTGGAGCCGTGCATTACGCCATCGAACGCAAATTGTATTCACTTCGGATGCGAGTGCGATAATATTTCAGACATCCTTAAAATGCGGATCACGCGTACTTGAGGCTGGAACAGGTAGCGGTGCGCTGACTACGTCTTTTGCCAGGACCGTGGCACCCGATGGTCATGTTTATACTTTTGAATTCAATGCCACGCGGGCTGAGATTGCATCCAAAGAATTTGACTGCAACGGGATGAAGAATCTTGTCACTGTCAACTGTCGTGATGTATGCTGTGATGGATTTCCCGATGAATTGATAGACTCAATTGATATGGTGTTCCTGGACTTGCCTTGTCCATGGAAAGCTATACCTAACGCAACGAAGATGCTCAAGGAAGGTGGTCGGTTTGCATCATATTCACCTTGCTTGGAACAGGTGCAAAAGACATGTGATGCGCTGCAGGAGCAAGGATATGAATGTAAGTGACATGGATGCTGCATGTAATGCTTTCGTTAGGTCACAAAGCATCTTCGTAGTGATCAAAACTATGGAAACGCGTGTGACTCCATTCAGTGTACGAAATGCCGACTCAAAGATTCTAAAAACTCCCGTAGAAGTCAGACTGGAGACCAACGAGTCAACGAATATCGAGCGGCTGAAGAAACGGCAGAAGCATTATGATATTCAGACGGTGCAACATCTTGTAGCAAAGAAAGACGATGAAATACGCGGACACACAGCCTTTCTGACATTTGCTTGCAAGTTCTTCTCATGAGATTATACTGCAGTGTGATTTTGCTTATAGAATCCCAGCAAATCCTTCAGAAGCAATTCCCTCTTTACCGAAATGATAATTCCATAGCAAGAAGCCATGTAGTCAGTGAACCATTCAAGTGTGGCCTTACATTGCTGTGTCGGAACTTAGTAACACCCTACGCAATAAGAAATACGTTATACCATATCAGCATATGCTCCCGCTCAGTTGACATTCAGCGCGTTGAATTCTGATTCACGTGCCCAAGACCTTCTTTAAAGGCAATAAACGGACTGAGCTTTGTAATCGAAAATTGTATCTTTCACCAAACACATTGAGTTTCGTTGATTGTGCAATTGCAAAAAAAGATTGCAAGCTTCTAGGTCACGAGCAGAGTTGAAGACTGTATTGTACGATCTGATTTGTATCATTGTGATTAAAGAGCATATCGTCGACTTGCTACTGTTTGATGAGTCCAACGCAAGACGGTCTTACAGCTTGTAGAAAAGATTTTTCCATTATGCTGAGGAAGCTTTAAAAACTAAGGAGCCTGAACTACTCCATATTTATAACTAAACGCATCCAAACGATCGTATTTTACATGAGCAAAGACAACCATAGCTTTTTCTTTCTTCGATGCTTTACGTTGGGACGTAACGTTTCAGGAATACATTCTGCTTGAAGAGCTCCTTTAAGTGGAATAATGTAATTACCTCACAAGAGCTGTACGCAGCGACACGTGATTCAAATTCATAAAATAGCGATGTAATGTAAAATCTTTGAGGCAAATTCAACTTGAAAGCGTCAAACTTTAGCTCTTGGATTCACATCTCGCGCTAGGATCAGATTTTTTTCATTCTACACTAGATTTATCAAATGGTGCATGGGAAATGTATCACAGCCCTTGGACGTAATCAACTCCATCTCTCTTTGATCTTGTTCGTATTGTTTCAGACTATTCCAATTTACGTGTCTCATGATGCGTGTAATGTGGCAGATCAACGCAACTACGAGGTACACACTTGATAATATCCTGTTTCATGAATAGATTGCTGTGACTCCAATAGTCAGCAATCTTAATAATGAACTCTTACGCCTGATTAAAAAATCTGCTTTCATTCATGCGGATACTATGTCGTAATTTGTGAGTAGCATTGAATCGTCCGGTAATGGACTCTGCCAAGTGATCTAATATTCATTTAATAAAGTGCAAATAACTGATCTATTTACTGCGTTCACTTTGCTTCAATTTCTCTCCTAGCAAATAGCCTGGAATTAGCTCCTTTCCAATCCCTGGTCGCCGAGACATTATGATCGAAACACGAACTCCGTGTTTTTCTTGCGTTCTACCACATAACTGGAATAAATACCCTGTAAATGATTTTTCCTGCTGCTACTGGATTGTCACTGCTGTCGTCACGCGCATAAAAGGCTTGCATTGGACTCGAAGCTTTTCGCGTTTCAGAATTCTGTCTTCTTGCAGCTATGGATGTACACTTGAAGCGAGCCAAGAATTTTTCTTCTCATTTGCAGGTAGAAAATGTGAACATTGCACATGGAACAAACTATAATGGATGATAACTCAAATGCGATGTGGTGGACATCCACAGGGACGTGATGATTTGCTCCTTGCGACGAAAAATATATGGCAGCATTCCGACTAGGTATATCGCTCTGGTGACGAATGATTCAAATGAAATCACACATGCGGAAAAAAGCTATAAAGGAAAGCAGACTGAGATGCTTGGGTATTGAAAAGAGTTTGAAGAGATTACCCGTCGCACGACAACTCGTTTGGGAAAAAGCATTTTCACCGCTTTCCTGCGATCGTGATAATATGAGAAGTTATTCCTTAACTTGTTGTTTGACCTTTGTGAAACGAAATCAAACGAACGGTTTAATGAGATTGTGAAGACTCCAATGTAAATAAACACTTCCCAGCACAATGTCGCATATTCGCCCAAAATCCTCCCGCACTTTTGGCCAGAGTAATCGTCATAAGGAATGTTGCCTTAGGCTACACATTGTTTCCAAAATAAAAGATTGACCGTACATTGTCACAAACAAAAGACTTGTAATCCAAAATTATTATAGCAAGAAGCCATTGACCAAGAGGATATGTGTACCGGTCCTTTTGTTCATTTTCTCTCGTGAGCCTTTAGGAGTATCGAAAATGTAGATCATGTTGATTGAGACGCAATGTAATCTTCGTCTTTAATCAAACTGGTGCTGATTGTAGGCGCAGAGTCTGATTGAACCGAGTTTGTAAGTTAGTCTGTATGAAGGGATCTTGAGTTCAGCATTCCGCTATCGGGGAGAGTCCACTGGTTCACAGTTCCATTGCTCGTTTTTTATCAAGCGATAATCGATAAGTGTACGGCTGCGTGATGACGCATAATACGATTTCCAATCGATGCGTTCAGATATGAAGAAGAAAGGTACAAATAGTAAGATACTTAAGCCCTGATCCAAAGGAGTCAGTACAGTCGAGCTTCTTGAGCAATATTATACTCGCCGTGTATTTTATTTTAGCTTGATTTGCGCCCAATCGACAAAACGCGCTGCGCGGAATCTTTCCATACTTTAAAGAAGTCATAATTACAGCTATTGAACGATACGCATGAGCGTCATGAGACCGTATGCTGTATTTCTGTCAAAATGAAACTCTCCTGACATTGATCTTCACACATTAGCCGCGGACCGCCTCCGGGTCCACCTCCTGGAGCTCCACCGGGAAGAGGACCGCCAGGAACTCCACCCAGCAATCTTCGTGCAGGAGACTCAGCTTACCCACAGTCACGCGGACCACCGCCAAGAGGACCTCCTTCAGGTCTGTAATCACCCACATTTTTCCAATTGTTCATGACAGAGACATCTGAGTAGAATTACTTGCAAAACGGGAAGCCTCATTGGGCGCATTCGTCTCGAAAGAATCGTCCGAGAATGATGTTGGAAATGGAGCTGGTGAGTCTGACTTTCCACCTGTTTTTTAATGACTCGGACGATTTCTTTTAGCGAAAAGACTTGTTCCTCCACTCACTCTGTCAGGTTGGCTTCACATCAGCATCCTGAGCATCGCTTCTCATACAATGTGGTAGGGTCTGCGGCTACCTTAGTACCAAGTAGTGTATCAGGTACAGGTGACTAGCACGACGTGAGCGTAGCTATAGTGCGTGTTTAGGACAGCCGCGAGCGAGAGCACCACCATCAGAAGCTCCTCCAAGATTTCTCCCTCCGAGCGGTATTGGACCGCCTCGTGGTCCTCCTCCAAATATCCTACCAGCCCGAGGTCCTCCCTCTGGATTACCGCCAGGAAAAGCACCCCGAAGCGGCTCGATCAACATGCCAATGCGACTTGCAAGAGGTCGTCCGAGCTCTGCATGGACAGCTGAAAGTGAATCAAAATTAGAAATTCCAGTCGAGGCGAGCGGTATTCAAGCTCAACACCTAAATGTGTCATCATAATGGACTCTGATTTTTTAGCTACCCTGAGCAAGGTTCCGGAAATCAAGAGCACTGCAGGAATCTCACCGGAAATATCACCAGCTAGTATCTCGAAAGCTAAAGACTCCCCGCTTTTACCAGAAGCATTTCTCAAATCGGGAGATGTACATCCTCAAGGTGCCTCAGGTGCATCAACAGCGCCTCTAACCATCTTCAGATGATACTAAGCATAAAATAACATAGGAAAACCATCAAGCAACATTTTCGAGCGATTTGGAAAACTTCATATTCGAGTTTTACGAGCGATTGATTTGAAAAAGATGGGAATGCTTGACAGAGCTGATCCGTATGTGAAGCTCACTATCGGGTCGCAGAGTTTTCAGACGCAGACGCATGTAAAAGGAGGACGAAACCCGGAATGGCATCAAGACTTTGAATTCAATCTCTCCACCGAGAAAGACATCGTCATCGAGGTGTTCGATGAGGAACAAGGAGTTAGAGATCGATTCATGGCCAAGGCTGTCGTTCCAATAGAGTCTTGGATTTCAAAAGGTAAATTTGACGGCGACATCAAACTACTTGATGCCGAGAGAGAACCAAATGGGCGATTGCTATTGTCCGTGCGATTTACAAAGCCGTCAGCAGTGCAGAGTACAGGATGGACAGCCCCACCCGATCTCCCTTCTGACGTTTCCAAACAATTTGATATTGTATCATCAGAGACAGAGCCAACAAGGGATCCGAACGGTGCATTTACAGATCTAGAAATTCTGGAAGCTTTCAAGGCATTCGATCTTGATCATAACTCATACGTCGGAGCTGCAGAAATACGTCATGTTCTCATCAATATCGGTGAAACCCCAACGGACCAAGAAGTTGACGAGATGATTCGAATGGTTGACAACGACGGTGATGGCCAAGTCAGTTTTGTAGAGTTTTATTCTATGGTCACCAAAGGACGACGACCGCCGCCGGAACTGATCCTTCGCGTATCTCAGCCCAAAAGCTCCGTCCCGCTATCAAATGTACAACAGGCCACTACGCCTGGCGCACAAGCGATACAAATGCGAAATGAACGGCGAATCGCGCTGGAAACATTCGCTCTTGGAAATGGGTTCCACTTGGAGTCTGTGGGGAATGCGTACAAACGCTTCCAAACGCTCAATAAAGACGGAAATGGACAGATCGATTTCCCCGAATTTTGTAATATCTTACAAGTGGATCCAACGCCGCAAAGTGAGAAAGTGTTTCGACTTTTCGATATGAACAAATTGGGTCGCATCGATTTACGCGAATTTATGATCGCGCTGTCCAACTTTTCAGGCACAAGCAAGGAAGAAAAACTCAAATTCGCTTTCCTGCTGTTTGATGAGGATGGAAATGGCGTTATTAGCCGTCAGGAACTTGTTCAAATATTGAAAGCGAATCACATGGCAGGCTCTGAAGCGGAGGTACGTCGACATCTGAGCCGAGAAAATCTTCATTTGCGTCATGTTTGCAGGTTGCACGGAAAGCGGATACGATTATGTCGCAAGGAGATAAAGACGGGGACGGAGTGATATCATTTCAAGAGTTTGTGATTGTCAGTCGAAAGTTTCCCAATATTTTATTCCCAGCGTATCCAAACCTGAAAAAGTGACTAAGAATTCACGGTACTCGGTATTTTGTTCTCAGCGAGTTTACACAGTAGAGATAATGCAACTAATAAGCGTTAAGAAGTGGCGGTTTATTGTAGTCAATGAAGATAATGTACAGTGTTTGCGTGTTATTTGGTAGCTGCGCTCTGATGATAGAACGTTAAATTAGGCAAAATGACTGGACCCCAAGTGATCCAAGTGGTGGAATTCGCATCGGCTCGGGCGTTTGAGCTTCAGACGCTTCATCAGGTCGCTCACAGCAGCTCTCTTTATTCGGTAACGGATATCAAGCTCTCACAACAAAAGAATCAACGTCGTCGAAGAGCAAACGCATTTCATTCCTATCGAACTCCACAACGACTGCGTCACTCGCATCAAAAACGAGTCAAGCAGAATAGTAAGCCTCACAATCGTAAGCTCCGTCGTCGACATCCTCGACTGCTGCATGAGCGTGCCTTAGCCGCAACAAATGGCTACCAATTAACGTCATCTCAACCACCAATTTTGTTGGAAAAGCAGCTTTTACGGACCCATTTCTGGCATGCAAAGAGAATGAAAATGCAGGAGTGTTGGGGATTCCAACTTCCTCGCCATCGATCTGACAAAAGTGTATCAGCAGCGCTAACAGCTCTCCGTAAATCAGCAGTGGTATGTGATTTTTCTTACTACGGGATCCTGGAACTTTGCGGGTCTCCTCAGTATATTGACAGTCTTTTACGCTGTGTTTCGGTACGTCACTTCTCGCACCCGGAGAATTCTGAGCAGTGATGTTGAGATGTAGGATCCGCTCGGAAGCGATATTCTGGATAAAGACGTACTCTCTGGCCAATGTGAAGGCCGTCTGTTATTATACCACTTTCAGACTTTTCCTCGGGCTTTAATAGGACCAGCATCCTTCATGTGGCGGCCTTGCCCTGCTTTGTCTGAGAAGCAGCTCTGGCTCTGGATCCACCCAGCAGCGTTTGTGGAGTCAGCTTCAGCCATCACAGCTGCCTGTGAGCACATGAATAGCGAGAATCCCCACAATCCAGTCCATCTATTTGATCGTCGGGGAGAATTGGCTCGTTTTCAAATTCGAGGACGTGGCACCGCGAGTATTCTTCTGTCGCTATGTTCAAAATCGACTTCGGGTACCTTCGTGACGGCTGACTGGGAGGAGATTCTAATGCATGGGAGAAGGAAAAATTTAGAGGTCTTTCGTCGTGAGTTGCACGATCAAAAACGCAATAACAAAACACATCCTTTCGACCAAAATCAAACAACTTGTGATTCAATTTTTCCCGTCATTATCCAAGATCCCCGATGGAAAGACTCAAACGACGTGAAAACGGAGCAAATGTTATCGCTGATGAGTGAACCTACGCCACGTGAGATTCCATCAAACATCGTGTATAGTCCTTTAACAGGAGCCGACATCACAGCCTCACTCAACAATTCAGATGATATCGAACCTGATGTAGAAAAACTCATGCAAGAGATCACAGATCTGTCAGAATGGAAAGGTTATCGACAGGCTCCATCACGAAGTCAGATGGAAGATGCACTCACGGTTGACTCCACTCAACATCTCAGTGTGTCGCCACTGTCTTTGCTTTGGTCTCCACGCGGTCGTACTTTTGTCAATTCAAACTTTACACACGATCACACGATGAATCAAATTCGATATATTCGTCGACGCAAACCAATGGATTCCAAAGCCCACGTTGATGGATTCGAAATGCATTTGATGTTTATTCGGCAATCCAACTCTGCATTTCCTGACCTGAGTGGCTGGGATATCCTTGTGGTTCCATCCTACTCAGTCACGTTACTGGAAGCTCTATCTTCTCGTGGCGCTATGATTATCGGTCTGGAAGAAAATCACGCTATTTCCACCGTCGGAAATGCTATGAGGTACGTCTCCATTCCATCACCGACGTTTTGACTAAGTTGTGAATCAGCTTCCCGGCAGACTATCCGGACACAAAAGCAGGTCAACAATACTGGAGTCAGCGTGCGACGAAAGAGTTTGAGCATAATATGAAGCGGCCGAAAGGCAAACGACTTGTTCCGAAGAAAGCGCTCGGAAGAGAAAACTTGGATTTTGCTCCGTCGTGGAATGAGCTAGGAGGTGAAAACAGCTTGGAAGCGTGGGTTGTTTTACGGAATAAAGCCTACATGCAGTCATTCAACTTTATAATGGAGGCTCCGATCCTTCCCACAGCTGTGAAAACACTCGTGCCTGTCATTCTATCTCTTCCTCGTCGCGGATGTTTTGAGGTCAACATGCGGGTACGTGTGTAGACCACGATTTGCATCAATTCTAATGTGTTCATAGCTATTTCTTCCAAATCTCATGGAGATTGAAAGCTATCAGGATTCACAATGGCAAGGGACTCAGTTAAGTTTATCACACAGTGTAGACGATCGACGCATTCTGTTGGGATTTGTCACGTCTGCGGTGTATGATCGACCCAAGGGAAGACATCGTGGCATTGGATTTTGTGGCGCTGATCAACTTCAGTTGTTAGCATCGCTGTCTGGAACCAAGCAAGAAAACTCGTTTTTGGCAATGACGTGCTCACAACAATCAGTCATGCTTCGCCCCGTACGTCTTTGCGTTCTCGTGCCACCGATGAGATGAAAATTCGAGTCCATTTTATCGTATGGACCCAAAGTATATACAAATACTAGTACTATTTCTGGTGCAAATTTGCTTTCGGCTTTAAGACATTGTGATATTTTGAGCCTCTGTGGCTGTGTCACCATCTTCAATTATGGCATCTATTCCATCATCAGCATCTTCACTATCACTCGAATGAAGACTCTCTTCTCTGGCTCCAGCAAACATATATCGACAAGGCCTGACAGGCTCATACGATGAAGCTGTGTCCTCGCTCGAAACCTCCCAATTCGACATCGCTGGATGAGGAAGTTTCCAATCCAGTCGACGACATAATTCCTGCACAATGTCGTCTGAATAACCTAATAGTTCTACATCAAATTGGTGCGGTCGACCGACGGGTTCTCTGTTCAATTAAGAATGAGATAAAATGAGAAAGTATCCGTTGTATCAAAAGAATGTATCTTACCGATTGATTAGGATCATTGGAGCATCTTTACGGATACGTCCAACAATGCTCCGAACAGGATTCACTTTGAGGGAGGATCCCATAACCAAAACCAGATCAACGTCATTTTCATCGCGTTTGATAGAATCATGAAATCGTTTCGGCAGCGGTTCCCCAAAGAATACGATATCAGGCTTGATGATTCCTTCCGGCGATCCGCAGTGAGCACACATTGGAACGCATTGTATGGCGATATCTTTGCGAATTGCGCTATTGGGATATTTACGCTTGCACGCCAAGCACGTGGCTGTGGCGAAAGAGCCGTGACACAGCACGGAACGCTCATCCGATATACCGGCTGCATGCTCCAACATATCGATGTTCTAAACACTGACAAAAATGAGCGCGTTTCAGCGTAATCGATGCATGTTGGTATACCTGACTATACACACGAAGTAATTTTCCTTTATCTTCCAGCAATTTTAGAAAATAATGGCTTTGGGAGGGCACAAAGGTAAGGCGATCTTTGTCTGGGAAAAGCTGTTTTGCAAAAGCGAAAAACGGGCGTGGATTGGAGCGAAAATAGTCGATATCTACAAGTCGAATATTTATAAAATGCAATGTTTCGAACGCTTGGAAAACGTACCGAACATACACTGTGGATTGGGAAGATTGTAATCATCAAGACGCTATACACAATCATAATACAACTGTGTTTGGTAAGAGTTGACGGAAGACAGCAATATACACAATACACAGTACACTATAAATCCCATTCTCGGATCGGAAATCGGGAATACCACAAGAAACGGAAATTCCAGCCCCAGCCAGTACCAAAATCTTCTTTGCATTTCGAAGAACATCGATTACATCATCAAATGTGTTGACGTGCGAAAGTTTTTGTCGTGCTGAAATACTTGGTTGTACTAAACGGACTCCCATCGACATGATCACACTCCACAATTCTTCATCATCGACGTCAAAATCTTCATCAAGACTCAAGCCAAGAGCGTCCATCATTTGTGATGCTTTGTAACCTTGATGTTTATGATGCAATAACCACGTCAAAAAGGACTCTTCGTTCAACTTAGAAATGTCATCGCCTAATCTATCATTAATATCCTTGGAATGGTTTTCTTGATGAATAATGGTTTTATTTCCTCCATTGGACAACGATGATGCATCGAGGATTATATGTTGTGCAACCTTGGTGTCATCGGCAATCGTCTCACTACTATGTATGGTCGTGTGTAATCGCGCTTTCGTATCGACATGTTCGCTAACCCCGTCCGTGTACGTACTGATAGTCGCCCTAATACAAGGATGCTCACTATAGGGAGAGGTGGTTACTTCCCCGCTCGATTGGTCTTCTTGTTCATCATCGGATGTTCGGTGCTTTTTCATAGGACGCGAAGATGCTGGTGTCGTCAACGAAGCTATAGATGAACCGGGTTTATCGGTAGAATTAGGAGTGATAATAGCATCAGGGTAGATTGTGTGTGGTGGTTGTGTGGGGAGGTTTTCGTGCTCACTCATGCTACCTAGAGTAGACATTCGGTAAAATACGAATGTACCCAAGTGTAGAATTGCGTATGTAACGGTTTAGCGCTTGTTCGGATGCAACACAAGGTTGCAGCGACGAACCTAACGCCGGAATGGCTTTTTCTCGTGAAGCGCAGACTTGCGCATATAATAACAAAGCAGTAGATGTAAGTTCAACAAAATTAGTGCAACTGGAACGCGAAGACAAGTTGAGACACGCACGCGAGTTTTCCACTTGGTTGTTGAATTACGCGAAGCAAATTGAAGCTATTCGAGCTAGAAATAAGCGACTTGAACAAGAGGTCTTTTTCTGGTAATTGCGATTCTTTCTATAATGCAAAGCTTTTTGTAGCTTTCATTCGATGCACATGCTGAACGGGATGATCCTTTCTACAATGAGCAAATGGCCGGGAAGCTTGGAGAGTTATTTCTACAAGGTAGCAATGTCATGTTGCGTTTGGAAATCGCAAAGCAAGAATTATCGCATTTGGATCAAGAAGTGAGTAAATATGAATTGTTAGTTGCAAATCAAAGAGAAAAGAACTATGCGATTGCGAATTATAACCAAACGCATTTACTCACATCGGGAAAAATTCGAAAGCTAGAGCACGATTTAGATCGTCGTGTTTTGAAGATGAACGAAAAGTTGCGGAGTAATCGGCGGCTGTATGACACACTGGATACACTGTATAATGAGCGTCTTTGCATGGATGCAGTGTATACTAAAAGAGGATTGGACCTTTTACAAAAGCAGCAACAGATAAACCGGTTAGAGAATGAAGTCCAAAGTATCCAGTCTGAAGTTTCCGATATCGAGAAAAGCATCGAAGATACACGGCAAGACGGTCAAGTTTACGAGCTAGAGTGTACTCAGCGTGCAAACAAACTTCTCGTAGAACTCACTGACGTCGGGCTTGACCAACATTCGCACAAATATATTGGTCCACTTCTGCCGATGAATCTCTTTACAGCTCTCGAGAAATTCGATATACCACACGAGACAATTGATACAAAGACGCAAAGTCTTTGCAAAACGCTTCGTAAAACAGTCAATAAAAACCGATGGATCTGCGGTCAAGCAAAAGCCACAACCGACATCGCCGTATCCACACTCACTGAAAATTTACGTTTATTTCAGCAGATTCATCAGCTAAATGGAACCACAACAGTCGATGAGGTCATTCAGACCTTCCACGCACAAGAAGCCGAGCATTTTGCAAGAATGCAACTTGTCAATAGCTTGGCACAAGAGCTCGATGAACGGCGCCATATCGTCTCTACATTACGAGAGAGAATTGGGAGGTCTTTTTTGAAAGTGCAAGCTGTATTTACTAATGAGCAACGTGTAATGGCAGAGTAAAATCACAGAACTACACGGCGAATTGTCAAAAAGCGAAGCAAGTGCAGGCGATGAATGCAAAGATTGAGGTACGTTTGCGAATTTTTTATGAAAGTCTTAGGTCTCGTTTGAAGCGTACACTCGTGCAAACGCGAATGAAAAAAGAAAGTGCGAAGGATTTAACGACATTTCTTGACGATCTAAGATCAGAGCTCGTCTCGTTCCACACTCGGCTGGGTTGTAAAGCACAAATAACTAGTTAGTACGGGATGTGATATACTATCTCACTCTAATTACATTCATGAAAGATGGTGGAAATCTGCACCAACTTTTCCACGAAATTGAAGAGCGCGCTACCACGATCCTCGAGCAAAACTACTCCACAAAAATAGTGTGCAATGGCGGTGGACACAACGTATACACCTCTTTCTCTTACAAAACGTATCCAACGCAACTTGTAGGTGCACATCCAACTGGAGCAAAACATCGATCCAAAAGAGTCGAATTTGTCTCTCCCTACATTTTCTCCAAAATGTGCAAAATCGCCCAAAGACTTCGGCTTGTATCGAAATGATCAAATTTTCCGATATGGAAACGTCGATCCGCCACAATTGTGCATGGACGACTTGGGCAAACGTGACGTGGCCGATGAAGCATACGCCTATACGTATGAGGAGCTCAAGTCGGACGTTTGGCCGATGGAATTACAATAATGAAAATCTAATAAGTATTTGCATTTATTTTTACGCTCGAACCTTTTCAAAGAGTTTTATGAGACGATGGAAGATGACGACTGGGAGACAGAGCGTGAGAATATAGGAAACGACTCATTCGCTGATAATCACACACTTGAGACGTTTTGGATTCCTTGTTTTACGGAAGGGGGTCTTTTGTATTACTACAACACAGAAACGTCAGAGTCTCAATGGGAATGTCCAAGTTCTAAGAGTTTTGATAGTGAGCGGGCATCCGCGCGCGATAGTGATAATGATCCACTGCGTAGTTGCACCCGAGATGGTGACGAATCAGATTCTCCATTGCAAAAGCTCCTGCAGCAAATAGGCCAGCGAATTGACGCATTCGAATACGTAAGTCGTCATTCGAAATTCATTTCATGATAAAACTTTTCGTAGGTGACAAACGGTGAATTTGAGGCGTTGGATTTCAGTGTATCGCAGCTACAAAGGCACAGAAATGAAGTAGGACCATACTATATTCAATCATTATCACTCCTATCTTATATTTGTAGCTTGTGCGAGGGAAAGCTCGGGCTTTAAAAGAGGTCGAACGTCTACAGTTTATCGTGAAAGCAGCGAATCGGCGATGTGATTTACTCGAGACACTCGCTCAGCTCGCACAAGAAAAGCTTTATGATGAGCGAGTAGCAAACGCTCGGTATTGCTCGGGCTTGGAACGTCAATTGAAAGCGAGTATCGATGCAAATAAGCAGCTCTTCCATGAATTGGAGACGGCTGAGGAACCAAACTCAAAGATGGTACCCTCTCAACGCATCGATGAGGTTTGGAATAAGTTCTTTCATAATGTGAAGGATACTCCACTTTCATTATCGGACGTCATCCAAAGAGGTGACATCGTCACATTGCAGCAACTACTTGTGGAAAAAGGCGATTTGAGTTCCGACGAGCCATGCGCTTTGCATCTAGCCTGTCGATATGGCCAGCCTGAAATAATGGCTCTGTTGGTTGAATATGCAGCTGATATCGAAGAAAGAGATGAACAAGGAAATACGCCGCTGCTTCTCGCTTGCCAGTATGGGCAGTCCGAGTGCGTCCGCTTTCTCGTGCGAAGTGCAGCTAATTTGTATGCACGAAATCACGCGGGTGAATCCGCGATAGAGCTTGCGATACAAAGCAGAGTGGACGACTGTGTAACAATTTTGAAGGACTATGGTGTAGATTTGAGTTTGGGTGAAGAACGTAGCGACATTTCGTCGAGTGATGTTCAGTCAATGGACAGACTATCGTGGGCGAAATGGCTGTTTGGTCGTATAAAACAAGGCTAAGATCTTGAAGTGTATTAGTTCATCAAAACTGTAAAATACCGCCAAAACGGCACCCGAGGAAAGCTAATACATTGCAACACGACATTTAATTAGCCATATTGATTTATTTAGAACGAAACGCGAGGCCCCGAACGCACTTTAAGCCATTTTTCTACGAGTTCCGAAGTAGGCGGGACACTGATATCCACCTCATTTTCTTCAAACGTGAGAATTTGTATTTGTCCATGTATACTCGTCTCGAATGAGAATATTACAACGTAGATCACATATACGTCGGTTGGCCGTTCGGAATGATCGTCTGCACTCCGGGCGCCTTGAAAAGAGTAGATCGCACTCGATATCTTACTCGTGTCACCTGCCACAACTTCGGCCACATCAAGTTCGCCACACCCTCCTTTCCATTTTCCAGACGTTCCTTGACCACGACAATTACATCCGTACTGAGCTGTGCGCACTACTTGTCCATTCAGCATCCAAATTGCGGGAATATTTGTCCCGCTTTGTGCTTGAGGCATTTTTGCTTTCACAATGAATATTTTTTCAATGCCGCTCCAACCGGCATACGCGATACCTCGAGAGAATCCACAGGAATTATCACAAGGGTTTGCCGACATGACATTCAACTCCAGACCGTCATCCAATTCCCCTCTAAACGACACTGATTTCGTAGACGACGTCGTTGCATCAGAAGTAGCAAAACTTTGTGAGTTCCCGTGACAAATATCCCATTCTCCGCTTTTTGCTGCGTCTCCACGATTATTGAGGAATACCATATTTTTCACATTTCCCGAAGACGCGTTGTATGACGATGTCTGTAACCACGCACCTGTTCTAGATCGATGAAATACACTAATTGCCTGGATACTCATAGGGCCGCGAAATGATAGCGTCAAGTCTTCGTGGAAAGGAGCAAGTGGGCCACTTACACCATAATCAGCTTGTACACATTGCTGAGAGCCATTGCACCTCATATCGATGACTTTGCTGTAAAAACCAGATCCGCCTACCGAAGTGAATGTCATGCTGTGTTTTGGGCTTTCCCAAGTGTGAGTGGTTGTTGGTGGCGGTCTCCCTTGTTCGCGCGGTTTCGATGAAGAATTCGACTTATTGATACCTCTGTCCATCATAACGACATTATTAATCGTTTGAGAATCGTTCAAAACCGATACAACTGGATACGGCGGTACTGGTTGAGGAAACGAGTCCACATTATCCGATTTGCTCGATTCATCCGCTTCTTTTTGATGAGAAGATGATGAGAAACTGGATGCGTCATTCAGCACGTCGTTACCAAAAGGTTTCTTCGAGGAATCCTCATGCACGAGTCGAGTAGAAACACTGTCGTTTGCCTCCTCATTGACTATTTGAGAGGAAATGCCGCCGTCAAAAGATATAGTTTGATTGATTGTGGAGTTCTCAGACTCAATTCCATTGTCATCTCCCTCAATAACCACATCAAAGCAAGTTGAGTACGCCGCACCTCCAGCACCTTGAAAATCAGTAAAATTACCATCGAAATCTGTCTGATTGAAAAACGTCCAGTACCACACCATGGAATACGTCCCCGAAGCAGCATTATGCGGAACAACAAAACTTCCAACACACGGAAAATAACTTCCAGCGCGCCCAGTCGGATTCCCATCCCGATCAAAAGCTTCGCCGCAATTCCCATCGTCAAAATCGTGCAATTGTCCGTCAACTAATTTTTCCGGTGTGAGATCGTGAGGACTTTCAAGCATGGTGCTTGGCTCATGAGTCCAGTATACACCATACGCTGTTCCACTTCCGCGTTTATCAATGGCGGTGTGGCCATTTGCAAAGTAAGCATAATATAATGTGTCGCCTGACTTTGCGTGTATACGCGTTCTCCAACCCGTATACTCCGCCTGACTTTGCGTAACTTGACACAAGGATTTGCTATTTGCACGTATTTCATCTGGTAGTAGCTTATATGTGAATTTGACGTTTACATCTGGGTCCCCGCGACCAGGGTAATTATAGCCATAACCCTCACATACACCGTTACCTCTAGTTCCCGTAAGAACCCACGCCGCACTGCGTGTATAAACAACATCGAAGTCGTGATCGATACAGTCTACCCAGCTGTGGGCACTGATCAGATCATAGCGAGCGTACGCATACCAATATATGATCAACAAGTTGTTAATAAGTTTCATGTGTTTTAGTGATATACGCGTAAAGCACAAACGTGTGCTTTAGAAACTCAATAAATGACCTCATCAATGATGCGTTCCTCTCAAAACGGTTTTGTTTGATGCGTTTCATTATCTGCATCATCTCAGGCTGCTATAATTGCATGTGTGATGATAACCACAAATCAATAAAAAGTACATAAACACCAACGGATAGATATGATATTGTGTCTGTCTTCACCTTGTACTGACGTAACCGTGTATCCGTTGCATAAGTCCACGTCAGTGGTAAAAGAGCTGGTGGATTTGGAATAAAAATTTCCCTGAATACAAATACAACAGTAAAAACATCAAAAATTTCAGTATGGGAGTGAGTGATTATCTTTTACAGCGTAATACGGAATAGAAGTCCCTACGAATTTCTAGATAAGAATTCTTGCAACCCTAAATCAACAGGAAACATTAGCGCCGTCCAATGAAAGGTGTCGTCCCCCATGATGACGGTGCTTTTTTCTTTCTTAGAATGATCAGTACAAAAATTACGGGCAGACACAGTTCTAAGCTGTTGCTAGAGCTCTTATCCTAAAAACAGTAGTGCTCAGTGCGCAGTACTGAGCACCAAAGGCTTTGTTTAATAGCTTACACGATGGATTCCACACAATATGGTTTACTCATAGCTAAATTGGTCGCGCAAACATGCTCTGTCAGTGTAACGGGATATCTCATCACCCGCAACATTCGCAAATTTTTCCACCGTCGCGCATTTTGCCTCTCCTCGGCCAAATCAGAGCCTCGTCAGCAAGATGCGCCCGCTATTAATGCAGACAACTCGCCATCAGCTCGCATCCTATGGGCCGCCTGGTGCTCTGATTTTGCATTTTCCTTATTTGGATGGATACAAACATTCTGCCTTGTCAGCAAGCTCACACCTGTCAATGACTTTCGTCTGACATTGTACGCGCAAGCACCTCATTGGTCTTTTCAAATTGCTTCATTTTGCTGGATGGGAGTTTTAGCAATTTACATAACTAGCCAGCGCCGCGAACAATTTGATGTTACGATTTGCCATTATGTGATTTGGATATTTATTCTGTTTTATTGGATACTGGAAATCTCTGCAATATATAATGGAACAGCTTGGTTCACGCATTTGGCGACTTTTCTCTGGAAAGCTGTTGCAACAATCAATTTTGGAATTGTCATTATCTGCTGGGCGGTATATGCGCGAAGGGCACGCAAACGACTCCGAAATGGGCAATTTGTAATCTCCAAGCTTGTTGCATACACCATTTGTTTTATTTGCTTTGTGTCACCAAATATTATCGCCGAGCTTGTTCATGGAACAACACGAAGATACACAATACAAATGGTTTTTTCTGCTTTGCTCCAATTATGGCCGACAGCAAATGGATTTATTGCTTTGACAAAGACCACTTGGTGCCTTTGCTTTTTTACAAGTATGCAAACTTCCGCTCCACTAACGAGCGTAGGCGGTAAGAAACGGTACCTTATGTCACAGAAGCTGCCTGAACTGAAAGGACTTGAGATTGGTGAGAAGATTGGCGAGGGTGTTGCTGTTGTGTATATGGGGAAATGGAGAGGAGCACAAGTTGCTGTGAAAATGAAGTCTGTGATATCGGAAGAATGTGAAGACGATGTTTTATTCCAGCACGCGTGCAATTTGGAGATCCAAGAAGAAGCACAGGTGATGAAGCAATTGAGTCATCCAAATATCGTACTCTTTATGGAGGCTGGTTTTTATCGGGGCTCTATTTGTATTATCAGCGAATATTGTGCTAGAGGATCGCTACGTGATGTGCTGAAACAAAAAATACATCACCTTAGTTGGCCTACACGTATCCGACTAGCTCTTGGAATCGCACACGGTATGCAGTATTTGCACAGCGCCAAACCAGCGATGATTCATCGAGATTTGAAGAGTCCAAACGTACTCGTAGACGATTCTTGGCATGCCAAAATTGCAGATTTTGGAACACTACGGTTTGCTGAAATTGTCTCGTCCGTTCGAAATAGTATAGCAAACGGACGGGACGTGGAGCCATGTGTAATGACAGGAGTGGTAGGCACAACACGCTGGATGGCTCCTGAAGTGATCTTGGGCAACAAAGTATACACTAGTAAAGTTGATATCTACAGCTTGGGGCTCATTCTATGGGAACTCATTGGAGGCCAATTACCATTCGAAACGATGCGATGGAATCATGAGATTGAGAAGGTGATTCTCCTCGGATTTCGGCCGAGCATCAACTCGAAGCAATGCCCTACTTGGTGGAAAGTACTGGTTTCTAAATGCTGGGATTCGGATCCAGAAGCTCGTCCAACCATCCAAGAGGTCATCCGGACTCTACAGCGGATCGCTCGGGAAGAATTCTGCGGAGAAGAAGGCTTTCGTGGTACAGAGACAGCTTCGAGCTGGAATGAAATGGACCAGAGTATGTCTGAGTCGCCTTTTGTATTGTATGCAAGAAACGCTGGCAAAGCTTCGGCTGTACCTTCGAAGAGGAGTAACTGCAGCATGCTGACGTCCACAACTGTGAGCACTTGGACATCAGTCTCTGCATTGGGTCACTCGCCTAGTCACACATCTGCCGATGACCACTCGACTTTGCATCGACTATCATGCGATATTGAGGTTGCAACTCGTTGGAAAATTATCACGAGCGAATCAAACAATACATTCGATACTCCGCTATTGGAAAGTAGCTCTGCAGAATCGTCATAGATCCCGTGTGTTCGGTGATGGTAGCAAACGTGGGCATCTATGAATTATCGCTGTTTTGTCTTGGATTTGGATAGACCTTTTTTCTTCTTGGACTTCGTTTCGGACGGTCGATGTAACTGCTTGAACAGCTCAGGAGGGATCGAAGAATCGACAAGAAAAGATTGAATTTTGGATTTGTTCTATCATATCACCGTTCCATTCAGAAACAACCCTCAGCAGTCAATAAGAAGAAAACATACAGTTTTGACCGCTTTGAGAAGTATTTCAGCTCCTGTGGCCTCAATTGGATTATAAGTCAGGTCGACATGCGCAAGGCTTTTACTGAGCTGAAGACTTTGTCCAAAAGCATGCAAGGCTGCAACGCCATGCCGAATTCCATTATCGGCGAGATTGAGCCTTTTTAAATTCACAGACCTTGCAAGACCTAATGAAAAGTGATACAAGCCTTCATCGCCTAAATCATTCCCCTGTAGAGAGAGCGTTTCCAGCGCAATATGAGGCATGGCGACGAATTGAGCAAGCTTTATGGATCCTTCCGCGCTGATATTGCAGTACTCCAAATAGAGCTCCTATCAGTTGATCACACTTGATCATGAGACTGATTCATTACTTGTCACTATCCACGGACATTACCTTGAGGGTTGTATTGATAAATAAACCATCACAAAGTTTACTGGTACCGCCATCGGATATTTTACGATTATAGCTGAGATTCAGTGTGTGTAATTTTCCGCTAGTAGAGGTTCCCAAAGCCCCTGCAATCGCATGACAACCTTGTTCTCCAATATCGCAATCCAATAATTCCAAGCGTGTGATGGAGATCTTTGTACAGCGTAACAATGAAGCCTGTACGAATGTGGTAGTAATTCCCATATCATCAGCTTCGTGCGGCTTCTTACGATTGCTAGAGCACCCTCATTGCCAACTTCCTGTCGCCATATACGTATGCAACGAATATGCGTGTATATTCCGGTTCCTGAAAGTCCTACGCCGTAAGTGCGAGTCAAGGCCTCATCATTTAAGCTGACTGGATAGTAATGCGGAAAGGATATCAAAATAGCGCAAGTGAAAGCTTTTAAATCTGTTGGTCCTATGACGCCCCCGGCATCCTCAAGTAAAACCTGTAATCGATCATCAAAGCACATTTCAGCGGGCTGTATGTACGCTACGCTTACATTGTACAATTCGGATTGTTCTTCGTTGCCTCGAATCAGCTCATAGATAAGAGTGTTTGTATTCAGACCCATTGAACTATGAGGAGCTCAACGTAACCTGTTTAACCTTTTGTATATGTGTTTCAGTACCGGCATGTTTTCGCATAGTTTGCTAATAACATTTGACGTGATATGTTGACAGCATCGGGTGCGTTCTTCTTTTTCATGGGAAAGAGGGAGGCTCGAACGAGTTTTCTTAGTCAAAGCACTTTATTGAGATTTCGCTCAAAAGGTGTAAAAGAACGCGATATAATTAGTCGATACATCGGAATTTGAAGACACCACTTGATGTCCAAATTGACTCTAATCTCATGTGACTACCTTCACGTCTTACTCAACAGATGCAAAGAAATGCACTCATTGCATCGTCAAAGGCAATGTATTGAGTGGGATTCGAACGGATTGTGCTTGCGATGTTGTATTGACGATACCAGCACCAGGAAGGAGAGTCACTTATTGATGTATATATGCTGGAACAGCTCTAGCGAGCTATAAGGATGAACAGCTATATATATCATTCATGCTATCGTGGAACCGATTAAATGCAAGAGAATATTGTTCGTGCGGTATCAGGAACAATTAAAAGGTGGTCACAGCACTTGACACTTGTGCGTATTACACGGCTAATTATTATCGTGAAAAAAGCTTAGTCGTTCTAGTATTAGAAATATGGTGTTACTCATTAGAAGTGATAAAATGCCATTCGAGAAACTCACTTCTGGATTCGAAGATCTAGAAGCTAGCAGGGATGAAGATGCATCGTCACGCATTTAGATTCGGTGATGACGGTCGTAACGTAAATTGCAAATATTTTATTGCAGCGCTTTATTGAAGAAATTCAATATCGACACATGCCGTCACGGTAACGCCTTGAAGCGAAAAATTTAGATCGTGTATAAAGCGGGAAATCAAATGGCTAGGGAAAAGAAGCTTTAGATATTTCATGTCGCTTGGCAATACATTTAACCAAATGGACACGATTCACCTAGTATACGGATTGTTGTCCTTTCGCTCGTGCATACATGCAACTTAAAAATCGATAAAAAAATTCATCAGGCAACATGAAGTTACCATGTGAAGATACATATTCCGTACCTTTTGACTCTGGCTTTATATGGTAACCCACCAAAAATTAGAGCGTCCACTCTCATCGCATTCCACTCAACTTGTAGCTGCTGGCGGAAAGATCTATCAAGAAGTTCAACTCAGTGTCAAATTTCCCTTCAAGGTCAACAACGTAACAAGATCGATAAATAAAGACCGCGAGATGTCTACAGCACCTGCTAGTTTCTGTGGCAAGCTTTCCCCGCGTACCAAGGTGGTGACTTATTGCTCTCTCAATCCTCCAAGTTTGTCTCCAAAGATAAGGAAGCTGTTTGCTTCCACCGATACTAATAAAACTCTAACGTTTTTGCAGAACGCGCGTGAATTGAATATTCCCGTTCGATCAGGAAAGTGGAACTTGATAGAAGAACAGTATTTGCGCAAGCTTGTAAAGTTATTTTCAATGGGTCTGCTGGAAAATATTGAGCCAAAAACTTCGATGCGATCATGGCTTTCAAAAATGCTCAACTGTTGCCCGATGAGAATATCGAAGAAACAAATGCATGGTGAGAAATTCAGAGGAAAGGCTAAATTTAGAAGAAATGAAGTTCAAATACATGCAGTGACGCAAGCAGAATATGACGCGATGTGCACCGAAGTGACGAGATTAAGGTGCGAATTTTTGATACAGTGGGTGCAAGACGAATTTAGACGAAAGGGGACAAAGGAATCGACAAGAGATTTTAAGATGTGGTACACAAAAGCAATCCAGACTTTACCCAAACCTGTGATCGCTAGAAATGATTGCGTTCGGGAAATATCTTCAAATATCGAGCAGGAAACTTTATTCAGGTTCATCCACACTTTTGAACTGAAATTGTCGAATAAACGAGCAAACAGCAATGCGCAAAGTCGTAATAGTAAACATTGCAAAAGAGCTCGTGCCATAATTTGGGACAACAGCAAAGATATTGATCATACATTACAAAGTGCAGTTGATGTGAGCAAGAAAGACCGTTCTCGACAACAAAATGGCTGCTCTGTACATGCAAACACTCACGATCGTCATGGCATAAAGGACTGGACGTTCGGAAGGGATGAGTACGCCTTTGGAGATTGTACACTAGATGGTGATCAAGGGACATTTCGTGCCATGCTGCGTGCAGAAAATGACCCAAAAGAATTAGGTGGGGGAGCAAATGCAATATGGCAATCATTCAACGAAGAGCAAAAGAAGTCTTATGGCGAAGATACAGTCAAAGTCTATCTGGACCCTATGGAAGAGTTTTGCGCTAAATATCCTAGTCCATCCTGCATTGATTTTGGTTTACCAAGTGCCTGGGATTTTGGCTCCTATTATCATAACGAATTTATATTCAATCCAAATGGAGGCTGGGAAGATTCCGATTTCGGTGATAGCTCTCTCAATGCTTCCGAAAGCTGCTTGACACAAAACGAGACGACGTCAGAGCTATGGCCAAGCAGCCTTCTGGTATGAGGTCAAACTATGACCGATGTTACAAAGCTGAAGGCTGTCGATCATTTATCACCATTTTGCAGCATTTATGATGTGCCACAATCGCGTGCTTAATCTTTTTTCTTTTCCGCTTGCAAGGAATTGTATTTCAGATCATAGTAGGGTTCGTCTGAAATATATTCTTTTTGATACGCGAAGAAGAGCAACACGTTGTTTCCTATACCAGGATTGGCCATTTATTTTCTTCCTTCACAGAATTTATGGCTCCACCACTGCATCGCTTTTGTCACAGACAAGAAGATACTGAGATCGAAGAAATTGACACAGACACTTTACGAAAGAATCAGTCATCACAATATGACACCTTTCATCACTATCGTCCGCAGAAGCGACGTCGAACATTGTCCGAGCGTCTTGAAGAATTATGTTTGAGCTCAAATGATGCAAATATGGAGTCGGCTTCATTCGAAATCGATCAAGCGGATACACAAGATTATGAAAGACAGTCTGAAATGCAGCTTTCCTCTTTCCATCGCATAAAGAGACCGTATGATTCACGATATCTTATATCAAAACAATCGGAAGCTGCGCGTACGCAGACTAACCGCGCTAACAATCTGATTTTCGAAAGTTTGGTATCGCAGTATCTCGCGAGTGAAATCAGCTCTTTGAGGTCAGTTTGAAGCTACTTTATGAACACGTTTGCCACGTCCGCATTGGCTCTGACATACACATTCATAGCACGGATCTAGTAATCTACCATCCAAAACCTGAACACTCACGCTTCTACGCATCGAATCTGGGTTTTCGGGCAAGAGGAGAGCAGAACACACAATACGTTGATGATTATGACGGTATTGACTGTGCCGGGAATGAGGACGTTGATATGAAACTTGCAGTGCCAAAAGTACCGAGACTAGCCAATTCTGTAACGCATTCAGAATGGTTCACCGAAGCACAGGAAGAATTCTGATCGGACTGCCGCATGTCTGTGCTTTCGCCAAGTAGAGATGATTGTGGAATCGACATGAAAGACCTAGAAGAAGTCAGATATCACTTTCCTGTTTATAGCGTTCTAAACGTACGCGGCGAAACACTACATTATTTCATCCAAATGAATTCTGGATGGCGGCTATCCGCTTCAAATAAGAGCCTCCTTTCGGATGTCTTCTATTTTACTCGTCCAGGCACTCTTACCACTTCCTCTGCTCATTTATCTTCCGCGGCTGCTGTAAGCAATATGTACACATTCCTTTTCTATCAAATGCTACGAAAACACTTGTAGATATGGCACGTCTTTGGAGCAGAATCTGGCGCGTGCGTTACCGTGTGCGGTGCTTTCCGTCCTAATTTTGATGGTTTTTTGCGCTTGGAAACTCTCACATACGGCTTTCATGTTCAGCAAGAGCAATAATTCTCGCGATTTTCTTCAGTCTTTTTTTCGGCATGGAGTTTTCGGTCTCACAATTGGAGGTATTGTGTGGTTTGTCGTTGTTGTTCTATTTGGTGCTCCCCTCTATCAGTACGTATGCAATCAGCCTCTTGAAGTACGGAAACACACTTCATTGCTCTTCTTTTGTAGACTATTGGATCGCTCCTTATTATTATCCCTTCTACTTGCGGCTTTCACCACCTTTCCGCTTTCTATTCATTTTGGTCCCAACGTCAGCATGTGGATACAAATTGTTCTCAATCTGGGCTGGAAGGATAAGATGTATACTCTCACGACATGGAATAAGGCTTCAAAGAAAGAAAAGTATCAGATCTTCCTACAAGCATACTCGACTGCGTCTTGTGTAGGAGCAGTTGTTGGAACTTATGTTGGAGCGTTTCCGATTCCGTTGGACTGGGATCGGCCTTGGCAGGTGATGCTTGCGTTATATTTGATCAAATGTGCTCAACACGTGATAAATAACTCATGACGTAGCAATGGCCACTCACATGTGTGTATGGATGTCTTGTTGGCAACTCAATGGGGATGTTGGGGCTTTGGATTCACCTACAAACTCACAAAGCACAATTTCAAGATGTATTACGAAATGGGCAAGCCGCCAGAATAGAGTGATGCAGTGAGGAGTACGTTAAAACATATCATATCATGTGCGACTACTCAAAGAAATCCTGAGTTGCGATCCGACTACAGCGCTCTGGAAATGATCCAAGAGAGAGGCTCTCGCGTTTCTGCTATCATGAACAAATAAGGTCTGTAGCAGCTCCTTGCGCTGTGTTCGGTCACAAAATACGCTCATATCACAGGCGAATCCAATCAATGTCACCTTGAGCTCCCTGCTAGAAGAAGAAAGCGCTTGCAAGTAGTGATCCAGTAGCCTTTTCCGGTATTGTATCCGATCTTCGCCATGTCGTAAAATCTGTAGCACTATCTGGCAAATGGAGGTCACCATCTTGCCACTTGCAAATGGATACTTCAAAAATCCCGAGATCGCATTCAACGGTGCGATATCCGAATCCACAAGTGCTTTGCATGCATTCACATTCTTGAGCTCTCTCGTCGAATCGGATACACTATCGGCACTTTTTGCCAAAAAGAGCCTTTCGAGTATCTGAATGATTTTTTGTATGGTGTCGTTGGAGAGATTGGCAACTGACTGTGATTGCTGCTGCAGGATTGCTAAAGTCTGTTGCTCCTCCGCCGCTATGACGAGGCTATTCGAAGCAATTGCCCGTGCTGCTGACGTGATCGATGTGCTGTAAATTGGCTGCAAAAGTTTTGACTCTTCTCCATCGAGCGCCGCGGTTGCGATAGCATTGGTAAGAAGCTTGAAGCGCGCAATTGTGTCTTCATTTTCATACAACGCGACCACATTCTTCAATAATGCAGCTGGTTCTGGTCGCACGACAATTGGACTTGCACCTTCAAAATCCATCAAAAGTGTATGACGAAAGTACTCGAGCACACGTAATACACTGACTTGAAATCCAAGTGTTTGGTACTGCACCATCAGTTGCAAGAATTCGAGTAGAATTCGACTGATTGGGAATAACAACACCGAAAATTGACGGAGTAATGGATCCAAAGCATCGATAATTTCCATAAGCTACGAAAAAGTGTCAACGCGGAAAATTCAACCGTTGCATTCTTACTTGCTCAAACCAATTTGATCGTAGGTATAACTGAGTCAGCGTGATTCTGCCCGAGAATCGATCGAATTGAGCTGGTAATCGAGCAACCAGCAGCAAGGGATGGTTTACGACAAGCGAATGCAGCTGATCCAGCACCGTTGCACGCGATACGCTACCTCCTTTTGTCTTACCGATTGCGGTCGTTGCGATGTCATTGAGCAAGCTGCTAAAAATCTCGCTGAGAATATCGTCAATGACATTCGTGACCTTGTTCCTGCACACGAGCTTTGTCCAATCCTTTAGGTCTTTTGCACTTTTCAAAATAAGGTGTGTGTGTAGCTCCTCGGAGATCGAAGGCATCAGTGCACTCATTCGAATTGGCTCTGTCAGATACACACTCTACAAAAACGTGAATTAATGACGTCTAAAGCTCTGTCGATGCGCATTGGCTTACCATGAGCGCTTCTGATCGTATTTCTTCGACCAATGTGGCCAAAGTGCTTCCAAAAGTGAACCACTGACGCGGTGTGAAGTGAATGATTTCTTGCAGTACTAAAGCAAGTACATCAGAGTCACTATCACATTTGGAGATGGTACATTGTTGTATCAAAATTGGAAAAATCATATGCTCCGAGCCTTTGAGGAGCCGTTCGCACAATGTTTGAGCTTTTCGATGCTTTATAGCAAGCAACCTTGAAAGTAGCATCAAGATCGATAGAGCCTTCAGCGTAGTCGATGAGAGTGGTAGTGCTTTCCAGCGAGGTGATTCGAGATGAAGGAGAGCACGGCGGATGAATTTGTAAGTAAGCTCCAGTAAGTCGGCAACCAGCTTATTTCTCTCATCTTGTATCACACCAAGCTTCATTTCCAAACCAGCGATGTATTTCTCAAGAAAACTGACGATGGCGACAACTGATTTTGTATCGGCGATGGTACAAAGGACATATTGCAGGATTCGCTTAAACACTGCTTCATTAGAGGCCGTTGAGTCTTTCAGTGCGGCTAGGAATACATCATCAGCCAGGAAAATGGCGAGTTGTTCGGCACCGGATGCACTGCACGCTTTCATCTGTATATTCGACGATATATCAGTCAGAAAACGCTCCAACGCTACTTGCTCATCGTAACTCGAGTTGGCTTGTAAATTATTGACTTGTCCACGTCGCTGTAAATATTCCTCGAGACACTTTGACAGTGATATGTCACCAACTTTGCGCGAGAGAGATAATCGGGTCAACGATTTACTTCCTGCTGCGGTTTGTACTTCCGATATATTTGATACTTGAAGAGATTCGAGCTTGAGAACAGAAGACGGCCTCGATTCAGCTTGCGTTTGTATCTGCTCCCAGTCAAGTAGATGCGATACAGGCTCTATCTTTTTTTTGCTTGGAAACATCAATGCCGAAGATGGTGACTGTACAAGATTCAGAGTTGATTTCTGATGGAGCCAATTCTTCACAAATGCATAGGAAGCGTTCTTTTTGAGCTCTTCCTCATCCAAACCGATAAACGCATGCTCCGATTTCAAAAGGATATCGAGGACAAGTGCTGCACACTCTCTTAAAGGAGACTTGTTCGCTGTGTGCAGCACAACAGAGCTTTCGAAAATGCCGTCTTCGAGGGCGTGCTCAGCATGCTCTTCATTTAATACACATTTCGCATGCAGTTTTTCGAATATCATCGATCTGCATGTGAGTGGATGGTACGAACAGAGCAATAAACTCCATAAACTCTTCACCGATAAAGCTTTTCCCACAGAATGTATCAGATCATCAATATCATCAAAACAGTCGGTCGACGTATTGAGCTTCACGATGCAGATGGAAACCAGTAACTCCATGAGCAGAGGCTCGGGACAAAGCTTGACATCTTTCGTTGCAATCAAACCCGTGCTTGAGCGAACTACATTACTTGAGCTGGACGAGCCTCGTGATGCTACAGACCGTGGAAACAATGCCTGTTTCAAAAGCTTGAGGTTCTGAAGCGTGCTTTCTTGCGATCCGTTTCGTCTGCTTGGATCCAAATGACTGAGAAATCGGGTCCAATTTGAAAGAAGGATAACGATACCGTGAAAAGTGGTGATCGGAAGTTTGAGTTCTTGAATCTTGTGATTTTTATCCATCACATGCACAACTTTGAATTCCGCAATTGAAGTCACGGGAAGCTGTTTCATTCCGACTTCCACTTGCTCTGTTACGGCCACAGCAAACACATCCACAAAAATGCCATAGATTTGATCATTTGATACTAAATTGTTGACAATAAGTCGGCGTTTCGTCAGAAATTTACCAAAAACGTGAGCGAGCATTGACACTTGATCGAGACTCATGCCAGAGCTATTTTCCGCAGTATCGACGCCATCTTGTGCCGAATTACGCCAGAAATCGTACATGGCCTGGATGCAGGATGTCAAAGATGAAATCGATGCTTCTCTGGCCAGAAGGTTTTCAAAGCACAATGCCACAGCTTCGCTAATCTGATCGTAGCAAGCAAGTTTGGTAAGGAGTGGAAGCCAAGTAAAAGCAAGTGCACTGTCAGCAATTTCGGGGCTGAGCGATCCGAATACTTTGCCATTGATGTCGTCCGTCGCTGAGCTTGATTCGTCCTTCATCTTGATATCGTTGTCCGTCCAAGGTTGGCAAAGCATCGTTAATATACTTGCGGCAACGTGTCGGATCATTCTGTCGGAATCCGCTAATTTATCAACAAAGAATCGAATGATGGAGCATGCTTGATCATTATCCGTGTCCGATACATGAAGCAGGTTGTGCAGTTTGGATAAAAGCTTTGGGCCGATGTGGACGATAGGCTTCGACAATGTGTCGTCTTCTTTGGACAAAGTGTTCGTACTCGTTCCGTTTGTGTGATTTGACCGCTGTCGAATGTAAAGCAGCAGCAATAAGTTGCAAAGTGAAGTCACAGGCAAGTATTGCACAGTATCGAAATCTTCACAGACAATGTCCACGATCCACCATACTTGATCGCCCAAAGTGTCATTTTGGCTAGAGAATCGACAAGTTTTTGTAGTCTCTTTAGAGCAACCAAGATCATGAGAGACCATCTCCGTAAGGAAACCGCATTGACGACTTTGACGAAGGCGATTACCAAGCGTATATTTGACACTTATTGCTCGAAAGTGGTTCAGTAGAGATGAAGATGGCTGTCGAGCTACGCCGTAGAGGTCTAAAATCATCAACGAATCCGTCGACCCGGGAGATCGTTCGATCTGACTTTCACGAGCAGACAGAATGGGCATGGAGACCTCAAGAGTTTCGAATTGTAGTAGAGTTCCTTCCAGACGCCGTTGTGCACCCAGTAGTAAGAGAGGATCATGTTCAAGTACAGGCGGAAACACAAACCGATCCGAAATGATCATTTCCATCAGTGCACGTAATGTCGGTACATTTCGCCATAAATGCGTGCCGACAATAGTCGGATTGAAGCATCCCAAGACCTGGAAGATACCAAATCAGCAATTGGAGTACGTACGCGGTGAATAAGACGTACCAGCAGAATAGAGCACGCAATCCAAAAGCGATCGGCGTAGCAGACTTCATCGCTACTTTGACTCGGCTCTTGAAGAGGATACTACACGCTGAGAGTAAGAACGATATTCCATGCCAAAACAGTATTCGTACCCGAGTCAATTGAACGAGCTTTTCGATGAAATCGATAGACACGACCTCCAAACCAATGATACCTTCATGTTCAGCATAGCTCTTGAGCGAATCGAGGCTTTCCCAAACAGCTTCACGATTACATTGGCCTTCAGCTGCTCGAAATACGATCAGTTCTAATGTCTGCAAAGCTTCCAGACGGTCGATAGAGGTAGTGGTTGTGTACAAATCAACCAAGGCTGGAATGGTATCTTTTTGCAATGGAATTCCTTCCTTGACCGACTCAAAGCATGTCTTATCGTGCTCGGTAGGCTGGACATCTGGTGGAACTTCCAAAAATAAAAGCTTCTTGACAATGACTTGATACAGTATTTTTTCAAAAGAGGAAGCGCCATCAAGTTGGAAATAATCGAAAATCTCCCGACAGCATAACACTGATTGTCGCTGGACACACGCTAATGCTTGCAGTAGTTCTTCTTTCGCTCGAAATGCTATTTTGACCGATGAAACTTTGGCCAATTCTGTCGTGGCTTTACTTTTACTCGGAATACTCGGCACGGCATTATTTCCACTTGGTGGGATAGCCTTACTATTTTTTTTTGAATCCGTCGGTGGAGAGGACGAGTTGGTTCGATTCAAGTATGCTCCAGTCGTCGATATTCTCAAAGTACTCGGTTGGGAGCTCGGACCAAGCTTGGATCCTCGCGAACTGATGCCACCTGCGAGTCGTCTGGATACTGGTCCACCGACCGAATTGCTGACGACAGCAGAGGATACATTCCGTCCAGAAGAGAGGGTAGAAGATGAATGCTGGATTTCCAAGCTCTTGACAGCTGCTCCACGCATCAAAAGCAATAGCCAAATGAGACCTGTTATCAGAGACATATGGTCGGGGAGTCGAGTATCACCGAATTTCGTCAGTGTGTCCCAATGTCCATCATTCACCAACATCCCAGTACAGATTGATTTGAGATCGATCATATCAAAGCCTACTTGTTTTAGAATCTTCCTCAAGATTGTCTTGAGCATCGGAGCGAAATCGGATGTCCCTGCAAGCTCACGAATCACGTGAGCTAAATCTTTACTTGCTGATTCACCAGCGTGAATCATTGGATGAGAATAGAAATTGCTTTCGTCATGGTTGAGAGTAGCTCGCGTTGCACGGAAAATATGTTGCAGGAGCTTAAAATTATCCACATCAGACCCGATATTACTCGATCGCTCCCCAGCAATCATCACGTATAACGCGTGTCGTAAGTAGAGAGGATGCTGCTGAACGAGCTGGGTTAGCGTTTCGACTCGAAATTGGAACATCGTAGGCTTCCACTTGATCTTAAGGAAAATATCGACCACTTCCAAATCGGCTGGCTGCATTGTATTGGACTGCTGGATCACTTTACAGAGCAAATCTTTCGCTAATGGCTTCAGCACGGGATTCTGCAGCCAAGTCTCTAGTCTTGAGATCGCTAGTAGCCGCAATGGTGCAAGTGAAACGAGCTCCGACAGTGTCAAGATCATGTTTCGTATGGTACATATATTGCCTCCACCGGGACCGATACTCGCACGCTCCTTGTCCAGCTCGATGATTCGGTGGCGGATATGATTGACAATCAGCTCTCTTGTATCACGAACCACATCGGGATCACGAAATCTGCATCGATACGCCTTTTTCTTGTCGGATACTGTGTCGTTGTCAAGTATCGTTCTCACATTGAGAACAAATAAATGACAAAGCTCATTATTCACCCACAAACGCGCATTGAGTGAATCGCTTAAATACACTTTTACACATTCGGCTGGCCATTCTTCTTCATTCTACAGTAAGCATGTGATGCTCTGTGACATTCGGGATTGGAAACTAATTGTACCTTAAGAATCGCAACGAGTAGATTTGCCACGAGGACAGACACCGGAAGCTCGAATTGAATCGATTCGGTAATTACACTCAACTTTGTTGTCCCCGTGGAGTTGGACAGTGTGTTTGCTCTGATAGTCTGAGGTTTCTTGATCGGTACTTCGTTGGACGGACCAGAAGCTTGATCGCGCTTTTGTTTGGTTCGAAGTAAGCGAAGGAGTAATTTGATGATTTCGGGAGAATTAAATCGCTATTCGAGAAGGAAATTAAGTTTTCATAGAAATAGGTGATTTATATATCACCTTTGCGTCTTTCTTCACAGCACGTAGTAATCCAATACACAGGACTCGCGTCGCGGGCTTTTGATCTCGTACAAGTGGACCGAATACGGATTTTAAAATCTACGACAAAACAATTGCCAAAGTTCATCTTCCCCCATAAAAGCGCCTCATACCTTCAGTATGCTTTCATCTGTTTCAGCTGAATCGATCAACTCCTGAATGTCCCGGAATGGCACTACACTAGGCGTTCCAAGCCTTTTGTTGGGAGAAAACTTCATTGGAGGTGAGGTTCCAAAATCACTTTCGGAAGCCAACACTTCGGACGTATCGCTTATTGAATCACATGATTCTGCATTCATTGAGCTTTGTTTTTTTCTACTTTCGCCGGGATAGGCCTCTGAGTCTCGTGTTGCTTTATATTTGGGACTCTTTGTCTGCTGTTTGGACGTCATTGGCGCTTCATCCTTACTTTCGCCGTACGCAAAATCCATTGCAGAGACGCTTCGAGGCGTATTGATACTCCCCAAAAATCGACGTTTCGATTTTAGAGAATCATTTGAGCTGTTTGAGAGAATGGGGCGCTTTAAAAGCCGTTTGGAGCGCATTTTTGCGGCACTAATCGGCCCAACGTTACTTTTCTCACTCTCTGTGCTTTTTATATCATCATTGTCATCTTCGTCTGCGTCATCCTCGTCTTCCTCAGAATCACCATTCCACTCTTCTTCTTCATCTTCTTCTTCCTCCTCGTCATCTTTATTTGGTGCTTCTTTATCTTTATTCGATGTAGAATCAGGTCGATCGTCTTCTTCTTCTTCAGAATCATCATGAACGACATTCTTGCGACGTACAAATCGACGTGGAAGCCCTCGTATTGGACGCATGCTCATCTTGACGCCCTGCTTATGTGGTGACTAGGTTCTCACATTAAACTAGACGCATTCCAGCGGACATGCGGAAGGACTCGGATAGACAACATTGGAATTGTAACAAGGAGAACAAAGCACACGCTAGTGCCATGAGTGAGGATGCTTAGGTATATATGTCGACGCGTTGAGATCACAGAAATAACGAAAGCGAACGCAATGACATCCTATTAATTATGCGTTTATTGCCAGAAAACCCCTCTACTTTTATGATGAAAGCTCACGTGCGGGCTTGAAACATGCGCAGCCTTGCTTGGTGTCAGTATGCTTTTCGAAGAGAAATAATACCTTGAAAGAAGGTCTCATTTCCGTGGTGCAGCCCTATGCATAAAAAGTACAAAGCGTACTCATAGTCGGCTGCTTCCATACCTTATCTCTGACTCATTGACATAAGGAAAACTTGATTCACAAACTTGTTATCGGCGTCGGAGAGATATCGTCGCTTACAATAATTGCATAAAATTTCATCAAAAAGCGCTTAAATTTGCAGTGTACGGCAAATTCTTTACGTCTTACTGCACATAAACTCGATTTTCTGAAGAACAGCGTTAGACACGAAGCGTACAATACGCTCTGCCAAAGCCTATACCGTAATCCCACCTTGAACAATCCACATTACGTTATGGAACTACGAGTCCTTTTCGCGCCCAAGTGTGGTCGTCAGACACTTTGTGCGATCTATTTCTACTCCAATATATATTCGGCAACATGCGTGCAATCACTTCAACAATCTGATCGATTATCTCGTCGATTAATGGCAAGTTCGGCTGCCTACACTTTTTCATTTTACATGATCCTTTGTTTGGTGCTTTTGGCGGGGATTTTGTATCATTTTGTATTCAGGCGGAAATCTCGCGATGCATTTCTTCGACACGAAACTACTGCAGGAGAGACAATGCTACGTCAAGATGTGATCGCAAGGTACAGGCTTTTCACAAGCACCGTCCATAATGCTAGAGCTTAATGTCGCTACCTAGTGACCAGGAAATGAACAATTTGTGGAACTGTGAAGTTTGTTTTTTCAAGAGTTATGCTGCTCACAAGACGTGCATGCTGTGTGGCACCGATCAAAGTAGGGTCATCGATTATTTGTTCTTATCTGCTCTCTCACGTACGTTATGTTGATCAGCATTCAAATTGATGGAAAATCATGGAGTTCATCAAAAACCAAAAGGAATCAAGCCACGCTTCGATGAGAAATCTAGCACACAAATATTACAAGAAGAAAACACAGAATCTCTCGCACCAATTTCTCATGTCAAAATGAAAGCTCGACTTTCAAAAACTCAGCTTGAAGAAAAAATCAATTTGCTGAGCTTGCGTCAGCAATCCGCTAGACGTCGCCATGACTGGACGAGGGAAAAGGATGAACAGGGCAAGCTAGTTTGGCAGCGCCAAAAGCATTTTCTTGATCGAGTAATGCTTCGTCAATCCAGAGAGAGGAATAATTCCGTGCACTCGGCTCGGTCTCAAAACTCAAGGTCTTCCGGTAGTAGCAGTTCAAGTATAAACTCACTTAGTATCGTATCTCGTATCGTTCCATCACCTCAGCAACGGAATGGGAGATTAGAATTTGAATCAGCAGAAGGCGCTGTGGCTAAGACTACCACAGAAGACTTTGAAGAAGAGGTTGAGAGTCTATACAAACTCCCATTTCAGCAAAAACATGCTTGGTTCGCGCAACACATTGCTGCGATGGAAATTCCATGGGAAGTTGGGCATTTTGTTTTAGAAGTAGATCGGTCGAATCTATTGCATGATTCATGCGAACAGCTGCTATGGGCTACACCAGAACAATTACACCAGCCATTACGAGTTCGATTTACCAATGAGCCTGGTGTGGATGCAGGAGGGCTTGTTCGCGAATGGTTCACATTGATGACATTGGAGATATTCAATAGTGACGCTGGACTTTTCCAACTGAATGGAAATGGGGATGCATGGATGATTAACGCTGCTTCGGAGGAAGCCAGCGTCGACCATCTTATGGTAAGGTGATAGTAATGTGTTGGCGAGCAAGCCATTCACCATTCTTTTTGTAGTATTTCCGAGCGATTGGCCGCTTTATTGGACGAGCAATTTTCGAAGGGATTCTCATCGATGCCCACTTAGTGCTCTCCATTTACAAGCACATTCTGGGAGTTCCCATCACATTTTCCGACATGCTCTTCATCGACCATGTAGTCTATCGTAATTTGCTTTGGCTACGGGATTCTCCTGGCGCTGAAGCTCTGGATCTGACTTTTGCGTACGTAATCGTGGTCAATATTGGTAGCAAGTTAGTTTGACGTTTCTTCTTCTTAGTATCCAAGTGGAACAATCTCTGAATCAGTACAAGCTGCTTGAATTGAAGCCGCATGGCGCGGATATTGCCGTGACAGATGAAAACAAAGATGAGTATATCGAATTAAGGTTTAAATGGATCATGGCTACTGGAGTTTCACAGCAATTAGCCGCGTTGATTCAAGGCATATTTGCGATCGTTCCACCACACATGCTATCCATTTTTGATCATCAGGAATTGGAGCTCTTGATTTGTGGGCTACCGGAAATCGACGTAGAGGACTGGCATTCGCACACGACATATGTCGGTCAGGTCGACGATACAGTTATAAGCTGGTTTTGGAATATCATAAGGGAGTTTACGAATGAAGAACGTTCTAGACTTCTGCAATTTACTACTGGGTCAGCACGCCCACCAGTTCAAGGCTTCAAAGCACTGACCATGAATGACGGCCGTATCTGTTTATTTTCCATCCAGTGTGTGCAGTTGTCGGATTGTGAGTATCCAAGAGCTCACACTTGCTTCAACAGGTATGCTTGTCTTACTACCCGTATGCACACAACACTCATGTACTTTTGTGTAGGATCGATTTACCGATTTATGAAAAAGAGAAAGATTTCCGTCAAGCCATGATGCTTCTACTAGATATGGAGATCACTGGATTCACGATTGAGTAGTGATATTCACAAAAGCCGTATTCATCCCTCATTAGCAGTCACTTGCGCGAACGCTACGGTATCTTTTGTTCCTGATCTGATAATGTTTTAATCGCGAAATCGCTGGAATTTACCTTATTTGATAATTTCGAAGCTTGGATCCACATTAGACTATACATGCATTTTTGTCTTTCAAAGGCAGACTTCTCACTGCGGTCGTATCTATAGATAGACACTGATACCACCTTTACTTCTACAAAGCATGTATATTGGCCCTTGGCAAGAATATCGACTCGCCAAGCTTCAGAAACATGCGTTGGAGAAAATTCGAGCAGAAGGAGGTGCTCACATTTGCTCGCAGCTTGCAACGCAACAACTGGTTTCTCCGACATGCACTGTTGCGTCTGACGAAACTGCTTCGAGTGGTTCGTCGGCTAAACTGATGGAAGTGGCCCTTGACCTGGAGATGCAAGAGCGGTACGTCGTATTTCGTAAAGAGGATAGCATAACGCAATTGACTTGATAGTTGTACAGTATTCGTATGCTAATGGAGCCATTTATAGCAAAGCTACCGGCACGATTGCTCGGTAAAGGAGGAAAACCATCATCTGCACGCAGCATGGACCAGAATACTAGCCGTTCTACTGCAAGAAGAAGCAAACCGAGTAAACCAATTGACACACCGCAGAAAGAAGGTGGAAAAAAGACGATGATCTTGAAAAAGCAAGCATCGTTGCCATTGACAAAACAGAAAAAGAAGCGGAATTCAGGGGCAATATCTGCTGTCGATAAGCGAAAGCGATTGTATGCGAAATGGATGAAGCCAGCAGAGAGCCCCAAGAAAGACTCTAATCAAGAAAAAGGCGAGGGAAATATCATCAAAACGATTCAAGATGCAAAGTTGCCATCTTTACAGATACCTTTGCAGTCGGTTGTTTCCGAATGCACATCTCCTTCGTTTTCAGCTGAATTCAGACTTCCACAACTGATACGCTCTCCGTCCATCACACCCAGTTCTCAATACCAACAGTCAACCAAAGTAGAACCAGCCTGTAAATCCCAAGATCAAGGGTCACGCAGTAATCTTTTCGATCACTTGGATGAGCATGATGAAGATCATGAATCGTTAGTGTCGGAGGAAGAAATCAACGCGTTCTTGAATTGGACAGACTGTCTGGCCTCACCATCACAACTCGATCGTGAGATTGCTTTGATGGAGTGACGTTGTTTTGTTTGTGATCAGCGTCCGTCAGTTTTGCAAAGATTGTGTGCTATATCAATATTATACTACATTGAGCGTGGAGCTTTATACGGTCTTGAGTCTAACAACATATCGCCTTGTTCATGCTCGTATCGCTTCTAATGCAGCAAATTGTGTCAAATGCTTAGTGCAATTATTGTAGCATCATACCTTTTCTCGCTTACATTCTCCTGTTTGATAACAAGCGTTCAAAGAGCTACATGGAGACTCTAAATCAACTGCAGTAATGTATGAGAAGACGAAATACTATGACCTATTGAAGCAATAACGCATCACCTTGTCGTGACGTAGGCATTGTATCGTGCGTCGCATAATAAGGTTCGGGTATCTGAATCTACGCGAAATTCAATCTTGTCGTCTCTTTAGAATTCAGCTACAATAAGATTATTACCAGAGCACCGGGCGCCTTGTAGACTTGACTAAAGTAGGAGGAGCTGGTCGAAGGCCACGAGCTGGAACATATCGAAAGTGTAGATAATGAACTGCATGATTTCAATGAACAAGTCATAAATATTGGAAAATACTGCTTGAACGAAGATCGGTCGTCCAGTGCGCGTGGATTGAGATAGCAGTTCTTTATGACAGTGCTGTTATCACTCGAAATGACCTAATATTATGGTGCATGCATTATCGCGAAGTGAATCCTTCATACATTGATAACTTTCCGTAAATAATGATAATACTTTGACTCATATGCGTGATGGCACTGATAATCTTATTACATGCGCGAATGTAGGGAGATCAGCAGCTGGCTACTTGTACACCAGATTAATGATATTACGATACTTGTGCAAACAAACGACGATTCTGAAGTGGAAAGTCGTCTGTGTATCTCGATCGAATCGATGCGTCCCAACTATAACCCAGTCAGTTCTTGCCCCGGAATCCTCGAACTTGCCTCGTTGCCCAGAAGTCCTACCTCATCATCTCATTGCAGATCATAAGTAGCATTGAGCTCAGTATCGTGATGCCCCTTCTTGTTCTAAATTTCCGACAAAACTGCAAACACAGCAAAGAGCGTTCACGGTATCGAAATTTGAAGGCGAGAAATTACATTTACCATGAAAATTTCTCGCATCCACGCCAACATGTTAACATGTCAAAACTCATACACGCGACGGAGAATAGCGTTCAAAAAATGTCAAAAGTCATGTCGAAAGTCAAGAGCAGCACGAGCAATACAATTTGAAGCCTTGATAACTATCTCAAACTCTTTTGTCTTCATTACGCAATAGTTTGGAAGGAGCGTTAGCGAACGGACAAGAGGCTAAACATGTACGACGAGCCTACAGCCTTCGGAAAACGACGCATATAAGAAAAGTACAACGTTCAATTGAATGATTTCGGAAGGAAGAGGCATTCGATTACACGTAACCATACAAGCAATAGATGCTAAAAATACTCGGATGGCATATAAATATAATCGACATCAAATTGAGCGGCTAATTATACGCTACCGTTCTGAGCAATGGTCATTGTGGATGTCTGTGTGTATCAGCTTAAATGAACGAGTTCATTGTCAAATTTGTCTTTAGTACCGCAAATGAATATGAACGATCCCTTCGCATCTCTGGACCCTCTTGCTAAACCGAAGACAGTCGCCGAACGTCTACTAGACACAAGCTCAAATAGTCGTTGCAATCCTCTACCTGTGCAGTCACCAGATCTAATACACCACGCCAATGCGAATAGAATGGGCGACGTAGGGATACACGCATATGCCGGAAATATGATCAATCAGGGTCAGTCAAACGCCAACTACAACTATAATAATATGGGTGGAATGGGAAACATACAGCTTATGGACCACAACATGGCTAATATTCCGATGGCGCAGCCTGTGATGTATGAGAATATCCGAAATTTACTACAGCAAAAGCCAAAATTAGTGAACATGGAAAGCTCATCATCAATCACACTGGGAGATTCGTCTTTGGACTTTTTGGAAACTCTTGGATCACCTAGTGGCTTCTCTAAGATAGCAACCCGCGTTCCAGAAACTGTCAACGACACATTTAGTTCCGAGGTAGTCAGTAATGACGGAAAGAGTATCCAGAATGGAAACGGTTCTTCGAAAGAAAAAAAAGGAGCTTTGGCTGATCGCCTATCCATTAATCGCCGTATCACACAAGAAGTTCAACGAGCACAACTTCATTTTAGCGCTGATGCTTTCGGATCATCTGAGGGAACGTCGAAATTGAGTGGGATTGGTCTTAAGAATGCGGCCAAATCACCAAATAGCTTGAAGAAAGTCATGACGGTCGATGAATTCGCAGGGAACGAAACCACATTTGACTCGGGTACTATTTTTGGAGGTGTTGATGTCTTTTCAAGTCAGAACGACAGCTTCCAAGAACCATCGAAATCTTCTGATAGCGTGTCTAGTGAAAGCGGGCTTCTTTGGTGACAATTCTGCGGTGTTATCAACCCTCTTACAACTTCCATCAATACAATGCTAATTTTTATCATAAACTTTATGCGAATTTGTCGAATTTAATATCTACTTATTTCCACGCTTATTTGCAAAACAACTCGCAATGCAACACTGCGATGAGATTCATCAACGCTGAGTATTATGCTCAGTCGAAAAGTTCAAACTGAGTCAAGTAACTTCGTTGTAGCCTAATATGACGACACGCATTTCTGCGAGCGACCAGATCGGCGTGCAACAAATAGTGCGGGACAGAGCATTCATCGTGTGTATCGTTAGACTTTAAACTTCCACCTGAGAAAGCAGATGGACGATACGATGTCTGTGAGGGGGACACTGATCAGTCTTTTTTGTTCGTACATGCGCATCAAGCATCAGATCAGAGTAAAGTGGAGGCGGCCCACAGGAGCAATCTTGATGACTTAGTTGTGAAAGTGTGATATTGATGACGCTCTCCTACCGTAATTTTGGTAAACTTTGTATGTGATATCCTAAAGAAGTTTCAGAACATGATCAGATGGAAGAGCGTAATCACGCATATGCGCTTTTCTCGCCTTTCTTCACCTATTCTATGGCTAGTCTATACTTGAAGCGTCTAATCCAACAATTGACCTGAATTAGTGATTGTAAGCATTTAAACACATCCTCTCTCTTGCGTGCGCCATCAACTGCTATGCAAAAAGATGCAGATCCTCCACAATAGCATGCAAGCAAAAGCGTCAGCTTCCCCGCAAACCCCGAATTTTTGCAAATTCGAGCAAAACAATACTCCACCGCACTCTTTTGAGACTCAATTTAGCGGATCAACGTTCACATCCGAAATGTCATCCAATCATCCTAACACGGCTATCGAGGAGAGGATCTCTGTAAATAAATCTGGCAATGCCGCTAGCGATAAATACAAAAACGACGATAACAAGGATGGAATTCGACTTGCAGAAGTTGGAGACTGGGACAAACTTTTGTCATTGCTTAAAGAACATCCAGAAGTTGCTCGTCAGGTAGATCAACATGGGATGCTTCCATTGCATTGGGCTTGCACAGAAGATCATATTTCACCACAGATACTGAGGCACTTGCTGATAGCATATCCTGAAGCTTCAATTATCAGAAATAAGGCGCATTATCTTCCCATCCATATCGCCGTCCGATCAGATATAACAGAAGAAAGCTTACAAATCCTGTGTCAAGCTCGACCAAGCGCACTTTTGGAGGAAACACCGTCTGGAAAAACAGCGTTCATGCTGGGCAGAGAAGCCAATTTAGCGCCGCACCTGCTGAATCTGTTGTGGAATGCTGAACAAGATTGTGCCGACTCTAGCATGACCGATGGAGTGGATGACATCAAGCGGACGAAAAAAAGTGCTATAGAGCAAATAGAGTCGCTTCGTGGAGGATTTCCGGCAAATTCAAAGCTGGCACCGTTGTCCACTCCATCAGGTGTTGCGACGAGAGTTCATGCAAAAACATCACTTGATGTGACTGAAGAGAGCTCTGTTGATGACGTACTCAATCGCATCACGTTTTCGGGACCATCTCCACAACCAGTTGCGTTAGGCGACAACGTTCGACCATCTTCATGCCAGCTTTGTTACCGCAAATTCGGGCTCTTCCGTAGGCGTTACCGATGTTCTCGTTGCCTTACAATGATTTGCCACAAGCATGTGGCTGGTAAACTGCAAGTTCCAAATAGAAACAAAAAGCGTGTCTACTGCCAACAATGCTTTGGAAAAGATCGTATTGAATCGCTATTCACCCACAGCGACAAATCCGAAACAATGGCATTGATTCCAATACGAAGATCTTCCTTAGGTGATGCAATAGGAGATAGCGCAAAAGGTGCGCATCATACACTTACATCAAGACACATCACAAGCATGTGTTCTGTCGATAATCTGTCCACAACCACAACCGAAAGTGTCGAAATCTCAGTTTTGCACCATCAAATCGGGTTACTGGAAGAGCGGAATGAAAAGCTGATCACACGCGTAGCTGATCAGGCGAAGCATTACGACAAAGCCATGGATTTATTAGCCGAGATGATGACAAGGGTAAAGCAGTTAGAATCTCAAGTTAGCCAGAACCCAGAGCACCACAGTCAACATAGTCGAATGCAGATTCTGTAGAGTCGACACAGGTGCATTAATATCAATGCTGGCGACTAAATGTGGGTATCGATCGCGCACAAGAGCTTTTAACGTCTGTTTATCGCTATTGCTGAACGTGAAATGCCAAATCTAAATAAACGTACGTAGACCTCTTCTCACGGGTAAATTATGCTTCGCCATCGTCATATATCCATTGGTCAAGTTTAAAATTGTCCGCTTTCTGACGTAACAACTCTAAATTATCCTCGTGTAAAGCTACGAATCAACACGTCAGCTAGAATGGATTTGCCAAATCGACCGCCACTTATGACTAGAACCTTGCAGGAATTCCTCCTTTGTTTCTTCATCCTCTCGCCTCTTCTTCTCCAAGTCTTTCATTTTACGATAGACTACGTACACGTTCCATGAAAATATTCGTCACAGGCTTGTAAACAAAACAGTACCCGATTGCGCGTGGAAACTTTCTTTTGCCTGTTTCTGCATATCGAGCCTCAGAGAGACGTATTACTGTATATCCCAAAATACCAACGACAAAGGCAGCAATGCCGTCCTGCATCTCGTACGAGTCGAACGCTTCAGAGTTCATTCAGGACGACTTTCAGCAAACAGCGTCATCATATGGAGGATTTTCTGCTTCTCCGTTACACCAATATGAATCCAGAAATCAAAATGGGTCTAACAACCTTCTTACAAGTCGATTTCAAGACGGAGGCAGTAATATCTCGATTTTATCGCTGCCTGAGCCTATCAAGTCGTCTTCTTCCTCTCCTTCCTCTTCCACTGATTCTAAACGTCCCCAAGCAGGAAAAAAGAGAAAACGCGTTGTTTTATCCATATTTGAAAAGCATCAAGTTCTGCAACGATTAGATCTTGGCGAGCAGCCAGTTGTCATAGCTCGAGATTTCGGGATTTCACGGCAGCAAGTATCCGACATCAAGAAGAAAAAGGAAAGTATACTATCGTTCTGTGTCGATGCGAAACATCTCTCCTCATTACGGAAAAAGACTCTGCGCGGTACACAAAACGACTACCACCCAGGAGTCGAACAAGAACTGTATCGGTGGATTATTAGGCAGCGGAAACTGGGTCGAAATGTCACGTCCGATATACTTATGGCTAGAGTTGCAGATTTATTCACGCAATACATGTCGAACGGAGTGATTGGTACATTAAATAGGTTCCGATGTTCGTGTGACGGCACAATCAAAATTCAGGCTTCCGAAGATCAGTCCACGTACAGTCTCATACCGTGTGTTTCAATGAAGTACTCGAATACATCAATTCACAATTGGCTGCGTCATTTTAAAAGAGCACATCGTATCAGACAGTTGAGCGCTGACGAGCTGGCCAAGCTCCCAGAAACATTCACGTCAGCAATGGATACATTTGTGATACATGAATCTACCAAACATGAGAACTCTTTTACACTTGCGATAAGTGATTACCGCGACGAAAACGAACTCCTGACATCAAATTCGGCATTTTTTGCACCCCAAGCATGGTCCATACAGCCGAACGTTTCCATCTTAACAGAAAGCGTGGAATCTTTGCGTCAAAAGTATTCTACTCCAAGTCCCTCACAGTGCGACATTATAATGCGTACATGTACCCACCCTGGTGAGAACATACAGAATTGTATGTTTCTTGAAGCGGACGAACCTGTTCCATGGAGACAGGCTTCATTGTCCAGAGCAATACCTCCAAGATTGACACACACTTCTTCAAGCGCGAATGTTCGGGAAGACGTAATAAATCTTTATACGACTGCCAATCGGTTTGACAATCCATTATTGTCTTCTCATTTAGTATCCTCATTTACGACAGCCACTGCACCATCTGTCATGACTCGATTTCAGGCAATATCCAAGCAAATGGAACAACTTGAACGAACAGTGAACAGTAAACTACATTCGCTTGAAGCGCGATTGACAGCACTGAGAAAATCGATGATGAAATCACACAACTGATATCCACAAAACGGAACGTTGATCTGGGACATTGTGCAGCCCGATACATGGCGACAAAACATTTTCAACATTGGCGCTGCCACACAGATATTTTTCCGTAGAAATCGCATGAAACAATGCTTGGTTCATACGGATGCCATCGTACGTCACGCGTAATTCCATTCGTTGTCATGGCGAAGACATCAACCAATTGACCGGAAATGATGTCATACACATAGATTCGTCCGTCAGCCGATCCTGTGTATATATACTTTTGCGCAGTGGTCCATTGGGGAGAGAAATAGCACCGGATAAGCGTCTGCATGACAGAATGACCTCGGTACGTCATGACCGATTGATCTAATGGGTGCGAAACGGGAACGTTATTTCGACCGGGATAATTCTCGTAGCGATAGTCCCAATAATATGGTTTGCGGAAGGGGAGTGATTGCTTATGTACTTCGGCCGTATGCGATTGTCTCAAATCCCAAAGTTTACATGTTTGATCCTTCGAGTTGGACAAAAAATAAAATCCATCATCACGCGAGCTAAGATGCGTGAGTCCATCAGTGTGACCAGGAAAAATCCCTTGAGGTTTTGCGTTTGCACCAGACAATAACCGACGATCCCATAACTTGATGAGTGAGTCATCCGACCCACTGACAAATACATTCGAATGAAATTGACCATCAACAAAAGCGATTCCATTTACATCGTCCGTGTGTCCTTCAACATGACAAAGTGCTCTTTCCGACTCAATGTCATACAAAACGATTCCATTTGTCGAAGTTCCCGCTACGAGTTGTGTTCCCGTACTGTTCAAATCAAAGCTCCATACACCAAAGCGCCCCTGATGAAATCGACGGTATCTATCCGTTTGTCTACCTAATTCTGAATTCGAATTTGCTTCATGCAGGAAAAAGATCTTTTCGGTCGAACTTTCGATGGAAATCATGCGGATTTTGCTGGTAATCGTAGAATACAGAATAAATCTATCATCCGAAGCGTATTTTGCGTCGGTCACCGTCCAACGAACTTCGCGTACCGGAAGCGAGCAATCGAGCTCCCAGTTGCTGGTTTTGTACAATGTGATGTCATCACGTTGTCCTGCAACAAGGAATTGACTTCCATCTGAGCTAAATCCACCACAATAAAGTCTGTCTGAAAGATCCCCTATCAAGCGGCACACTTTGTTGTCTTGGGAGAGCATCAACGTTTCTTGCATCTTGTACAATTGCGCTCTTGTCAATTCACCAAATTGTTCTCTTGAAGCGATGGAGTTGCATAACGTTTGCCTACATCCAATTCCCTTCCTTTTGAGAAAATCAGATCGGAAATGACTTCGGATCTGTTGTGCAATACGAGAATTCTTAATCAGAGCCTGTTGCTGTCGCTCATTTTCCGTGCGAGCAAACATCATTGGTAAGTACGTTTCACCACGAAAGACATGGGAAATTTGAGATTGTTCCACAGGAGATAGGGTACCATACATATCTTGATCGGTTGCGTCATGTAGAGAATCGCCCGTATCTGAATCACTTAGATGATTCATGCCATTTTCTTCCATAAGATTCATGAGATTGAAGCTGTAGAAGTGATGTGCACATGACACACTATATCAGTGCATGTGACCGGAATCAATTTTACTCTTTTCATGTGGGCAAATTGTTGTGTATATATCATTTTCTTGCTACTTGGTCTCGGCTCCAATTTGCCTTGGAATGTGTTCATCACCGCGACAACATACTTTGGATACCGGTTGCAACATACTTCATATGAGGAAAATTTTCTGAGCTGGTTCAGCGTTATATTCAATCTGACCAGTCTCGCGACATTGGTTCTACGTACAGCCATTTTGAGACAGCAAAAGGAAAGAAAAGCTACCGATGCTGTATTTTTTGGGCTATGTGTGATAACAGGAATCATCGCGTTGCACTGCTTCCTGACAATGCAACCACAAATACACGGTATACCATCCACTCGGAGCGAACCTAATTACTTGGTAGTTAACGTCACTTTTTTGCAGGAAAGCAATTTTTCTATATAACAAACATCTCAATTATGATCATCTCAATTTCGACTGTCTACCTGAATGACGGAATCTTGCGCATCCTCGCTAATTTCCCGCCTCTGTATACACAAGGAATGGTGGTAGGTCAAGCTCTCGCTGGAATTGGTGTCTCGATATTCAATTTTGTTATTCTTTACGTCAATTCGAAGAAGAAAGCTCTGATGGAAAATGAAATTAGAGTCCAGAATGAGAATACGGACGCTTTAGTGTACTTTACACTGGTTTTACTAATGCTCATTTTTTGCATTGTAGCTTTTGTATTGCTCACAAAAATGGATTTATTTCACAGATATTATGGAAATTCGAGTGAGAAAGCCAAGTTGAAACAAGAAGAATCAAGACAAGCGGCAATCCTGGAACAGACGGATGCACACGAAAGTTTGCTGGAAAAGAACGAACCCGAAAACGAAAAAACAGAATTTATTGAGCGTCAACTGGTGGCTTACAAGCTACGGTATCATCTGGTAACATCTGTTGTCATCTTCTTGATAACTCTAGCGATATTTCCCGGCATCACATCGTCCATTCGTTCGGTTCACAGTGATTCCAAGCGCTTCTTTCCTACGTATTTTGTACCATTGGGTTTTATTCTCTATAATTTTGGCGACTTTTGTGGAAGGATTGTAGCTCCGTGGATGGTGATACATCCCGCGAAATACCTCATGTACATTTCTTTCGGACGATTGATCTTCTTACCGTTGTTCATGGGTTGCAATATCCAAGATGCACAAGCGCACAAACTGACTCACGTGATATTTCCCAGTGATTTTGTGGTCATTCTATTCATCTTTTTCCTCGCGTTCACTAACGGTTGGCTATGTACATTGGCACTGATGGATTATCCAGAGCAACTGAATACTGAAAAAGAAAAAGAAGTCGGGGGAACGCTTATGTACTTCTTTTTATCAAGCGGTCTGTGTGGTGGATCTCTTTTATCCTTCATATTGCAGGCTTTGCTCCAATCTAATGGAAATCATCAGAAATTTACGAGCTTAGGCTACTCCGTTGTTGGGTGAGAGTAAATTCAATGCACGTATTACCGAGTGAGAAAGCGAGCCAGCTACTGCGAATATGTTTTGTAAAGTTCAATGACACGCTCGACGTCACGTTTACATCCGAGAAATATCGGAGCACGTTCATGTATATGGCGCTACGTGATACATCCTGCTTAGCGCTACTGGAGGTACCTGTGGCAAAATTACCGGGATAATGTCAAGTACGCGTTGCGTTCCTGTGCTCGAGATTCCTCCGGCATGTTCCATGATGAAAGACATCGGATTGGCTTCGTACAAAAGACGAAGCTTCCCGTTTTTTGACTTAAAAGTAAAGCATGTCAAGCCCATCATACGTGTCCCGCGATGAACAGAGAGCTGACCTTGGCATCTCCCGGATAACAAAATATGCCTCCATAGAGAAGTGTTCGGTGGACATCAGACACCATGCTGCCTACATAACGCGCAGAATACCTGCATCGATCCGATCGTGAAAATCGATACAGCACTAGTTGTTCTCTATCACGTACGCTTCCGTTCCATCTGCCTTACATTCGTCGACAAATGCGCGGGTTGCTTTATCCCACAGAGCATAATTTCCCTCGTTACAAGAGTAAATCTGTTCTTGCAATTATTCGTTCAGCAACAACACCGAATTTTTCAGCATGGAGACTTACTCTTTTGGGATTTTCGGGTATCCGGATATCGCGATGTGATAATACAAATGCCCCAATTTGTGGATCCAGTGTGAATCCGTGTACACCATTGCCATATGTCAGGACCAGCTGTGTCGAGCTACCGTACATACAATATCCAGCGGCAACCAATTTGTTACCTGGCTGTAATATATCATTTATGCTTGAATTGGAAAAGGAGACGTCAGATCGGAATGTCACGTAATAATCGACAGCAACCTTACCTTCCTGGTCCTTCTTCCTGTTTTTCGTAAATTGCAAATATCGTCCCAGTCGAAACATTGCAATCTATGTTGGACGATCCATCGAGAGGATCGAATGCGATGCAGTACTTGACACCACTTCCAGCGGCATTTGTTACCAATATTGGCTCTTCCTCTTCTTCAGATACCATCACATCAATTTTGGTGGAAAACTTGAGAGAATTGACAAAGATGTCGTTCGCCAAGACATCTAGCTTTTTTACAGCGTCTCCAGTTGAATTTTGACTTCCATCCAGGCCATATAGCCCTGTCAGTCCGGCACGTCGGACTGCGCTTGCAATCACTTTACACGCTAACTCGATTGAAGAGAAAAGAATAGCAAGATCTGATTTGGATTGTAGTTCTCTTTCGGCCAGAATGAATCGTGACAATGCAATCGGATTTGAGGAAGCAGAGGTCATTTTAAGATATAAGCTTTCTCTGTCTTTCCAGCGTTACGTTCAATGATGACGAGACGTTGTCATCAAAGCAGCTTTATGTGGTCGACATTATATATTGTGGATGAGCACATCATTGTGTATGCTGAAATATAGTGATTTATTCAGATTCAACGCACACCTTGTGTCTGCAAGCGGAGTCTTATTAATTCTTCTGTAAGCAACGGCATACATGAATCGAAAATAATCAAACATATTATATTAATTTGGCTAGAATCATATTTGTAACATAAATGCTCTCTTGCTAATTGCGGTAGATTAAATATCAAGATGATGTTTGAAAGCGCACCGAGATTATAAAGAGCTCAATAACAAAAGCTGTGATCGAAAGAACTCTCATCAGGATGAAAGAGCATTGAGGGCGACAATGGGATAAGAGCACAGGTGGGGTACCAGCGATACAGAACCTTTTGGTGGTCAGGTTGCCTAAACTCTCCGACACAACTTCCAACATGGATACTTGATCTGGTATGAGTAATGATGTGAGTTTTGTGACATAAGAGCCCTGAATCTGACCCTTGACAATCAAACATGACACTGTATATGTACATTATGCCAATGTGTATGTAAAATAAACAAATTGCCACATTTTTTGTGGAAATTCAGCCTAATCTAGCTGAGTTATAAGTGAGTCCCTGAAAATAGAATATATATGACAATATGTATCATGTGACGAATCTGTCTTTACCGTCAGATATAGCTCCTCAGCTGTGAAGAACATATTACGGGGAATAAAAGCAAATTGCGAAGCTCTCGATCCCATTAGGCCCCAACAATATCTAGCAAACTCGTGTCGAGTGTTGCAACTTTCTTGCTTCAACACACTTTGCAGTCTCTCGAAAGCGATCAGGCTCGAGGCATGAAGTTACGGATGTAGTACTAAAATTGAGGCCTGAAAATATAGACTCTTTTCAACTAGAATCATCAACTAAAAAATAGGAATCTCTCAGCCATTGTTTTGATAATGAAAAAACTATACTCGGAGCTACATTGAGCAAACTACAAGAAGAATGCTGTCCTGCTCTACCTGAGCCCAACTTGCACTGGGGCATACAAAGACAACGTTGTAATAATTAAGTAATACTTTGAATCTTGATGCTAATCACATCCCAAATCAGCACAATAAAACCTTCGCCAACTGCACAATGGGAAGCAGATCTATATCTAGTACGCAAAAATGATGTCTGGTTGAATAGCAACTTCAAAGTGGAGTATCGCAAGCTTGAATACTGATAAAAGAATGAGTGATAATTGGGTATCAAACTGCTTTTTAGTTTCCCGAGTCGAGTCTTGCGGCCACCTTTGATAGCATATAACATCACAGGAGATATTATCCAGCTGGCTCGTCCGCAAAAATTCCTACTTATTGTATCCCACACACGAGCTGAAGTTGCAACGGAATGGGCAAAACCATTCCTTACATCATATGTATTAACTCAGCATTCTAGTAGCTGCATTCAAAGGAGCGATACTGGAAGACGTGTAGCCTTGATCCAACGATAATATAGAATCGAAAAATCTATCTAGGTCAATATTAAGAATCTCGTCAATGTCACGCACGTCCTTGTCATCAATTTCTTGCAAAATCCTTACAATCGGGATGACAAGTCGTACGGTGGCTACGAATGTAATTGAATCCATTAACTATCGGGAGGACGTGTATGGCATTGTTGCTATGAGAGTGAATTCACGACCGCAAGCAACTGCCATGATGAAATGAGCTCTTATCATCAAGAGGTCAATATGAAATGTCTTACTTGATGACACTGGCCCAACGAGATTATCAAGTCCTTCCACCCTTCCAGGCACAGCACAAAATGTTTCTTCAAGATCATGAAGCTCTTTCATTCGTCCCAAGCATCCACCGGTATTACTTCCCCATGTGAACACTTCACCATCCAGAGATAACGCGGCATTGTGGAATGCTCCAGCGCAGATTTTTTTCACAAATACATGGGACGCTACAAGATCTTCTACCCTTGTCGGAACTGAACAATACTGCATTGCACCTTGTGCCAGCTAGTGCACAATTTGAGAGATTGCTCATGCATTTTCCGTTTATATTGCTACCTGACCAAAACGACCCGTTCCCCATGTGTAAACATGACCACCTTGCCGTAATGGAGGAATAAACGTTAATGCGACAGTGTGCCAGACCGCACAAGAAATCTCGACAACGATATCATTATTCAGTCCTTCAACAAGTTTGGCTTTCGCATGCGATAAGTTGTCGCCATGGCCTAATCGGCTTGTAACGAATCATAATGCGGACTTTCCTTGCTGTGAAATTCCTACCCTCCATCGCCGCTACCCCACGTGTAGATCTGACCTTCCATGCTCACTATACCAGCATGCATTGCCCCGCAGGATACCTAGAAGGATACCGAGCTCATTTGCCGAGTGTGCTCAACTCAATAAACTTGAATACCTGCTTGACTCGGGCTTTGTTCATGTCAAAAAGAAGTGGATCAGGGAAAACTCCAATTGCAAACAATGTACCCGCATCTGATGCTGCGTATGCATAAGTGGTGGCAACAGCTACAGCTGTTATGGTGCATTCTGATGATATATTCTCTGTCCATAGCTGGGGTTCGTGACAATATAGGCTGCCTGCGCGATCAACTCTTTTTTCTGTCTGATTCGTGAGCATTGACGGCTGAACAAGCTGGCCTCGCCTGTTATCTCCCCACGTGTATATATCGCCTCCTTTGGTTGTAGCAAAGCACTGAAGACTTCCTACCGCGATGTAATTTACACCCTCCCCGCACAAACGTGGAACTCTCGTCGGACTTTTAATGAACTCCTCGGAGTCGTCAACATCAAAGTCGTGGCTACTCAGCTAACGTTCTGGTAATCATTCTAACTCTCCAGAGCCCTGTTCATACAAGCCACTTACTTTCTTTTCATGATTATTGACTTGTGTGCTTGTATCCAAGTCGGAAAGCTCGTTGCAGGTTGGAGCTATCTTTGCAGGCAAACCACAGGGTCCCTTGCGCCTCCCCCAAACATATACGTCACCATTTCTGCTGATTGCAAACGCAAGATCGGAATCATAACCCTGTGAATGCAGCATCAAGTATTGTTGTCCGCTTCATATTTCCACTTACTGCATGTACACTTTTGATGTATTTATCTCGGAGACTTTTTACAAGTGTCGGAGTTCCACAAGATTCTAGATTTCTATGCCCCAGTTGTCCTGAGTGTCCCAAACCGAAGCTCCATACACCACCTAAGCTATCTAAGTATTGTTGTCGCTCTACATCCTTCTCTCGATGGTAAATAATGGCTATCGAACGTACAAAGTGTGAGTTCTGTTGCTCGGATGCATTCGAGAGTATGCACCTTTATTTTTCTGCTCATTCAAAGAATCAAAAAGACCTAAAGCCTATTACGTGTATGATCGGTGTCTGATCGCAACTAAAAATGATTTGCAAAGATCGGTAGCTCACTATTGTGTCCCTGCTTCCTGCGATTGATAAGCCTCTTGTAAGACACGAGGCTTGCAGCGTCTTCGTTTTCAGAATATGAACGCATCTGAGATCAATTTGCTCCCATTCTCCGAGACTCAGTGTATCTTCAGGCTCATCAGGTGGAGAGAAAAGGATACGACGAAAATTGTTTGCAACCTGTCCTGTGGGTGCCTGCACTGGGGCCACATTACGTCGAAGCAAAAGCATTTCTGCAGAATTTAAGAATGTGAATGCAACGAAAGGTCGTAAATGCTATGACTCGAATGAAGACTTTATTATTTTTATTCAACACTTAGATAACCAGGATAAAGAGCTCATCCATCAAGTGATTAATGTATGCACGGAGCACGGTCACTTACTATTACTATTCTGCGAGCTTCGACGACGTACACTGACATGGAAAGCTCAATGCAATTATACATTCCGATATTTCAAATTAGCTGCATACTATTCATTTCGCTCTGGTCAAAATGGTCAGCCATAGTGCACTGACTTGAAGCTGCATGGAAATTGCTCTGCAAGTGTATCACTGTCCTCTTCTCTCTCTTTTCTTTCGCATCATACTTTTACTTTTCTCGCCAAATGCGTCCGAAAAGCGCAAGCGCAGGCACAGTTTGAGGTAAACAGACACCCTTCGCACACATTGACCTAAAGGTCTATCTCACGCGTGAATTTGTCGATGCTGAGGCTAATCATTCCAATGGTGAGCAAAATCCGTCCGTCAATTACATGAAACATCACGCATGCATGTCGGGGTTTTCAACCAATAATACTCGACTCAGCGTTAGAGAATGCGTGACGCACTCGAAGCTGTCGCCGATTATCTTGGACGATACGGCGCCTTAGATGAGCACAACAGTTTGTCAAGATTGTCGTCTGCTGTTGAGTCTCTAACATTTGTTGAGAAAAAATAGGCATTCTTCAGATAATGAAAGATATGGGCTGGGAGCTTACAGACGAATCGAAAATTCGATATCGAGCATTGTTTGCAGTGATGCGACAAGAAATCCGCGAAGATAAAATCGACTATGAGTTTCTATTTGAGCGCATATCGCAAATTGTAAGCGATCAACGTCCAAACATGCTACACGCATGTTATTCACAGACAATAATTGCCAGGCTGCGAAAATACCCATAACAGTTGGGAAGCATTTCTATACCTCGGAGCTTATGTTTCATGTATTTCCTGGAATTTGAATTATACATGACTCATTGACCCGATTATTGGATGCTAGATCACGGTGGAACGTCTGGCGTTGGCGCTGCACGATCACGACGAAGAATTATTCAACACGGAACGAGAAGTTCTTCGTCTCGGAGAAGGCGCCTACGAACTCTGTGAGCTGATTCAAAAGCACATATTTCCGTAATTCTTATCGCTGGCCTTGTTTTTGTTGACGAAAGAGGTGGCTAACATTCTAATGTACTCGAATAGAGCGAATGAACCTTCCAAATTGAAGCAATTTTTGGACAGCTTCCAAGCGATATTTGAGCGTGAAAATCCAAAGGTTGTATTTTGAAGGACAGCACACAAAAGTCCTAACAAATATCGTGACTAGGAGAGCTGGCTCCTCTTCTGGGAGAAACATCGGCTATCTGATGCTGCTTTCCGGCGAGACATTATTAGAGCTTTATTTGTGTTGGAACAGGTTACAATCGGAGAACCCTACATTGAACGTACCTTGAAAAAGAAGCCGGATACTAAGCGGTATGTGACATGCAACGGAAAGGCTTTCAACGATAATCGACATCACTGATGAGCCTCTTCGACTGTCAGTATGATCATTCCCAGAAAAGCGCTAGAAGATTACTTCACTGGAAACAGAGCTATATGGCAAGAGCTTTCTCGCATCACTTCTATTTGTCCACAAACAGATGTACGAATCACTTGTTCCTTGTTCGTTTTGCTGAATTTAACTGTATACTTATTGCGATTTGGAAGGACGAAGAACATGGTGACAGAATCTGGTCCTCTTCCGTGCCATTTGCATCTCTTGGTACGCATCTCGAATACGCATCGATTCACTGAACTTACACAAGGGCTAAAGCGGAAACAGACTCAAAATCAGTAGACTCTGATGCACAGGATCGACCAGCCTCTCCCGCTGATTTAAATGAAGGATCCGACACATTCAGCAGCTCGGTGAAAACAGAGCAACCATCCATGGTAAGCTGGCCAGCGACAGCGTTCATACTCTCACTACAAGTGCTCTGATGTAGTCTCCCATCCAAGATACTCGTATTTCACAACGTAGTCCTCGGGGTGGAATCTCCGCACGACGAGAGCGGGCTGGACGAAAACGCTGGACACCAGACGAAGTGGAAGCTCTATTAAAAGGTCTTCGCATGTTTGGGAATCGAGTATCAGACGTTTGGGTCTCAATCAAGCGAGAATTTAGCGATGTCTTGAAGGATCGAAGCAATGTGGACTTGAAAGACAAGTATCGGAATTTATTAAGAAGCCGGCGGATTCCATCGATTTCTAGCTAATTCTCCAACAAAAGCCTTCAACGTACTTTGAACAAGATGATGCAAATGGTGAATACAATAACAAGCACACAGCAAAGTTGAAGGATGCGCAATTGGCACTTTTCTTTGTAAATTCTTTCACATATACGAGGATCCTTGCTCGTTATTGTAATTTGATGAAGGCGCTGCACTTTTGCACTTCGGGTATGCAGCAAGCGGTCCCATCCATTCTGAGGGAGTATTTGATATTCTCCATCCGAAGTGGACACCTGATAACCTTTAGGGTACTGCAAATGGGGAATGTAAAGCTCCGTCGTTAGACCTGGACTTGACTCATCAAGACACTTCTGTGGATCATCGGGATCTCTAAACTCTAGATGATAACGACATGCTCGGCAATCAAAATGTGATTGCAGCGGTATACCGGCTATTTTAAAAGGCCCTGGTCGTACAAATGCTACACTAGCTCGTCCGGAACAGGCCAGCAATGCGTCAAATTCATCCGGCATGTCCTTGGTCACAATTTTATCCACCAAGCCATTTTTTGCCTGCATCATTTTTGATCGAGCTGTATGGGAGTCGCCATTTGAATGAACGATACTCAAGTCTTCTAGATTCCAGCCGTCTCCATAGCTATGTGTATTGTAGCAGCAGTAACACCAAAGCGTATATGAAAGCATATTAGCTTCGAGGCAAGATATCGTATGATCCATCGCATCGATTTGAGCATAGTAGTCTTTTGTTCTAAAAGCCTCGCCATTATTCAAATTGTAAGGAATTCCAGTCTCTCCAATAAGTGTAGGAGCATTTTGCATACGCTTTTGTCCCAGAATTTTTATATCGAGCAGCTGGCGTATGTGCTGTCTAGTAACACTCGCACGTCCGAAAGCGGGTATCCTTGTCCTCGGATCGACAGAGAAATAAGGTGTCCAAGTCCGAGTGAAAAGTGTGAAGCCATCGTACCAATGCGTTGCATTGACAGCAAATGGAAGTTGGTTCTGATCAATGCTCGGAAACGGAGTCTGGCTGAATTCTAATGGCGGTAACTCGACAAAAGCCAACGTGTCTGGAAGAATTTGGCGAATGCTGTGCATAAATCTCTAGATACAGGCATCAAATTACGCATCATTAGGATAAGATGATTCGGTAGGAGAAATAGTACATTACTTGTGCAAATGGAACATAGAAATCTTTGCCGAAGTCAACCCCAGCAAAGTACTGACGCCGTAACAATCGTGGCCCTTTTGTATCTGGACTAATTTCATACACTCCTTCACGTTTCCAAATCGATTCTACTCCATTGCTCCACGCTCTTATACACGCTTTATTTACCAAATCAAACCGATCAGGTCGGTTGAATAAGAAATTTCGTATGCCCATCGAGTAGAAAGGTATTTTCTGCGAGAACCCATCGGCTAAACACATTCCTTGAAAAGGGCTTGGTGCATAGCCCAAATTTAACTGATGAGGAAGGAAACACTTGCTCAGATCTTGAACTCCTATAAATCCAAAAGAGGGTTCATTCATAGTACCTATTCCTACAACATTTCGGACTCCTTCCAGTCGTTTCGCAAGTTGAACAAACGCATTTATGTAATGTGATTGTAGATACTCCTGAACGAGAATTTTATTTCCGCTTTCGTCTTCCACAAAACAGGATGGAGCAAATGTAGAGCCACCAAAAAATAGAGTAAACATCGTAGCTGATGCAAATTTAAAGTAGTTTGTCGGCCACATCATTTTTGGAAACTCATAAACGTGATCCCCATGCGTCTCGATGCAGACAGAAGCATGCGTTTCGGCGAAATGGCGGGGTTCCAATCCAACTTTTTCAAGTGTCCACATCGGTGCTCCATCTCCACCCGTCCAGCGAGACCATACATCTTGATGAGGGTCAATGTAAAAGTACAAATCGTATGAAGCGCCTATGAGGATAATCGCTCGGATATAATCAAGGTATTCTTCGTCATATATGCCTGGCCCCGCATGTTCGATTGCTTCCCACGTTGTAATCAGTCTTATGCAATTAAACCCCCAACGACGCATGCGTCTGAAATGCTCATGCGCTTCCTGCAAAGGGAACGGACGATTCACAAAAGAGACGCTTTGACGATCATCAAAAAATCGCTTACGGGTGGCATCCCAGTCATTTTCTAATGATTTGTCATGCAGATGACCATATGGAAGTTTAGAAGACCCACCGAGATTCACACCTCTCAGAATCTGGACACGACCGTATTCGTCGACAAAGTGCCCATCTTTGATTTGTAAGGCTATACTGCTATCCTTATCGACAGTCATTGTACACTCCAATAACGGTCGGATTCAGGGACTACACGACCCGACAGCTAAAGTCTGCAGTACGATCGAACGTAATAAGACCTCTAGTAGATTTACACTTGATTGGCTGATTGGCCTGATAATGCATATGGTCTAAATGAAAGACAAGTCAGATTTGGTTAGACAAGACATCTCGGGCCTCATCCGTGATGAGATATCTACCAATCACTGAATTACATTCTTCTTCTGTAGCAGCTGTCCATCTGAAGCGAACAGTGCTTCGGATAGGTTGACTCTATTCAGAAAATATAGAGCCTTACTCTTTCTCTCCCTCGTATTTTGAGCACTGATAGCTATTATTAAATCACCGGGGTTGTTCCGTGCCACAATCACGCAGACGAGTCCGAAAACAGTCCATCAAAGGCTAAATCGACAAGCATAGTTTCGCCTTTGTCCTAGATACGACTAGCTCATTGCATATTCGACTAAGTAAATGGAAAACGCAAAGTCTTTACGCTTTGTTGCTATCATTGGGCATGAAAATGTCAGTCACAACGGCTCGAAGACAACGGTGTATTTCCTACAAGTTGAATTTGAAAATGCTATGTGGGTCGTGAAGCATCGGTATCAAGACTTCAAAGAGCTACACGAACGGGTAAGCTATTGACAAATGCGATATTTTTTTCCGGCATGAAACTAATCGCGGACATGATCTCCCATGCAGCTATCTTCTGATGGTTTCAAATGCCCTGCACTTCCTCCAAAGAAGTTTCTAGGCTCATTCAATCCTGAATTTATCGATAAGCGGCAGCAAGAATTAGCATTTTGGCTCCACTTACTATCACAATCGGACCCCAGCTCTTCTGGTGATTCTCCTCGCACAAACGAGCATTACAAGGATTTTATGCTACTCAATGTAAGACAACTAATCTACCAACTGTTCGTACTTGGCTGAGCAAAGTTTTACTGTCCTCAGAAAGAACCATTGCAAGAAGCACATCACAAAAGCGGAGGACAAGGAGACTCGTCGACATCCTCAAATACGGATTCCTCAACAAGCAATTATAACAGTAATACGGACAGTGAAGCTCTGTACGACACTCCGAAAACATGCTTGGATGACTTTGAGCTACTTAAAGTCATTGGCAAGGGATCTTATGGCAAAGTGACTTTGGTGCGAAAGAAGAACTCCAATCGCTTGTTCGCTATGAAGTCGCTGCACAAGTCTAATGTCAAACGTCGTAACCAAGTTGAACACACAAAAACAGAACGCCGCGTTCTCGGTCGTGCAAAGCACCCATTCATTGGTAATACTCTGCTCGTGAGGCCTTCTTTGAAAAAGCTCATGATTTACTGATGATAGTTCACCTGCACTATGCTTTCCAAACAACTCAAAAACTATATTTTGTTTTGGACTACTGCCCTGGTGGTGAGCTGTTTTATCATTTATCGAGGATGGAGAAATTTGGAGAAGCAATGGCAAAGTTCTATGCGGCCGAAATTACGCTAGCCTTACAGCATTTGCACGAACTGGGTGTTGTATATCGCGATCTCAAGCCGGAAAATATACTGTTTGACAAGCAAGGTCATGTGATGCTCGGTAAGCCAAACTTGTATCGAATTTATTGTATCAAGCTAATAGCTTTCTTGCAAACTGTAGCTGATTTCGGGCTTGCAAAAGAAGGCATCACAAATGGTGCAGAGGGGACCAATTCGATGTGTGGGACCCCCGAGTATCTGCCACCGGAAATTCTCGACCGTACGGGGCATGGGACGGCCGTGGATTGGTGGGCACTCGGAATGGTTTTGTATGAGATGCTGACTGGTCTACCACCTTGGTACACTCGAAATCGCCAGAAGTTATTCGATCGCGTTCGCAATGCTCCACTTACCTTCCCTGATGAAGTCGGTGAACAAGCAAGAAGTTTGATTAGCGGATTTTTGACTCGGAATCCAAATGAACGGCTCGGAAGTAAAACTGCCGAAGATGTAAAGCATCATCCGTTTTTCGCAGACATCAATTGGCAAGATCTGTACGATCGTAAAATTCGCCCACCTTTCAACCCATGTGCAAATGTCGCCAATATGGAAGAACCGAAGAACTTTGAAAGTGAGTTTACAAAAATGCAGATTCAGAGTGTGGAAAATTCAGCGATTGGATCGATGCGAGCCTCCGATGCTTCAAGGCCATCCATGACATTTACGGAATTTACGTATAATACACCGAATGATCTTGCGATGGGTTCTTCTGCTGGCAAATGATGACATTATTTCGTGTAATTGCCGGGGACATTGTCTAGGGCCGCGCAACTAAATTGCAATAAGATCTTTGCGTTTTTAAATTAACTCCACTCTGATACTTTACTTTCAACCACTTTATGTTGTCCACACAAATTTGTCAAAGTCATCCCTGCTTCAGAGACGATACTATTCGACATGGAAGCCGACACGACACAAGAAACATTTTTAGCCTCATCAGCTTCACCTGACCATATTGAATCTTCTTCTTCGCGATCCGATACCACATCCAAGAGAAAAATTGAACATAAAAGTGATTCGCAAAGCCTGAAGCTCCAATTTTCCAAGGGTGCCGCCAGCGCACCGCCAGCATTAACATTTCCGGATACCAGAGAAGATTTCTTCGCATCTGTTGGATTAAAGACGGATCGACCGATATCTTTTGGATTCCACCCTCCAGACCCAATTGAGAAGCTAACGAAAAAGCAGGCAAATTTGACTGTAGTGACAGCATTTGATGGAGAGCTTGCTGAAAGTTTACAGAATGTAATAAAACCTGTTCACGTTGACTCGGTGAAAGATTCTAGTGATCCTTTCAGCATGGATGTGAAGGATGAAGAATTTGTCAAAGAGGTTTTCTCGGATAGCTGGTCCGTGGACTCTCCAGTCATCTTCTCACCTCGTAGTGATGCACCTGTTGATTCGGTTACTACACTTCAAGATGAAGAAATCAAGATTGCGGATGATGAAGAGCTTACTTGGAATGAAAAAGATGATGAACTTATTGAAAATGATTGTGTCATGAAAGCGCCGAATATGTCCGACAGTGAGTTACAATGGGACAATGAATCTACGAGATCCATTACACGTGACATTGATCAAGGAACCGATCAGTTTGGACTAACAATGGCACTTGACGCAAGTAGAGTTCAAAATGAAGAATTTGGTATAAGTGCATCGGACTTGAAAGAAAAAAATCAGAGTCATGTTGACGATGAGGGAGTATGTGACATTATGGAAGAGCTTCAGTCACTGAAGCTGGAAAAAATGGTGCATCAAAAGGAGCACGGCTCAAATGACGTTGAAGAAGAAGAAGAGTGGAATAATATGAAAATCGAAGAGTGTCCGTTGGAAACCGCAACAATTGCAGAGGAAAGAAGTGAAACTCAGAGTTTTGCATTCACGAGTGTGACTACAACAACTCATACAATTTCAGAGATCGATGATAGTTATGTGTCTGATGCAGCTGCTACGAGCATTTTTAGTGAGTGTCAAACTAGCTCAACGATGGTCGAAGCAATTGATACTGCTGCAGACCTCCTACTCAAAACGTGTTCACAAAACAACACCTATAGAGATGATCTGACAGACTTGCTGACTCAAGTTGAGCAAAATGAACTGGAGAGTAAAGAGGACGTTCATACTATCTCTGATTTTGACGAATCTTTCGTAAATTGGAGTATTCAATCCACAGAGATTGAATCACAACAAGCTCATGATTCAAGCTACTCCGATGGTCTTCTCCACACAGTCACTTCATATCACCACTCCGGGGATGAGAGCAGTTCTCTATTATCTGAGGGGGTAGACCTGAATGCCAATATAACAAGCACGCACGCAATAACTGCTGATGCACAGCCAATTTCAGTGAGTACGTCGACCGAAACTGAAAGCACTCTTGTCGGCCATCATCATAATGATGAGCTATACAGCATGTCAGTTTCACTGAAGGACATCAATGGAGCTGAAGCTGAAGTTCCACGTTCGGATGATGCTGATAATGTCATTTCAGCTGCGAATACAGCACAAGAAGATTACAATGTCGACGAGCCCAACGCTCATATTTTAGACTCTGCTATTGGACTTTTGTCGGACATCACGATGTCTAAGGAGCTACCTACAGATAGTCGCACTTGCAATGATGAATGGATTGATCCTCCAAATATGGTACAGATTGAAGAGAGCAGCATCGCGCAGCCTGATTCTACACTGTCAACTGCGAGGAACGAAACGGCTTGTATTTCGCACGATTATTTATTTTCTCCTATTGACAATCTGACGTCATCAACTGAGGGTGCGTTCACCATAGAACAACCGCTGAGTACAACATCACCTCATATGTGTGGCTTGAATGGCTTTGATCCAGTGAATGACGCTCAATTCGACGTATCTTCGACCGTTGCAACTTTTGGTGGATCGGATAACACAAGCGAAAGTATGCAGTCGGGTAGTTGCTTTTCGGACTATCCAAGCCAAACCGTATCGACCACATCAAATATGGATTACACGTCGAGTATGTTTGGTAGTGAACAAGCGCTATCTCAGGATGGAGGAGATTCTGAAACAAATCTCCGTGCTGATACTTGGCTGAATGTGGCCGTCCAAGATCTGAATCCTCATGCAGGGCAGTCGGATAATGTAGAGCGTCCAAGTGTTTTCGAATCAGCAATTCACGAACCTACCCAGAAGATGCCAGTAGATTCCTTTATATCGACACATAGGGATTCATTCGAGACGCTTACGAACGATGATAAGTATCAGAACGTATCGTATCAAGATGATACTGCTGCACCCAGCAATATCGAGTCTAATTTCATCCCTAGCGCTTCCTCCTTATTTGGAGACACAGATGAGTCTGGAAACGCTGCTTCGTTTCCTATAACACACAGAAATCAAGCTGTTTTACAAGAAGTGAATTTATCTGGCGAGGAAATCTTAGTCGAAGACGCAAGTAAGTTATTTGGAGCAGGTACATCAGATACCCTTCATACAGGCTCCGATTTATACGAAGCGACCCATAGTTTCGTCCCTCCACCAGACAATTCTGGTGGGATCGTCGATCAGAATACGTGTACCCGCACCAAGAATACTGGCTTTGAATCGAATGAACAGGAAGCTGCTATAAATCAAGCCTTGGAAAATAGCTTTTCCGATTGCTCTAAACATCAGGAACCTAATGAACTATTCACGTGCTCAGATCATCAGATAGAGTATATTGAAAACGATATCGTACTTGGTCAGACCAGCTTGTGCCTTACGAACGAATCAGCTGGAATAGACTTTTCACAGGAGCAATGCATCGGCTCTGGGGATAAGAGTGGAGAAGGAACACCAGGCACCACCATGTTGCATGAGGACGAGAAGAGTGGGCTTTTAGATTCCTCTTCACACTACCATTTTGAGGCCCCCTCGAGCGGCGGTAATTCTTACTTTGAAGACAGTAGTAATTCATTTTGCGGTGTTTCATTCGAAACTAGACTGGATGGAGCTCTCGAAGGTAGCAATGATTCGCTTCGGCACAGAAATCATGATCACGAATCAGACGTTACGCACAACTTTTACAATGCACCTCCGAACTCAGCGGAAGAGGTCCCGCTATCATCCGCTTCTATCACCCACTCTCACATCAAACTGGATGAAGCTTCTTTCGGGCAAGATCAAGAAAATATACATTTAATTAGCGCAAAATCCACAATGACAAATGGTCAACACTCGCACGCTCCCCCTGAAGGTACTGCTGGATTTGAACAGACTTTGAATGATGGGAGCTCACCGAGATGCGTTGAAACCGACACTTATCAGTCTGGTGTCGAATTGAATTCAGCCATGGCCGGCTGCCCTGATGCAAAAGCTGAGACACTGCAGATGGGAGGGGGCTCGTTTCTCGAAACTACTTCGTTACCTTATGTCGACGAAGGTGCTATGGATAGTGATCGTACCCACGACTTTAATACGACAACGCCTAGTGTGGAGCAATTTGCTGATTTGGATGGCAAGAAGGCTGATAGTAGCGATTTTTTCGGATCAAATTCGACGGAGTTGGATGGAAGTTCTCTTTTTCAAGATTCACCACCCGATATTGATCGAGTTTTCGGTCATAACGCTCAGCCTAGGCATGACTGTTTGGTTTCTCACGATTGGGGGAATGATACAAATGGGCAAATACCACCCAGTCATGAAGATGCGATGACTAGAGGTCCTATCCACCACTTTGTTGACACAGCATCCACCATTGAGCAATTTCGTACTGTGACGGATAGCAGTAATGATACTTTCGGACATGATGCAACACAAATGAGCAATAGCACACTTTTTCAGCATCCACCACCCGAGCCTCCAATTGTCTTGGGTCATAATTCTCAAACTGGGCAACGCATCACAGATTCTTGCGATTGGGATAAACAACCGAGTGGAAGAAAACCGCCTAGCCAAGAAGATGCTATGACTAGTGGTTCCACCCGACAGAACATTGAGACAGCATCTAGCGCTGAGCAATTCGAGAACATTCACAGGAGTATGGATAGCAGCAACGATGCTTTTGGATACGACTCGACACAGATGAATGACAACACACTTTTCCAACATCCACCACCCGAGTCTCAAAGAGTTTACGATTATGATATTCAGCCTGAGCAACGTGTTGCAAGTTCGCACGATTGGACTAACCCACCAATTGGGTCCCCACAGACAACCGACACGTCAAATGCTGGCACGTGGGAGATGGAAAGACATTCACAAAGTCAAAATTGTTTGGAAACATTTGATTCACAGTCACAGCCAAACTTTTTTGACACTGGGGCACAACCGGCAAATGATCTATTTTCCAATCACCTTGCTTCAGAACCACACACTTTGAGTGAAGCCACCTATGACTCACCCCAAGGCCCAAGCGCTTTGCCCTACTCAGCTCAGCATGCTTCACACCATCAATATCAGCCGTTGAATGAGTCCAACGTTCATTCCGTTGACGGCCAGCCTAGTTCCATATCTGTCCCAAGCGGCTATAGGATGCCTGGAAGTACTGCACCTTACACAGAGTCCGCTGACGTATACTCCAGCCAGCTTCAAGACACTAGCCATTTATTCATGACCACGCCCTCACACCCTTCTCTGCCCACACAAAACTCGACACAATATGTGCAATCGAATACTTTGTCGGATAAATGCTTCTTTGAGACAACTACAGCAACTTTGAATTTTGAAAATGGACAACAAGTGCATCAACAGACAACGGTTGCGTCACAAATTCCGGCTTCGAATGCATTTGCTACCATGCAGCAGGAAAATTCTTTCAAGACAGAAGTTTCGGTATCCGGACTGACCATTTCAACACAAGCCACTGTGCTTTCTGGCGCAGAATCTCGTAATCTAAACACAGATCTGCCAGCAGCATCACAAGTGAGCAATGTCGTTCGAACCGAATCATCAGATTGGAACGATACGAATCCTTCGAGTAATTTTTCTGCATCAGCTCAAACGAACATCGTACAAGAACCTCAAATTAGGAGTCCCTTTTCTCCAACTGGAAGGATGGTCTCTCAATATGGCTCTCCAAGTTCTTCAAATGCTACGCAGCATAGTGCGGCCCAAAAGTCTGAGAAGTTTGGAGTACGAGAAAAGCGATACGATGATCCGACGATTCTGCCTCCGTCTTGTTTGATCTCATTTGGTTTCGGTGGTAATGTCGTGTCGATGTTCCCCAAGCGAAAAGTTCGATTAGCAAATAATTTACGAAGGGTACAAGGAACCGCAAGGTGATTCTCATGTAGATGCAAGTGCATGTGATGGTTTTATTTCCTTTCTCATGTAGTGCGCTGTTGGATTCACCGCGAGGTGAAGAGCTTCGAAAAGGACCCATTCAGTTTTACCACATCTCTCAATTGTATCCAAAAAAATGGTTTCAAGATGCATTTCATCAATTTCCTGGACCGCTGACAAAAGAATCCCATCAAGAAGATATTGTGTAATTTGAGAGTCATATGTACTCCGACGTGAATGCCCATCTGACGTTGTTTTTGTGCATAGTCGCTACCTTGATACAAAGCTGGAGCGCTCGGACGAAGATGAACGACTACTTTTGGGAGTTTTGAGAGTTTTACTCACAAGTAGCAATGGTGAACGGGAAGACTATACTGGAGGACGTGATGTCAGTACCGAAGGGAACCAACTAGTTGCACTGCTTCAACATAGCGATGAAAGACGACGAGGGTATGTAGTATCTGAGCTTGGTACCTTGGCTTACAAGCAACACTTATATAGAGGCAATCGCGCATTATTCCAGCATCCAAACGCCAAAAAAACAGAGGTCTGATGACACTTGCTTTCTTGGCTAGATAAGAGCTCACATTCGTTTACTGACAATTTGTAGTCTGCAGAAGCGCATGCTCAAAACACATCGCGTATTCGCAGTCTTTTGTTGAATGGAGATCGAAGAGGAGCAGTAGAAGCTGCCATGTGCTCACATATGTGGCCGGAAGCCATGCTGATCGCGTCTTTCATTGAGAAAGAAGAGTACAAGGTAACAAAATCAGGATTCTCGTATCCGTTTAGCGCCATGACCTGTTGTTTGACCTCTGTAGCGGGTACTGCACACCTACTTTAACGGTCATTATTCCGTTGGCGATCCTTCTCGGGCTCTATATATGGCATTCGCAGACCAGCAGCAAAAGAGCGTCTATGAGCCGCAAACAACATCATCCTCTCATGGATCTCCGCCTTCACCTATTCTTGCAAATTGGGTTTCCCACGCTCAGATGCTGATCGCAAATCGGACGGCTGATACAAACAAGGTGGTTTCGAGCATATAGCGTGGTTGGCATCGTTAACTCACATGTACCTTTCCTCTTCCAGATATTGACAGAGTTGGGAGACAGATTATGGCGTGAGATGAATTCAGTTGTTTCCGCCCATATATGCTATCTATTGGCCGGCATACCAATCGAAGCACCGTCTCCAAACTCCAGAATTGCACTGCTTGGTGGTGACCATCGAACGAATACTGAAGCTCGTTTTTACGTTTCGCCGAACGCAGTCCAGCGGACTGAAATCTATGAATGGATTCACAAACGAGCAAATCCAGGCGTCAATCTAATACCATTCCAAGGATACAAATTAATCTATGCGATGATCCTTGCTGACCATGGCGAAGTTGAGACTTCACTGAAGTACGTGACGTCCATGCTCGAGATTGTTCGTGGAGTGACTGCGAATATGAAACCTGGCACTTCGATGTATCTCGAAGGGATGCAAAATCAATTGGTCGTACTAGATGATCGATTGCGTCAGCATCTTGGAAGAGATCGAGCAGAATCATTAACATCGATAGCAGGAAAGCCGGGAGGAAAATGGGGCTTAGGAAGCGCTTTGAGTATTGTGGGAAAGATTGTTAATCGCGTTGTGGAAGGCAATGATGGGCTGTCTCCACGTGCAAATGCGTCACCAAGCTTGCGACAAAAAAGCATGCCGAGTGATACACAAGGATTGCGGAGCGAAGGCACGAGTATAGGCACTGATCAAATGGCGAAAAAACACATGGAGATTCCACCAGGTACAAGCCTCGATACGTTTGAACCAAGAGCCTTCACTAGCGCGCAAAATGCTCGGGCAAACCCGACTAAGCCGTTACCGCTGCCCATAGCAACACCGGCAACCTATCAGGCCCCAATCATGTCCGAGAAGCCATCTGTGGGTTTTGATAGCATGGCAACGTACAATCAAACGCAACAGCAGCCGACCGTGCACCAATATGATCATGTAGCATCTTTTCCACAAGGTGCAGAGCCTGAAAACACTATTGTACCGCCCACAATAGCTGCCCATGGACATGCTACTGGGCAAGGTCCGCACCTGTTTAGGAAGATGCACAGCATGGAAGATACCGTTCAGACAGAGTCCTCTGCCCAATTGATGAGAACCTCAAGCTTCCCAATTCCTGGAGATCGTGGACCGGCAAAGAGTGGTTCGCCGAGTGATCAAGGCTCACCCAGTCCACGGGCCAAGGACGCAAGGAAGAAGGGCCGATCCAAGACACCTCCACCGAGTAGCTCCAAATCGTCCAATAGCTCGGGTTGGTTTTCCGGCCTCTCATCGTTTATTGCAACCAAGATTAATCCGGAAGCAAAAGTTGCCAAGTTGGGAGAGCAAATGGAGGCTTACTTTGATGAAGAAAAAAAGCAGTGGATTTTTCCTGGCGAGACTGTCGTAGACGAAACAAAAGCGCTGGGTCCTCCTCCTGTCGGACCCAAACCTGCCGGAAATGGTCCACCAATCGGTGGTTCAGCTCCCACATCTTCATCCGGTGGCGTTTGTGCGACAGATTCGAACGATCCGTTGGCAGCATTAATGGCTCCTCCAATGTCCCGAGCTCATGCCTCTATGGTCAAAATGGATCCTCTTGCCGCAATGATGGCACCACCAAAGCGCCATGGACTACATACATCTCGTGCAGCATCCGAAGGACTACAAAAGAAGAAGTCAATGCCACCCCGTCCGCAGTTTGCGGTATTCAAACCAATGCGGACATCAGTATCATCGGCTTCTTCCTCTGCTCCAAACTCTACCAACGGATCGAGCCCGTTTCCAAACACACAAGAACAGGAAGCGCTTTAATAAATCGCAAATTGCATACTCTTACTATGCAGAAACTCATTCACACTCACTCTCCAACTGCATCAATTATTATGCGGCCAAGAGCCATTGACATTCCTAACACTTTCTTTTTCTTTTGCTTCTTTTTTCTCACGCAATTCCTCGACGCGAAAAAACCGATCCATCTGCCGCTCAGCGAAATTTTGTACCTACGGATACGAAAGCATCATTCCCATAATCTCATGGAGCTGGAATCATCGCGTACCCCAGAGAAAACATGAGTGTAAGTGGGTTCATTGTCGTTTGTTTGCTCACTCATTTCGTTTATTTCGCTCTTGTCTTTAAATCGTCGATTTTTATTCTTAGATACCGGATTGGCAAACTCTGTGAAAAGCACAACTTTTGCAGCCATAGCTGCGCAGAAAACGTACGAAAAGAGCTCAAGAGCTTTATGATATCGACGATCTATCATGTATTCGCTGGTTGTGCTTTGATTTTATGCTCATTGGACAGGCTCTTAACGGCTACGATCGATATGACCAATCAAGGAATGCATGCACGACCTTGAAAGGACGTAGATGATCCGTTACGGCTGTAGGATGAGGTCGATGCTGTAACGACAGCATGCTACTTTACACGTCGATTGTATTTGATACTGCATACTTGTATTTACTTCTTCGTAATCAGACTTTGGTCCATTCATATCATCATGAGCGTATACAGCGACTGGGAAGCCGATCTCACGTCTATCATTGAGAAGACAAATCAAAATTTAATGCTGTTGAGTCGTTTCGGAGATAGAAAGACAGAGAGAAAAGATAGTCATTCGTACGATATATCAACTACAAAACAATATGAGCCGAATTCAAGGCAAACTCTGAAGAAAGCTATACAAGAGCGTTGCAATCAAGACATTGCTGCACATCGCGTCATGCCACGCGATAATAATAATGCAAGAGTAATGAACAGCAGAAAAATCAATAAAGATGCAGCATTGACTCGTCCTCCAGCTCCGCTTTCTCTTGCTGCTAGCAAGCATCACGTGAAGGAGCCACATACACAATTGGAAAAGGAAGGTTCAGAAGGTAAAATTATTGCGTTACGCCGCTGTCTGCTGGACGTTAAAGAGTTGTCTATCAGCAAGCATCAAATTGAGTTTGGCGAGATCCGAAGACGTGAAGAAAAGGTATCTTATGTATATTGCGCTCGCGATGAAGAGATTTTGACGATGCTGTCGACAGCATACAAGCAGGTTTGGATGTGAGGTTAGCACCAGTTGAAAACAAGATAGAAATCATGCGAAAGGACTTTGCAAAGCTCGCAGACGCGAATTTGCAGCTCGAGATAAGGATGGCCGACATAAAGACCAAGGTTGAAGCAACATCTCAGTCGTCTTCATCCCTGGTACTAAACACACAAGATCAATCGGATCAACTCAATCGACTTGATAAACATTGCGCGACTTTAAATCGATGGAAGTCTGAGGTTGACGAGGATCTTTGCGGACTAACGTGCGTATAATGAAACAAACTTGCTGAATTCGTTGCTCACTGAGGCTTTCCTACATTAGAAATCAGCTGAAAAAAACGCAATTGATACCAGAAAAGATCAACCAACTTGAGAAAATGCTCGAGACTGTGATGCTGAATGTAACCGATCTGTCAGAACGCATAAAGTCATATCAAAAAGACACAGACCAAAGATTCGACTCGATGGAACGCGATGTTACAAGGCCTATGGACACTAAAGTGATAGAAAATATATTTCAAAGTCGGTTGATGGAGCCTATGATCGACATAGAAAATCGTCTGCAACAGCGCATTGAACATTCTGCACAAACGATTCAACAGAAGTTAGGCCGTTCTGCCGAACAGGATCATGCCCTACGCATGGAGATATTACAGGGATGGAAGACCGAGGCAACTAATCGTTTCGAGGAAATTGAATCGAAGGTGAGAAGATACCAAAAAGATGGCACACTTTTCGCACAAAGTTTAGAGAATTACACAACTCTAGAAGCAAGTATACTGCGATGCCAATCACGTCTGGAACAGCAAGAATCAAGAGTGAAAGAGATAAATCAAATGCTACTCAGCAAACTTCCTGAAAATATAGCTGACGTTAAAGCTGAATTGGTTCAGATGTTGCATTCCAAATTACATACTTTAAGCACACGCTTTGAGGAAGAATTGATTACAATAAAAGGAGATGAGAATCAAAACAATACATTTAAACAAGAGATCAACAATAAGATGAAGAGCTTAGAGAGAAAGATCAAGAATACTGAAACAAAAGCTGCGAGCGGTTGGCAACGCAACGCTACATCTAGAAGAACACGTAGCGTTCAACAGGAGGTTGAAAACAGCGAACTTAAACAGCACTTGATGCGTATCGCCTCACAAGTTGAAGCATCGAGGAATGCAAAGGAGGTCCTAGATGAAAGATTGATTGCACGAGAGAAAGCGTACAAAGTTAAGCTGATGGAACTCGAGAAGAAATTTGAGATCGCTTCAGTATTGGCTACTAAGGAGCGGGAAGAAATGATTGAGAGACTCAAGCAAGAAGCAAGGATCGCCGGAATTGCAAAGGGAGAACAACGGGTGTATAAAGAAATAATGGATAATGTGACTGACTCGAGAGACAAATTAAGGGCTGATGAGAAAAAAGCCCGTCAAGAATTGCAGCACCTTACTGCACTTTTAAGAAAATCGGAGCATGATAGCATCATTGAACTCACAAATTTGCGTTTATCTATCAGAACAAAGCAGAACGAGGCATTATTACTTCAGCATGAATGTGACCTCAGTAAAAAGCACGTAATGATGATCAACAAGTCCAACAAGAAACAGAATAAGAAGGTGGAGAAGCAAAAAATGCTACTTGAAAATGAGCTTCATTTTCTCAAATTGAAGCTTTCGTCGCAAACACAACGTTCAGTACATGCCACTCGTATCGGGACCCTTACCGATGATACACCGAAAACTACTGAAGGTGTATGTAATGGACAGGAGCATTTCCGATGTGAACAAGCTCTGCAGAATTTGTACATCAAAAATCAGCAAGAATTACAGAGCCTACAGATTCAGTACGACGAGCTGAATGATGCGTACATACAGACCAAGAAAAAACACGAACAAGAAGTTACGAAAACCAATGCGTCGATTTATCAAGAGTATGCGGTCGCATTAGAAGAACTAAGGAATGTTCTTTCAATAAAAGAAAATGAGATGATGAAGCAGGTTGATACTCTCTTATCAAGAGACAAGGCGCGTGACTCCCAAATGGAGCAATTGACAAACACAATTGCTATGATACAAGAAGAGAACGACACGCTTATGCACAAGTTGAAGCATCCGACATTATACAAGGATGATTTAGAACAAGATGTACACATGTTCGAGAGGACAGAGGTCAAGAAGCTGATACAGGCAAAGGAAGGTGAACTAGAGAGAGCGCAAAATTCGCTGAAAATGCTGGCGTCAGATCTGGAAGTTTGTCGGGAAGCTTACAACTTGCAGTCAGAGAATTATAAGCGGGATACAACGAAACTGGAACTGAACTTGAAAAATACGCATGATAAAATGCTTGATCAACTTGATATTGAAAAGAATCTCTTAGCGGACAAGAACAGGTTAGAGAAGGACCTGGTAGCACGTAATTCACAAATGGAGACTCTTGGATTGAGATGCGAGGAAGATTTGCAGCATCTTGCCGAGGAATTCTCAAGCCAAAAAGTCTTGATTTCTGATAAGCTGGTTAGAGTCGAAACGAATTTGGCAGAAAGCGAACAGGAACTTGGCTTGCTTAGAGATGTGCACCAGAAGGTCTGTGAACAGATACAAGCGCAAGCGACGACTATGAGTATTGATCAAACGCGTATGGAGCACGAGATGGAGAAGCTTTACAATACTATGCAGCTAGAACAAGAGGCTTCTCGAAATAGAACGGAAGAGCTGGAGGAATCGATATTACATCTTGAAAACGAGATCGCAAAGCTTCGTGTGGAAAACGAGCAAGCAAAGTGCGATCTGGAAGCTGCAGCCAACGAAAAAATTGGTCAACAAAAATCTTCGGACGAAGTAATTGGTTCTTTGAGACATTTTGATGAAAAAAAGCCAAAAGCTTTCGATGAGAAGTGGCCTGCGAAGGAGAAAGAGTGGTCCGAATTACACAATATGGCCCGGAATGAATTGGTTTCTTGGAGAGCCACGGCAAAGTGTGGAAACAATACTCTTTATACTCTTTCAACCAGAATAAGTGAACTCCAGGGCTGTCTGAAGAAAAGCCGAGAAAATGAGTTGGATCTACAAAAGCTTCTTACAGAAGTAATGAGGACAGTGACCTCACCCACTTTCGACAAGGCTTGGAGTCCTCCAGAATTTCTGTCGCCGGATAATGCAAGTCAGATGACCTCATTTATAGAGCACTGGACGGAACTAGAGAGTAGATTTCACGTTAAAAATGCCGAGATTGATGGGCTTAAAGTTCGACTTCAAAATTCTCACAACGAGCAGCAGGAATTTAAGAGTACTGTTCAAGCTCTCCAGAAAGAACGAAACGATATGAAAGATTTACTCAATGAAATGCGGCTGAAGTCTCAAGAACTCGAACACGAGATGCAACTTTTACAAAAGATAAATGCGGACAGAAATACACACTTGAGCTGTCTGGAGAAAGAAAAACTCGCTTTGCAGACGAGAATTGATGAGCTTCATGACCAGGCGGCGATTATCGCAACTGAGATCGAAAGTAAACGTGTAGGTCACAATGAGGAACTGAAACAAGCCAAATGTCAATATGAGGAACTTGAAAGAGCGCATGAAAAATCAGAGAGAACTATCAAAACCGCAAAGGAATATTTGAATCGCGTCGAAAACGAAAAGATGATTGAGCTTAACAATCTTAAACTCAGAGTTGACGTTCTCGAGGACGAAATATGTGCAACGGATACAGCTGAATGCACCGTTCAGGAAAATTGGAATTGGCAGCAAATCAAGAGTATTTATGACCACGTGGACCAACGTAAATCTCTTATCAGAACTGCCTTTTCGAAGCTCAGTTTGAGCATCGGAGTGACAGTCTGGTGTCAATTAAGGTCACTGTTGCACGAACAAGTGAACGAGGAACTCAACTTTATTAAGGATCGGAAGACGGATGCTCAACAGCTGGATGTGCTGCAGGAGGAGGAGGATAACATATTTCAGACTATGGAGGCGGTATCACTGATTCTCAACCATCTTGAAAAAAAACGAAACGCAAGTGCGGACTACTCAAGCAACGGCTCCGAGTGGCTCAAGTCTTTTTCAGATACGGCTCCCTTACTAGTAAGGCGATTGAAAAACATGGAAGTTGCCTGCGAAATGCTTTTTTTTGGCAAAGATCGTAACGCCTCAAACTCATCTCGCCATCTTTTGAACAATACGATCACCATAGATGACAATGAAAACGATGCAAGTCTGTCACCTGCATCAGGTATAGGAACAATTCTCTCGGATGTGGAGGGGCACTTTGAAGAATCTGTCGGTGCAGTTGATACGAATTGTACTTCTTATGAGGACTCGCTGATACAAACAGATAAAGGAGATCACACGACTTCGCAGGGGGATTCGTCGTCGGATGGTCAAGATGAAAAGGTTGACGGTAGAGCGAAAATATCCAGAAGCCACAACACTCAGCACAAAATGCGAGATGATACGCGTTCTTGGTCCCCGTCAAATATCCGAGTAGAAGTCAACGAACCAATCCATGACACCTCACGCATGAGCCGAGAGAAGCGCGGAGATGATTTCGTAATGGAAAACAATTCGTCCAATACATATAGACATAGCATCTCGCAATTCGATGAGACGGAATATATTTGTGAGGATGATTTGAATCCTGGTGAAGGAAATGGTGGGCAGCAAATGCATTCTCGATCCAAAGATATCTTGATGGATGACAGAAGAAGCACAGCGCCCTCGATGGATGTAAAGGAACACGGGAACGCTGAAAGCGCTGGCATTTCTGAGTCTTCAAATGATGGAAATGAATTAGATGAAGATATTTTGGATTCTTCTTCTGGTGAAAGTGAACTTGACATTCAACCAGACGATTCGGACAGGGTGTCACTCTCAGAGGTTACCCACGTCGAATTTGAAGAAGTCGCCAATGCAAGTGATAATGAGATTGTTCTCACGAATACAAATTCGTATGTAGAGGAAAATTTTGTTCACTCGGGAGCTCAAGAGCTTAGAGTGGAAGAAGAAGGAATTTACAATGATGCAAACCAGAAAAACTTGGAAAGTAATGATCATGACAACGTCGATGCCCCTGCTGAACTGACTCATGCGCATGGAAACATGTTCGATTCCGGGTATGTTCACCATCGTCACATAGAGGACTGTGACACGAATGAAAACGATGTTTTGTGCATCGAGAAAACGACTAATGCAGCTAGGCGCAACACTGACCATGATAATGATAAGGAGACAAGCTTCGGTGAACGTCAGGTTTTGAACTGGGATGATCAAGCCTTATTAGACGGCTCGTCCGTAGCGATCAATCAGAATGAAAATGACGAGATATACTTTGACGATAACGCGGTCTCTGGTGCAGTGAAAAGCGTTGATTCAGGCGAACTCTCAAGTTTTTCAAATTCTTCCGACGAGATTGATCGTTTCGAAACAGCGGACAAGTGGACCGGTCATCAACAAAGAAATGAGCACGAAGAAGATTTCATTCCACTGCACAGTGGGCACGAAAAAGCTGACATGGGTGAACGAGATAAGGAGTCTATCAATTCTTTCCAAATTCCCATTCCTGGATTGCCACTGACTACAACGATAGCAGATGCTGATGAGAACCTGCCGCAAGCAGATTATTATACCATGGAAGATATCTCTGAGACATGCGGGTACTTATCCGATTCAGATAATGTGGAAAAGAAGATTGTTGCATTATCAACTCGCTTGAGTGAAAGTAGTGGTACCGATGATTCGGATGGAATTACACATCAGCAGAATGATCGACATGAGAGCACTACTCACACCTTTCAAAAGACGGAGAATTTGTCGGCAGATGGAACCATTGACAATGAAGCTGAGGAATACTCTATTGGCGCTTTGTCTACAAGTGAAGATGCTTATATAAATGGACTAATAAGTTGTGGGTTATCCGGAACTGAAAACTTTTCTCTTGAAGAATCAAAAGACAGATATATGCCTGAAGTCAGTAATGAGAGCACATTTTGCGAGGTCGATGCAGACGAATCCTTGACTACGATTGAGCAAAGTGAGCGCATGGAGACTCATAGCAGTGATAAAGATGATGAGATTCTCGATCGACTCGAAGATAGTGATCAGGACGATCTGGTTGAAGAAAACGACACTTTTGATGTGGATAATGAAACTAGCAGCGACGACCTTGTGCTTCCCGATTTAATTGATGCTTATAAGGAACAACACTATACTGAAATTCATGACCATACTGGAATCGAGCGAAATTCACACGATCCAGACGAATTAGAAAAGCTTTCAGTAGATGCAGATATGGAACAGGTGAAGCAACTTGCAGAGCCTTATATGGAAATGATATCTTCAGCAAGAAATGAAAATAGTACCGATCTGCAAAACCTCACGCTCCAACAGTTAGTTGAAGATAACAGCGAATATGAGACAAACTGCGGTCCGTTCGCTGAGATGGATACATCAGGTGATGATGTGAATGCTGCGGAATCGGATGATGACGCCATCGATGTGTTTGAGACAAGAGGACTGGACTGGTCTAGCGTTGACGATAGGTTTCAGCATAATATGCCAGGCCTGGAAGCACCGCAAGCTCGTGCTTATTCAATCGACCAATTTGATGGTAGCAAATTGAATGAGGAAATATCATCTTCACCTAGTCGAAGTGTCGATGGAGAGGAATACTCGGATGGTTCGTTTGATTTGGAGGAGTCACTCGAAGAAGAAGAACTTGACACGTAATACGTCATAGTAAAACGGTACTGCTTGTTTTCACAAGGAGCTGCCCGATTACTCGACTCTTTATGAGGCAAACTCTAAGTTTTATTTCAACAGAAGTCGTAGCTATAAACTCTCAATGTCGAACACTCAATCCTGTTAGCAGAGGATGTCCCGTGATTGTCAAATTGTCGAGCTTGTGACCATTTAGGAAACTACTCGTTATATGCGTACAGCCCCAAAGAGAGAGTTCTTGTAATTTCTCGCAGTGATCGGTCAAATTTCCTAATCCATCCTCGGTGATCTTTCGACAAAAAGATACATCCAACGTCGTCAAATTCTTGGAGCAGTACAATTGCAGAGCTTGTAAAGTAGCGTCTGTGACTCCCTGAATGAAATTTGTCCCACAGATTATATACCCCCCGCTCAAATTCAATCTCTTACCGTAATACTCGACATTTTGACCGACTCGAGGTACTTGCTAGCACCAAATGCAATATGCTCGAAAGCAAGATCCGACAAATGAATGCACCTCTGGAGGTCAACATTGACCAGAGGGTGACCCAGCTCCCGAACCTAGAAGACATCATGATGATCGCGTCAGATCACTGAAGATATATTATCAGTACAGGGAAGATACCAGCGCGAAGGGATCGTCAGAAATCAACGGCATATCAGATAAATCAAGCCTTTGTAGTCCTCGACAATGCGTGAATATAGCGCGAACTGAATCGTCTTTCAATTGACTGCATCGTGAAAGGGAAATTTGTTTCAGATTCGGTAGTTTCTCCAAAAAGGTGGAAACAAAATTGTCAGAAAGCTTCACCATTTGCTCCAGTTTTAG